>JAJLRJ010000006.1:44443560-45043560 GCA_024195265.1 Dendrophyllia cribrosa
GGAATTTCGTAGTCCACTCCAGGGTCTTCACGATCGATCGCAGCTCGTACATTAAAGCTATAAAATTTTCTTCTCGGCACCACATATGCTGATCGGTAAGCATTTTTTTCTTTAGCTAATAATAAAAACAAAGACTTTTGGCGGCTAAAAATTTCGTAAAAACGCGATTTACCCTGAAAACTAGACACGAATAGAGTTCGGCGAAAAAAATTACACGCCGCCATGTTTGTTTACCTTCTCCATGGCTTTTAAAACTCCCGCGAGTGACGCGCGGCTAGAACCCAGTCCTAAAACTATTGTGAGCCTCCTTAAAAGATAATAACGTCAACCAATTTTTTCCTTGCCCACATTTCCATTTAATATTAAATAAAATCCCATTAAATAAAACGAAAAACGCCTCGGACGTTTGACCGCGGTGGAGGTGGGCATAGAAATTCCTGAACAATGCGGTCATGTGATACACAGTGAAATGGTGTTTTTGAAGGTTATTTCCAATGATTGGCAGCCATGTTTTTTCTCAAGCAATCTTAAACTATTATTCATGGAAACAAAGACAAATCATCATGTTTTGTGCAACAAAATATTGCAGTATTTTTTGAGTATTTTGCCAGTCTTGTCCTGGCATGGCGCATTTCTCATAAGTCCCGAAACCCTTTCGGACCCAAAAGCTAATTTCAAAATTCAGTTTCTAAAAAATGGCTTTGAAATGTTTAGCCGGCAAACCAGCCCAACTTGTGTAGTAAACTTAAGATTTTAATGCACAGCTTTTAAAATAAACAAAAACCGAATATTTGTTGGTAAACATTTTCCACATAGCATAGCTTTTTGGGCCTGGAAAGTTTCCGGGACTTTTGAGAAACCCATGCCTGGGCTTTCTATGCCCGCCCAACCATTATGAAACTGTGAGAAGACGTGTGCCTTGTGCATGAAAATAAACAAATGAACAGACAAAAGATACAGCGTGCATCGTAAATTAAAAGTACAAGTTCAAAGTTTTTTACTGTTTATGCATCTTTGTCTAATAATGTAACAATAACGCTGTATGGTAGTCGTGAATTGCTATGTACAAAGCTGTTGTTTCGGTTCATTTATTTTCTGGCAGCTTTGATGATGAGAATAGAAGATGTAGTTGTGAAGACAATTTTATCTGGTGAGCTGCACATTGCATCTGCATGTAAAACGTTTATGCCTTACCCAGGAAACTGCTTTGGTGAGTCATGTTTTAGTTTACGAACCTCTTTACTTTCGAATGTAGAAAACGTTTACTATCATTAGTTTTGGGGGCGGGAAGGTCGCTACATTTGGGTAGCAAAAAAGTGTACTTTTTATGGATTGATCTATTTTAACAAAACTGTGACAAATGCGAAATATACGAATTCACCAAAATTGATATTTATAAAGTGTGCTTTTAAAAAAGATCAGTTCTAACTTTGTGTGTGCAAGCAATGACTTTATTATTGTAAAATGTAATTTGTATATTTTGAATCGAGGGCCACAAGTTTGTTAGTGTTTTTTCACTATATTGAGTGTCACCCTCTTTAAATAAAGTCTACTACTACAACTAATATTCCACAATAGATTTAAAGTTTAGTGTTGAAAGTACAGTTGAACCTCTGTGTGCAATCGCGTTTTCAAGATACCAAATTTCTTCCAGTTAAATCACCTCTCATATAAGCGACCACTTCTCGTAAGCGACCACCTCTCATAAGCAACCAACTGTTATAAGCGACCACCTCTCTTAAGCGTTAGTGTTGAAAGTACAGTTGAACCTCTGTGTGCAATCGCTTTTTCAAGATACCAAATTTCTTCCAGTTAAATCACCTCTCATATAAGCGACCACTTCTTGTAAGCGACCACCTCTCATAAGCAACCAACTGTTATAAGCGACCACCTCTCTTAAGCGTTAGTGTTGAAAGTACAGTTGAACCTCTGTGTGCAATCGCTTTTTCAAGATACCAAATTTCTTTCAGTTAAATCACCTCTCATATAAGCGACCACTTCTCGTAAGCGACCACCTCTCGTAAGCGACCCGGCACCTCTCATAAGCGACCACCTCTCGTAAGTGACCACCTCTCATAAGCGACCACCTCTCATAAGCAACCAACTCTTATAAGCGACCACCTCTCCTAAGCGACCACCTCTTGTAAGCGACCACCTCTTGTGGTTACTTTCAGAGAAGGGTGGGTGACTATTTTCAATGGGTAACATGTTAACCTGAGGTAAAGTTTACAGGATTTTTTTTTTCAATAGAAATATACGGGTTTGATATCCTTGTTGACGACAATCTGCGTCCGTGGCTGTTAGAAGTCAACTTATCACCGTCACTTGCTTGGTAAGGTTACATTCTGTACGTTAATAAAGAAGCCGAATCTCGTGTAAGCTTTATGACTTCTTTCTTATTAATAAGCCTGCAATTTGTTCTGTGGAGGAGCATAACGTTTGACAGCACCTTAAGTGTCGTTTTTGTTACCTTGAAGTGCGTTGTGGGTGAGGGACGTTCTTTTGTCCTGGACTTTACTATCAGTTTCCACCTCCTTTTTGGTTTCTTTTGTTGCAATGTTGCCCATTGTTTTCTGTTCATTGCATTTCCCACCGTTTCCTAATTGCCCTTTCATACGCAGTTCTCCACCTTTTTTTCTTGAATCCGGCTCCATCACCCATCTCTCTTCCACTTTACAGTTTTTTACAGTCAGTTTACAGTTTTACACTAATTATGTCCCGAATCTATCTGTTATGTTTAGTGACTCGCCTTTGGATCTGAAGATCAAGTCTCATTTGGTTTCCGACATGTTTAATTTAGTTGGTGAGTGCAGCACTGTGTAACAGTATCTTTACAATCTGCTGCCGTTTGCAAAGATGTCCGGGTATTAGTTGCAAAAAATGTAGCTTCTTTCATTCAACCTGTCTTGCAACACTGTTGCTTTGCCTCGTGTTAATAAGCCCAGGCCAAACGAGACCGAGAGTTGATGTGAATTCAAACTCTCGATGTTGTTTGGCCTGAGACTCTCACATGCTCTCGGCGGCGACTCTCGTGGGCTCTCAAGAGTTTGAATCGGCCCAATTTTCATTGGAATCTTTAGGAATTCCCACTAACGCGTTTGGCCTTTTTTCTCAGATATTCTCTAGCCTGGGTGCCTGGGTCCAGTTGCATAAAACAACTTAAGATTAAGTGGGATTTTTTGCAGCCATTTTCTGTATTCCAGAGGATTTTCTTGCGCGTTATCATGGATAACTCGGCTGAAGGTGCATTTACAAGTACAAAAAACACAAAGATAGCGCGGGAAAATGATTTGGAACGGAGGAAACGGTTGCAGAAAATCCCACTTAATCTTAAGGTGTTTTTTTGCAACTGGACACTGAGGCCTGCAACGAGTGCCGGCAAAGCCACGAGAGAGAGAACCTCTTCTTGTGGCAAAAATATAAGAGAAACAAGAGGTGTGTAATATGATAGAGACGAGAGCGCGAGAGAATCTCTGGTTTGCAGGGTAGGTACTCTCATGCGCTCTCGCTAACTCTCGTTCCCATATGGCCCCGGTTTAATAGGATCCTAAGTAATATTTTTTCCTCTCGGGTTGATGAATTGTATTCCACTTATTTTTTATCAATATTTTTCTTGTAGGTTTTGTGGCGCATGATCCTATGGTTCGTAAACTTCCTACCCGACGTGTTATTGATTACCCGACACGAAATCGATATCAGGTAACCTCGATTAAAGCTTTACTTGAATTATGTTTGGAACGTTGTTCTCCTCAAAAGTATTTTAAAATAAATTTAAAGTGATCACTGGCTTTCATGCGTCGCACTTTAAAAGGTTTAGTAATTTATATGATGGAACCTTTGTTAAAGGATGTTTCCCACAGGCGGATATTCTGCAGTCTTGTTCCCACCACACTGAGTCATTTTTAACCTCCCATAAGCAGGCACCTCTCCTCAAGGGCCACTTAAATATACAGTAAACTCCCTTAAGACGGACATCCCTGTCGGGTGTACACCTCTCTAAGACGGACATCAATTATTGGCTGGTTCTGGCCGAATCTTACTTGTTCATCTGTAAATAAACTATCGATAAGGCGAACACCTCTCTAAGATGGACTTCAATATTTTTGGCTGCATGGTTCTGGCCGAATCTCACTTGTTCATCTGTAAATAAACTATCGATAAGGCGAACACCTCTCTAAGATGGACTTCAATTATTGGCTGGTTCTGGCCGAATCTCACTTGTTTGTCTGTAACTTAACTCTGTAAAAGGCGGACACCTCTCTAAGGTGAACACCTCTCTAAGGCGGACATCAATTATTGGCTGGTTCTGGCCGAATTTCACTTGTTCT
Source organism: Dendrophyllia cribrosa (assembly GCA_024195265.1). Taxonomy (NCBI): domain Eukaryota; kingdom Metazoa; phylum Cnidaria; class Anthozoa; order Scleractinia; family Dendrophylliidae; genus Dendrophyllia; species Dendrophyllia cribrosa. The sequence continues at coordinate 44,447,889 of JAJLRJ010000006.1, forward strand.
TCTGTAACTAATCTCTCAATCAAAGGCGGACACCTCTCTAAGGTGAACACCTCTCTAAGATGGCCATCAATTATTAGCTGGTTATCAGGGCCGAATTTCACTTGTTTGTCTGTAACTAATCTCTCTTTAAGGCGGACACCTCTCTAAGGTGAACACCTCTCTAAGATGGCCATCAATTATTGGCTGGTTATGGCCGAATTTCACTTGTTTTTCTGTAGCTAGCTGGTGCCGAAGGTGTCCTGCTTAGAGTTCACTGTAGTCAAACAGGTGTCCGGTTTTAACTGGTTATCACGTCAGAAGTGCAGCAGTTTGGGGAGTAAAAAGGCATAATCCTAAAGTGCCCACTGTTTGTTTTTACAGAGGCAGCGATCCGCTACAACAGGCGGAGTTGTTTCGTCAAACTCCAGACCACTGTCTTCTTCGGGACCAAGAAAGAAAAGTGAAGACGGTTTGACAGCAGAAGAGTCGAGAATATTACGTCAGACGCGTGACGAGTTGTCTAGGAGGGGAGGCTTTGTGAGAGTGTTTCCCTCGCCAGACTCCTGGGAGCTTTACGGGTAAGGTTCAGAACTCTAAATATTTATTTCTTCTTACTTATTCTTGCCTAACCTCATCAGGCAAAGTAAGGAGCTAGAGGAGAGACTGGTAAGGGGGACAGATATGCGACTGACTAGGGTGGGGGCGGGTTTTAATTTTGTTATATTCTCACATTGTCAAAGGTTCGGGAAAATAAGCTCACAGGAAAGAAAAGTGAAGATGCAACTTGATTACCATAAAATTAATGTTGGGCAGCTACCATATAGAACAAAAGTTTTTAGCTTAAAAGTTTAGGAAAGTAAAGCGACGAAGAAAAGATTTCTCAGAGCGATCGACGAGCATGTTCGAAGGTAGAGCCGTCATGTTCCACGCGCGCGTGTCTGCCTCCGAGGAAAGCTATCAGAATGTCAAAATGTTGTCAACACAGTACGGCGCACAGCATTGTAAATGGAATGTATCTTAATGCCTTCTATTTTTGCAAGGTTTATAATTCGCGAAAATCGCGCGAAAGCTAAAGGCATTAGAGAATCAGTAAGAAGAATTGAATAGACGGCGCCTTCTCGCGCGAATGCCCCTAGCGGCCGGGAGCGATGAGAACTGAGCAGCTGCATTCACAGGCTACGGTACCAGAGAAGCCATCAGAACGTTTTCAAAAAGATTTCTAAAGTTTGTCAAAAACGAAAAACAAATATGTTCAAAAGGAGGATGGACAAATTTTTATCCATTTGTTAACACAATTGGTTTTGATAAGCATTTTTATCCACTAGATAGTGATTTTTCCGGTGGATAGCATTTTGCATTCTTTCAACAATCAGTTCCTGGTTAAAAAGGCAAAAATTGTTCCCCTCACATTTTCCTTTTTTTGTTCAGGTCATTTTTGGAGCATCGAACAACTCACAACCACTTGTTGCATTCAAAGCTATTTCCTGGAAGGTAAAATCTGCTGTTAGTTTGACTTATTAAGCAATATACCACGCATTTCTATGACTTATTAAGCAATATACCACGCATTTCTATGACTTATTAAGCAATATACCATGTATTTCTATGGTTTATTAAGCAATATACCACGTATTTCTATGACTTATTAAGCAATATACCACGCATTTCTATGACTTATTAAGCAATATACCACACATTTCTATGGTTTATTAAGCAATATACCACGCATTTCTATGGTTTATCGGTTCAATAAACCACGTGGGATGTTGGAAGAACTCAAGAAGAGATTTCAAATCAGGAGCGGAATGGGAGTGATATTTAACTATTATAGCGCGAAAGCGCGCGTGATATCGCCTAATACTTAGCCGACGAGGCCGTAGGCCGAGTCGGCTAAAATTAGGCGATATCACGCAAGCTTGAGCGCTATAATAGTTTTATAATCACAGTTTCGAGAAAAAAATCATTGAGATATACAACCTTTCATTAAGTAAAAAGGCTAACAACAATATTTTACCTCGGACCATTTCTTAAACAACAAACAGCGAATGCCGAAACTTTTGCCAAGCTAAAATTAATTTAGCGTACACAATCAGTTGAGAGTTTCTACGAAGAGCTTTCGTCTACTCAAAGAACGGGACAGAGTAGTGACTACAAGAATTAAAACACAGTAAATGGCATAGAATGTCTTAGTTACAAGTGTTTCGTATCTTAAAAAGTTCAATTCAGAATCAAAACAAATTGAACAAACACACGGCTACGAACCTAAACATAGCGGCGAAAAGTCGGAAAGAACTGCAGCGTACAAAAATTCACAGCTAAAGGATACAAGAAACGGTTAAAACATCGTACCTGTAGTTGATTTGGCTTTTTATTCCCTTCCATCAGCACCAAATTTTCAAACATCGAAGTACAAGCTGAGTCGATCAATGTTGTTTACAAACTTGCTCGTTTTTTAGCTCCTACAGCCGTAATAACGAGCTCAGAAACTTTTCTGAGAAAGCATCAAGTCTATATCATATTCCAGAGGTGATTACCAATGGAATTTTACGAAAATTGTGCCCCTTCATTCACTCCTTGTCGAGCGGTTAAACTTTGAACCAGTTTTCATTCAGCTACGCCAAGAAACACTGCGACCGCGACAACGCGAAAATTTCGCGCCTTTTTTGTCCTGACCAATCATGTGAACAATATTTTTTCTCTTTTCTTTTCTTCTCTTTTTTTCTTTCTTTTCCCTTTTTTAACTAATAGTTCACGCACTTTTTCGCCAAAAAACACGAAATTGCTGGCAGCAGTCATTTTCACTTTCCTTCAAAATACCAAATTTACCGCCATCGCTGGTTATACGTCATGTGGACATAACATATATCGATAACTTTTTGACCATATTTGGGCAGTGTATCAATGTGTTGAATTATAATTAGTGTTATTCCAATCTCAAGTGGTTTACTGCACCGATAAACCATAGAAAGGCGTGGTATATTGCTTTTATATAATAACTATATATTTTACCGGTATCATAGTCAATAGCTATTGACCAATCATAGCGTGTGCATTACTTTCACTTGTTGTATAAATACAAGTGCAGTCGAACCTCCCATAAATGATCATAATCAGGGCCAGAAAAAGTGTCCTCTCAAGAGAGGTGTCCGCTTATGGGAGGTTAAAATTGAGCGTTTGTATGTGGCTGGGACCACGACTAAGTGTCCGCTTATGGGAGGTGTCCGCCTACGGGAGGTGTCTGTTAGCGGAGGTTCGACTGTAGTGTTAATTTTGAGACATTCCTAGAAATTCTCGAAATCAACGACCCTCCCAAAAGTAACGGACTTAGGATCTGATGAAAACTTTTGAAAAGAAACTTTATTTCCCAAAATCAACCGCGATGTAACACTAGCTTAAAATTCTAGTATATTAATTACATTATTTTTTTTCATATTTTGAGTTAGAACATCTAATTTTGCAGTCACATTTACCTTGCTTAATACGTTTCTTGAAATATTTTGTTTGCGTATTTTAGCAATCCGAAAGTAACGGCCAACCGAAAACTACAGCCACTTAGCGCAAAAGTAAAAAAAAGTAAAACGTAACAGGGGCCGCAACTTATGTAATTTCTGACGTTTGAATGGCGTGAATGAATTAGTCAGAAACTAATATTCTGACGGCACGATTTCGAGGTTCGCGGGTGGTTGTGGGGTGTTCTAGAGGTATTTAGGGTTTTTGGTGGGAGATTTGGATCATTCTAGGTCAGTTGGTCGTCCTCTCCGCTCGTTTTTCTTTTTTTTTTGCATTTGCTCTTTTTCTCTTGTTCAGTTTTGTATATTGTATGATGTTTAGGCTTATTTAGTTGTACCCTTAAATCTAGCCTGCGTAGCAAGCGTTCCCGTACGAACGAATTTTTCCGCATTCTGGCCGCGCGAAAACTGGGGAGAGAGCAAAAAATCGGAGGACGGGGGTGGGAGTGGGAAGATGAGGGAACGCTTGCAGGCAAACCCCATGATTTTGAAGAACCCGTTGGCCCAACAGCGGAGCGTCTGATTGGAGCGGCGTGGTAGCCTTGATTGACATTGAATTGGCGTTGAATTCCGGCAAGCTCCAAGTGGCGTGTCGTTTGTGGGAAGATCTATTTGCATTTGTCTGATTTGTGGACCGATTCGAGTTTTATTTTGATCACAGCAAAATATAAGATGAAATGAAGCTGAATGATTAGTGCTTGTACCATAGAAAAGTCAGAAAATAGCGAGGAAAGCGAAGATCGATTTTGAACTAGAAATAATATAACCGTAAACAAAACACAGCAGTACAGTCGCGTTGAGCTGAGTAGCTGTTGTGTTATATTTTATTAGCGGGAATTATTTCACCGGCACTGTTAACCGGTGGTGGATTCAATAAGTCAAAGCAAGCAAATATACGGATATGTCTCCTAATTTAAGTCGGCATTGTTTTGAAATGGCGAGAAGGTTTATTGATTCCATGAATCTTTTCAACCGTTTACGAAGCGTTTCATTTTTTAAAGGAAGTAAAATTCTACATCCGGTAATCTGTAATTGGCTAATTTGTTGACAAGCTGTCAATCGGCGAATGAAATCAACCGTGACAAATCGGTGGGCGTTTTTCAAAATCGTGGGGTTTGCAGGCAAGCGTTCCCTCATCTCCCCACTCCCACCCCCGTCCTCCGATTTTTTGCTTCCGCCCCAATATTCGCGCGTCCAGAATGCGGAAAAATTCGTTCGTACGGGAACGCTTGCTACGCAGGCTACCTTAAATCGGGGTCATGTGCTGCTGCATTAGATGAGGAATACGTTTCCACATATTTTTTGACCACTTCTAAAGGGTGGTTTTTAGTGGTTTTTCGTATCTGGCGTAGCATAATTTCTCGTTGTTAGAAACATTGTTATTCGTAAGGCTGTATACTGTTATTGTATTTTGCATCAGATGACTGACTGACGCATCCTAAATAAACTTTCACATTGAATCTCTCGTGTTAGTGTAGTCAGAATTTGGAATTCTACGTGGTCTTATTCCGTATCTTAGGTATGTTTTTGTGTGTTAACACAGAAAACGCATTTATGCAATGCGAGACGTTTGCGTTCCACGACCGATCCTTTTGTTAGTAATCCCATTTTTTTAGCCAATCAGAAATTGAGTTAGACTGGGATTGAGAGGGGGGAATCGTAGCCACGTGCAACCTCGTTCCCAGGGTCCTCTCTCTTCAGCGATGATGACTAGCCGATTCGCATATAATTAACCGCATATAAGCCAGTTTAATTAACATCAAATTACCGCATGCAGGAGGTTAAAGTCACCTACTGAGAAATAACGTAAAAAGAGCTGATCTCAAACTGGCTTTTGTCTTTCACTTGAACATTTTACATAAAGTAAAACTCCTTTTTTTTAGTAAAAGAAAAAAAAAGATCAGAAGGGTGTATGCCTCGAACCCGAGTCGTTTGCTTCATAACTAATACCCATATCCACTACACCAACAGGGGCTAGCTGACAGGAACTGTAATTTTTAACATATTTATAGAGTTACTATAACCATAAATGAAAGCTAACCGTTTTCAAATCAGTGCTTAACCCTAAACACTGCAGATTAGTGCTAAACTGGAGCTCTTTTCTCTCAGTTCTGTGTCTAACGTCAGTAATATAAAGAATACTACTGTTAGGTAAATAGGGCCTATTTTACCGCTTGCATGCGGTAATTTGATGTTAATTAGACCCGCTTATATGCGGTTAATTATACGCAAATTGGATGTGATGACGTAGCTGAAGATAGAGGACCCTGGGAACGAGGTTGCACCACGTGCCGATGATTTGCATGAGGGTATGTTGGGTCTTCGACTGTTTATAAAGGGTAGAATACCAACAGAAAAAGCGTGTAAACAAAATAGTGACCATGCGAGAACAAACGTTTTAATTCAAATAGAAAACAGTTAAAGTTATGTTTTGGGGGTTCTCTCCACAGGAAAATCTCGTTCCAAAGAGCCAGTACAGCATGTTTTTCTTCAGCAAGCGCACGAGCGAGGTAAGGTGCTAGAGCTGATGAATTTTCCAGTGGCTTTCGACACTTATTATATTTCCTTATCGTTTTGTTATTTTTCCCAGGAATATCACATCGTATGGAGCACCGCAGTCTAAGGTTACACAAACAGTGGAGCTAACAGAGGTATTACAATTTTGTTTATATCCTTTAACTGGTAGTATCTCTGGCTAGTTATCGTCAGTGGAGTTTTACTTTATGGAAAAAGCTTACTCGCCAATCAAGGCTCGTTATGCGAGCAGAGGTTATTTTTTCGCCCTATGTACCAGCGTGCGAAAAGTAATTTTTCGCACGCCGGTACCAGGACCGCGAAAAGCCGGTACATAGAGCCGCAAAAAAAATAACCTCTGCTCGCAGAGTAGTTTATAAGGTGGGGGTGCGAAGTTTAAGGGAGGTACCTAAGAGTGTAAAAAGGTTCAAAATGAGAACATTTTTCAACCATTCTTGTCTTATTTTCTTTGTAAAGTAAGGATGGGGCCTGGGCTCTTTAGCACCTGGTGTCTAGGTGGGCGCCTTGCATGGCATCTTGTGTCCTGTTCACGCCTTTCTTTATCATCTATCCAGAGTGATTACTTTTACTTCATAAGGTCAGGGACTATGGTGGTGTGGTCAACCTTGCGGGTTGCGGGATTGGGAAGGGATGGCACCTTGCATGGGTCCTATGAGTCCCGTTCGTGCCATTCCCTCTGGACTGTATGAGCTTGCTTTAAACTTCCTTTATTATCTTGGATTAGGAAGACAAAATCGCCAAAACGTGATGAACGCAAAGAAATATGAACTAAAAGACAAATTAACGACTAAAAAAGTCAAAATTCCACAAGAATGGAAACTTTGGTTTCTTGACCGCCTGTCACGAAATCAAAATTGATGAACTGTAATCCACTTCCATCCTTGTAATCCTGGGGTTAATTAAATAAAACTTTTACAAGTGTAATTTACAATTGTAGCCATTGTTTTAGAGGTTCAAAAACAATAGCTACACTTGTAAAAGTTTTATTGAATTGATCCCTGGACTTTTTCTTCAAACTACTGCTTCTGTTTTTCTCCGTAGAATCTTTTTATCCAATTTAGTTGTATGTTTGGTGGCATTTGGCCATGTAACATGAAAATTAAGTCACCAAAATTTCGTTATTTAGGCGGGGCAATGTCCCTATAAGTTGTATCCAGTGAAGTTGAAAACTGAAATTTTCTCCCTTATTGTTTACCAGCTTTCTGACAAAATCTGTCTCAGCATCAAGGAGAGAATAGTTTTCTACGAGCGAAAACTCGACACTTGGGTAAGTAAAACAGTGTTTTAGAGGTGGAAATATGCTAAACGCATATGCTGGCTTCCATTCGCTAAAAACGTTGATCACTGCCCTGATTAGTTGAGATAACACTGGTTGCCTGTTTTTTTTTTTACAGAGCCCGTCTCTCCTTCGAACTAAAAAAGCCTTGAGCAACTCAACTCCAAACGCAGGTAAGTGAGATGTATTGACAAGTATTGTATCAGCATACTGTATGTGAAAAAAAAGATTGAATTGATTTCATGTTAACGCGTTGAAGCAATGCGCTTTCGCAACACATTTTCATAAAAAATTGTCTCGGTTCGAATGAGCTGAATTTTTTTTCGCCTTGAAACCTTGCATCATACGATTTATATTAATTTATATCGCATTTTTTTACCAAAACACAAATCGCCGGAAGAGCTGCAGTTTTTAGTTTAAACATTTTTTTCAGAAATATTCTCCATCAAAACGTGCACAAAAGAGTTTGGGTTTTGGAATAGGCCTATTTCAATATATTAAAATTCTTACTTGGCTCCGAGGGCATTGGCTTAGGGTAATAGACATAAAAAAATCACATTGAGGCCCAGAGATGAAAAATTGATTTCTTTTACGTTATGCCCCAAAGCCTCGGAGACAAGTTTAATAGAATTTTGATATATCGAATTGGTGAAAGCCGTTGAGTTAATTCATTTACATTGCATAGCATCTTGGTTATGTTGTAATTCAAGGAACTTCCGGTCCAAACCACGAATCGTCGGAGAAGCCTCGTGAAGAAGCCATTACGTCACGCTTGACACCCGATGGACACATGGGGAGTAATTACATGGAGGAGAAATCGTCTCATCATGGAGGTTTGTCTCGTGTGGCAGTAAATAAGCAGGACTGATATTTCAAAACTGGGACGCCGCAAATTCCTTTCGTTAACGTTCGCTGCCATTTTAGTGACACTTTGAAAATTTTTCACCAATTATCGAATTTTTTTGATATCAGAAAAAGAAAAATGGAATTATTAACCTAGAATCCGCCAGAAACCTATTGCATGCTAACATCCCTCCTACACCACTAGACCACTGAGTTGATCCGGCAATCCCGGGAAAAATTTTATTGTAAAAGATGCTTTTCTTAATGATACATCTATACGGGTGACCCTATCCCTAGATCTAACCTTATCACGAATCTAGCTTAGGTCTAATAATCGCTTTACCTGGGCCCAATTTTATCTGGTAAATAATGATACCCTACTTTCGTCCTAATCCAGCCATAATCTAGAGCAGAAATGGCATCGACCATTACAAAAGGCTTGGTTTCTAATTAATTTTAATGATGGCATCGACCGTTTAGGAAAGGGAAATCAGCTGGGACGCCAAACATCAACCTTTTCTTCTCCCAAGAGTGGTCAAAATAATATTTCATTTTTTTTACGGCAAGATTTTTTAAGGTACGGCAGCTGAAAAGCTTTGATTTGAATAGTCAAAACTCAACTCCGGAATTGAAGGGGTTAAGTAATACGTTTAGTGCGTGTAAATGTAAGTATTTCATGACTAAAAATTTTCCATCTACAACAACAACAATAGGCCTTTTTCACGCCCCGCCATTTTGTAAAAAACAATATTTTTGAACGCCCAACCTCGTTTTCAACTTTTTCGCTGCGAGGCTGGGCGGGCAAAAACAAAGAATTTTATTCTCCGGGGAATTAACATGGCTGCCGCGTAAAAAAGGCCCATTTTATTTCACACGTTCCAATAGACAATATTCGTATTTACGGTATTGAACTGGAACTAGCGTGCAGTCGAGGCTGATGCGGGGGAATCTTTTCACATGCAAATATTTTTAATGATATTCCCCCGCATGAGTCTCGACTGTAAGCTAGTTCCAGTTCAATACCGATAATACGAATATTGTCTATTACAACAGTAGATACAATTTCGGTTAATTAATTAAAGTAAGAAATAGAGATACTTGCCCACCGCTGATAGCAAAAAAGGCTAATCGAGCGGCGGGGGAAAGATTAATACAAAGTTAAGTTAATAAAAGAAAAGAAAAGATTACCTGAATTAGAGGAGAAGAAAAACAAACACAACAACAATGCAAAACCTTTCTTTCTTTCTTTAACATAAAAATCATAGTTAATAGAACAAACTATGTAAAAATGTATCAATGAATCCCACACCGGGAATCGAACCCGGGCCACGGCGTTGGGAGCGCCGGATCCTAACCACTTGACCATGTGGTAGTTGACTGAAAAAAAATCTTTTTTATTATAACACGTTCATGACCTATTCTTGTTTCTAGACGGGTTTATGCCAAGAACCGTTGTACAAAACCACACCTTGTTTTTGAGATAATTGCAATCCTAAAGTGTGGTTCTAAAAACCTTGAAAATGTAGATTAAATCATAAAGTGTGGAAGTATGACCATTCAAATGAAAGCTATTGCGGAGCACCACTCAAACATTATTCTAGAGCTGTTTGGTTTCGTTTTTCAATGGAAATTCTTAATATTTAACTTTCAAATGGCGCTTTCAGTAAGAAAAGTGTTAACTCGCGTAACAGTTGAGTATTATGTATCAATTATGCAGGATTGAAGCCCCCAATGGAGCCAGAAACACAGGCACCATATCGTGTGTCCTCCTCTGGTCCACATCCAAGACACTCCCATGATGCCACGCGGGCGCAGAAGCCGCCTATACCAATCAGCAATGAGACAGTGTCCAAGCGCGTGCTGTCTGCGCAGTCGCGGTATCAACCAATCAGAGTGGACGACATTATGGCAAAGGCGGGCACGCTAACGTGAGTAGTGACCTTTATTAAAGCGATTTTCTTGTCAAACCAGAGTCATCACATCTAGCCAATCACAAAAACGAAAAATGAGAAAATAGAGAATAGTTGAATCCCGATAACTGGAACGGTCCAAGTTGTTGAAAGTTGAAGTTATCGAGAGTTAAATTCTGCACTGAAGTGAGCAGGGATTGATCTTATCGAGCTTTCACAGCAGCAACATAATGAAACAGATGCTAAAGAGCAAAATCATGCAACCGTTGCCAAGCGCGGGAAAACATGTAGCCAGCGCCAAGCGCGAGAAAACCAGTAACCAGAGCCAAGCGCGGCAAAACATGAAAATGGTTTCAAGCGCGGGAAATCGGTGGCAAGTGTGTCCATATTTATTCCCACTCCATGTTTCTCTGAAGGTACTTGAATCACCGCGAAAAATATATTCGTTTTGTTTTTCATAAGTCTGCGAGAATGAACTTGTCAATAAACGTTTGTATTTTGTTAGGAAACTGCAAGCCAGACAAGCATTTGCAATGTACCTTCAACGAGTTCAACAAAGACTGGTGCATGAAACAAGGTTAGCTTCACTGGTCGTGTTTGATAACGTAACAGAAGATTATTTATTAACGAATGTCTCACATGCTCGTGGCATTCTCAACACATCTAATGTCAGTCTCACGATGTTGTTACTTTTGATGTCGAATGTGACGTTCAGAACGCTTATTGTTGGTCTCCATCAAGCGATAGGGGCGGCTAGTTGCGTACCCCTCCATCTTTATGCATTATTGCTGATTGTTTGTGAACCATTAACAATGATTTCATCCACTTGGCTTATTATAATTGAATAAAGGGGTATTTTTTTATGAAACTGTGGTGCTGCGTCAGCGAGGGAGTGAAATATGAAAATGTGGTTTTATCAACCGTTGATAAGGTGAATTGGCCACCGTAAAGAGATTCCAATATTAATCAAGTATTACAATATTATTGTCGGCTTTTTGTTCTCTTTCTTTTTCTCCTAGCTATGATTCAGAGGATTCCAAAGACGATTCAGGCTCCAGACAGGACGATCAGATGGTTGGTTTTCGATGTTCAGTTGAATGATCTGTCACAAGGATTTCGCTGAGTTTTGGTCAAAACTCTGCTAAAACTACTGATGTTCTTTCAATCATGCACAGAATTTTTATTTGAACCTAAAAAAGATGATATAAGTGAATTCCTAAAAGGGAAACAAACGTTAACCACAGCAATTTTGTATCGATTTTTCAAAGACGCGGGGAAACAACTTGAAACGTTTAGTCTAAACTTTTCAAGTTGCAATCCATTTCCATCCTGGCCATCCGCCGCTGAAATCATACATTAATAATTTCACTGCACTTATATAGTACCTGCAGAAACCCATGAGTGGGTTGAAACGTGTAACGCGCATTCACAGCTTCCGTATATTCATTTTTTGCTTAGTACCATATTTGGAAACCCCTCGGTCCCTCGAGATTGGAAGCAAGTTGTTCTAGCGAATTGATTGGTTTATATTTTGATCTTGATTTTCCAAATATGGGTGTAACATCGTCTTAGCAAATTGAATAATAGGAAGCTTGTTTTGAAGCGTACAAGAGACAGTTGCACGTTTCAATCCACTTATGGGTTTCTGGTACCTGTTAACAAAACTGTACTATTATTTTAAAATTTCCTTTGATACAAATGTCTTTTGGCTTTTCAAAATGATACTACCGGCCATCCGGTGACATAGCCGTTTTAAAACTTTGGTGCTTTTTTGTCGATTCCAAATTTCCAATTCTTCAAATCTTACCAGTAACATGAAACTCGAAAATGGAGACTTTGGTTCTGTTTTCTTGTCACGGTATCTTTCAACGTTGGAACGGAAAATTGGCTGACAAGCACGATTGTGTGATGTAGCAGTCTTGTCATCCTTTGGAATACTCAGTGCTTTTTTTTCTTGTACAGAACTTGGTTATTCGTTTCCTGAAGAAAGCTGCGAGCAACCTACAACAGCCATTCAAAGTTGTGGTACCGAGCCACAAGTTATCCCTTCATGACAGGTCAGTAGTAACTGTTTATTAACTAACAAGCTTAAACTTTGAAAAAACGTGAGTACATACAACAACAACAACAATTTTATTTCATTATTAATATAACAATATTTTCAACATTGACAACCCGCAGTCAGCATAGCTAATCGAGGCGGGTTGTCAAAAATAAGAACAAAAATTAACATTAGCTCCTAGTCATAAATCAAAGTTGCATAAACGTTCTTGATAAGAAATAACAACACCCGACAAAACAAAAGCGTCTGTAGGAAGTTGTATAACGTTCTTAATTTATGACAGAACAAAAAGAAAGAGTTCATTTTGGCAACTAAAACACTGTAGTAATGTTTTTTTTTTAACTTTCCTGGGGAGATGGGGAAGTTAAATCGTGTTTAATTTCTTCTTTGTCTCGACAAAAATATCAATATATGCTAAATGCTATATGAAAGTTATGTGTTTCTTTATTTTATTGTTCTTTAGGAGGCGTATTTTGGCAAAACAACTGGGAGACTTTGTTCGAGTTTATGGAAAAGTAAGTTCAAGGAACTAAGCCCACAACGAAATAGTGCCGCGAGTAGTAAACCTGCAACGGATCAGAATTCTGAATGAACACTGCTCCCCGAGAATTCCATCTACAATCATTGTCACAATGAACACTGCTCCCCATTAATTCCTCTGGTGCAATGGCTCGACGAGCCTCTAGACTTGATTCTTCCAACTTGCTAACAGTTAGTTGCTGCTTTTTCATTCGTGAATGTGCGAAGCTTTTAATGAGTTATAACAGTTGGGTAGAAATTTCACTCGATCACTCGCTCGATCGGATTTTAACATTGAGCCCGCGATATGTGATGGTCACTTACCTTACTCATGGGGATGGCGTTGGAGGGAGGAGAGAGTGGGGAGTTGGACGCGGGGGGTGGGGGTGGGTGGAGCAAAACGCCTAGGGGAGGAGAGGGTCCGAAAGTGTGCAGAATCTTTCATTTAGAGCGTTTCGTATTCACGAGTTCACTCATAAGAGCTAGAGCATTTGATTTTTGTTTCAGATTCAAAGTTTAACCAAGTATTAGAGCAGAGAGTTGTCAAGACGAAATAAAAATTTCAACTTTGGGATCATATTGTCTTCATTTACCTCAAAATTCAAAGCAATAAGAAATGTTTCGGAATGAGAATTCATTTTATTGAACTTTTAGATCACTTGAGGAATCTTTTTATTTTTCCACGTTTAATAGGAAACCATGCAAATTCAAAAACGTCAGGAAATTAATCGCACATACGGGCTCTCAAGAAGCAACTCATTCTTCGGTGAAATTCCGGAAGAGGAGTTTAAGGTGTTCATGGCAATTGCAAGGTATGTAATACTTTTGATGCAGATTGACTGGTTTGTTTATATAATCAAACCTGTTTTTATTCGACACTGTGTTGTAAGATCGTTGGCTCGAAGAAGTTGTATTCTTGATTACTTGTTTTATCTTATTTTAAAAGCGGTTTTCACTTAAGTATCAAGTATCAACCAAAACCGAAGTAATTACTCCGGCCAATTAAAACAGATGTAGAAAATGCACCAATCACTTCTCGAATCAAATACAGTCACCGACGCCAAGCGCCGGAAAACGCGTGCGAACAAGTCACGATTGGTTTTGGTTTTACTTCTGATTGGTTGAGAAAGTGACGCGAGATTTTTAAGCCAGTCACAAAGCGTAACAATGCAAAACATAAACAATCGCCAACCGCTCTACCAGGCCATCAATTGCTTATGTTTACGCGTTATGATTGGTTTATTAACGCGTACAAGCATTAGAGCAATTTCCACTAAAACAGCTAAGACGTTCTCATACTTTACCTTGAGTGTATTGTTGATTCATTGTTGCTCCTTCCCATTCGCACAATTGTCTCTTGCTTTACGTTTATAGCGAAACAGAACTTGAAGACCTCTTAACTACCTACACCAAACTGAACAAGAATGCAAGTGTGTTTTTAGGTGGTCGGTCAGAGAGGAGCTCGGAGGAGAGCACCGTTAAAGCGCCTACGAACGACACTGGCTTGTCCAGGAGAAAAGAAGGGGACAGGCACTTCCGGAGGTAAATATGGCGAATGAAGGTCCATTTTCCTGTATTAGATTTTTGGATACTATTAAATAGCTTCACTGGAAGGAACTGCAAAAAAGCTTATAATTCAGGCCCGTAGGAGTACGGGGGGGGGGGGGGGGGGGGGGGGATTCCCCGGCGGTGTGGGAACGATACATGTTTTTTTATTATCATTTTTATATTATTTCCATGGTACTGTTTTAGCAACTGCATTAGATAAGATTAATAACTATTCAGTTTAGATGTTCATTTCATCTCACTTCTTGAAGGGGTCAAAGCCTTTTTTTTTATTAAACTACGGCACTTTTATAATTCTTTTCAGAATTTTGTGTGGGATAACATTAACTTGATGATATTTTACCATCGAGATTCTGTTGTCTTACCCAAAGCCTGCAACTTAACGAAAAACAAATTGTCCTCTGATATTCGTGAATTCCCACATGGTCTAGTGGTTAGGATCCGGCGCTCTCACCGCCGTGGCCCGGGTTCGATTCCCGGTGTGGGAACGACGCTTTTTTGTAGCCGAAATTTTTAGTTATTTTTGTTGTCCTCTGATATCCGTCAACTCCCATATGGTCTAGTGGTTACGATCCGGCGCTCTCGCCCCCGTGGCCCAGGTTCGATTCTCGGTGTGGGAACGACACGTCTTTTTAGCCGAAATTTTAGACCTTTCGGTGATGTATACATGCTGAGTTTCCATAATATTTTTTTTGCAAACAGATTAAATAACATTTATGGATGTTTTTAGATTTGTATAGTTTGACTTTATTACATGAATATTTATATATTTTGTCTAATCTGAAGCCTACAACTTTACGAGAAACAAATTGTCCTCTGATATGCTAACTGCAGAGAACTACGTGTATTCTTGGTTTGCACGTGACCTCATCAAATTCGAAAATCATGAATCGCAATGTCTTTTAGTTTATATGTCCACCAGGTTAAAGACAACTTAAAAATATATCTTTTTGCAAGTTTTCAGCGCGATAGCGTCTTTCGCTTTGAAAATACAGCATTTTGAATTTCTGACCTTTCACCTTACGTGAAAGCAACATAGCGTCCGTGACAAAGCTTTATCCTATGAAAGAAAGGCCTTTCCTCGTGATTTTTAGCACTTTGGGTAGTTAAGTATTAGGAGAGCAGTGTATGTGAATGTATAGTAGTTGACCAGGAAAAAGTAATCGCTTTCAGAGCGAAAGTGAAGTCCAGATGTCGTTATTGATTTCCGGCGGCCATCTTGGTGTCCCTCGGAGGGACACCAAGATGGCGTTTCCACACAAAGCTCTGTAAATTTAAGTCGAATGCTTCGGCGAATAATTCAACAACGGGATACTGCACAGATCTGAGACTTGGGGAAGTTGTTTATTTGTTAGTCTTTTATAACATTACAAATTATTGGCTTCTTTCACGAAATGGTTTCGATTTTAAAAATTTATTTCGCACGATTGCGTGACGGTGCAAACCAAGAATAAGACCTAGAATGGAAAGCGGTGATAATTATTTAAACAGTATATTTGAATCAGTTTTAATCATTTATCTTCGGAAAGCTATTTTTCGCGCTTCTTGTGGGGGCAGATGCCCTTTTTAACAATCCGGGTATATATTTCTTTTGATACCTTGGGTAGGATAACATTAACTCAATGATATTTTACCACTGAGATTCTTACCCAAGGCCTGCAAGTTCACAGGAAACAAATTGTCCTCTGATATTCGTCAACTCCCATACGGTATTTTTTTTGCTGAAATTTTAAAACTTTCGGTGATGTATACATGCTGGATGAAGTTGTTTATTTATGTTATTTTTTAATGATTTTCCACAATATTTTTTAGCAACTAGAGTAGATGATATTTAAGGATGTTACATGATTATTGTTATTTTTAAGTAAACCAAGTTTGTGTGATATCTGTAAAGACTTTTGCCGACTAAATAAATGAGGATGTAGATGTAGAACTGCAGAGAACTACGTGTATAAGACCTAGAATGGAAAGCGTTGATAATTATTTAAACAGTATATTTGAATCAGTTTCAATCATTTATCTTCGAAAAGCTATTTTTTCGCGCTTCTTGTGGGGGCAGATGCCCTTTTTAACAATCCGGGTATATATTTCTTTTCAGACCTTGGGTAGGATAACATTAACTCAATGATATTTTACCACTGAGATTCTTACCCAAGGCCTGCAACTTTACGGGAAACGAATTGTCCTCTGATGTTCGTCAACTCCCATATGGTCTAGTGGTTAGGATCCGGCGCTCTCACCGCCGTGGCCCGGGTTCGATTCCCGGTGTGGGAACGACGCTTTTTTTGTAGCCGTAATATTTAGTTCTTTTTGTTGTTGTTTTTATTTTTTGTATTTTTTTTAGGTGAAATTTTAAAACTTTCGGTGACGTATACATGCTGGGTGAAGTTGTTTATTTGTGTTATTTTTTATGATTTTCCACAATATTTTTTAGCAACGTTCTAGAGTAGATGATATTTATGGATGTTACATGATTATTGTTATTTTTAAGTAAACCAAGTTTGTGTGATATCTGTAAAGACTTTTGCCGACTAAATAAATGAGGATGTAGATGTAGAACTGCAGAGAACAGAGTGTATAAGACCTAGAATGGAAAGCGTTGATAATTATTTAAACAGTATATTTGAATCAGTTTCAATCATTTATCTTCGGAAAGCTATTTTTTCGCGCTTCTTGTGGGGGCAGATGCCCTTTTTAACAATCCGGGTATATATTTCTTTTCAGACCTTGGGTAGGATAACATTAACTCATTAATGACACTTTACCACTGAGATTCTTACCCAAGGCCTGCAACTTTACAGGAAACAAATTGTCCTCTGATTTTCGTCAACTCCCATATGGTCTAGTGGTTAGGATCCGGCGCTCTCACCGCCGTGGCCCGGGTTCGATTCCCGGTGTGGGAACGACACGTCTTTTTTTTGTTCTTTTTATTTTGCTAATTTTCTTTTCAGCCGAAATTTTAAACCTTTCGGTGGTAAATGCATGCTTGATGAAGATGTTTAATTTGGTTAATTTTTTATGATTTTAGCGTTCTCAGTTAGATAAGATTTATGAATGTTTTTTAGATTTGTATAGTTTGACTTTATTACATGAATTTCTTTTATATTTTGTCTAATCTAAAGCCTGCAACTTTACGGGAAACAAATTGTCCTCTGATATTCGTCCACTCCCATATGGTCTAGTGGTTAGGATCCGGCGCTCTCACCGCCGTGGCCCGGGTTCGATTCCCGGTGTGGGAACGACAAGTCTCTTTTTGTTCTTTTATTTTGCTAATTTTCTTTTCAGCCGAAATTTTAAACCTTTCGGTGGTAAATGCATGCTTGATGAAGATGTTTAATTAGGTTAATTTTTTATGATTTTAGCGTTCTCAGTTAGATAAGATTTATGAATGTTTTTAGATTTGTATAGTTTGACTTTATTACATGAATTTCTTTTATATTTTGTCTAATCTAAAGCCTGCAACTTTACGGGAAACAAATTGTCCTCTAATATTCGTCAACTCCCATATGGTCTAGTGGTTAGGATCCGGCGCTCTCACCGCCGTGGCCCGGGTTCGATTCCCGGTGTGGGAACGACACGTCTCTTTTTTGTTCTTTTTATTTTGGTAATTTTCTTTTCAGCCGAAATTTTAAACCTTTCGGTGGTAAATGCATGCTTGATGAAGATGTTTAATTAGGTTAATTTTTTATGATTTTAGCGTTCTCAGTTAGATAAGATTTATGAATGTTTTTAGATTTTTATAGTTTGACTTGATTACATGAATTTCTTTTATATTTTGTCTAATCTAAAGCCTGAAACTTTACGGGAAACAAATTGTCCTCTGATATCCGTCAACTCCCATATGGTCTAGTGGTTAGGATCCGGCGCTCTCACCGCCGTGGCCCGGGTTCGATTCCCGGTGTGGGAACGACGCTTTTTTTGTAGCCGTAATATTTAGTTCTTTTTGTTGTTGTTTTTATTTTTTGTATTTTTTTTAGGTGAAATTTTAAAACTTTCGGTGATGTATACATGCTGGGTGAAGTTGTTTATTTATGTTATTTTTTATGATTTTCCACAATATTTTTTAGCAACGTTCTAGAGTAGATGATATTTATGGATGTTACATGATTATTGTTATTTTTAAGTAAACCAAGTTTGTGTGATATCTGTAAAGACTTTTGCCGACTAAATAAATGAGGATGTAGATGTAGAACTGCAGAGAACAGAGTGTATAAGACCTAGAATGGAAAGCGTTGATAATTATTTAAACAGTATATTTGAATCAGTTTCAATCATTTATCTTCGGAAAGCTATTTTTTCGCGCTTCTTGTGGGGGCAGATGCCCTTTTTAACAATCCGGGTATATATTTCTTTTCAGACCTTGGGTAGGATAACATTAACTCATTAAAGACACTTTACCACTGAGATTCTTACCCAAGGCCTGCAACTTTACTGGAAACAAATTGTCCTATGATATTCGTCAACTCCCATATGGTCTAGTGGTTAGGATCCGGCGCTCTCACCGCCGTGGCCCGGGTTCGATTCCCGGTGTGGGAACGACACGTCTTTTTATTTTGCTAATTTTTTTTTCAGCTGAAATTTTAAACCTTTCGGTGGTAAATGCATGCTTGATGAAGATGTTTAATTAGGTTAATTTTTTATGATTTTAGCGTTCTCAGTTAGATAAGATTTATGAAAGTTTTTAGATTTGTATAGTTTGACTTTATTACATGAATTTCTTTTATATTTTGTCTAATCTAAAGCCTGCAACTTTACTGGAAACAAATTGTCCTCTGATTTTCGTCAACTCCCATATGGTCTAGTGGTTAGGATCCGGCGCTCTCACCGCCGTGGCCCGGGTTCGATTCCCGGTGTGGGAACGACACGTCTTTTTTTGTTCTTTTTATTTTGCTAATTTTCTTTTCAGCCGAAATTTTAAACCTTTCGGTGTTAAATGCATGCTTGATGAAGATGTTTAATGAGGTTAATTTGTTATGATTTTAGCGTTCTCAGTTAGATAAGATTGATGAATGTTTTTAGATTTGTATAGTTTGTCTTTATTACATGAATTTCTTTTATATTTTGTCTAATCTAAAGCCTGCAACTTTACTTTTGCCGACTAAATAAATGAGGATGTAGATGTAGAACTGCAGAGAACAGAGTGTATAAGATCTAGAATGGAAAGCGTTGATAATTATTTAAACAGTATATTTGAATCAGTTTCAATCATTTATCTTCGGAAAGCTATTTTTTCGCGCTTCTTGTGGGGGCAGATGCCCTTTTTAACAATCCGGGTATATATTTCTTTTCAGACCTTGGGTAGGATAACATTAACTCATTAATGACACTTTACCACTGAGATTCTTACCCAAGGCCTGCAACTTTACAGGAAACAAATTGTCCTCTGATTTTCGTCAACTCCCATATGGTCTAGTGGTTAGGATCCGGCGCTCTCACCGCCGTGGCCCGGGTTCGATTCCCGGTGTGGGAACGACACGTCTTTTTATTTTGCTAATTTTTTTGCATGCTTGATGAAGATGTTTAATTAGGTTAATTTTTTATGATTTTAGCGTTCTCAGTTAGATAAGATTTATGAAAGTTTTTAGATTTGTATAGTTTGACTTTATTACATGAATTTCTTTTATATTTTGTCTAATCTAAAGCCTGCAACTTTACGGGAAACAAATTGTCCTCTGATATTCGTCAACTCCCATATGGTCTAGTGGTTAGGATCCGGCGCTCTCACCGCCGTGGCCCGGGTTCGATTCCCGGTGTGGGAACGACTCGTCTTTTTTTGTTCTTTTTATTTTGCTAATTTTCTTTTCAGCCGAAATTTTAAACCTTTCGGTGGTAAATGCATGCTTGATGAAGATGTTTAATTTGGTTAATTTTTTATGATTTTAGCGTTCTCAGTTAGATAAGATTTATGAATGTTTTTTAGATTTGTATAGTTTGACTTTATTACATGAATTTCTTTTATATTTTGTCTAATCTAAAGCCTGCAACTTTACGGGAAACAAATTGTCCTCTGATATCCGTCAACTCCCATATGGTCTAGTGGTTAGGATCCGGCGCTCTCACCGCCGTGGCCCGGGTTCGATTCCCGGTGTGGGAACGACGCTTTTTTTGTAGCCGTAATATTTAGTTCTTTTTGTTGTTGTTTTTATTTTTTGTATTTTTTTTAGGTGAAATTTTAAAACTTTCGGTGATGTATACATGCTGGGTGAAGTTGTTTATTTATGTTATTTTTTATGATTTTCCACAATATTTTTTAGCAACTAGAGTAGATAATATTTAAGGATGTTACATGATTATTGTTATTTTTAAGTAAACCAAGTTTGTGTGATATCTGTAAAGACTTTTGCCGACTAAATAAATGAGGATGTAGATGTAGAACTGCAGAGAACAGAGTGTATAAGACCTAGAATGGAAAGCGTTGATAATTATTTAAACAGTATATTTGAATCAGTTTCAATCATTTATCTTCGGAAAGCTATTTTTTCGCGCTTCTTGTGGGGGCAGATGCCCTTTTTAACAATCCGGGTATATATTTCTTTTCAGACCTTGGGTAGGATAACATTAACTCATTAAAGACACTTTACCACTGAGATTCTTACCCAAGGCCTGCAACTTTACTGGAAACAAATTGTCCTCTGATTTTCGTCAACTCCCATATGGTCTAGTGGTTAGGATCCGGCGCTCTCACCGCCGTGGCCCGGGTTCGATTCCCGGTGTGGGAACGACACGTCTTTTTTTGTTCTTTTTATTTTGCTAATTTTCTTTTCAGCCGAAATTTTAAACCTTTCGGTGTTAAATGCATGCTTGATGAAGATGTTTAATGAGGTTAATTTTTTATGATTTTAGCGTTCTCAGTTAGATAAGATTGATGAATGTTTTTAGATTTGTATAGTTTGTCTTTATTACATGAATTTCTTTTATATTTTGTCTAATCTAAAGCCTGCAACTTTACTTTTGCCGACTAAATAAATGAGGATGTAGATGTAGAACTGCAGAGAACAGAGTGTATAAGATCTAGAATGGAAAGCGTTGATAATTATTTAAACAGTATATTTGAATCAGTTTCAATCATTTATCTTCGAAAAGCTATTTTTTCGCGCTTCTTGTGGGGGCAGATGCCCTTTTTAACAATCCGGGTATATATTTCTTTTCAGACCTTGGGTAGGATAACATTAACTCATTAATGACACTTTACCACTGAGATTCTTACCCAAGGCCTGCAACTTTACAGGAAACAAATTGTCCTC
This sequence comes from Dendrophyllia cribrosa, assembly GCA_024195265.1. Lineage (NCBI taxonomy): Eukaryota > Metazoa > Cnidaria > Anthozoa > Scleractinia > Dendrophylliidae > Dendrophyllia > Dendrophyllia cribrosa. The sequence continues at coordinate 44,469,332 of JAJLRJ010000006.1, forward strand.
TGATTTTCGTCAACTCCCATATGGTCTAGTGGTTAGGATCCGGCGCTCTCACCGCCGTGGCCCGGGTTCGATTCCCGGTGTGGGAACGACACGTCTTTTTATTTTGCTAATTTTTTTTTCAGCTGAAATTTTAAACCTTTCGGTGGTAAATGCATGCTTGATGAAGATGTTTAATTAGGTTAATTTTTTATGATTTTAGCGTTCTCAGTTAGATAAGATTTATGAAAGTTTTTAGATTTGTATAGTTTGAGTTTTGGGAAACAAATTGTCCTCTGATATTCGTCAACTCTCATATGGTCTAGTGGTTAGGATCCGGCGCTCTCACCGCCGTGGCCCGGGTTCGATTCCCGGTGTGGGAACGACACGTCTTTTTTTGTTCTTTTTATTTTGCTAATTTTCTTTTCAGCCGAAATTTTAAACCTTTCGGTGGTAAATGCATGCTTGATGAAGATGTTTAATTAGGTTAATTTTTTATGATTTTAGCGTTCTCAGTTAGATAAGATTTATGAATGTTTTTAGATTTGTATAGTTTGACTTTATTACATGAATTTCTTTTATATTTTGTCTAATCTAAAGCCTGCAACTTTACGGGAAACAAATTGTCCTCTGATATCCGTCAACTCCCATATGGTCTAGTGGTTAGGATCCGGCGCTCTCCCCGCCGTGGCCCGGGTTCGATTCCCGGTGTGGGAACGACGCTTTTTTTGTAGCCGAAATTTTTAGTTCTTTTTGTTGTTGCTTTTATTTTTTATATTTTTTTAGCTGTAATTTTAAAATTTTCGGTGATGTATACATGCTGGGTGAAGATGTTTATTTATGTTATTTTTTTATGATTTTCCATAATATTTTTTAGCAACTAGAGTAGATAATATTTATGGATGTTACATGATTATTGTTATTTTTAAGTAAACCAAGTTTGTGTGATATCTGTAAAGACTTTTGCCGACTAAATTAATGAGGATGTAGATGTAGAACTGCAGAGAACTGCGTGTTTAGGATCTAGATTGGAAAGCGTTGATAATTATTTAAAGAGTACATTTGAGTCAGTTTCAATCATTTTCTATCTTCGGAAAGCTATTTTTTTTTTGCGCTTCTTATAGCGGCAGATGCCCCTTTTACCATTAAGGCGGGTATATATTTCTTTTCAGACTTTTGATATTTTGTCATTGAGATTCTAACCGAAAGACTACAACTTAACATTACAAGAAACAAATTGTCCTCCGATATTCGTCAACTCTCATATAGTCTAGTTTTTAGGAGCCGGCGCTCTCATCACCGTGGCCCGTGTTCGATTCCCGGTGTGGGAACGACATATTTTTTTATATTTAGCTCAGCAATTGTTATTACTGTGATGTCTTAAGTTTTAGAACTGAAGTCGAAGTTTTCTTTGTCAAGATTTGAAATTGCGAAATGCAAGCGTTTTATTGTTGAGCGTAAAGACATTGTTGAAGTTTATCATTAAGAAGTGTTCTCATGTCTGTTTTACGCCTTTTACCCTTGCAACTCTTCCTGTTAGCGTTACTCGGATTCAATTTTGAGTAAGCAGTGGCGGATGGGGGGGGGGGGGGGGGGGGGGGGGGCAGACTCCATTGAAAAGGGGGGGGGGGGGGTGAATAAAGGGGGAGTGAATGAGGTCGTTAATCCTGCCTTCCTCGGGGGCTTATTTATTTCAAGCACGTTTAAACGGGGAGGGTCTTAATAAAGTGGCGGGGTTTGGATAAACCATATTTTGATCCTAAAGTTTGCGCTCGTGATTTTATTACTTAAACTGCAAGTAGTATTTTCCCTCAACGCTCGCGTGTATATATATTGCGTGGGTTAATTGGGAAGAAGTAGTTATCGTTTGTTGTTTTTATGTGAACGAAGAGTGGGAAGATGGTAGGGGGGGATTACCGGTACCATACCCAACTTGCTAAAGCAACTTATTTACATCTTATGACAGGTCAAACCCCGCAGCAGATGAGCATCTGTTAAGGCCCACAGAGGACCTTAGTAACACGGGCTCCACGATGACAGATCGTCACGCACGGGCGCTGACAGCGGTCTCTGCATATGGTGCCTCAGTAGCCCTGAACAAAACCCGGCAACGCCCAGTATCCGCTAAGGTAGCGAGTTCCCAAGGTGAGGTGAAAATGATGCGTACTAGCTGTGAAAACAGCGGTTTTATAGCATACAGTCAACTGTCTCCAAGATGGGCACAGTCGGGACCACAACCTGATATCTGTCTTAGAGATGTGTCCGTCTTCTAGAGAGTTCATTTCCAGTAAAATGAGGGACAGAAGTGCGGTAGAGACCAACTTGGATTGGATTATACAACCATGAATTCCATTTTAATGGGGGGTGGGTCATGTAATTTTCAACCTTAAAATTAGGGGTGTCAGTTTTGTGCCAAAAGGAAGGGGTGTGTAATGTGTATTTTATCTACCACATTTTCAAATACTTAAAATGGGGTAAACAGGTGGAGTACTAGAGTGTTTGAATGAGGAAAGTATTTTCTAAAGGGCGTTTTTCGTAATAATTTTCTTAAAATTTGAAATCTGAAAAATTTAGGCGTTTTTTGAGTTAAGATTTGAGCGATCTGTCTGGGCTAAAAAGCGATAGTGGATTTTACCGCCAAAAGGTCTATACAAAATGGCTGAATGTGTCTCGTATTCAAAAACTATAATAACGGCGGAACCACAGCGAGAAACCAATGAAGAGTGCTGGATCTATCGTAGACCTGGATCAGTAAAAATCTTGAAATAGTAAAGGTAAAAACGGCAAACTGATCCTTACGGCAAGGAGAAGAGATTGAGACAGGAGTGAAATAAAAAAAAATAAACGGTTGAGTATATTTGCCCGATATTTTGGTTTGCGAAACAAACCTACGGGAGCTAAAAAAACAAAAATGAATACAGATATAAAAGAACCGTAACATATAACAATTTTGAAATATGACATAACAGGATAACAGAAAATGATTGGTGAGAAAGAAGCTAAATGTCTTGGTGTCTCGCAGCACTTATCCCAAGTTTCCACAGCTTAAGCAACAAGAAGCATTTGTTATACTTCATTTTTTTGGAGCAAACAGATTACCCATTTGCAATAGCCTATTTCCGAGTTACGTTATGCCTCGTTGTCAAAGCGAGGCTAGGTGCACACGAGTTTTTATTTAAATGCAAATAAAACTCATTTTCATATGAAAGGTTGTGCACCTAGCCTCGCTTTGACAACGAGGCATAACGTAACACGGAAATGGCCTATTGAATCCTACCGAGCCGTGTTATCCTTAAATTCAATAAATGTTCTGAAGACCAAAATTCCAACGATACCTCTAAAGTTTCGTTTGTGTTTTAGGAGCAGATAGAATGCACCGGACTGCTCGCCCTTTGTCGGCCAAACCGCAGTCACGTGACGCGAGGACCACTGAAGACTCCGACGATACCAGGAGCGTGGATGGAGGCAAGTAATCACGTGTCACAATACGAAAATGAGAGTGGCTAACCGAACTATGCGAGGCGAATAAATATTTGCATGAGAAAAAGAGCCCTTTCATTCCGTCGAGCGAATGATTTTCGCTCTCTTTCCGTTTTAACTCTTTTATTGCCTCATGAGCATGTGCGCCTCATTCTGTTATCGATCAACAAAATAATCAACTCCGAATATTGGAAGGGCATATCACAATTAACTTTCTCTACGTAAATTCGTAGGCCGATGAAACAAAATGTACAGTAAACAATGACGCCAGCAAAGATTCGCATATCTGATTTTCGCTTTCTCGTCCCCAGTCGCTCTCTTGCTCGGAAAAAATTACCGAGATTCGCAAGGGATGATGGGAAGTCGAGGCTAACTCCGCGCTCGTTCCCAGGTTGCTACCCGCTCCTATTATCCGGTCTCCCTGTTTGAAGAGAAGAGCTATTGGAAATGGAAGAGGCAGTGGTTTTTCTAGACGACTTTTTGAAAATTTGTATTTTCATACCCTCTTTACAGCTCATGGTTTTGAAAACCTGTATTTTCGTACCCTCTTTTTAGCTCATGGTTTCAGTGGTCAGCGAATTCGTGTCTCCTCGGCACCAGTTCGTCGCGAAAGAGGCGCGGACAGTGAGTCCAGAGGTAAGGGAAAACCAAGATCAACCAGATACCACGCGGCTCTTAACAACTTCTAACTTTATTGGACCTGGGTATCACGCAGCTCTAATGTTTTCAGGGCGAGGGTCCATTGTTGTGTTGTTTGTTCTATTGTTTTCTCAGCAAATCAGAGAAAACCTTTTATTATATAAACACCAATGAAATACCAGGCGAGCTTTCGCGCGTAAACATCATATCTTCACACGTGAGAATAACATGTTATCTTCACACGTGAAAAGATCACTGTTCTACTTTAGGACTACAAAAAAATATATTTAAGTGAAATGGTTTGATTTCATTGGTGTTTGTATTGGTAATCATACGGTTTCGAGTTCAATTTGGGATTAATTTGCACGAGTGAGTTTTTCAAAAAGCTCAAAATTGCACGAGCCGCTTCGGCGAGTACAATTTGAACTTTTTGAAAAACTCACAAGTGCAAATTAATCCCAAATTGAACGAGAAAACCGTATGATTACTTATTACGCTCACTCGTGAAATATTTTTCAACACTCGAAGAGAAATTTCGTATCTTCGCGCGGCCATGTAATATCCTCTATGTAAGAGCTTCGTACTGCCCCAGGTCACTGAACCAGTGATACGTTTGTTGTCCTTCTTACTCTCTGGAGTTTGACTGAAACAAAAAGGCTCTAAGATAAGTAGAAATAAACGAACGATTGAAAAAGACAGGATTTTTTGGTTACTTTCAAAATCATTTTCTTTCGTTCAAGCCTGTTTGTTGTTAAATCAATCATTGAATTAATCGCAAGTGAAACGCGTGAAATAACAACAACAATCTTTTCTACCACAGCTGAATAGATTTTCTACACTGTCACATACTTGAGCGCTTCCATTATCTCTTGTTACACTTTTGCCTGAACATTATTAGTGGAAATCAACAAGATAGTCATGTAAGACGAGTAGGCTAAGTTATTGAATGCCGTTTAATGACAGCCATATTTCATCTCGATAGGACACACCTTGACCGATGAGCACGCAGTCGCCGCTGCTCTCCAGCGGCTAGCCAAGCGACAAGCTGCACGGCAGTACTCTGCGCAAAACACCAGCGGTCATCAGGGCCACAACTGGGAAGATCTGTTTAAAAAGATGGACTTCAACCAGGAACCCGACTCCGCGTCTCACAAGCAAGACGAATTTATCAGCGTCGGGGACGAACTTTCGGATCCTTGGTCACGTGTTGTTGAAAAAGCTCCGAGATCTGCGCATAAGCCACATGACCGTCACACAAGTGCAAACGCTACGTTTGATACTTTTGTGAACCATGATCAGCGCCCTGTACATGACGTCAATCATGGTCACGTGGGATGGTTCGATAATACCGCTGACCAAGTTCGTTATAGCAACGCAGATGCGCATCCTTCTGAGGAAAAAACGATTCGCGTGGATTTAAAAAGGGAATACAGTGGAACGCGAGAAATTAAATGCGAAGAGAAAACAGCAGTTGTAGAAGTTAAAAGTCCGTCTGTGTCCAGGGAGGAGTATAACAAACACATGAAACTTATAAGTCAGAAGCTCTCTGAAGAGAAGCTTCGCTTGCAGAAACAGTTACAGCAGTACCCGTGTTTGCCACGCCCACCTCCCGCTCGGCCGAGCCCGGGTACGAGGAAGAATGTTAGCCACAAGAGAATGATAAGGTAATATGTCCAGCGTTGTTTTCAGTTGGGACGCGTCCCGTTTCTATCTTCTATAACTGGAAAAAATTATTGTAAATAAGTAAAAACAGATTCTTTTAATAATTAAGATTTTGTTCTCTAGTTCAGTTCTTGACATTTTTCTTGTTCTGTTGATACAACAGATTAGCTGCGTCCAATCCCCCGCCTGTCTTTGACGTCATCACAGGAATGACAGACCTGCCAAACGACGATTCTCTGTGACAGCGGTATTCCTATCTCTGCTTCACTGCATCGTGTTTAATACGATCCCCCGTTAGACGCAAATTACCTCGTCAAAGGAGAATGGAAGTTATACCGTGATTTTAACATCATGTAATGTCTATAATGCGTTTTCTTGTTGAAAGATTTTGCGTGTAATGATAGGCTGGTTTCGGTTACATTCTACAACATATTTATACTAGGAAAAAAATGGTACAATAGCTTGTAAAAGAAAACTTTCGTGCTACTTGTTTCCCAAAACATTCGCGAACTTTTAAGGCCGATTTACACGATACAACTTTGTCGCATGCGACACGCTCACGAAGACCGTAAGCATCTCGTAAGCGTGTCGTATGCAATAAAGTTGTACCGTGTAAATCGGCCTTTATCTTTCTTTGGACATTTAGGTGCAACTTGCGACATATTTTTGCGCGAGACTAATTCGATCAAATCCTAAGGCAATCATAACGAAGCATTTTTGTTTGTGAGATATGTTAGGCGAAAAGCTTAAACTTCTGCATAAAATTATTCCGTTTTGATTCTTACATCCGTCGTCTACTTAAGAAGGCAAAAAAGCATGCGTGTATAAAAGCAACAGAAACCTTTGAAAGGAGAAAAAAGTTTGTTCTTTGGCCGTGCTATTTATTTGTTCATACGTACTGTTTTATACCATATTGTAGTATTTTTATGTGTCAAAGGAAAGGATCTATTTATCAAATGAATTAAAATTTGGTACTTTCTGCAATTTTAATTGAAGTACTGTTTGATATTTTCTTGTAACAATCAACGAGTAGTCCCTCATTTTTCTCAGGGATAGTAGAGCGAGCGAAACGCGAGCGTGCGTGAAAATCACCCCACGCGAGAAAAATGAGGGACCCTCGCAAAATCACAAAACACTTCCACAAATTGAAAACACTTCCACAAATCACAAAACACTTGCACAAATACAAAACACTTACACAAATGAAATAGTGGCATAAACGAAACAGTCACTAGACTGACTGTTAAAATTGCCAACGGAGGATTTAGTATAAACAGCGAGCTCCATGCAGCTATAAAGCGTAGCGAATGGAAGCTAAAATTACAGCCTTGACTGAGACAAACTTCAACTCTCTACAAGTTGAATAGCTTATTAAGCTACAACTCTCTCTGCTATAAAACTTGGATTCTGAAATTAAAATCCTGCAATAAAGACAAAACTAAAATAGCTGCGCTCAGCGAAAGACATTCACGGACAACAGATCATTTCAGATCCTGTCCGGTATTTCAGAGAGAAAAGTTAGAGAAATTCAAACCTTTCCTACATAAAAATTTACATGCCATCAGATTAATGGCGAAAACAACACACCAACCGCCAGGAAAAAAAAGGACGCTAAAATGAGGTCAAAATCTACAAGCGCAACACCACGGGAAACCACAACCGACAGACTTGACCTCTAGTCTGTTGCACACGGCTTCTACACTAAAATCCTCCTTAACAAACGTTTAAATGTAGAATATACCCGTTCAAAACGTACAGAAGGAGCAAGTGGCATTAAAAACATGAGGAAAGAGTCGTGCCGGCCCAGAGGAGGGACGACTGCCGTCCCACAATACCACGCAATCGCATTTCTGTCACGCTCTCAAAGATAGCGCGGAATTTTCTAAGAAATACAGTGGATTGAGGTGCCGGTTTCTTACTGTTCCGTTAGACGAAGTGGAGGTTAGATACCAGTTTTGTACTTTCGAACTTGTTAATTTTTTATTCGTTTTCTTTTTTGGAACAGTTGGCCGGCTTTTAATGTAAATTATTTAGGTTAATACAACAACAACAATTTATTCAGTATTCCCATATATATACATGGTATTACCTAATATAACTTATGTTATATAAAATAGTCATGTCTAATAATCAGATGAGCATCATTGATTGTCGCTTTAACATTGAATCATAAATATAAGCAGCAACAGTTCTACAGACAAACGGATCAGCGTTATTAAAAAGGAACAAAATTTTTGAGATATTGTCTAAGTCATTAAAATTTGGGTATTTGTCATTTATTTCATTGAAAAATTTCTTGCGTGTATCGCTGTAATGATGGCAATTGAATAGAAAGTGTGTTTCATTTTCAATTTCGTTTAAATGGCAGAGGTAGCAGATTTTCAGGTGTCTTGTTATGCCTGCCAGTTTCAATTCTTAAAGTGGTACTACGACGAAAATTTTTGTCTTTCTTTTCGACTTTTTTTTACTTCAGTTTATCCAATGAGTTCATAATAACATAAATCGCTATAATTTAGAACGATATAAGCTTACTGAATCTAGATATTGCTGGCCGAAAACCGCCGAAAACCACCGAAAATCCGGCCGCCATTACTCAGTTTAAAAAGTCAAGCCCGTGATTATTCTAGAAAGCGGTCTCACGTGTGAGTTGTCTCGTGACGTCATATTCGCAACGAAGATCGTGGTCATTCCTTGGACAACAGCGAAAGAACAACTAAATGAAAAGGATTTGGAGACGTCTTCGCCGTAAAATTTACTTTCCAGTTCGTCGGAAAGCTTTGCGAAGGACAATTTTGGCGAAGAACTCGATGAATTTTAAGGATCTATTTCGTTTCATGAGGATTTGGCGACGTATGGCTTCAGAGAATAAGCTGCCGAATCAGGGAAGGCAAGAATGGCTCAAGAAGCCGAAGAAGACCGTCAATTTCAAGGAACATTTACTCAGGAAGTGGACGTTTATACATGGTACGATAAGGATTTTTTTTAAATATTTATGGTGAACTTTTCCCCGTTTGAGTTTGGTAAGCGGATTTTAATGGCTGTTTGCAGAAGCATCGAATCTTGACTTTTGTTTACAATACGTGTATTACATGTATCATATCATTCCACACTGAAGTTTAGCCATAAAGAACAAATAAAGTCAACTGCTCGATTACTATTTCTCACTGGATTCAGTTCCTTGAGTTTCTACAGTGCAAAACTAAACGAATAAATTGGTGTTGTAGAAAAGTAAACGATGTTGTTCTTACTGTTGATAACACTGTTGATAACACTGTAGCTCAGGACCGTAGCTGACATCTTGAATTATTGTAAACCCCATGGCCCCTTCAATAGTCCCAGTAGCAGATAGTTGGGGCAGAAGGAAAATTTTGTCCTTATCGATTTTATCCATTTAAATTTCCTTATCGGTCTCCAAGGATGCATAAATCCGAGTAAATCAAGCAAATCAGTTACTCAGCCTCGTGCAAAGTCAACACAATAATAAGCACTGTGTTCTTTAGTCTGGAAGAGCTAGCATCTGTCAGTGTGTATTTTTTAATTCTCCCAAAATCACACAAGGTTAGGCATATGAAAGTTTAATGTGCAAGTTTTGAAAGAATGAACATATTGATATACATGTATATAACCATTATTTGATTTTCTAAGAATTAAAGGAATTTGCAGAATGAAATTTATTTATACTTTGTTACATGTTACTATCATCTTGTTGCCTTAAAACTTACTTTTACTGATGTTTTAACAGTGTGTGGGTGAAAGGAATACATTGTAGTTTAGCACAAGAGATCACAAGGCAATACTGTGGTTTCTTATTTTGCTCTTATTCTTTATGAAAGCCAGGTTCTCATAGCCTCAGAGAAGGCCCTGCAAAATAGCAGATCATGTGACCATAAAAAACTCCAAATACATTGTATCTTGCATATTTGACATACTGAAAATCCTCTATTAACCCCCCCCCCCCCTTATTTTTTTTAGAGAAATAAATTGCCTGCAAAGTTGAGTTCAGTTGAACTACCGGTATGCAGACACTGTATGAAGGCCCTTCCTAGAGAACATCGCAAGCAGAATATTTGCAGTACATATCAGAAATGCCTTCTCGAAGTACATTAGTTTGTAAATGAACACCTTGATCATTTATTTGATGGTACCTTACCTGCAATACACCCAGGATACATTGAGTAGCTAGGTGCATAAAGGGCCAATTTTGATTTTTGACAATGATTTTTCACTTACAATAAATTGTGTTTTATTATCTAAAAGCAAAATACCATAATTTCTGTTGCTCTTGTTGCTGGTTACCATTAGCTGATTTAAAAGAGATTTGGTTAGACATAAGCATCCCACACCTTTGAAAATACAGTGTATATTTTGACCTGAAATGTATTTTGTCCTTTCCTTCTGTGGCCTGATTGGCTCCATGTTACTTATGTTATTACTTGAGCAAGAGAGTACATTTTTGGCTAAAAAATACTTTGTGAGTGAAAAATGTCAAAACTCTACATAAACCCTTTATGTGCTGAGCCAGGAGCTCAATGAAAATAAACAACAGAAAATAGCAGTAAATGAGAACTAGGCTTACTAAAGTAAATTAAATGTTTTATAAACAAAAAAGTTAATCTTGCTTGTATATGTTGTGGTTCAAATTTTTCTTTGGTTTAAAAATTTTCATTTTCATTTTCAAAATTTTATTTTCCTTTGTCTCATGTTCATTATCATATTCTGGGACAAAGGAAAACAAAAATCAAACTGGTTTGAAAATTTTCAAACCAAAGAAAAAATTGAACCACAACATATACATTGATTATTGCAGACAGTTTCCTCTGTCCCAATTGAATTAAATCCAGTGTTTTTTTCTTTAAAATTGCCCTTCCAACAGTGTTGTTATAAAAGAGAACTAATAGCATTCAACTGTACCTTTATAAGAAAGTATGATGGCTTTGCAGGTCATTAGTTATCTGACATGTTCACATCTCTTTATCCTTAGTTGTTTACGGGGTCAGATTCTCCATTAACAGGAAAGTCAATGAAAAGAGGTATTGCAAATACACACAAAGAAAGTAGCTGGGTAATAATCCAACATTGCTCACTACATCACACACACTCTGAGTGCTTGGAAGAAACCATCTTGGGGGATATTGCCTCACAGTTTCATTTTAGGTTGATTTCAATGTTAAATCCAAACATACACTGTATATATGACTAAAAGGAACAAATTTAAATGGAGTATGCTATCCTGATTGTACACAGAAATGTTTCATACCAAGGGTAATGCCACCTTTTCTAGTTAAAACATTTGTAAAGGAAATAAAAAATAATGCTTCAGTTTTGTTGACAAATATGAAACTATAATTAAGCGTCTTTGACTGCACATGGACTGGATTGCAACTTGAAAAAAAAAATGGTTCTTCCCTTATGTATTGGAAAAATAACTGAATTTCTATTACTTGTTCTCTGTCGAGGGAATCACTTTTATCCAAGAGCCAAGGGTAGTTAGTTTTAATAATTAGTAGTTTTGCACACAAAAACAAAATCCCCTAGACATTACCCCTTTAAAATGTAAAAAAAATAGTACAAGATGCATCAAGGATGCAGTCCCACTGCACTGTGCGTTATTAAATTTTTAATCTGAAAATATTGCAGAATAAATAAGTGACCAACAACAATACAGCAGTTAACATGTGTCAATGAGCAACAATTTCATGTAACTTTAAAATAGAAAACTAAGAACACAGATAATAAATTGGATAACAACAAGAATATTTTCAGTTCCTGTAATCAGAAAATACACAGTGTCATGCGAGTGTATTTGAAAATGTGGTACAAATATAAAGGAGAATATTCAGAAACAACCAGGCCAATTTATGCCATAAGCTATTAGTTTGTATGACATGTAGTATCTATGGAGTATTTAAAAAAACTCAAGCCTCAGAACCTATATAGCCAGTTGATGTACACGTTTAAGAAACAAAAAATGCATACATGTACGCCACTCACCCAGTATGTTGTTTCACAATATTCATGAAAACAATCAACAGTTTATTTTCGAATCCTCCTGGTTCACGCGTTTCACTCAGTCTCTCAAATTCCCTTGGAAAGTAAATCTCGCGGTAGTAGTAGTAGTAGTAAACTATTATAAAGTGGTTCCTAGCGGTTGAGTTTCCCCTGTTATACTTTATTGTCAGAAGAAAGTATCCATCTTGAGCGGTTCGGCGCGTTGAACTCTCACAGAACTGGCTGGTAGACGATTTGTGTAAAGAAATTCAGCCTTTTGAGAATGTTTCGGCGTCCGTGTTGTACAAAATTAACAGGAGGCATCTTCTCGAACGTTTACAAAAACATCTTCGGCATAAAGCAGGCCCTAGAACCACCAAGATTAAAATAAAGGTCTTGTTTATGCGAGATCAGCCTTTCCACACAACGAAGCGGCCATTGTTGTGTTGCGAATATGACGTCATCTTCCTTTCGACTCAACTAGATCCAGCTCTCTATGTGGTTCTCGGCCATTTTTAAATCGAGTAATGGCGGCAAGCCGAAGCTGAACTTTACGTTTAAAATAACTGCTCTTCCCGTTGGAATTTGAACTTAAAATTTGGCATGTTAAGTATTCAGCACTTCTACTTCCCAAAACTGAAAAGAAAAGGAAGTGCAAAATTTTGATCATAGTACCACTTTAAGTTGTGGTTTCCAAGGCGAAATTTATTGATTTGTTTTTTGTGAAGTCTATTTTTTATTGAGTCCAAAAGGTCAGTTTTGTGACAATCTTTTTTAAAGACAGAGTAGAATTTAAGTTTTTTATTTAAATTTAACAGATTAAGTTGATGGCTAGTTGAAGTTTTATTAACAGTTGGTCGAATACGTGTAACAATGTTATTACAATTACTAATGTCTAAATTTGAGATGTTTAGATTTGAAATGTTACATAACGAATTTACTCTTTGTGTTAGATTTAGCTGATTTTTGTCTGCCATATCTTTAGACAGATAATAGCATTGTTTGGCAATATTGTCTTCTGGTAAATTTTCCAAGTGCAACCAAAATTTAATTATATTTATGTCGATTTTTCCTTTTAGTGATAGTCTGCCGAGTTCATTTCTACATGCAACATTGGGACATTGCTTATTGACTCCAAGGAAAAGTTTGCAGAAATAAATATGGGTTCGTTCAATTATGTCTTTTTCCCATGAGTTATAATCATTTTTGTCATAAATTCCCCAAACCTCCGAACCATATGTGAGAATCGGGAGGAATAGAGAATCAAAAATTTTGTTGACAATGTCAATTGGTAATTTTGAGAAATCTAGGTAACGTCGTGTTGCAAATATAGATCTTCTAGTTTTCTCTTTTAAATTTGTTTTGTGATCTCTGAAGTTGCCGTTTGCTGAAAAATTAACGCCAAGATAAGTATAGTTACTTACAATTTCTATTTTGTCACTGTTAATGTAAAAATTTTGCTTTTCTAAAGTTGATTTTCTAAGTTTCTTTTGGAAAATAAGCACTTTCGTTTTCCTCGGATTTATGTTCAGTAACCAGTCATTACAGAACTGGGATAGTGTATTTAATGCTGTTTGTAATCCTGTAGCTGTGTGAGAAATCAGAACTAGATCGTCGGCATAAAGTAAATATAGGTTAATAATGTGAGGTATTTTGACCTCGTGCCACGGGTCAATGACCTTGTTGAAATAAATCGTTCGTATTCATTAATAAGAAGGAGTAATTACTATTTTCACTGATATTCGTCGCATTGCATTGTTATTCCTTTGAACAGTTCTAAAATGCTCCAAAATGCTCCGCGATATCGTCCTGAAAATGTATTGTAAAAAAGGCTTAGATTTGGCTACTTGCGATATGAGACACGAGCAGTACAAAAATGGACAGCACGCGTACGACTCCCACTCGACGCAAAAATGTATTTTAAAAGCCTGAAGTTTAATGCTTTCCGAGTAAGATTTCAGAGTGAATTGCGCCCTTAGATCACAGTTACGAATTTGTTCTCTTCGTTGATATGGACTTTTTGATCTCGGCGGATTATTTGTCAAATTGATGGGAGGATTTCATGCTGTCCAGAGCCGTTTATAGAATAATTTTATTTCTTTATGCCGTTGTTCGGTGATACATATTGGTATACATTGCGGTTTCTTTGGCTCACTTTTGTTGCAAGATAAATACTTAGCGGCTAAAGTTTGGTATCGCTTTGAAAGTGCTAGGATCGTTAAATTTCTCACGCCGTGATTTAATGTCTAAAGTCTGCGGTGTGCAAGACTTGTGAGAAAGTGTTTCCGGCATCACGGATATAGACGTCTTAGGTGAAAGTCTCAAAAAGCCGTAGTCTACAAATTCCACTGCAATGGAATCATGAATTCTTGCAATAATTTTTAGCTCCTTAGTTAATTCTGTAGTTGAGTAGTGTGTCTCAGTGGAGCTAGGATAAACCTCCGTTGTTTTGTAATAGCGTTTGATTTGGCATCCAACAGATAATCTGCAGCATGGTTGCTGTTTTATAAATTTCACGGATGCTAGTAAATTCTTACATTCTTTCCTTAAGCAAGGAATGAACACAATTTCATGTCCTTAAGCAAGACTCTAGTTTCGGTTCTTTGGCGAACCTCGTCAGTTGCTACCATGTGTAAAGGTCTCGTAGGACGGATTCGCTCTCAGCGCCATTATGCAATGGCGCCGCTCTCGCGTGGGTTCTGAACTGATCCAATGCCAAACTGTACTGATGACGTCATCCGAGATTTGATAATATATTTCGAAATGCAATGCATTGTGGGATGGCAGTCTTACCTCCTCTGGTGCCGGCCTGCCACCCCCATTTTACACTTGTGCACTGAAGTGTTAGCCTGCGAAATCAGCCGCCTCTCATCGCTCGCGGCCGCCCATGAGAGGCGGCTGTATTCGCAGGCTACTGAAGTGTTTGTACTTGTGCAAGTGTTTTGTGATTTCTGAAAGTGTTTTGTATTTGTGGAAGTGTTTTGTCTTTGTGCAAGTGTTTTGTGATTTGTTTAAGTGTTTTGTATCTGTGCAAGTGTTTTGTGATTTGTGCAAGTGTTTTGCATGTGGTTTGTCCAAGTGTTTTGTCCCTATGAGCCACCGCACTACCCAAGGGTTAAAACCGGTTTGGTGAGATATCCGATCTACAAAACCGCATGGAAATGAGGTTGTGTACTTGAGTGACCAGAGCTTCGCCGTTCAAACTCGCCGGTTTTCACTTAAAAAAAACCCTCTGGCACCTAGGGTACCCGACCCGACCCGACACTAAACAAACTCCAGTATTTTCACCATTGTGCAATAAAATAAATCTGGGTTCCTTGTGCATTTGACAGCATCACAAAGTGCAGACATCGTTATATGACTCGCCGTGACTTCCGGCTTGGTGACTCGCGGAGATGCGATCATGTCTCAGGGAATCTTCTTCTCTGTCTCAAAACGGATATTCTTTGTTCTGAGAATCAAAGAATAATTCGGACATGATTTTCGGTTTTTCCTTTTACAGCCGATTTCCAGATCTACATCATTTGCACGAGGTAGAACATGCCCCGACAGCAGAGAAGACAGGGGGTGTTGGTGGCTTATATCCGAGGGGGCTTATAACGGGATTAAAAAAAATGTTTTGAAACGAGCTACAGCAGTGTTGATCGAAATACGTTTTTCATTTTCTGGTTTCTAATTAAGCTTAAAGACGTCATAATAAATCGAATTCATTTCAAAATTTGGAACAAAATCAAATCTAACAACACGAACGTGACTGGAACGCAACAAAATGGAGCTTAGACTTTTCCCTTGAAGTTCATCTTAAAAGTTTTAATGTCTAGTTCACAGCAGTGAGGCTTCCTGCTTTTAATTTGAGGTCATCTTTGTTATTATAAACAATGGACAGTGTTAATGTCTAGTTTACTGGGTGGTCTGGCTGCCTGCTTCAAATGCATCATCATCATCTTCATTTACGTCATTGTCTGGTTACAGATGCTCTGAAGGAGTCCAAAATAACAAAACTCCCGGTGACGACGGCTTTACAAAAGAGTTCTATGAGAGATTTTTCGACCTCGATCTTAAGCAACGCTCTACTGGACTCTCTTAAAACGGCTTACGGCAGCGAAAAGTTATCGGTATCACAAAGACGAGGAATTATTACTTTAATACCCAAAGATGAAAATTACCTGATCACGCCCAATAACACTACTAAATGTAAATTATAAAATTCTTAGTAAAGCAATTTTCAAAAGATTCGAGCCAACATTGCCAAAACTGATCCACTGTGATCAAACAGGTTTTATTAAAGGAAGATTCATTGGGCAAAACGTTCTATTGCTAAATGGTCTAATGGAATATACAGACGTTAAAAAAATCCCAGGAATTCTGCTTTTCGTTGATTTCGAAAAAGCCTTCGACACAATAGAATGGCTATTTATACAACATGTCCTAAAACTATTTACTGAACTTTGGCCCGGTAATAAGAAAATGGATTTCAGTTCTTTATAACGATGTAGAAAGTGGGGTAATGAATGGTGGTTTTATGACTAACCTATTTAAGGTCTCAAGAGGCGTTCGACAGGCCGGCTGCCCTACCCTTTTCTATTTGTTATAGCTGTAGAAATTCTAGCTAAAAAATAAGGCAATCCATGAATTGCAGAGGAATAGAACTGCCGAACTCGGTAGAAACCAAAATAAGCCAATTTGCAGACGACACCACTCAGATATGTAAAGATGTAAACGCACTAAAGGAAAACATGAAAATTGTTAGCGAATTTCGCGACATTTCTGGTCTCAAATCGAACAAGAAGAAAACTAAAGCAATGTGGATCGGTTCGGCCAAAGCCAACTAAAACTAAACCTCTAGATTTTCACTTCTCTCAAGAACCAATTGAAACGTTGGGTGCGAACGTATCTTACAATCAAGATAAAAACAATAATTTAAACTTTTTTGTTAGATCCACAAGATGAACGTTTAGCTTAATATGTGGCAAACGCGAGATTTAACACTTTTCGGTCGTACGATGTAAGGTAAGTAATGATCCACATATTAAAGAAGGATAGTGCTGAACGGCAATGCACGATGGAATGTCAACTTTTTTCATTGTTACAACTAGTGATCTCATTGGCCAAGACTCGACAACTGACTGCTAAAAAGTTAAAGTTCAAGGTGCATTTAGTCTAATTCGAGACCCAATCGCACAACATGCAAGTTTTAAAAGATATTGTATTTGGGGAACTTCATCAAAGAAGCAAAATTATTAGCTATTGTCTTTTGCTATTCTGATTGGTTAAGCACGAACATTTCCTAAAATTTATTTGACGCAAATGGATTTTCGTTATTTTTATAATGAAATATAACTAATGAACCATCAGCTCTTCCCCTATTCTTGAAATCAAAGATATTCTATTCTATTCTATTTCAAAGAACTACGTGGCAATTACCCTGACGTATATGAAAGTGAACTTTATTTGGAACAACAAAGAGATAACAATAGAGAATAAATCGATCTTCTGGCGACAACTTTTTGACAGGAAAATATATTTTGTTTAAGACCTGCTTGATGAAAATGGTAAGTTCCTATCCCTTGAACAGTTTCAGTTTAAATATAATTTACATTTAAACTTCGTACACTATTTTCAACTCCTTGCCGCAATACCTAACTTCTTGAAAAATAAAGCAAAAGAAAGGACTGTTGTAAATAGAGACATTATTGAGGAACTTGATATATTCCATCTATCCGAAGAAAAATCACTTAAATATTAACTAAGCTACGCTGCAAAGACTATAACAATTTATTCCAAGAAAACCTTAAAACTGAACCTACTGCCATTAAAGGCCCACTTTTCACCCAAAATGCTGTGCGCGCCGTGATCTCTTTCTGTGCTGAACTTCGTGTAACACGAAATTCACGCTTGAATGCGTGCAACCAATCAGATCACGCGTATGAACAATGGAGCATTTCAAAACAAAAACAAACGACCACAAAGTCTTTTGGGTGAAGGTCGACCTGGTCTTAACGTTTTCCCAATCTCTCTCAAAACTGGAACGAAGTATTTGAACGCACTTACAAAATGACTCAGTACTGTTAAACAATAAAAATGCACGCAATGAAACGTCACATATGTTTATTTATTCTATGTTTCAGAATTAAGGGAGACTTGTTTTTGGTGTTAAAAATATATGCAGTAAGAATTATATAATCTTGGAGCACTTAAAAACGTTGACTCGCTCTTAACTTGTACTCTTGTAAGTGATTCTTCGTAGTGATCAAATGATGCTTTTTCTGGTATGATTTTGGTACAGAGCAAGAGCTTTGCGATAATTATCACTCGGTACTTCAAAAGAAATTAATTCAGTCAGTGAATAAACAATCTTAAATCGGGTCTTTCTGTTTTGCAATGATGCTATTCACCTCAAGGTCAATTGGGTTATGATTTGACCCCTACTTCGGGTTGACATTTCGCGATGTCCTTACTGGAAAAATGCCATACTTACATTTTTTTCGCGTAAAACCTTCATGCCTTTTCTGAGATCATACCAGTTTATATTTCATAAAAACTTTAGCTTATCCGCGTATTTCGTGAGTAACACCTTTCTGGTAGTAGAAGTAATTACCATTACGTAATTATTTACACATTAATTGGCTTTATGCTCTAATAGCTATAGGTGTTCAGTCAAGATAATTAAATAAAGCTCAGGTCAAGTTTTTCTAAGCGCGCTCCTTGGAAATGGTAATCCTAGTTAGAGTAACTTATTTTCATTTCACTGTCTTATTTTTCCGTAAAACTATATCGATTTAGGTGACTTCTTTGGACATTAATCGAGACTGTTTAATTACTTTTTGGACCCTGTTCACAAGTCACGAAATGCACGATAAAAGGTGGTATTAAGTAACAAAGGATCTATTATCTACCAAAGATCGTTCAAAATCACTCAGTGTATTGTGGATGCACTTGTTTACTATAGCCGAAATGGCGGTACTTAAAGACCGACCCACGAAGCTGTTATTAAGCGACTCTGCGCTGGTAATCAATGATTGTGTAGAAATTGTAAACATCAACTTTTATTTGTGAACTTAGGGCCTGGTCGCACTACAGTCAAAAACAAATATTAGCCCGTGCAAAATGACATAAAAACAAAGACATTCCACAAAAAGCGTGTCCCACCGGAGCGGTTTCTTTTGTTTTCCTCGATTTTTGCACGGGCTAATTTTTGTTTTTGGCTGTAGTGCGACCAGGCCCTAATTAACTATAACTCCTAAATGTTAATCAATAAGAATGTACCTTGTAATTTTTATATTTCTCTCGTGGTTTTATTTTGGCTGAGTAGTTCCGAAATTATAGTAAAAACTTCAAGAGAAGTCAGCTTCGACTCTGACGAAAATATCGAAGGAATATATGTTAGTGATTTGTCCTAACCAATCACGGTGAGGCTTAGGTGAGCCCACATTACCTTTTGATCGATCTGTTTTTGACGTTGATTGATAGCTAATTCTCAGCCCAGATAAAACCTATGTGAGAAACATTCTAAGCAGAACATTGTGAAGGAACTAAACTGTAAAGAACTGTGGAAGTCTAATCAAGAGTAAACGCCAGAGCCAGCAACTGAGGTCTGCTTACTGAGTCCCGAACAGTTGAGTGTAGAATAAGTTGCTAGTCCCCAAACAACGCTTATTCTACACTACAGACAATAAGCTAAGAGAATTTTCCTTTAAGCTGTTACATCGAATATTGGTAATAAATGAGGAGCTCGTGAGATTCAAATAATAAGTGCTTTCAATGCCAGAACACTGACCCCCCAGGGAGGGGGGGGGGGGGGGGGGGGGGGGAGGGACTCCCATATAAAAATGACGGGGGTGCTCGTCGGAAATTTTCGAAAAGCACCCTAAAAGGTACCAGAATGTTGTTTGATGGGCGTGGCTTAAATGAATTTTTACCCCTAAGAGGTACCAGAATGTTGTTTGATGGGCGTGGCTTAAATGAATTTTTACCCCTAAGAGGTACCAATTTTAAAACAACACATGTCATATTTTGGGCTTAATACCCTAAAAGGTACCGCAATAATTCCAACGGGGGTCATTTTGAATTTAAGCACCCCAAGAGGTACCAATGTACAAATTTTGACCCCTAAAAGGTACGACGAGCACCCCCCGTCATTTTTTATATGGGAGTCCCCCCGGGACACTGACTCGCTAGAGCATACGTTTTTAGAGTGCCCTATTAATATAGCCGAGCCGATAATATAGCCGATAATAGCCGATAATATAGCCGAGCGCTGCTAAAATTCGGCCGAAACACAGGCTAGATGAATTTGAAAAATCGCAATGCTGTATCTATTGAAACAATTAATAAAGAAGGTTAAACAATGTCTATTAGTATATTTCGCGATCGCAATAAATGAAACGGCATGGCAAGATTGTTTCAGATCGTTGGGTAACAACATAGACCAAAATGCCTTTTTTTCCACAAGATTTTTAAAACAGAACTATAATGTTTGCAAACCGGCAAAAGAGTTGTAGGACTAAAACTAAAAAGTTGTTTCCAATGTATATTTCCATACAGATTGTGAACTGGAGCGACAACAAAACTTGAAGAACAAAAACATATAAAAAATTAAGTAATGACATACAGGCGCGTTAGGCTGGATGGCTAGGCAGGCTGTAAATTCCACACACAAAAACAAAAAAAAAACACATATTAATCACTTTTTCAAGTTTTTTAAATGCGAACGGTTATTGCCATTAATAAAAGTCTTTTGTTGTCTCACTTCACCAAGAAACAGCAGGTAGGCGGAAAGGCCGATATTCTCGTATGGTACGATGCCGCCATTTTCTATTCTTATAAAAGACAGTACACGTTTGTTGAAGCCGGGCACTGCCTCAGGCGACCTACAAAGCCTGCGAATACAGCGGCGTCGCTCATTGCTCTCGGGCTGCTAGGGGCGTTCGCACGTACGACTGAAAGAGATGAGAGTATTAGCTAGACGGCTGTGTTCGCAGGCTATAGGCTACCTTGTGAGCGTATTTAATTTTTCGAATAAGTGTTTACAGAATAAAAATTCGAGCCTTGTTTTGCTTGGAGTCATGAAGAAAAAGGTTGTTCCTCTTTTCTCTCAAGGAAGCCTCCTATCAATCCTGTCCATCTCGTAAGATTTAGACGAGACGGAAATAAATCTAGGGTTTGTCCCATTATGTATGAAAAATATATCTGTGTTATTCTATTGTCTTTTTCGGCTGAATGTTGTGGTCTGATTAAAAAATTTGGGTAATGAATTATGAATACTACCTTGAGTCATTTAACGTATTGAAATAACAGTCAACAGCCATTTAACCTAATCTTGCTTAAATAATGTATTGCAGTTTGCTTTTATATTTAAATGTTACGAATATTTAAAAAAAAATAGGAAAGTGATTGCAAAAACCGCTTCCCATTGCAAAATTACAAATAATTCCATTAACAATTAAAATACTGTTTGTTCTACGAATGGAAATTTTATTCAAGAAAAATTACAGCTGACAAAATAAAGAATATTTCTCATGCCTCTCTTACAAAGAGAATATAACAGATTGATGCAATTGTAACTTTAATCGCTTTTTCAAAAACTGTTTCGAATTTAAAATGTGAAAAAAGAAACAGTAAAATGTTACCCAACACCATTATTTAAATTTATCTTTTCAGAATGACCTAATTTTTCATAACTTTTCCGAGAGTTTTTTATAGGTCATTGCGTAATGCAACTTTTCTCATTCTTCAAAACGTCTGATTAAGCATACATATTGTAAATACATTTATAAGAACCTTAAAAAAAATAGCTCATGATATTCGTCAGGTAATGACCGATTTTGACGCAAAATATTCTTGAAACTCGTCAACACCTTTCGGTTACAGTAGGCGTCACAAGTGACCATTTCCCGGAAAGATAATATTTCGAATTTTCGATAACACGTCAAGCAGAACGCAGTCCTAAAAAATATCGAACACAAATTTTGGGAGAAGAGCAAACGGAAAATCAATAATAAATATATCGCTTTACTAGTATTTCTCGATGATTTTTGGAGCGGTTTCTAGAATTTTTATTTTTTCAGAATATTTCTGATTTCTGATACAAATTGGCGGGCTTTCCCATATCAATCAAATCTTGACAAAAACAACTGTTTTGATTGGCTGTTGATGGTAAAATCCCTGTTATGATTGGTCAAAAGCCTGCATATCATTCAAGGGCTCGCTTGAATTTAAATTGAAATATATACACTCTCGAAAACTCGATCAAGTCACGAGAGCTGGAATATATGTGAATCAAGATTTATGAATTCGCAGTTTAAGCTTGCTGCAGGAATGAACATAAAAGGAAATAACCTCCACACTTCCTGACAAACCTACAAAACCACAAGGAATTTTGTTCTGTTCGGCGGAAATCGTCCATTTCCTATTGCTGTAACGCCATCGTCCTTTCTTCAAGCGAAGAGCATCTGATCGACTCGCGCGTTAAGTTCTTGAATTAAATCTATCTTTGTACAGCCGGAAAAGCGAACGGATCCACTTCGACAATACGTCTGCTTTCAGTGTCGTAGGATATGGCTGTTATGAATGCGCAGCAGTTGTCTAGCTGAGCAATTGAGTCGACTAAAGAGAGCTGTTGTTCGGACGACAAGAGGGTTACCTTCAATACATGAAATAACCAGTTGTTTACTTGGCACTTTAGAGTCAAAATGTGCTGCATTGGAACCGTAGCAACCTCTTCGGGTTTCTCAGCTTGGTAACTGTGGCTGATTTTCTTTCATTTTAGCTCATACGTCTAATCGAAGGAGCGCACTGCGTCGCTCTTTTGGCAATTACAATGGCGTCATTGAAAGTGGCAGTACGCGCGCGTCCTCTTAACAACAGGTGAAATTCTCGCTAAATTTGCTTTTCTTTCATCGATACCTCAAGGTTAATACGTTATTTTGCGATCAAATGAAATACTAATTGTATAATTTCGGTTTCTTTTTCATCAGGGAATTAGAGCTCGGTTCTAAATGCATAATTCAAATGGAAGGACAGAAAACAACAATATTCAACACTAAGGTAGGTTTTAGCTTATTAGTTCTCCCCATGCGGTGGATGAATTTTAAATCAAATCATTAAATTAGGGCTGTAAAATTCAGTGTTTATAGCGCGATCACCGGCAGTTTTGAAGTTTCACATGACATTTATTGTCTGATTTGCATGTATTTCTGAAAGATTCTTATCGCGAAATCTGCTTGGTTAAAATCCTTTCTATTTTAAGCGCAGCCTACATAATGCTGTATAAATCGTGTAAACATTTCTTCTGTCTCCTTCACGCCCTTAAGTCTGAGATTTATATAACTCTCCGGGGTGTTTTTATCTCCATATTGAAGGAAAATATAAAGTTTAACTTATATTTCATTGTTGATAATTTCAATGAAATCGGCGCGAACGTGTGCTCCGGGTGCTATTGGCGTGATCCCCGCAGAAGTCATGAAAGACAAATTCAATATTATTTTCAAGTACCTTATGTTTCAACTGATTTCTATTTGCTAGCTATTTAGAAGACGGAAGTCTGTCCTATACCCAAAATCTGCAAAGCAATTGAGCGTTAAAAAGGTCTAAAAAACGTTCCAAGCGTAAGCTTAATTATCATCGGAAATTCATTTGCGAGTAGTTTTCATAAATAATTTTGCGAGTTCGTGACGTGTTCTGATGCAGTTCGCAGTAATGCAAAATCAAATGCTAGGAATAAAGTAAAAACTATGAGCTACTGCAGCAAAAACTGCTTTTATATAAGACTTAATTCACGTTTTTTTTTTTAAAAAAAAATCACTGTGTTGTCTCGAGAAAAGCTGATTAATCGTAAAGTTTAAGACTTCCCTGCTGTGAATATTAGCTCCATTAAATTAAAATCAAGCATATTCATGAACGGTGAAACGTTTTTTTTTTCGAGTTGGAAATACTCGTTGCGTAGTCGTTTCATTGCATCGCCCATACTTAAGAGATTATCACGTAATTGCTCCGAGTTGTTTGTTTTACAAAAGATATATTATTAAAAATATATATATGCCACAACCTGCAGTTTTGACAATGGACTAGAATTTTGAAGGGCAAAGTTCGACCGTTTGCGGTCAAACAACAAGTGTACACGTGAATCGAATATTCATTTTTTTAACAAATTGGTCAAATTTTATATTAAGGTGACAGCACAACGCTAATGGTACCCTATCCTAGGGCCTTCCTTTTCCCAGATGTTTATCGTTAGTCGAGTCACATGAGTGTCATGTACGTAGGATTATACAAAAATGATTATAAAGCAATGTTTTTGTTGTATTTATGACAGCAACTTGTGTTTTTGTTCGATGATATAATGTTTATTTTTGTTCAGAAGATTCGGGAGAGACACAGCATTCTCTTCATTTTACCCCATACGTTCAGATATTGATTTTGTATATTTTTTGTTTATTTTCATTTTTATTTTCATTACAATTTTGGACTTTTAAAAAATATAATTCTAATGGCTTTTAACACCGTTAAGTAGGTCTTGTACAGTTGTACATTAACAGGAAATTTCATATCAAAGTTTTGATAACAAAGCACTGAAAATGATTTTTTTTTAAATATAACAATAACATCACACAAATTAGATTTTTTTTTCAAATAGCTTCTGGTATCTTCCCTGTTATCAACAAAGCTAATTTTTTTACTACATGTACATTGTATAAAGTCTTCCAAGGTTTAGCTAAACCCTGCATGGACTTGAATTAATTATTTATATTTCTTACTAGATCTAAGAAATGGAGAATGTTTAAATTATCTTGAAAAAATTTAAATGATTTTGCTAATTTTTAGACAGCATAATTATGTGTATTTAAAAAATTATAAAACTGCATGGACATTGAAAATTGAAGATCAAGCAGTTAAAATAATAATAATAATAATAATAACAATATTAAATTATTATTATTATTATTTTTGTACATGTAGTTCAGCAATTTTTTCATGAACACCCCAATATTATAAAACATTTTTTATGACAAATAATGTTTAGTCTTTACTTCAACATAATATTTTGATTAATTTGGAAAGATAATGATTTGATATTAATGAATCAGTCATTCAATATCTTATTTCTTTCATATTTTTGTACATTAACTATGGTGTTATTCTAATAACAAGTCCTTTAATTGTGTTGAAATGGCAGTTTATGTTACATTGTTCAAGAGAAAAAAACAATTTCTATGCATTTATTCTGAGACATTTTTAAAACAAGGGGTTGTTGTTTTCATGTTCATCGCCAAAATATTGTATGTACCGGTAATGAACTTAGACATACTTTGATGTAAAGAACCATTTAAACACTTAAGCTGTAATATTGCAACTTGTTGTAAAATAATAATATCGAGAGGCACACATGTTTTTGTCATGAAATTATAGCAATATTGTTTTTTTGGTCTTGTTCCCTATTCATTCTCCTTCTCTATGAACAAACTAAAGCCTATCAAAAGACATCACTATTGAGGCTTATACACACGTACATGTAGTTAATAGTCCGATATGAAATGTCAAGAATGAATTTGTGGTTTAATATTCTGTGCATGAAAAATGAATATAAAATGAAGAGCACGAGCCAGTATTAACTGCTTGTGGACTTTGAAATGAATTAGTGAGTGCCTGATGTATATGAATCTTGAACACAACACATGGCCTTCAAGTCCAGTTGAAACGAACACATTGACGGCCATGATTATAGATCAACAGTCTGTAAATATATCTTAGTGTGTATTTTTTTTGGGGAGGGGGGGGGGGGGGGGGGGGGTGGAGGGGGGGGGGTGGAGGGGGGGGGGGTTGAGGTTCACTATTGTCAAGTTTTTTTTGGGAGGTTTAAAAGTGCACCCAGTTTTTTTTTTCATAATGAGGTTACATGTATTAAAAATTTGCAAGCGATAGGTAGGATAGCTCATTCAGTATATATGTTGTAGGTAAAATCTGTTGTCAGGTTGAATCAGTATTCAATCTAGGGTAAATGTGTAACCCAGTAATCCCATCTACGTAAGCTAACCTCACCCTAACACAAAGCTAACAGTCATCTGGCCTAGCACAAATGTACATGTAGCACTGATGAGTGCTGTGATGGTTAGCTTTGTGTTAAAGTTAAATTGTCTTAATGCATTATCATCATACTGCAACACGTGGATGTAAAGCATAAATCCCCAAAAAAACAAGATTATGGTTTTTCAAAAATGCCCAAGAAAATGCTCTGAATATAGATTTTATATGAATAATCAAATTATTGATGTTGTACAAGATTATACTTATTTAGGAACTAAAATTTCCTCTTCAGGAAATTTTAAAGTCTCACTTGATCATCTAAAAGAGAAAGCACTTCACGCTCTTTTCAGTCTGAGGCGACACACAGATGTTAGTAAGCTAAATCCGTCCCTTGCCTGTAAAATTTTTGATACAATGATATCCCCAATTTTGCTCTATAATAGTGAAATTTGGGGTGGATATACCAAATCTGATTTTAAGGCTTGGGATAGCTCACAAATTGAAAGAACGCATCTTCAGTTTTGTAAACGCTACCTTCAAGTGAGTAATAAGGCTTCTAATATTGCGTGCAGAGCTGAACTTGGTCGATTTCCTTTAAATATTGCCATTAATCTAAGAATCCTCAACTACTTGTTATACCTTCAAAATAAACCCCAAGACTCTTTTGTTAAACAATCTTTCTTAATATCATTAGATCTTCACTCGAATGGTAAAATTAGCTTTCACTCTAATCTTATGAAGATATCCGAATATTTTAATTTCAGAAATTTTAACCTCGATTTATTAAACACCGCTGAAGTCAAACACTGTACAAATTTAATGAAACAGAAATATATTTCTTATTGGCAACATATACTTCAGCATTCTCAAAAACTAGAATTTTATAAGACTTTCAAGAACGAATTTTCCCCCTCAAATTATCTAGGTCTGACTAGACGAGCATCTGATAGGAGGGCATTAACTAAATAATTTACGTATAAGTAATCATAAACTTATGATCGAACTGGGCAGATACAACAAAATTCCAAGAGACAAAAGGCTTTGCCCAGTTTGTGGTTCAAATGAAATCGAAGACGAAATCCATTTTCTTTTCTATTGTTCAAAATACGCAACAACAAGAGATAATTTTTACAATAAAATACAAACTTTTATACCAAATATTAGCCATTTACCTGTAACTGAATTGATCATAGAAAGTAAATGGAATTCTTCCATTTACTTTCTAAACATGCAATTAATTAAATTTATTTCATCTTGTTTTGATTCTCGAGATAAAATTGTCACCAATGTAATTTAATTATTCACTTTTGTTTTCTTTCCTTTTGTTAGTTAGTTGTAAGCTTTTGCAATATTGTAAAATCTACAGTCATGCAAATAAAGCAAAATGTTTTGTCGGGATGCTCTGTTCCGAGGTCCAAACCCTTACCCTTTTATATACCATTTTTGACAGAAAAGGTAACCCTTTCATATTCCTTTTATAAAAAATGGTACCCCTTTCATACTCTTCCTACACTAACAGAAGAAACACTGCATCTCTTTACTTAATACCTTTGAAACAAACGTTTAAGTTTCCATATCAAAGTATGGAATGATATCCACAGAAAAACATCAAGCGCCGGCCTGGCTGATCTCATCTCGGTACTCAAAAAAATTTTGTACGGGGATGCTCCGTCCCAAGGTCCAAACCCTAACCCTTCTATATACCGTTTTTGACAGAAAAAGATTATACCCTTTCATATGCCTTCCATAGAAAATGATACCCGTTTTATATACCTACAGAAGAGAAACACTGCATCTCTTTACTATACCCTTGAAGTACATTAATTTTTATGGAATGATATCCATGGAAAAACATCAAGCATTTATAAAGTTACCACTAGCACTACCACTAGTGTCTGTTTGAAATAATTATCTTTAAAAAAGGCTCTTGATAAAATACTTATTGACTAAGTTAGGTCGGGCCGGATGGGAAAATATTTGGCTCTTGGTCATGGCGCACGGACCTCACTTTGCTCGGTCCATACGCCATGACCTTGAGCCAAATATTTTCTCATCCGGCCCTCCCACTTAGTCAATAAGTACATAATATACGCCAACATATATATGTGAATAAAATAATGCTATATAAATATGATAAAGTAAAAATTAAAAAATATATAATGATAAATTAGAAATTGTGATTATGAACTTCAGTTGTGAACAAGGCAATAACTGTACATAATTCCAAGAATATATAACAATTTGGTTAAAAAATCAATGAAGGTCGACAATTTGTAAGGGCCCAAATTGAAGTCTGTACATGTAGGTTACTCATTGAGAGGCTCTTGTAGTTGTATGCCAGGTTTTATGGTATTCATTACAAAAAAATTTTATAGATTTAATATTTTTCCTTTTCTGCAGCTTTACGGTCAGATGGGGATGGAAGGTGACAAAGGACGTGATTACAAGAAGGAATTCTTTTTTGATTACTCTTACTGGTCAGCAGACCCCAAAGATCAACACTTCATCAAACAGGAACAGGTACCATCTAAAATTCAACCAAATATTCTATTTATAACTTAACATGTACATGTATTAAAGAAATAAAAAACGTGCCAAGTGCATTATTGAGTTATACATGTATATAAGCATGCTGGAATTTTTAAGAACACGAGAGAAGTGCAGAGAAGCATGAGCCAAAGGCGAGTGCTTCTCGCACTTCTCGTACTTCTCGAGTATTCTTAAAAATTTCCCAAGTGCTTATATAACGCAACAATGCACGGGGAAAAACTTTTTTTATTTCTTTTAAAAAATAAAAACGGTTATAATGAATCTTACGTCACGCGTGTGCTTTATCGAGTTTTAATGAACTCGGTTTAACCAATCATAGCGCACACATTGCCTTGAGCATTTTATAAATATGTATAGAGCACTTTCAATTGAGTAAGCCAGGTAAGGTACAGGTGCACACAAGCTACAGGACACCCACACTGCCAGAGCTGAACCCAGTGTCTGTAGCATGAAGCACCTGGGAGTATTACTGCTCCCCCTGGATGAAATGCTAGTCCATTACAGGGTTCCACCCAGCACCATGTCACTTAGTACCCTATGCCTGCCAACTTTTTCTGAGTGATAGGCGTGAGAATTTTTTAGTGGGAGTGCCAGGATTTCCGAAGGCACTCCGACCAAATCTGAAGACAACCCGATATATATATATATTCCAAAGTTGTCCGAAGATGTTCCGAAGAATTCGGAAGTTTCCATGGACCTCAGACCTTAGTGGTTTTTGACTGAGTGTCAAAAGTAATTTTGCAATTCCTTAATGGTTTTGCATTTCTCTGCTTAATGTCATTGGCTAAAATATCTTGCGCCAACTTTCTCAACCAATCAGGAGTGAAACCAAAACCAATCGTGACTTGCTCACACATGTTTTCCAAGTTTGGCACAAGCTACATGTATTTGCTAAGAGTTCTGATTGGTTCATTGGATTGTCTGCATCTGTTGTGATTGGCCAGAGTGATTACTTTGATTTTGGTTTTACGACACTCAATTAAAAACTGCTCTATTTTGCTTTAATTGGTTTTGAATAACTTCATGTTTTGTGACTGGTTAAATTAGCTTGCACCACTTTCTCAACCACTCAGGAGTAAAAACAAAACTAATGATTGTGACT
Organism: Dendrophyllia cribrosa; assembly: GCA_024195265.1. Classification (NCBI taxonomy): domain Eukaryota; kingdom Metazoa; phylum Cnidaria; class Anthozoa; order Scleractinia; family Dendrophylliidae; genus Dendrophyllia; species Dendrophyllia cribrosa. Next base: position 44,498,751 of record JAJLRJ010000006.1, read on the forward strand.
TGCTTGCACACATTAAAAAAAAATTAATTCCTGTGCTTGCACGGCACCAGCTACATATTTGCGTCACATTCTGATTGGTTCATTGGATCATCTGGATCCATTGTGATTGGCTAGTGAGAGTGATTACTTTTAGTTTGGTTTTACAATCACTCAAAACGCAATTTTTATATTATACACAAGCATGATTTTAACATTTTGACTGATCAAATATTTGCAGGTGTTTAATGATCTTGGTCAGGGAGTATTAGATTCAGCATTTGAAGGATACAATGCCTGTTTATTTGCTTATGGCCAAACCAGTGCTGGAAAAACATACACCATGACTGGAGATAATGTAAGTATACAGATTGAGGGGTGTCTGCTTACGGGACCTTCAAGGCTGTATTTAAGTAAAAGAAAACAACTTTTTTCAGAACGTCTTGTTTATTTTATTTTTTTTTCCCTTCCAGGAGGAAGTTGGACTTATTCCTAGAATATGTAAGGTAATAAAAACTTATCGAGTCATGATTTTTCTTGCCTTGTTATATGTTATTTTGCTTGAAGAAATTAGCCTCATAGGCTACTCTTAAATTCAAGTTTAAATAAAGTTTATGTATGTATGTACATGTATGTATGTATGACAGCGTCCCAACCAGCCTATATCAGAATGTTTTGTAGGGGTAGGCAGGGTAACAAAAGTAGTTAAGGCAGTAAAGGCTAGAGATGAATTTTGTTATTAGTCATATTTGTGAACTCCAGTGTAAGGTAGACGTCAAATAATTGACTGATGCTGGCAAGATTGCCAACTGCCAACACATTTTGACAGGGCTGAACAACAATGTACTTCACGGTTAAAATAAACTTGTTTCATTGTATATATGTACATATAATACCAGTAATAATTATATTAATAATAATAATAATAATAAAATATTAATAATTATAATCATCACCATCATCATATATTACCTTTCATGCTCTATACACTTGTGTTTGCTAAAACAACTTTTATTGGAATGGGTGATTAGTCCACCCAACCCCCCCCCCCCCCCCCCCCCCCCCCCCCCCCCCCCCCCCCCCCCCCCCCCCCCCCCCCCCCCCCCCCCCCCCCCCCCCCCCCCCCCTCCCCCACCATTCTCTCTCTCTGGTCACAGTCCAAGTTCCTACCGTTCTTTACCCATGTTTGGACCTGATGAGAGAATACACCCTGCTGAAAAACTCAAGTTGACTCCCACCTTGTCAAAGCTGTGGTAGTTAAGTCAATATCTGAATGAAAAACTCAGTACCTTAAATCCGTATTTTATTTCTTCTACAGGGGTTGTTCCAGTATATTGATCAGAACACATCAATGAATTCTTCATTTAGAACAGAAGTGAGGTAAGCACTTTGGTTTTATTTCAACCAATTAACAGATTTCAACATGGGTGCATGCTTGAAATGATCACCCCCGGCCCAGCCAGTAGTCAGACTTTTTAAGTCTCCTTAAGTAGCCAGTGTACCCCCAGTAACTCTTTGTGAACCAAGTTGTGACAAAAAGCATGAAATGCTAACCACATAACAGCTCCATCAATCAGAAACTTACATCACACAGCAGGACCTTTTAACCCTGTAACTTGATCCAGGAGTGCCAAAAATCAAAGAAATTAATCCCAAATTTCATTTTGTAAAATATTAAAAAACAAATTTAATGGTACCATGCAAAAGTACTGTCTAATAGGTTTCATTTCAATGGTCACACCATAGGATTTACCAGGGACCGCGGAGGGGGAGGGGCTGGTAGGGCCGCGGCCCCACCACTTTTTTGCGCCCCTGTCCCCCGCCCCCACTATGATTTAATTCTTTTTTTCGATTTTCAATATGAAAAAATTATTTTCAATTGTCAGCCCTCCCACTTTTCACCTTGCCCCGTGGTCCCTGTTTAAAGATAAAGCTACAGTCTACATTACATGTCTCCATAATTCAGACTCTGGAAGTGAAAGGGTTAATTATTAACTGAAAACAAGATGGACGAATAGTCGGACAATCCTGAAAATTTTTTATTTTGTTGCAGCTACCTGGAAATTTACAATGAACATGTCCGTGACCTGTTGAGGCCACAGAAATTAAAAAAACTTCCTCAGCAAAACTTAAAAGTTCGTGAACATCCCAAAGAAGGTCCATATGTAGAAGGTATGGAAGAAAGCATTTTTTGCAATTTACTGTTGTTTGTGAGGCACCTGATAGTCACAGTAGATTTAACACTCTAAAGTGGTACCAGCTCACTAAGGGTTGTTCATATGGACAAACTACATTATATAACTTGCAGTTATAGTTTGTCTATGTGGCACACGTGGTCCTGAAATACAGATCCACCAGTTCCAAATGCATGCCATTAGGACTGTTTTGCAGTCCCCTAATTAAGCCAACAGCTCTCACATGGCCTGTGTGGAGCTGGCAAAGGGATATGATGCTAAAATCCATCTTGGCAGTAAATTGGCGGGGTCGATGATTTTATATGAGACCCTTACGCTTGGCTATGCCATGCTGAGGAGTCCTAACCAGGACGAAACAGCTGTCCATGGCCGCCACTTCCAGGGTGACATGATTGTGCGCATGCGTTAGGCCATACCGAGGGGATGGTGTAGTGAAGCCCGTGCTTCCTTGCTATGTGTTTGAGCCCTGACTGCTTTGATTGAATTAAGCAAAACATTGATGACAGCGGAGGCCTATAATGAAGGGGTGCATGGAATAAGGCCCTAAGTGACTTTTGATGTAACATAAAATAATTCTCCCTGTGTTTCACAAGGGAATACAAGGCAATTTGGAATGAGAATCTAGCAGTTTATCAGAAGTCACTTAGGGCTTTTTTCCAGACACCCCAGGGGCATAGCCACCTGTACGCACATACGCGCATGCGTACCTGAAAAAGTTGAAAAAAAAAGAAAGATTTGGGACTTGAGGGTGGGGGGAGGAGGTAGGGGGAGTGTTCTGGCTACACCCTTGCACCCCTTCAATTTTCCCCGGCAACTTTATTTACTTGCCTGCCTATTAAAAAAATTAGTGACAACCCTGCCTATTAGCAAATGTACAGATGCCCATTTTCTGAGTCTGCTTGGGTTGGAAAGGGGAGAAAGAGAGGGACATTTTGTTTTTTCCTTGAGATTCACACTTTCTTTCCCCTCCTCCTTTCTGAGGCTGTCATGGGGCAACTTTCAGAAGGATACAGAAGATGATAGATGAAGAAAGATAGTAATGTTAAGCTTGTTAATGAAATGAGAAAGGTGTCATGTTCATCATCAAGAGCGTGGGACAAAGAAAAAAATCTGAGTCCCAGTGACATTAATCCAACCTATGACCTTCTGCACACTGGTTAGTCTCCTACGCAGCGGTTTTTAGCAGTGGCGGATCTAGGGAGAGGGTCGAGGGGTCCGCCCCCCCATCAGACCTGTGTCTCCCTTGTGGTTCATATAAAAAGTAATAGACTAAAATTGTTTTTAATATACGTAGTTGTTTCACTTTCACCAATTGACTAATTGTCAAATTTTTGACTTAACAAACGCTTTTCGATTCTCAGGAATGCCGCAAATGGCGTTTTTGAGGGTAAAATCGGAAATATTTTCTGGGGAACATGCACCCGGACCACCCCTTTCAGAGATTCCTGGATCCGCCCCTGTTTAGGGTTGTCACGCAACAGGGAGCGTTGCCTGGCGACCCTAAAAATGGCTGCGTAGGAGACTACACACCCGTCAGATGCTCAGGAGATGTGAGAATAAAGGCAATAATTGTTAGTTGACCTTGAGATTGTCTTTTTTATTCAGGTTTAACAAAACAGCATGTGTCTGATTTTGATTCAATTGAGGTTCTTATGGAACAGGGAAACAAGCTCAGGTTTGTACTTTGGTACAGACAGACAGCATTGTCTGCCTCACTGGCTGTACTTAAAGGCCCATTATGCTTCACGCGCATCTGCATTGTTTTGTTTATCACAGGAGCGGGGAGCGAGGCTTCTATTGTTCTGAGGTGTTCTGGACAATACTGGGCCTTTAAAAACGCAATTTCAAACATTTATTAACATATGTTACTTTGCGCTTATAAGCGCCATTTCAAACTTGTATTTTTCACTTTGCTAGTAGTTTTTATTAATATTCTTTTTCTTTTAGAGCGGTCTGAACTGCTCAACATTGAGCGACAGACCTATGCGGTAAATAAAATAAATACGTAGATGTCCTGTTTTACACATCGATGAACAATTTATTTATACATAATTATAAAAGTAGCTTTATTTATCCGGGGTTGCCATTTAGCTATAAGCGGGGTCCTGATTAAAGTCCTAACAAAAAAGAAAAATTCCTAGACAAACTTTTGATTTAAACAAGGTTCTTTCATGTAGCATGTATCTAATTATTTTAATGTTTTCTGTTTTCAGATCAACTGCCTCAACAAGAATGAATAGCACCAGCAGTCGATCACATGCAATTTTTACAATAAAATTTACTCAGGTATATACAGTTATTACTTGGGCGAAGCGGCCAAGTATAAAAATGTAGTTTCGTAGTGGTAAAATTTGGGAACTCAGTTATATAAATATATACATGTATAACCTGTTGTTTGTCGATGCGAGCTGGAGGCGAACGTGACAAAGTGCGAGTTGTGTTTCCTCAAAAACACGGTAGTCAAATTTAATGTACGCGGTTTAATGTCGATAAATCAATCTGCGCAAGACTCGGTAAATTTTTAGTTGCCCAAGAATTAAGTGCGAACGCCACAAAATGTGAAATTTGTTTATTTGTTTTTTCTGGTCATGACTATGTTGATCTGTGTTTGGATTGGAATGATGTTTGTTCAGCTCAAAGGTAAGCTTATCTGAAAAAACACAATCGTGAGGGGTGTCTTGAAAACAAAGACCCTAAGACCCCAAAGACTCCAAACTTGAAAACGAATTTTCTTTACATATTTTTTTTTTAGAGGAGTACTCCTATCCCCAGTACTCCCCCCCCCCCTCCCCAGAACCCTGGAAAAATTATCTTTTTCTGAGGGGAGGGGAAGGAGTTTGAAAATGAAGACTCAAAGTCTTTTTCAAGGTTGTGATAAAAATAAAAATATAGGAAATCATTGAGACATGTTCGGATCTTCTTCGGAAGTTGTCGGCAACCTTCGGCCTTTCTTGTAATTCTTCGTATGTTCAATAATCGGAAAAGTTTAAATTAAAAGTTTAAGTCATTTTAAATTGTTTTTAATTTCTTTTTGTACTGGAGTTTAAAAATAAAGTCTTAAAGTCGTTTTCGTTTTCGTTTTCTGTGATTCCAAAAGCCGTATTTTTTTACACGCCTTTCACATCGAAGGCCTCCCCAGTTTTTAATCTCCCGTGGAGAGCACGAGGTTGACAAACTCACAAACTGAGACTGTACTGTCAGAGCCGCCATTGCGTGTCGTCTTGTCGAATCATTTTGTGTTGGGTAGCATCTTGTCGCTAGATACAGCTTGATTCATGGAAAAATCGTGGTAAGTTTAAATATAAGCTTAATGTAACTCATTCGTGTTTTGTTCACGGGAGTTGGTCTATTTAAAATGAATGATTGTGGTGGGGAGTTAATATGCCGCTAGAGTATTTTCCCGAAACAATTCGTATTCATCTGTAAATTATGTCAGTCAGTGCTTTTTGAGTCTTTTTTGAAAACCAGCTTTTTATGTTCCGCAAAGAAAACAATGATCGAAGCGTTTCCACTTTAGGCATTCACAAAGAAAAACCTTGAGCACACATCTCTGAAGTCGTCCAGCGAGATAATTTACTCTCATCTGTTCATTATCGGTGGTACTGATTGGAAAAAGCAAACCCTGAGCATGCAAGCCAGGATAATTTATTCTTGTCTGTTTCAAAACTTTTCGCCCGTTGACGAAACCATTTCAAAATGGTTTTCGCGGAAATTATTTTCCTGCAGAAGCTCAAAATGCCCTGCCACGGCAGTCCAAAGGTCTAGAGGTGTTCTGTCCTGTGTCAGCGGCACTGATTGGAAAAGTCAAACCCTGAACATGCATGCAATATATTAAATTTACTCTTGTCTGTTTTTAAACTTTTTCGCCCATTGACGAACCACGCACAACGCATTACAAAATGCTTCCGATGTGAAAGGGATGGCCGAATCAAAAACATAGGCTGGAACATGGGCTGGTCGAATAAAATGTACATATTTTAATCAATTGCAAAAGAAAACGAAAACGACTTTAATACTTTATTTTAAAACCCCCTCCCTCAGGAAAGAACAATTTTTTTTCAGATTGCGGGGAGGTGAAATGACTTAAACTTTTAATTTAAACTTTCCGATTATTGTAAGTGCGAAAAAAATTGCAAACTGGAGGGCAAAAAACAGAGTACTGGGGAGAGCGGGAGTTAACAAAGACAATTTAAAAAATATGAAAAATTCGCGGGGTCTTCGTTTTCAAGTTTTGGGATCTTTAGACCCGTTTGCACATGCGATTTTTGATGCGGTTTTTGTCGCGGTCTCCAGTGCAACCGTTTGTCGCAAGTGTAAACTGGCGGCGATTTCGTGTGCGATTTGGGTGCGGCATTTGCTGTGATTTCGCAAAAATCCCCGACAAGTTGCATCAGGTTTCGAACATGTTCGAAAACTCCGCGACATCGCGCGACAAATCGCTCCCAAATCGCAAAAAATGCATTGACAAGTGCAACAAAAATTGCACAAATTGCCTTTAAGGCCCGTTCACACAGGCGATTTTTTGTGCAGTTTTTGTCGCACTTGTCGATGCAATTTTTTGTCGCGCGCAAGTTACATCTTCAAATCGCATGTGTAAACGGGCGGCGATTTCAGTGCGATTTGGGCGCGATTTGTCGCGCAATGTCGCAGAGGTTTCGAACATGTTCGAAACCTGATGCAACTTGGCGGCGATTTTTGGGAAATCAAAGCAAATGTCGCACAGGAAATCGCCGCTAGTTTACACTTGCGGCAAAAGATGCATTGGAGAGCGCGACAAAAATCGCATCAAAAATCGCATGTGTAAACGGGCCTTTAGGGGTCTTTGTTTTGAAGACACCCCATTCGTGAGCAAGTTTGGCGATCTCTCCACTAAATCGGGGAGCCCTACTTGAACAGCTTCGTTCTATAAAACGTTTAGGGATATGTCAATACGTGGCCGGGTATTCTAAAATCGCTTCGGCTAAACTGTGGAATACCCGGCCACTTATTTGCATTTCGTTGAATAAGAATGGATCCTTTTGTTTTCATTTGCTTCGTTCTATAAAACGTTTAGGGATATGTAAATAAGTGGCAGGGTATTCTAAAATTGCTCCTGAACCTATAATTATAAAGTGAAACCATGTCTTCAGCCATCATTGTGTGATAACTTAAAATTGTATTTGAGATCTATTTACGGAAAATATTTTGATGCACAAGTTACTTTAAAAACGTTCGAATTGTGCACCACGTCAGGATCAGAGTCGGCTTCCAATTTGTAGGTTTTTCACGTATTAATCAAATAAACTGATCAACTCAGAGAAGTTGTTTACGAGTCCAAGGGTCAATTCAATAAAACTTCTACAAGTGTAATTTACAAGTGTAGCTATTGTTTTCAACCTCTGAAACAATGGATATACTTGTAAATTACACTTGTAAACCTTTTATTGAATTGACCCCAAGACGCAAAACATGTTGAAAAGAAGTGTCTCTGTGAATGCTGACTTCAAATTAACTTTGCTAGTAGAAACAAAAGATGTTTTTCACAGCGAACTAGACAAAAGATTCCGTCGAACATGGCGTCGGCGTCATTTGAGTCATTTTATCTGTGTATAGGAATAACTGTGTATAGGAATTCATTTCCTTTTTTTTTTTATACTATTTAGCATTGAAAGGTTATCTCTCTTCATTAATGCCCCTATTGTGAAAGCACCGGGCAATTGTTTTAAAAATCAATTAGTTTTCGACTTACATAAAATGAGTGTTTATACAAACTGCAGTCACATTTGTGAAAAGCGCCGGGTGATTGCAAGTTCTGCAGTCTCGCCATTCCGCGAACAACTTCGCGAAGTTTTAACTGAAGGTACGTCCACTTCATGAAAGTTATGCAAAAAAGTGATTAAGGGCGGTGTTATATACAAGTCCTATAGTTTTAAAGTGCTGGCGATGTTTTCAGCCATCATCGTGTTTGCAAACTAAAATTGAATTTGAGATCAATTTACAGAATTTATTTTGATGGACAAGTTACTTTAAAAAGTTCGAATAGCTAGTGATTGGAATTGTTGACCACGTCAGGGCCAGAGTCGGTTTTAGTCCAGCACATTCAACAACAAGTTTTATAGCCGAGTTAAAACTCGTATGTGTTGGATTTTAACTTTCATATACTTTAGAAACTAAACTTCCAATTTGTAGGGTTTTTTTTTACATATTAACAATGGAGAATATTCATTTCGACGACTTTCACTTTTCTCCACGAAAAAAGAACCGGTAAACGGCATGGTAAATCTATTTACTATTTCATTACATTCAGCAAAGTAGCTTCTTGCTTTAGAGATGCAACGTTCTTGACTGGCACTGTAGAGATCTTTTGCATAACTCCCACCTTATATGCAAATGATCCACTATTGTGAAAACACCTACTAAATATGAAAAACGCACGGGAAATACATTTGTAGCGTTTTATTGGCTGCGGCCGCACTTGGTGAGTTAACTGGGTTATTTTTTTAGTAACCCGGTTAAAATTCCAAAATAAAATAATTCGGTGAAAAGGTGTTTGTAATGAAATAACCAAGTTTATTTTTCTGAGCTGCCGCACTTCATAATTAAGGTTGAACTTTGAACGTGAGAGATCATGTTATCATTTGCTATATTCTTTATTGTTTTTTTGTGACATTGTTAAGTTTCTATTCATCTGATGGGAACGAGGAACGAAGTAAGCCTGCCAAAGCATCCGCCGGGCAGCAACAAACAATGCCTCTGCACGTGCATTTTTCGTTTGGTATTCCCAGCAAACAACAACGTCAAATGGTCAAATTATACGTTTTATGGAGAACGTAAACACACGACGGTTTTCCTTTCTCCATTTGAAATTGAAAGTCGTCCCTACGAATTAAACAGGGAGCCAAAAATTGCCGCGAAAGCGAAGATGATAGACAGATCTGGAAAGTTAACCTGCACTAAACTACCTAGCGAGGTGGTTTAAAAAAACCTAACTCGGTTAAAAAAAATCTATTGTTCTTTAATTAATTTCCATGGGAACCGCTAACACGGTTTAAATTCGGTGAACGCCAAAAATACATGAAAATATGCGACCGCATCAGAAATTGTTAAACCAGTTAATTTTAATTAACTAACTTGTAACTAAAGAGTGCGGAAATTGGCCTTATTTTCCGCTAAACAACGACGCCCAAGTATACGCTCCCACAGCGTCTTGTTATTATAACCTTAGGATTGTTTTTGTGCCATTCAGTCTTTTTATAGTGGAACTTAATTGGCATAACAATCAATGGGTCGTTATATGCGCCAAGGGACGCATAAGGCTTTGTCGGTTTCTGTAGTAAATCAATAAGTCTGAGTGGGTGACCGGCCTACTGCAGACTTGCCAAGACATCAAAATACCAGTTTATTTTCCACCTAGCTCAGTTTTCTTTGTTCTTTTCAGGGGAATATATCACACAACCCCGTTCATTACAGTGTCTGAAAAGCTGGGTGCGGCTTTGATTGTAACAGGGAAGAGGCGGGGCTGAAAACAATAGCTGATAAAAATAGCAAAACAAAGGATTATATATTCCCCTCGACATATTCCCCTCGCCTTAGTCCCCTCGACTTATTCCCCTCATAATAGAATAACGCAAACGGGAAGACAAAATAGGGCATAACAAGGAAAACACTCTAGCATCGGTCAATATTTTTTGTTTACATAAAAAGACAACTTCATCAATCTTATTCCTACGTAATTAACTTGCTGGTCGCGACCAAAAAGCGAAATGTTAAAGGGGCAGTATCACGAGGTCGAAACTTGAAAACGTCGGCTCAGTTTTCAAGTTTGATTCCTCAAATTCAAAAAGGCCGTCGAGAAGTGGAGGTATTTGTTGAATCAAAAAATCCGTTTTGATAGCTGGAAGAAAGAAAAAATCACTTTTAACAGTGATATGTCCAAAATTCCGGTGTAAGAATAGTGAACAGTGCCGCGCATGGAACCTCGTGATACTGCCCCTTTAAGAACATTTATATTCGATGGTATCGTACCTCGATTCAGGTTTCCGGTCTTCAATAATGTATGACGCCTCGTTTTACGCTTGAACCTGAATATGTTTCCGCCGGTATCCCTTGGAAAACACACCGCAACCACTCCATTGATCTTCGAAAGATGAAGGCGGGCAGTTGGGCCATGGCGAGACCACGAGTACTGTTCATACATTTTCTTCTCTATCTCCCTTCTTCTACTCATAACGAAGCAACGTGCTCAATGCAAATTTGGCAAAAGCAAAACATGTTTGCCGTCTCGCTTCGTCATGTGCCGTGATCCCAATGCGGCCTCGGGAATCATTCTTTTTTGCATTTGAATTGAACGGAATGTTACTCTCCGAAAAATTAATAGTTTCTTTGTTTTAGAAAACCTCACAAGGTGAAAAATAAGCATGTTATTGACCTGTCCCTCGGGGATATGTGATATATTCCCCTCGTAGCGTTCCCTTGGGCTACGCCCTCGGGTATGCCACGAGGGGAATATATCACATATCCCCTCGCTCCTGGTCATTAACCCTTACTTATTCAGGGTTTCTGCCAGGCCTTCACAGCTGCAGAAGTGGCCTCTGAACATCGGTCACATAGTACTTCAGCCTGACAGGCTGTCCCTTACTTCACTGTTGCCCACGACGAGGATGTTAGGGGTTGGTCTTTAACTAACTAACTAACTAACTAACTAACTAACTAACTAACTAACTAACTAACTAACTAACTAACTAACTAACTAACTAACTAACTAACTAACTAACTAACTAACTAACTAACTAACAATCACTATGAATTACTTAAAATGTCTATACAACATCGCTTCTTACTGGCACAAGTAAGAGGAATTGTATATGACAGCCATGCTCCGTCACGTGTGACCAGTAATCCACAAGACTGAAATGAACATTTGTATATATTTCTTTGTAACGTCCGAGATTTGAATGAAACCTTGAAGATCTCTCTGGAAAACACTTTGAAAGTCACGAGTTAACGGAAAAAATAACTTCGCTACACGCATAAAAAACCTAATATTGTTCCGATATGTAACATTTCAAATAAAATGATATTTTGTTGCTCTTTGTTTCCGAAAATGCGGTAAAATTCATACCGGAATTCCGAATCTCGGAATGAATTTACAAAACCGATGCGTAAACTTCAAAAATACTGGTCATGCGTGACGGAGCATGGCTGTAATTACCAGTACCTCTTTATACTACATGTCAACTTACTCAACATTTACAATTGTATTTTTAGGCTAAGTTTATAGAAGACATGCCGAGTGAGACAATTAGCAAGATCCACCTGGTCGATTTGGCTGGCAGGTTGGTATAACTGAATTTTTGACCTGTTAACTTCACAGAGCATTTTATGGTATTTTGTAATTGGCCAGATGGGGTAACATTTTAATCCTGCTCACTAATATGACTTAGAGCTTTTGTTCAAGCTAAGATAAATTGGCCATAATGACGAGGTGGTTGTATTAAGAAGGTGGCCCCAAGGCGCCAGTTTCCACTGAACTTTATTTTTGGTTTTAAGGTGGCTGAACACAGTTTTACTGTACCTATGCATCATTCATTGTCATTTTAAAACCACTTACGACTGGGCGTCCAAAATTGGCGAGGCATAAGATTAAGCAACAAGCTTTATATTTTGATATTTTTGTTGAGCTTTTAGGGTGTTGCCATGACAACACGGTGGATTGGAAATCAGCCTGCAATATTTGGTTTCGTTTATTTTCAGAAAATCTAGTCATTAGATTTTGTCCATCATTTGTCTCTAGTAAACTCGTAAAAATATTCGCATGTTAACACTAGTCTCATGTAATTTTGACAGAGGGATCTTCCGTAATTTGTTGTTTAATATGTTTGCGTTTTGTAAAAATCTCCTCTGTTAGATTTCAAATTTTTGGTGGCAGTTGAGTTCGGCATATTCGGAACTATTATTGTGCCAAATTTCGTGAAATTCTAATGAGTGGTTCCGTAGAAATTAGCACGTTTCCGAGGAAAGTCGCTAAAACATCCAGTCACAATTTTTTGGTCAACTGCGCATGCGTTGCATTTGACTGGGTTCTCGATCCAAAGACAAAAACGACCAAAAAGGCAGTGTATTTCTTCAGTGGTTCTATATATTATCTATTGATTCAACAAACATTTTTACAAACAACAAATTGTTTCATTTTAAGACGAAAAACAACACTTTCGCGATCCACGCTGAGCAAAATAAAATGATCGCTGAATAGGCGCCACGTTTGTTTTTCTCAAAACTTTGCGCGCGCTGACTCACGTAAGCAGCTGAAATTGAAGAGCGCGCGCAAACTGTGTTCAGCCACCTTAATACAGTCAATGAGGTTCGTATTGCTCGTATTGCTCGTATTGCGGATATCGTATTGCGGATATCGGTAGTCTAGACTGGTTAGGCCCGGGTCAAACGCCGTACTTCACACGAGCCGAACCTAATTACAGTTTAGGTCGACTCATTCATTAAAGTGCCTATCACCCCTAGAAAGTTATTTTCAGAATCAACTCTATGTACATTGAACAGTTGAATGGTAAAATATTTCTGGTTTTGAACGTCGCGTTTGTGAGTTATAGCGATTTGAATTTACAAAATGCTAATTAGATGACGTCAACCCGGGAATTTGCCATAATTTCTACACCAATTTACAATGCGCAATTTACAGCTTGAGGATAATTTATTTGATAAATGCTAAAAATAAACTGTGGATAGTCAATTGATTCGTAAAAAATATTACTTGGAGGTGAAAACAAGTAGTTGTATAATAAATGATTCCCGGGTTGACGTCATCTAATTAGCATTTTGTAAATTCAAATCTCTATAACTCACAAACGCGACGTTCAAAACAAGAAATATTTTACCATTCAACTATTCAATGTACATAGAGTTGATTCTGAAAATAACTTTGTAGGGGTGATACCCCTACAAGGTCAACCCATAAATTAAGGTCAACCCATAAATTTCCCTGTACTGAGCGTTAGCCCTAGTAAGGAAATGAGGGACCACACGAGGGAAAGAAAACAATCTTTGACCTCGGTGGGATTGGAACCCACGACCTCCGGATTAGATCTTCCGTCGCTCTACCGCTTGAGCCGCTTGAGCCACGAGGTCGTACGGGAGCAGATGGTGGGTAATAAGGTGGTAATTCATGGCAATGAGAATGTGAAGGATACAAATAAATGTTGAGCCAATCGGTTGACCTTAGCACCATAATTTACACACAGAGTTAATTCTCTGATTCCTTGTTTGTATCACCAGTGCTACGTGGCTCAACATTCAAATTCATTAAGGTCGCCTGGTGAGTCAAAGTCGAACTTAATTCAGCCGAACTCAACCTCAGCCGTTCTTCACGGCTGTACAAGGTGTGAAGAACGGCTAGTGGATCCAAATACAATCAGTCGAACTTAAGTAAGTCAAACGCCGAACTTCACATGAGCCAACTCGATTAATTGAGTTCGATTCATGTGAAGTACGGCGTTTGACCCGGGCCTTATCACGTTACACTGCAGGAAGGTCAGTAGTTCGAGGCCTGGTGTCTTCAGACAAGAACTTTTACTCCACCTTGTGTTGAACTTGCATCTTATCAGTGGGCGGTAGCAATACCTCCAGAAAACCACCCCTCGCAAAGAGAACTAACGTACCTTTCTCGTGCTTGTACTAAATTTCTTTTCTCTTATTTGTTCTTAGTGAGCGTGCCAGTTCAAGTGGTGCTGTTGGTGACAGACTGAAGGAAGGAGCCAATATCAACAAATCCCTTGTTACTTTAGGGATTGTGATATCTACTCTTGGTGAATACTAAATTATTTTTTGTGCATTTCTTTTTCATTTTGCACAGGAAGAAAGAAAGAAATTTAGTTACTCTTGTGGAGCCCGTGGGGGGGACTCACATATTAAATTGACGGTGGTGGTTGTCGAAACTTTTGAATTGAACCCCTAAAACTTGTAAAAGGTACCAAAAACCTGTTTTGTGGTGTGGCTCACATGGATTTTTACCCCTAAGAGTAGTAAGAGGAACTAATTGTTCATAAAAAGTAGACTGCTAGCTTTCCCTTTTTGGTCAGTCGAGCTGGAAAGCTGATCATGAAAACACGCCCGGCGAGACTGGAGCGAGCGAACGAACCGAGAGGAAACTGGAGAAGAGGCAGGAGGAAGATCACGCTTTCATCTGTAACAGACGCGTAGGTATCACAATAACTCTGACAGTGTTCATTTTCAATTCAAAGACCTTTAGTGGTACCAAACCACGAATTGTAACGATACGACGATCACACCCGTCACTATGGGAGCCCCCCTTACGCCCGCCTCATTCCTCTTTTTATACCAACAATAAAACATTCTTTAAACAACTTTTAAGATTATGAATCATTGCCTTTTTTGTTTTCCTTCACAGCTGAAAACTCCATAAATGCTTCTGCGACATCCAAGCGCCCGTCATTCAGGAAGAAACTGTTTGTACCATACCGGGATGCCGTGTTGACATTTCTTCTTAAGGACAGCCTTGGAGGAAATTCAAAAACTGTCATGATTGCAGGTTAGAAAAGAAAAAAAATTGTTTTTCTTTTGTAGCAATATTTGCAAAAAAATACGTGATTTGAGAAATATTTTGTGTTCTTTCAGCTATATCGCCAGCCGAATGTAACTACGGGGAAACACTCAGTACATTGCGGTATGCTCATCGAGCCAAGAGCATTATTAACCAGCCAACAATTAATGAGGTAAAACTGTCAAACAAAGCCAATTTAACTAGTGATCCATCTTCAGCTAACTGATTTACATTTTTCGCTTTGCGTCAATACATCGTTGAAAGGCGGGCAATGGGCCAACGTTTTCAAGTTTTGCCGTTGTCTTGCAAGAATCGCTAATTAGAATATTCCCTGTGATGACGTACGAGCATTTTGTGTATAAGCGAGGTTTGTTAGTCATAGCTGTAGGATAGTTTTGACGCTAAAGCTAGCAAAATCCCCATAAAACAGGTCCAATAACCAGGGCTTATTCATTATTCACAGGATCCAAACGTGAAACTGATTCGAGAACTCAGACTTGAAATCGACCGACTTAAAGGAATTATACGGAAGTCAGAACGAATTGGAGATGAGGTAAGCTTGTTGTAAAATAACAGTTGTTGTTGTTTTTGTTGTTTTGTTGGTGTGACAGTTCTTGATGGTTTATTTACTCTTTTTTCTATAGAAATCCTCGCTTCATGACTCCGCGAAAGCTGCTAAGAAACTTTACGAAAATCAAGCGCGTGTGGATCAGCTGACGAAAGACTGGACCGAGAAATGGAAGGAGGCACAATCCATCATGCAGGTTAGTGGGGTGGGGATAGTGCGGTAAAATGGAGTGGGGTTGGGTGGTGTAGGGTGGTGTAGGGTGAGGTGGAGACAGTGTAATTAAAAGGGGGGGGGGGGGGGGGGGTGTTGGGGACAGAGCGGTTAAATGGAGTGGAGTGTGGATTGGCTTTGAGGTGGTGATGTCAGCGCGCTACGTTTTAATGACAATTCTTTTTAATTCATGAATACGCGAAGTGTTGAACGAGTTGTAACATTGAGCCCGCGATATGTAATGCTCTTCTGCCTTACCGATGGTGATGGCGTTGGATGGAGGTGAGGGTGGGGAGTTGGACGCAGGGGGTGGGGGTTGGTGGAGCAAAACGCCTGGGAGAGGGGAAGGTCCGAAGTTGTGCAGAATCATTTATTTATAGCGTTTCTTATTCACGAGTTGGCTCATAGGAGCCTTTGATTCAAAGATTGCTGAGTACCATCTTGAGTTGAAATATTTGTTGCTTTGGTTCTCAGGAGAGCGAATTACAGCTTCGTCGTCACGGGTCACGTGCTGTTCTTGTTGATATTGAGCTTCCTCATTTGGTTCGCTTAGAAGAAGATCCACTGAGAACAGAAATAATGCTGTATCGTATCATGGTAAGACAATGTCATTCGTTTAATTCTACTGTATATTCCTTTTTTCCTGACAAAAAAAAACAATCTTGCTGATTCCATGCGAGCTGCCAAGAAGTCAGGAAAATCAAGAAGCATTCAGATGCATTCTTGTGTATTTTCTGTTTTCGTAATATCACAGAACGCAACGTGTACCGCCTTTTATAATATAATGCGGTTCTCCTGCAAAAGTGCAGTTAATTCTTAACCAACCTTACGAAGAAGAATTCTGTCTATTCAAAGCTCCCATTTATTGTCAGTGGGTTTTTGTTCACAGCCTGGCAAGACTTATATCGGACTAGAAGACGCTCCAAACCCTCAAGATATAGGTAAGTTGCTAAAACGCGCTAAGTTTAGTCTATAAACGTTGTCTGAACGCGGTATACGTGTTACTTTAGGCTGTAAAGAGAATGAAACGCCGTCTGAATGCGGTATGCGTGAAGTTACTTTAGGCTGTAAAGAGAATGAAACGCCGTCTGAACGCGGTATACATGTAGTTCGCTTACAGAGAGAAGTAAACAAGGCTTGATGGCGGAGGTTGACCTACGAACAGATGGCGAAAACATGGTTTGAATGCAGTGAGCTTAGATTTTTTTTTGAAAATCTAATAGTGTTTAGACTGGTAAGAAGCCAATGAAAGCTTAAATTTGTTATGCGGTTTGGACACCCCATATAAAGTGCGTCGTCTTCGTATAACTTTGGCACGGAATTCTGTTTCTTGCACTGCGGCAGTATAGCACACCTTTTGAAACCTTTAAGTTCTTATTTGGTCTTAGAAATGCCTTCATTAGTTGATTTACCTTCTTAAAAGGGATTCGGCTTTATAGAGACTGTTATTGGAAGTGAATGGATATTCCTTTCTGTTGTTTTGTACAGTTCTCGAGGGTGAAGAGGTTGAAAAAGAACATTGTGTGTTGGAGTTCGCTAAAGGAAAAGGAGTCTCTCTCGACCCAATTTCTTCACTATGTTGGGTGAATGGTGTGGCTGTCTCACAATCCACCAAACTAAATCAAGGTAAGATATTTTAATCCTTGCCAGATAACGAAAACAAACATGACCACCACCGGTCAAATTATAATACAACAAACTTCAATCAGAACACGAACCGAAAACATGCAGCCGGTGCAAAGCGCGGGAAAAGATTCAACCGATACCAAGCGCGGTTCCAAGCCCGATAAATCGTGCGTATTGCAAGTCACGATCAGTCACGATTGATGATTGGTGAAAAAGTCTCTGATTGCATGTTGCACGTGTTCCCACAAACGTAAAACTAAAGGCAATCATTTTGAATATCAATTAAAATCTGCTTTATCCGAAAAAGCGAGCTTACCTCGTATCATCCTATTGTAGATTGAGTGTCACTTGCTTTGTTTCTAGGTGATGTTATTGTTCTTGGAAAGAGTGATGTGTTCAAGTTCAACTATCCAACGGAGGCGGCAATACTCCGGGAGAAACGGCGATCAGGACTGTTCAGCATGGTGAGTGTTGCAGCAGTTCACATATAGAGGCAGAATGCGCAGGATAGCAAAAAAAAAAAAGGAAGAGGAGAAAAAAGATAAACCTTCTAAACTTTCATGGAGGCGAGGTGAATCCTTGATTTAGTGGTTAGCGCGTTGGACTTCAAATCCGAACGTCTGTGATTCGAGTCCGGTCTCGGCCGCCATGTTGTTTTCTTAAACAAGAAACTTTACTCCACATTGTCTCTCTCCACCCAGGGGTATAATTGAGCACCGGTGTCAAAATGCTGGGGGTAACCCTGCGATGGACTAGCATCCCATCCAGGAGGAGTAGTAATGCCCAGTTGCTTGTAATGTGATACGGAAACTGGGTTAACTGAGCTCCGGCCGATTGGGTCACCTGTGGCTCGTGTGCGGCACTACCTTTACTTACCTTCTTACCTCTTATTTATTAAATAAAAAATGAACGTGAAAAGGGCGGTTAAATGAAAAGTCGAGGGATCGAGCAATGTCATCATGCAAACTAATTTATTCTTAATTATAACTGATCCTGGAGCGCATCTGTTCATTTTGATTGGACGGAAGAATCATCGAGTTTCTTTTTCTTCAGGAATCCACCGAGTCGTTGACTAATTTCCATATCTCCCCGGTCCGAGGCAGCCACGGGGACCTGAGCATGAGGTCTGATTCTTCTTCTCCGATGACGTTTGACTCCGGGTAAGCAGTTATCCGCTTTATTTACTGTTTCTTTACGCCATTCATGTTATATCAAAAATACAATAACGCGAAGAACTTTTCTCATCATTTTTGTAAACTTTTGCAGAGTTGAAGTGGATCTTCCAGTCTCCGGCGAAACATTAGAAGAAATTAAGTAAGTACAATTCTTTTGCCCTCATAGCGAATATTTGTCATATTCTTATTGTTTAGCAGGGGGAAGTAATTTAGTGAAAATATTACGTTGCCAAAAGTGACGCGACAACTGCTGAGTGTTGTAAAACCGAAACCTATTACTCTGGCCAATCACAACAGCCACAGAGAAACCAATGAACCAATCAGAACTCAAGGAAATACATGTAGCCTGTGCCAAGCGCGGGGAAAACGCGTGTGAGCAAGTCACGATTGGTTTTGGTGTTACTTCTGATTTGCTGAGAAAAAAGCGCGAGAATTTTGGCCAATCATAAAGCGTAGCAATGCAAAACCAAACTGGCAATCGCGAAATTTCTTTCGACAGTCAATTAACAACCTTTCTAAACAACACTATCTAAGTTTCGGTAGTACCTAGCATTTGTCTTCCTTCCCCAATGCAGTAAAATACGTGAATCGGTCAAAAATGTTTGATAAGCAAAAATTCTAACTACGTACATTATTACTTCGCAGGCATCAAGTGACTGACATGATCGCCAGACACAAAGAAGCCGAAGTGCGACGACTAGAGATCGAAAAAGCTTTCCAAACAGAAATCGATCATAAACAGAAAGAAATTGACGATCAAAAAGAACACATTCAAACTTTACGCGAGCTCCACGAGGCTAAATCGCAAGAAGCGAGGCAAGAGCTGGAGGACGTGCGTCTGAACATGGACAAAAAACACGAGGACGCGAAAAATGAAATCGAGAAACAGTTGGAAGAATTGTTCGAGATGAAATATAGACACGACAGAAGAGTGGAGGAATCTGCCGAGGAAATAGAGAAGGAGAGAGAAGAGGTTGCGAGATTTATGGAAGGTGAATGGCAGCAGATCATTCAGTATGAAACAAAACTTGCGGAGATTGAACTTCAGAGGCGCAAAGCGTTAGTCGACACCGAAATTGATCGAGCGAGGCAAGGGGAACTTCATGCTTCGGAACGAGAAAGGGACTTGAAGGAAATTGAAGATGAACAAGTAAGGTTGTTAGAAATGCAAGAAAACCTCGAAACATTAAAAGCTGGCGCGGAGGAGACCTTAAATCGGGATAAATCAACGCTTGAATGCACGCTTAAGAAAGATTTGACCGAACTGGAGGAGGTTGAAAGAAAAATTCAGTTACTCGAGGAAAAACATGATCAGTACGTGATGTATCTCAGCTCTGTGGAGGAGTCAGGCGGCGCAGAGGATAAACAAAGTTTGGAGGAAAATGAAATCACAGATCTTGATTTAAGTGACAAAAGGCGACGCATTTCAGACATAGGTCCGAGATCTCCAACTGTTGCGTTTGATTTGCGAAGTTCTAGACGGGCCAGTTGGAATTTCGACACGAAGAAATCTCGAGCTGATTCGGACGGAATTGAAGATGTGTTAGCACAACAGCTTGAGAACTTGTTGGCGGTAAAAACAGAGAAAGAAAAACTGATCGAAAAAACGCGCGGTACTTTAGCGGAGGAGATTACGAACGTGGAGTTTTATGGGCGGCAGATTTTGGAAAACGAGGAAAAAATAACAGAACTTGAAGAAAAGTACAAAACGACGCGACAACAGCACGCCGAGAAAATTCGCTTGTGTTTGGCGAACTTAAAAAATAAAGAAGAAGACGAAATGGCTGTCATAGACCAAGAACGGGAAAAATATATGGAGCTGTTATGGAAGGAATATGGCGAGATTGAAAATTTGATTGACGAGACCTTTGAGACGGTTAATTCTTGTGCCGATTCTGACATTTTTTCGGAAGACGAGGAACTGAATGTTTCAAGAGCGACAGACGAAAAAAAGCAAGACGTTCTTGGCTTGGTTAAGAGAAGGCTGAGGCATATCGGCTCCGAGAGCGATGATTTGTTTCTTGAGTATGTCGCTAAACGCGCGCATTTTGAGAAAGATGAAGAAAGAGTTCATGAACAGCAAAAACGCATCTCGGAGCAGATGTTAGATGGCATCAAAGAGAAGGAAATTGCGCTGCAGAGATTGTCAGGTCAGAAGGAAAGATTTCATGTTGAAAGAGTAAGAGAGCGAAGGTTGATAAATGCGAGAATAAAGCGGCTTTCTCGTGCGAAGTCATCGGATGATCTACACAATCAGGAGACGTTGGAGTTTTTTAAGGAGGAGGCGAGGAAACTCCGAGAGGCGTTCGAGAAGGTCGATGAAAGTGAAAGCAGGTAAGAATGCGCGCATAATTTGAGTGCTTTTAAAATGTATTGATATTAAACGTCAGTTAAATGCCTGCTGAAAAAGTGCGCAGTTATGTGCAGTTACGTGAAAATTAACCTGCGAAACAGGCTCCAGAGTAACAGATTTAGCATCGCACTCGTGAAACGCGAACGGCAAAAATC
This sequence comes from Dendrophyllia cribrosa, assembly GCA_024195265.1. Taxonomy (NCBI): domain Eukaryota; kingdom Metazoa; phylum Cnidaria; class Anthozoa; order Scleractinia; family Dendrophylliidae; genus Dendrophyllia; species Dendrophyllia cribrosa. Next base: position 44,519,559 of record JAJLRJ010000006.1, read on the forward strand.
ACCACGTGTCCACGATTTACGAATGTTGCTTTCTGCCGTTTTGACGAAAAAGGAAGGAAGACTAGCTGTTTTACTCGTTTTCCCACATAAACAACCCTGTCTTCAATTACACATTGCCAGCGACAAGCAATGAATATTAAAAGTGTCTTATTGTCCAGTGATGCAGGAGTTCACCTTGATTTGATACAAACCTTTCTGCTTTTCATAGAGCATGGTGTTCGTATGCTCGGCTAACTAGTTTTTCACCAGGAAGGTTTGTGTCAAAACAAAGTTAACCGCAGCATCACCTGGACTTTAGGCCAGCACACTTAGCATATAACTGTGAAATAGACTCTGTGGGCTTAGTTCACCCGGAAGACAATTTACCACGGGCGTAGAATGAGAGACGGACACCTTATTGAGACTTATATAACGGAGTAACTGGTTAGCTTTCAGTTGAGGTTGGGGTCAACAGGACTAAGAAAACTAGAAGCTAGGTATGTAAGCCTAAGCCTAGCTGAGGTCACAGGTTCAATCCTGAGTGGTGATTTTAGATTTTCTTTTTTACACCTCAAAATTTATTGAAAATAAAATTATATTAAAGTGTCGACATTACGTTATATAAGTCTCAATAAGGTGTCCCTCCCCCCTAGCTCTGATCACTGTGAGTTAGTTATGCTGTGTTCACACTGGGGCGAAACGTTTTTAGTCTGATCACGAATGAAACATGTTTTACTATGAAAAGTGTTCACATCAGGCAGCGCTTTGAGCGAATCATGATCAAAACATGTTTATTCTGAGCATGATCAAAACTACCGCACAACACCGCGGTTTCGGTTTTTTTAGGGGCTCGTGTAATATAATATTAAGTAATGTTGTTAATTAAGTTCGTTGTACTGCTTCCATTGCTGTATTTTAGGATCACCAATTATTATAGTTTTAAATATTTATGTAATTTTTGTAAAAGTCTTCTTAATTTTTTACGGCTCACTGGAAGACCACTTATAGTGAATGTGACACCGTGATGAAATAAAGATTGTAGTAGTAGTAGTAGTAGTTTCGATCCAAGCCAGACGAAACACGGTGACGCAAATGTCGTCTAAATACTGTATTGTCCTTCATTCCCAAAGGGCTTGACAAGTGAGATTTAACCACAACAGCAAGTTTAAGCTCTATTTTTCGGTTCATGTGTAATTATAAAGATTTTGTGCTAGATTATGCCTATTTCGTTAAACAGCATAAATTAAAGAACCAGGCGTCAGTGAAACATGTTTTGAATTAACAGCTAATATTAACAATAAAATTGCAAACAGGTTTTTTTTTTTACGGGAAACGTGTTTCCTTGGAACATGTTTACGCTGAACGTCTTTCGGTGCCGATGTGAACATCATTAGTTTCTTGGAATCTCACATCGAATGGAAAAAAGCAGACCACAGGAAGATGTGAATTTTACTTAACTTGTGTTTATACTAAAATTCTCTGCAGACTTATGTATGAGCGACGGGAACGAGAGAACATCCATTTGCAGCTGGAAGAAGCGCGAGCGAAGCTGAGGACCAGCGAGGAAGATAGAGAGGACTGTTTGGACAAACTGAAAGATCTGGAAAATCAAAAAGTTCAAAAGGAAAAAGAAATCAGTGAATTGAAACAGAAAATGGAAGAAGAAAAACAGAGATTTCTAGAAAATCTTAAGTAAGAGATAAATACAATAATATTGAATCCTTCTTCGATTGTTTCAGGACAGGACTTTGTAAGTTGTCCACTGAATTGCTATTTTCTTCAACGCTGTTGTTTTTCTTTTACCAGGACGGATGATTACGAGATCATTGAAAAACCTCTTGGTAAGTTATATTCATCATGAAGTTTTAAACTAACTGCATTTGTGCGGAATGAAATGAGACATTTTGATTAAACTTAGCGTCGTATCTTGTTTTTTAACAGTCAATCGACTTCACATCAAGTTCCGTGTCCTTGGTAACCATGCCGCTGCAGAAGTCCTTAAAGATGCGTTGCTAGCATCCAGTGTCCCTGAGATGATTAAGACGGCACCAGCCTCCTCTCCTCGTCAAGTTTCCGCGGATTCATCTCATGGCGGGTGGATGTAAGGATGATTCAGTTAAATACAGTCAGTTTCAGTATTTTAAAGCTGTCTTACATGTTGGACGAAACAGAAAACAAATTCTCTATGACGTCAGATGTTCGTCTGTGCTCTGATAGATTAAAGGCAATGCGCGTACAATTCAGTATATTGTGTAAAAAAAAATGGAGCACGCTCAGATCCAATCGCGCGTGTACAGCAGCTTTAAAGCGGTTTTCAATTGAGTGTGGAAAGTAATTTTGCAATTTCTTTGGTTTTACATTGCTACGCTTTGTGATTGGCTAAAATATCTCGCGCCACTTTCTCGACCAATTTGAAGTAAAAGCAAAACCAATCGCGACTTGCTCGCACGCGTTTTCCCGCGCATGCCGCCGTTACATGTATTTGGTTCGAGCTCTGATTGGTTCATTGGATTGTCAGCGTCTGTTGTGATTGGCCAGAGTAATAACATTGGTTTTGGTTTTACGACACTCACTGAAAACAGCTCTATTTCAAACTCGATATTGCACGCGCATGACGTAATGCACGTGGTTTATCGAGATATAATAAACTCGATCTGACCAATCATAGCGTGCGCATTTCTTTAAACAGTTAAATGTTCTTTCGTTACCCTTGTAGGTTTTATAGTATTCAGAAGGATGTCACAATTGTACGGAAACGAGAAGAAGGTCTTGGCGGCTTGCTGCATTGGTAAGAATATTGTAACGCAGTTCGTACGATCAATAATGGCTAGTAAAAAAAATTCGTTCGCATTTCTGATTGCACGAACGATGTTTTATCGCTAGTTAAATTTTAAATCTTAAGCCCCGGGCGGCTAAACTTTGTGCAATAATTGACCTTAATTCTTTTATATTAGAGTTTCCTTAGGCTAAGGAAACTCTAATATTAAAGAATTAAGGTTAATTATTGCACAATATTTGTCATTCTTTAGCTTCGAATAAATTCCATGAAACCAACTTAAGTTTACTTTCAGTTTTGAGTTGACTTTCTGGAACTTATTGTCGAATTCTGATTGGATGGTGGTCACATTTTAGCGCTCCCCACATTATAACAACTGGTATCATTTCTTAATTTTAGCGAACTTGTTGCTCAAAGCTTTACAAAAATGAAGCGTACTTTGCATTTTGTTTTAGTTTCATGGGTCGTGGAGTCATTGATGCATCACCGCTGACCGTATGGGAGGCAGTCAAGAATCCGCTCTCCAGATATATTTATGACAACATGCTCAAGGTACCGGCCCATATTTGTACCTACACATTAAAAAAATTTCGTCGACAGGAGCCTGGCTCTGGTGAAAATCGCATGTGATACCGCTCTTTTGCATGCGACGCGAAAGCTGAAAATGTTCCTAGGAATAAACAACGGTCTTTTTTGCTGTGTTTACACTTACGATTATCACCGGCCCCTTTTGCTGATGTAACTGTTTTGGCAATCGCTTTTGTTCTCTCCTGGGTGTTGTTCTTAATAATTATAATAAGAAGAACAAAACAAGAATAAGAATAAGAACAATGCAAAAATCGGCTCTCCTTGGATCGGCACATATCCTAAGGAAAGTGATGGAAGTCTAAGGTCTCGGGAGGAGACCTGACTGGAAATATTGCCCCAGGGAAAAAACCCTCTGAAAAATTCCCAATAATAACAATAATAACTTAATGTTTTTTTATACCATTTAATTGCAGAAAATAAATATCGTAGAGCACGTTGAAGAAGGGCTTAAAGTTGGTAAGTATCAAAAGTTTTGTGTTGTTGTTGGCAGCAATCTTTCAATTAGTGCATCTAGTAGTACTACGTTAATCGGCCAGAATCCTTTGTTTTTTGGCCAAACAATTCAACTTGAAGTATTCTGATGATGGCAAGTTGACGGACAACATTCCTAGTGTTGCTTGCTTTGCTGTGTGTCAAACCTCGACGATGATGTTTGCGGTGAATTAGGTGCTAAATAGGATTTTTTCAGAAACGTTATTTCCCGATCCCTAGGCGATTTTATAGGCTCGTCGCGGTGAAATTGATCGCGAGCGAAAATCACAAACTTCTTTCGTCGTTGCCTGTTGCGGACACACTTGGCGATTGGCAGCAATTGTTTTCGCCGATATTTGACCTGTCAGATATCGGCGATTTTTATCGCTCGTTGCGGCGATCAAAAATCACTGTCGCTATAAACAGGAACACCTGGCGATTTTCGCCGATCGCAGCGGCGAGCGTCTCAAATCGCCTATATGTCGCTGATTTTCTCGCAAAACAGTAAAAAGCTTCTGTTTACATCTATCACTTTGTTTCTTGTTACAGTGTACATGCTCCATGAGACGTCACAGTGTTTTATGACACACTCGCGTGATTTCTGTTACGTGTCCAAAGAACGTATAGAGGTTAGTGGAATTCTTTATCATGCTTTAAGCCCTGGCCAAACTTAATCACAAGCCAACCTAGTGGGTTAGAAACTTGCATTGGCTGGCGAATTTGTCTGATTCCTACGTCAGTTCACTTGCCTTTAATTGCAGGTATTGCGAGAGATATGCTGCAACAAAAGCACTTAGTTTAAAAGCGATTATCAAAGGGATAACAGACATAGGGTTTTCCCCTTTATTGGTCTCTTTTGCAAACGGCGCCATCAAAGATTTACTAACAGCTCCTCATTGTTGCTGCTTGCTATTTTTAGGGCGAGAAGTATGTTCTTGCATCTCAGTCAATTGAGCATCCCAAGTGTCCGCTGTCACCTTCAATTATTCGTGGACAGGTTAGTGTTAATATCTCGTATGTGTTAGTCACGTGATGCGGTACGTAAGAAGATGCGTCGGGTTTGCTCTTCTTGAAAAATGAGAGTTTTGCAAGTTCATCGTTCGTAGTATGTCTAAATCTTCTCCAATCCAGATTCATCCTTTTTGCCTCGTTGATTGTTCTCACCTGCTTGTCATTTTTCTATATTTTATAAGGAACTGTTATTTGGAAGCTTTCTTCGATTTGAAGAAAAAATTATAATTAAGTAAAAGAAAAAAATGCTGACAAGAAGATGGGATATGATAGCGACTTTAACCCTATAAAAGTAAACGATTTTCTAAATTGTCCAGTTGGGAAAAATAAAAAAAAAAATAAACAGAAACACAAGAAAGTACTGTTCACATTCAAAAGATGGAACTATATTGCAACGAATTACGGTTAATATTTTGGAAGAAGACGGAAGGTCATTCGTGTAATAAATTCGAATACAGGTTCGTTGTTATAAAGCATTTTTTTTTTACATTTTGGCTATTTCTTTCTGTTCCCTCCAGATCATGTCTAGCGGATGGATCGTGGAACCGTTACAAGTTGATGGAAAAGATTGTTCTCTCGTTTGGTACATCACCAAGGTAATTACTCCCTTTGAAGAAGGGTTAACCTACGAAACGTCAGCTTTTGAATGTCTTTTCGATGGCTAATAAGGTCCCATGGGAAACAGAGAGTGGTGTTTCTTCGAGACCCTCAATGTTCGCCGAGGCAACATTACATTAAGGGTCGAGGGGAAACAAATCTCGCGGGTTCTCGTGGGACCAGTCATTGAATTGTTTTGCTGTTCCTCCCAACTCAAAAGGAAAGAAAAGCAGCCGCAACGCTGACGTTAACGCCACGGCATCGTGAACGTTGGCAGAATTAGCAAAATGTTCTGCACATGCGATGGAAAGTTTAATTAGCTAAACACAATTTTGCACGTGCGTTTAAAAGTTTAATTAGCAAAACATGGCACAACAATTATGGCACGTGCGTAAGTTTAATTCGCAACAATTTGGCACGTGCGTTAAAAGGCCTAGCGCCTTGTCGAAGTAGAATAATGCCATTACAGCAGAAACACTTTACTATTATGTTTCTGTTTTGTTTTTCTCTGCAGGTTCATCTGGGCTCATCGTCTCTTCCCTGGCGGTTAATAGATCTGCTCTCAAAACGACAGCCCCTCAGCATTGCGTTCTTACGAAGCTACCTGACACCGCCATAAGTTATCACATCTGACCAATCACAACAAAACAAACAATAAAATGAACCAATCAGAACTTGGGGAAACATGGAAATGTTGCTAGCGGGGGAAAATGTGCAACCGGGCGCCAAGGGCGGGAAAACTTGACACCGGTACCAAGCGCGGGAAAATGTCCACAGTCCAAGCCACGATTGGGGCATGGTGTTTTGCTTTTGCTTCTGATTGGTCAGTTTACACAGCAGTATGTTTGCTCTGATTGGTTGGAACACGTTGTTCGTGTGTTTTAAACCAATCGCAGAGCTTGACGCAAACACGTAATTACTTACCGATGGTCAGTCGGACTGATTGCACGATACGATGTAATATAACTGAGTTGTAATTTAATTATTAGAAGGAAAGGAAATTCGGACATTGACATCTTACGTTTGACGAAAATAGCTTTGTACACCCTTCGTGAAATTTGGGTAACTTTTTACAGTCACTGAGTTAGTCCTCATCGCGCCGTGCCGCACCAAGAGAAAATAATACACAAATAGGCAAATTCCTTTGGAGTAAATGCGAGAATGCTTTTGAAAGCAATAGGCCCTTTATCACGCGGCGGCCATGTTGACTCCCCAGAGAATAATATGCTTTGTTTTTTCCCGCCTAACCTAGTTTTCAACTTTTTCACTGCGAGGTTTAGCGTTGTAAATGTTTTGTTTTTATGCAAAATTGCGGGGCGTGATAAAGGCGTATTGTTTATTTGTTTATGCTTTGCAAAGAACCTAATTTACGAACTTAAATATATTGGAATAAAATTATTGTAGTTAAAGGGATAATTGGAAATCCAAAAAAGACCAAGCGTTCATATTTTCTCGGCCCCAAAAAATATTTTCTCGTTATTTGCTAGAAATTAATTAAAACGTTTATATAGAATATTTAATAGTCCTAAAAAATTCAATCTATATTTAACGGTGCAGTAATTTAAATTTATGAATAAATTTAGGAAAAAGTAGCTTTTCTCAAACTGGTTATAGTCGCATATTTTTCAGCAGCGGATTTAAGATTTATATACGTAAAGGTTTATACCGAACAGCGTCGTTTGTTGACATCCGTTCGACATCTTTGTGTTGGTTTTCCCAACACGAGGCAATGTTTTCTTTAAACTTGCATCGTGGCGCTGACAAGAATCTGCGAGATAAGTTGTGGATGAAATTGCGCGTGTAACACCCAGAGACATCCGTTTGTTTTTCCATCGAGCATGCGCAGCCACGTGATGCGTTTGACGTTGTTTCGCGGGAAAATTGTAGCACATGCTGTTGTTTCGTGACAAAAATGTCTTTCTCACCTTGGACGCCATTTTGATTGTTACATAGCGGGCTCGCTTAAACGCAGCATGGATAAGTGCATGTGCGAGAGGCTAAACAAGTTTGCAAACTTGTTTTACCGGTTCAAAGTTAATTTATTCGTCCATGGCGCTGGACGGCGGCTCGATCAAAGGAACGAACGGTTGCTCGCAGTGGTTTCTCTCTCGTTCGGCGTAGCTCGGCGTAGGAGAATCCACTGCTCGCAGTGTAGCGTGTAACACCCTCTCTTCGTAACTTGTCTCACGACGGAAACTTGTTTTACTGGTTCAAAGTTAATTTATTCGTCCCTGGCGCTGTACGGCGGCTCGATCAAAGGAACTAACGGTTGCTCGCAATGGTTTCTCTCTCGTTCGGCGTAGCTCGGCGTAGGAGAATCCACTGCTCGCAGTGTAGCGTGTAACACCCTCTCTTCGAAACTTGTCTCACAACGGAGAATTGCGTTGCGATTTGCAGAAAAAGTTGAACAGTTCTCTACTTTTTGCGCTCATGTAACATGTAATCCGCAACTTGTCTCGCAATGCTCTCGTCAACATTGCGTTGCATTTCGCAAGAAACAATTGCTTCGTGTTGCAGCCTCTTTAGGCAGTCAAAATGCAAGTTCCCGTGCACTCGTCTGTGCTGTGGTTAGTGTTTTTATTTGCACTATTATTTACATTTCGCACTTTGCACTGAAACTTGCTGTATGTCTGTTAGGATTTGCAAGTAAATCATGTAGATGTAGATGTCGCACTTACATGCCGGCCGCATCGATCCGTGCTGTGATTGGCTGAGAAGTTACGAAAGCCAACTAAAAAAATGAAGAACGCTTGCGTCTTTGGGTTAAAGGGGCTAGGCCACTTTTTCTGCGACAGTTTTTGTCTATATTTCTCAATCGATCCAAACTCCAAGAGTAAATGAAAGTTAAATGTTCTCAAGAAGCAAAAGGATTTCTGAACATTATAAATAAGGATCGTGTACAAGTTTCGCGGTTAAATTAACCGGGCAGAAATCAAATTTTGACGGGTTTTGAAAACGTTTCAATCTCGTCCTTTTTTGACCACCCAACCTTCAATTTTTTTTTGGTTTGAAACAGCAGTTCAAAGAATTGCTATCTTTAGAGACCTTGTTCGCTGTTTTAGACTAGTTCATATCGAGCAGAATCGCTTAGCCCTCTTAACGAATTCGAAGATCTATCATGCAAGTATTCAGAGAGTGAATATTTGGGCTAAAGTAATTTTGTAATTCTTCTCGGTACATTTGATAAGAAGTGTATTATTATGGGAACATAGCGGTGTTCAGAATATGCTGTTTTAGAATATGCATGTCCAACTTGCGAAGCCCGAACTAGAGTTGAAAAGAGTTCAAAATTAACGAGAGTCCATGCGGCGACACTTAAAGTTTGTAATTAAACAGAGTTTGAAGTCTTATGGGCTCTCGTTTTCGTTAATCACGGCTTAGTACTGAAAACTGTTCACGGAGTAAACTTGTTATTAGCTTGTTTAAGAATCTCTTATTGTGAACAACGGTTGGAAAAACTACGGAAACGTGCGCGTGATGGTAAAAGTAAGGATTTATAGACAGGCTAACAGCTGTTAGTTTTGATATGAAACCAAAGTCAATCTATTTATGAAGCTACCGAGTGATTTTGGAATTTTCGATAATAACATTTCCACAATATAGTTTGATGGTAATTAATATTTAAATCCTAGTTTGTTGAAACAGATTTCATTCATGCACGTCCACTCCTTTGGGCAAAATAAAATTGAAAGAGAAGTTTAGTTTATAAGTTTGTCGAGTCAATTTGCTTCCTGTCAGCCATGGGATTTTTAACATGTTATGTTCTATTAGCAATGTTTGTTTCCATATATTTGAGTGGCGTGCCTGTGGATTAGCTGGTTTGCTAAGTGCTCGTCCACTATAAACAAAAACAAAAATGAACTTTCTGAAATTAAACTGCCTACAGTTCCAAGCTGGGGTGCTGCGAAACTTTGTTTGCTTCCCGGCCGGAATGGAGGGGTTAGGTTAAGTGCCCTAAGGGGCTGGGGAAGGGAGCGTGTCGCTCACAAGTGCCCATGTGAGATGTGAGTAGCGTGCACATGGGAGGAGTGGGAAATGTGCCTCGAGCTAGCAACTAATGGCTTTAAAATTCAATCAACGTGGCCGTCACGTGAAAGATGAAATACCCTATTTCTCGTTGTTATGAGTAATAGAAACAACAACACTTTAAATTCTTGAAATTAACATGTGTTGCTATAGACTTACCGAATATGATAAATTGCGGAAAAAACCTTTGTTTGGACAAGAAGGGAAATTTAATTTGTCTTCAAGTAAAACGTATCCTGCGCGCAAGAAGCAAATGAAACGGGAGGTTTCTGGTAAAATTCTGAAAATTTCTTCCTTTTTATCCGGCCCCTCTTTTTTTCTGTTTTCAAGGGGCGGTCGAGATATTATAATTAGCATATATTGTAATCAACTCGGCAGCTGCCTGCGAACAGTTAAGAAGCCGGTTTCTCTTACCGTGTGACTCTTTATATTTTGGGGGAACCTTAATTTTGCGGATTGGCGATTTTTTGTCTTTTGCGGGAACTAATTTTTGTGATCGGGAAGGACTGGTTTTTCTTGCTGTGAATTAATTTTTGCGATTTGCAGATGTCACAACCAATCCATTACCAAAAATGGATGGAAGAAATTTAATCATTTTATTCCTGAACGTTTTGTTTATAACTTCATCGTTTTATTCCTAATTTTTTGTTTGTTTCATCATTTAATTGTGACGTTTCACATAAAACGATTTTACATTACGTGTAAGACTGAGGTGATATTTCTATATACGTGGAGTAAATTTTTGCGGTAACTTATTTTTTTTGTGGATCGTGAAAAAAAAACCGCAAAAATTGCAAGAATTAGAACCGGCAAAAATAAAGTGCCGCATGGTAAAAACTTTCATTACATATTAAAATATGTAAATATACTGTGTTTAATTAATGTTCACGCAGAAATAATACATATGGTAAAAATAACAACTTACTCTTAAATTGATTTTGTAGCCGAACACCTGCGATAAAGAAATTGTCGAACGCGGTAGGTTTAGTTATCTTTCTTAAGTTAAACTTGATGATATAACAATACCCAACTTTAAAAAGACATCCTAATACATTTAAATAACGGAACTTAAAAGTGGTAATGCTTTAGACACGGTATATATTGCTAAACGGTCACCGTGGTATAAGTTTTATTTTAGTAATTGTTACTTTCGGGTTTTTAATTCTAGAATTCTAATATTTTTTTCTCGACAAATGTCGAACGGTGTTGTAACTTGTCGAATCAGTAGAAAAAATTCAACATTTTAAAACGATTGACTGGGGTCGTTTAACAAGTTGCAAATTGTTAAACGGAATAGCGCCTGTCATAATTTTCCTTCAATTACATCGTTCGAAATGTTGAATGGGTTATATAAACATGTGTTGATCAACAAATGTTGAATCGTGTATCATGCACACAGGAAAGAAACTCTTCTCTTATATGAAAATAAATTCGCGTGAGTTGGATCGAGTGCGTGGCTCCTTCGAGATGCGTGTACGTGTTTCGTGGATCTCGCAATTTCATTTTAACTCAGACACAACACTAACTGAATTTTAGTAACAAATTTTTAATTTTCAATAACCTATGTTCCGGAAAACAACAAGCACTCATTTTTAGAGCTTCCAATATTTTCTACCGCCTTTAAAAGATGTTTTGAAAGTGTTTTACTCGATCTGATTAGGGTCCAAGGTTCAATCTAGTTTTTCAAACTGTTTTGGTGGCAAGCGGAGTGAGGCTAAAATTGAGCTGGGCATCGCACGACAATCGCGGCGAACCCCACTTTACAGACATAACAGACAGTTTTCACCGGTTTTGGTTTTGGGGTCAAAACTGCCCCAAATTAAAACTAAGTGCCTTTGTTGACACAAAATGCTTATAGAACACTAAGGGGGAGATATCAAAATTTTCGAAGAGAAAATAAACCATAACCAGACTTTTAGCAAGTTTTCCAAGACAGAAGCGATAAACTTGAAGACCTTAAAAAAAATTTCAAGATGCAATCCATTTCCATCCTGGCCATCTGCAAACAGAGTATAGAGTGATTTTCCTCAGACTGTGAAATAGTTAGTACACCAATAGAGGTTAGTAGACCTTATTTCCATTGTTTTCTTTTGTGTCTATTTGATTATTATACACTAACTACTAGAAACTGTTTCACGGTCTGAGGAAAATCACTCTATTTTGTTTAGTACAATATTTCAGCTGGCCAGACCAGCCTTCTTCTGGTATAAGATGTTACTAAATATATAATATATATGTTATACGATGTTGGAAGATAGATACGTGGTGGTGTTTGAAGAGCATCGAGTCACTTATCAACTGATTCGCAATTGACAACAATAGTCCTTAGCGCACCGTAATATACTTTGAAAAACATTATGTAAGTTGTTCGCACCGAGGTGTGTTTGATGGTACAAAGGACTTGTGTTGACGTCCAAGGACTTCTGGGTACTTTCAAGATGGCGGAGCACTTGCATCCAGGCTCCCGCGGCCGTTTCGTGTATGGCAGCCGCGTCAAACTTTTTAGCACGAACCTCGTACTTATAAATAGTCAAAATCCCGAGGTAACACACTTCGATGTCATTTTACTCTGTTTTCAAGATAGTTCAACCATCCCGACCCTGGGACCAACATTTTTGTTCAAAATTTGCTAAAATTCTCCACCTTGGGGCGGACATGGACGATCAAAGTCCCCACCTCATCCCGTGGTCCCCTCCCCCCTCCCCTCGGGCATAACTTTGATGGTTGCATTAGACACTGTAATTTAGCTAATACGATTTAAAGGGGCTATGTCACCTATTTATAGTATCACTTTGAAAAGCCAAAAAAAACATATTTGTTTCAATAGAAACCTAAAAATAATGGTCCAGTTTTGTTAAAGTGTATATGACAGATATTTATTTATTTGCTTGATGGAATCTACATGGCGTTCTGATAAGAAAGTCGAAAAAAGTTTTTCGATATCGATTTTTCTTGTCCGTGATTTAGCCGTCTAAAAATGTGAAATTTCACTTCCGGTGGGTTACAAAACCGCGCAAGAAGAAAGACTGGAAATAGTCCGCTGTGACGTTAATACAAGAATGCCAGTGTCGCGGTTTCTCAGTTCCTCCGTTTTTTGGTGCGTGTTGCTACAACCATAGACAACACACCTCAATAGAACCATGTTTCTTCCTCAGGGCGCACCAAAAAATGCGAGGAACCGAGAAACCGCGACACCGGCGACACCGGCATTCTTGTATTGACGTCACAGCGGACTATTTCCAGTCTTTCTTCTTGCGCGGTTTTGTAACCAACCGGAAGTGAAATTCCACATTTTAGACGGCTGAAACACGGAAAAGAAAATCGATATCGAATTTTTTTTTTAGATTTTCTTATCAGAACGCCATGTAGATTCCATCAAGCAAATAAAAAAATAACTGCCATATACACTTTAACAAATAGGCTACTAGTGCACAGAAACTAGTATTCGTTATGTTTGGCTGCGGATGGCCAGGATGGAAAAGGGTTGCAACTTGAAAAAATTGGCCAATTTTTTCAAGTTCCTCCCAAGTGTCGTAGAAAAATCACAGAAAAAACTTGTTATGGTTTGTTCTTCCTTGACGAAATCACTTGATATTTTTTCTTGGTGTTCTAAGAGCAATTTTATGTTTGAGCAAAGGTACTTTGTCGACTATTCGATGTATTTTGACCAAAAGACAGCAAAATCTGCGTGACAATGCCCTAAGGATAGGGGGAGGGGTGTGGTCAAGTGTAAATTGACAATTGCGAACTGAGTTTTCGAAACCGCGAATTCGGAGTTGACTTTCAACTTTGCAATATCGAATTTTCGACTTTGAACTTTTCACTTTGGAAATCGACAATCGCTTTCGAATTTTTAATTTTGCAAATTGACTTTCGATTTTGAATTTTGAATTTTTGCAAATCGACTTTCGAGTTTGAATTTTCACTTTTGATGGCCACTCTCATCTCGGCCACCGTATAGTCTATGGGTCGTAAGGCTACACCTTGTATTTGACGTGCTGAAAAATCACGAGTTCTCATGTAATATGAGTCTCGGTAATTTTCGAGAGTCTAGAGACAATCCTCATGTATGTGTAATTTAATAATTTGACATAAACAAAGTCAACCGCCAAAATTAGCATTTCCTAACTCCCCTGCTGTCTCCAGTTAGACTAAAAAGATGGATTTACGTTCGGCGGAGAATCAGCCCACCAACAACATGTCAGACGACCGTAAGAAAGCTATCTCTCGCAGCCATCAATTTTGGACATCACTCGATCACGATCAGGTGAAGCTACTAGTGTGGTATATTGTGCCGGAGTCAATCACTTCGGCAGTTTAGTGTTGTTTTGCTTGATGAAGCAAAGCATTGTGTGTACGTACGTGAAGTTGACAGGTTTCTAGAAATAATTTCTGTTCTAGGCAATCTCAGCCCTCAGCCTTTTGTAGGCAGTGATCATGATATCCCAGTTAAAACAATTTGATAGCTTTCGACATTTTATGGCTGATTAAGCCTCTTTTCCAGGTGCGCTTTTTGCTCGTTTTCGCATCTTCAATTCAGTATTTATTATTATTTCCCTTTTTCTCATTAGCTAACTGAGAACCTGGAACACGCTTAATAGATCTTAATATAAATGGTGGCGAACCAAAAAGAAATTTCTACCAAAATAGCGAAACAATCCTAAAGCAGAAAAGGTCAAAATCGCGGATACTAAAGCACGAAAGGTCAAGATATATTGCATGTCCTCCGATTTCGGAGAATTTTTTTGTATCCAAGTGCAATCCAGTGGGAGTCTTAAACTGATTTTAACAAAACAATAACAAGTAAAAACAGAGATTCCTTTGTTGGCTGAGAGAGAAGGTTTATTCGTAAAGCTAGCAAAACCTAAACTAACATACAAAATCGATGAATAAACCTCTTTGACCCGCAAAAAACAAACCCCCAACGGAATCTTTAAAAGAAGAAATCTAAATTAACTAACGCATAAGGAAGTTGCCGAGACTTTAAGCGTCGGAGGCCCAGTCCCCATAAACTTGGATAATTTCCCCTGAAACGCCTAAACGAAAAGAAAGCGGCCGCCCGTCGAAAAAATAAAGAGTCTAAAATAAAAATGTGATTTTGTGACAGAAGTGGCGTGATTGGCCTTTGAAGTCAATAAAAACGCTTTTAATAAGCAGTTAAAATTACATCGTTTTATCATCGCAGTGCCTTGTTGTAAAGAACGGAGTTTTAACCAAAAGAAAAAGTAAACTAGTTTCAAAAATCTAACGTGAGTTCCTAATTGTCGGCGCTCAGTTTCAGGAGTAGAAACTGAGAAAAACATTCAATAAACCTCCCAGCTGTGCCATTTTGTCAAGCAATGCAATCTTCACGCACGCAGGATCATTTACCATCTGAAATTTTAAGGCCAGTAAAGTTTGTTCATTAGGCTCATCAGACAGTATTTGGCAGTTCCTCTTTAAGACCTGTTATGACCAGTTCTCTTTGCCAACGGAATCTGATCTCCAAGAAAACCACAACATTCTCTTGAGAAGGACTGATCGCAGATTTAGTAGATTGCGTGTTGCAACCGCTCAACAACCTGTAAATATGTTTTTGTCCTGTGCAAGTCGAATTTTGCAATGTAAAAGAAAGGGCATCTGTGGGGTTTTGTTTTCAGGGTCAAAATTCATTTGAGATGCACGACTTATTTGTTAATGTCGTTAATGAGTTGCATTATTTGCTTAGGGAACTAAAATAAATAGATAATCCTTTTATTTTTTTGCTTTTTCGTTTTCTCGGCGATATTATGACTCAGGGCAGGCTATCAAAATGAGAATTAGAGAAAATTGGCAGGAGGGAAAATTTTTTATGAAGATTTAAAATTTTTTTTTATGAATATTGATCAAGACTGCGTTATTTAGAAACTGCGCCAAGTATTTATTCAGATATCTGTTGTTTCAGAAATATCCAGTTTGCCTTCAGGGCTGGGTGATATGCGGTACATTGAATTGTATTTGAACTCACGGTAGGGGTCTGGGTCAAAGCGTGTATTTACATCACCGCTCAGGCCTGTACTTGGTGTAAGACTACGTATAATGTCCCGATCTTGTTTTAAAACTTCTGGTAGCCTTCCTTGGTGTAAGACTACGTATAGTGTCCCGACCTTCCCGATCTTGTTTTGAAAATCCGTACTCGTAACGTCTATAACCTTGTAACTACTGTAACCTTGTAACTACTGTAACCTTGTAACTTCTGTAACCTTGTAACTACTGTAACCTTGTAACTACTGTAACCTTGTAACTTCTGTAACCTTGTAACTACTGTAACCTTGTAACTACTGTAACCTTGTAACTACTGTAACCTTGTAACTACTGTAACCTTGTAATTACTGTAAACTCGTAAAAACTACTGTAACCTTGTAACTTCTGTAACCTTGTAACTACTGTAACCTCGTAACTTCTGTAACCTTGTAACTACTGTAACCTTGTAACTACTGTAACCTTGTAACTACTGTAACCTTGTAACTTCTGTAACCTTGTAACTACTGTAACCTTGTAACTTCTGTAACCTTGTAACTACTGTAACCTTGTAACTACTGTAACCTCGTAACTACTGTAACCTTGTAACTACTGTAACCTTGTAATTACTGTAAACTCGTAAAAACTACTGTAACCTTGTAACTTCTGTAACCATGTAACTACTGTAACCTTGTAACTACTGTAACCTTGTAACTTCTGTAACCTTGTAACTACTGTAACCTTGTAACTACTGTAACCTTGTAACTTCTGTAACCTCGTAACTACTGTAACCTTGTAACTTCTGTAACCTTGTAACTACTGTAACCTTGTAACTACTGTAACATTGTAACTTCTGTAACCTTGTAACTTCTGTAACCTCGTAACTTCTGTAACCTTGTAACTACTGTAACCTTGTAACTACTGTAACCTTGTAACTACTGTAACCTCGTAACTACTGTAACCTTGTAACTACTGTAACCTTGTAATTACTGTAAACTCGTAAAAACTACTGTAACCTTGTAACTTCTGTAACCTTGTAACTTCTGTAACCTCGTAACTTCTGTAACCTTGTAACTACTGTAACCTTGTAATTACTGTAACCTGGTAACTACTGTAACCTTGCAACTTCTGTAACCTTGTAACTACTGTAACCTTGTAACTTCTGTAACCTTGTAACTTCTGTAACCTCGTAACTTCTGTAACCTTGTAACTTCTGTAACCTTGTAACTACTGTAACCTTGTAACTTCTGTAACCTTGTAACTACTGTAACCTTGTAACTTCTGTAACCTTGTAACTACTGTAACCTTGTAACTTCTGTAACCTCGTAACTTCTGTAACCTTGTAACTACTGTAACCTTGTAACTACTGTAACCTTGTAACTACTGTAACCTTGTAACTACTGTAACCTTGTAATTACTGTAAACTCGTAAAAACTACTGTAACCTTGTAACTTCTGTAACCTTGTAACTACTGTAACCTCGTAACTTCTGTAACCTTGTAACTACTGTAACCTTGTAACTACTGTAACCTTGTAACTACTGTAACCTTGTAACTTCTGTAACCTTGTAACTACTGTAACCTTGTAACTTCTGTAACCTTGTAACTACTGTAACCTTGTAACTACTGTAACCTCGTAACTACTGTAACCTTGTAACTACTGTAACCTTGTAATTACTGTAAACTCGTAAAAACTACTGTAACCTTGTAACTTCTGTAACCATGTAACTACTGTAACCTTGTAACTACTGTAACCTTGTAACTTCTGTAACCTTGTAACTACTGTAACCTTGTAACTACTGTAACCTTGTAACTTCTGTAACCTCGTAACTACTGTAACCTTGTAACTTCTGTAACCTTGTAACTACTGTAACCTTGTAACTACTGTAACATTGTAACTTCTGTAACCTTGTAACTTCTGTAACCTCGTAACTTCTGTAACCTTGTAACTACTGTAACCTTGTAACTACTGTAACCTTGTAACTACTGTAACCTCGTAACTACTGTAACCTTGTAACTACTGTAACCTTGTAATTACTGTAAACTCGTAAAAACTACTGTAACCTTGTAACTTCTGTAACCTTGTAACTTCTGTAACCTCGTAACTTCTGTAACCTTGTAACTACTGTAACCTTGTAATTACTGTAACCTGGTAACTACTGTAACCTTGCAACTTCTGTAACCTTGTAACTACTGTAACCTTGTAACTTCTGTAACCTTGTAACTTCTGTAACCTCGTAACTTCTGTAACCTTGTAACTTCTGTAACCTTGTAACTACTGTAACCTTGTAACTTCTGTAACCTTGTAACTGCTGTAACCTTGTAACTTCTGTAACCTTGTAACTACTGTAACCTTGTAACTTCTGTAACCTCGTAACTTCTGTAACCTTGTAACTACTGTAACCTTGTAACTTCTGTAACCTTGTAACTACTGTAACCTCGTAACTTCTGTAACCTTGTAACTACTGTAACCTTGTAACTTCTGTAACCTGGTAACTTCTGTAACCTTGTAACTTCTGTAACCTTGTAACTTCTGTAACCTTGTAACTTCTGTAACCTTGTAACTACTGTAACCTTGTAATTACTGTAACCTCGTAACTACTGTAACCTTGTAACTACTGTAACCTTGTAACTTCTGTAACCTGGTAACTACTGTAACCTTGTAACTTCTGTAACCTTGTAACTACTGTAACCTTGTAACTACTGTAACCTTGTAACTACTGTAACCTTGTAACTACTGTAACCTGGTAACTACTGTAACCTGGTAACTACTGTAACCTTGTAACTTCTGTAACCTGGTAACTACTGTAACCTTGTAACTTCTGTAACCTTGTAACTACTGTAACCTTGTAACTACTGTAACCTTGTAACTACTGTAACCTGGTAACTACTGTAACCTTGTAACTTCTGTAACCTGGTAACTACTGTAACCTTGTAACTACTGTAACCTTGTAATTACTGTAACCTTGTAACTACTGTAACCTTGTAACTACTGTAACCTTGCAACTTCTGTAACCTTGTAACTACTGTAACCTTGTAACTACTGTAACCTTGTAACTTCTGTATCCTTGTAACTTCTGTAACCTTGTGACTTCTGTAACCTTGTAACTACTGTAACCTTGTAACTACTGTAACCTTGTAACTACTGTAACCTTGTAACTTATGTAACCTTGCAACTACTGTAACCTTGCAACTACTGTAACCTTGTAACTACTGTAACCTTGTAACTACTGTAACCTTGTAACTACTGTAACCTTGTAACTTATGTAACCTTGCAACTACTGTAACCTTGCAACTACTGTAACCTTGTAACTACTGTAACCTTGTAACTACTGTAACCTTGTAACTTCTGTATCCTTGTAACTTCTGTAACCTTGTGACTTCTGTAACCTTGTAACTACTGTAACCTTGTAACTACTGTAACATCGTAACTTCTGTAACCTTGTAACTTCTGTAACCTTGTAACTTCTGTAACCTGGTAACTACTGTAACCTTGTAACTTCTGTAACCTCGTAACTACTGTAACCTTGCAACTTCTGTAACCTCGTAACTACTGTAACCTTGTAACTACTGTAACCTTGTAACTACTGTAACATTGTAACTACTGTAACCTTGTAACTTCTGTAACCTTGTAACTAATGTAACCTTGTAACTACTGTAACCTCGTAACTACTGCAACCTTGTAACTTCTGTAACCTTGTAACTAATGTAACGTTGTAACTACTGTAACCTCGTAACTACTGTAACCTTGTAACTACTGTAACCTTGTAACTACTGTAACCTTGTAACTACTGTAACCTTGTAACTACTGTAACCTTGTAACCACTGTAACCTTGTAACTACTGTAACCTTGTAACCACTGTAACCTTGTAACTACTGTAACCTCGTAACTACTGTAACCTCGTAACTACTGTAACCTTGTAACTACTGTAACCTTGTAACTACTGTAACCTTGTAACTACTGTAACCTTGTAACTACTGTAACCTTGTAACTACTGTAACCTTGTAACCACTGTAACCTTGTAACTAATGTAACCTTGTAACTACTGTAACCTCGTAACTACTGTAACCTTGTAGCTACTGTAACCTTGTAACTACTGTAACCTTGTAACCACTGTAACCTTGTAACTAATGTAACCTTGTAACTACTGTAACCTCGTAACTACTGTAACCTTGCAACTTCTGTAACCTTGTAGCTACTGTAACCTTGTAACTTCTGTAACCTTGTAACCACTGTAACCTTGTAACTAATGTAACCTTGTAACTACTGTAACCTCGTAACTACTGTAACCTTGTAACTTCTGTAACCTTGTAACTACTGTAACCTTGTAACTACTGTAACCTTGTAACTACTGTAACCTTGTAACTTCTGTAACCTTGTAACTTCTGTAACCTTGTAACTACTGTAACCTTGTAACTACTGTAACCTTGTAACTACTGTAACCTTGTAACTTCTGTAACCTTGTAACTTCTGTAACCTTGTAACTACTGTAACCTTGTAACTACTGTAACCTTGTAACTACTGTAACCTTGTAACTACTGTAACCTTGTAACTTCTGTAACCTTGTAACTTCTGTAACCTTGTAACTACTGTAACCTTGTAACTACTGTAACCTTGTAACTACTGTAACATTGTAACTTTTGTAACCTTGTAACTACTGTAACCTTGTAACTTCTGTAACCTTGTAACTTCTGTAACCTCATAACTTCTGTAACTTCTTTATTTCTGTGTGTGTTTGCGAGATACCCGGTACCGTACTCTCTTCGTTACTTCTGTATCCTCGTTAATTCAGTCAGCTCTTTACTTAGTACCCAGCGCCAGCAGGCAGTGCCTGCGGCATTGTGTTACTAATGTATGCGCACGCATGTTTTCTCCTCTCGTGTTATTCTGTGCGGCCATCTTGTTGTACGAACGTTTGGTTGTTATTAAAGCTGTTAGTGTTCCTTCGTTGTGACGTTCCTGTCTCTTCAATACTGGCGTGGTGGCAGCGACTACTTATCCACGTCCGGAGAGCCAGATAGCCGTCTCGCTGATCCAAGCAACAACGAGTCTACCTATTCTGTGGTCGAGTGAACTCTGAACAGTCATCTCAACTTAAGGAAAGTATCACTTCACTGTTCCTTTATATTGCTACAGCATGAATTCAAATAGAGCTCCTAAGCAATGGTCCCTCACAAAGAACGAGTCTATTACAACATTCGAAGCTTGGAGGCAGAATCTTCAGTATTCCCTCTCCCTGGACGCTAATTTCGCACCTTTTTTAGCGGACAATTTTACGTGGCAGAAAAAGTCTCCAGCTGCCCCCCATAGAGGACTCACTCCTGATGGGGAAGACGTCCCAACTACTCGCCGACGTACCGCCTTTCAGAAAAACTTACATCTCGAACTCATGTTAGGACAAATCGCAAACTTTTGCCCTATTATTTCACGCAATACTATCGTGAAAAATTCCACATCCATCAACTCCATTTGGCAAGCAATAAGGGCCCACTATGGCTTCCAGTCTACTGGTGCACACTTCCTAGATTTCTCCAACATAAAGCTCGAAGTTGATGAACGTCCTGAAGACTTATTCCAGCGGTTAATGTCCTTCACCGAAGATAATCTGCTTGTTGCCAATAGCAACATAACCCACCATGGCGAAACCGTTTCAGTTGATGAGGAACTGACCCCCACACTTGAAAACATGGTGGTTTTAACATGGTTAAGACTCATCCATACCGAGCTACCCGGTCTCATAAAGCAGCGTTACGGTACAGAGTTAAGAGCCAGGACACTAGCTTCTTTGAAACCTGAAATCTCTCAAGCGCTAGAGTCTCTCCTCGAGGAGCTCCGCACCGCCGCTGACACCAAAGTACTACGCACCACTGCCTCGAGGTTCAGACAGCCTCCACCTCGCCCGTCTTACAAACCGTCCCCCCAACCATGGCCTGCAAACAAGCGACCAAAGTCCTGTCCATTATGTAAACAAGCAGGTCGCAATGACCAACACTTTCTAAGCGCTTGCTCGTATTTACCTCCAGAGGACCGTTCTTACCTGTCTCGATCTCGCTTTACGTCTACCCTTGACGACGAGGAACCCGATTACACAGATTATGCGCCCTCACCCTTCCCCGAAGAAGATGACCACCCACCACGTACCTCAGCACGTTCAGTCTCGCGTCGCGTCAGTACTAAGCAGTCACCCCACTTCAAGGCTTTCTACAAGCATCACCCGTTACAACTCACCCTCGACACAGGTGCGGAGACTAGTATGATCAAATCTTCTGTGGCCTGTTCGATCGGCGCTACCATTGAAAAGTCCTCCCAACAAGCATTGCAAGCCGACGGTATGACTCCCTTAACTGTAGTTGGCGAGACTCGTCTCATCTTATCCCGAGCAGACAAACAACTCACTCTCGATGCCCTCGTTGTTGATGACTTAGACGTAGATGTTCTTGCTGGCACACCCTTTCTCATTACCAACGACATCACCGTTCGCCCTGCAAAGTGCCAAGTACGTATTCAAGACTCAGAAATCATCCACTATGAGCTTACTGGTGACCCAACCACTGCCTCCCATGCTGTGCGGCGCGCGCAAAGTTACATCCTACGCGCTTCCTCGTCCGCGACTGTTGTTTGGCCTGGTGAGTACGTGGAGCTGGACGTCCCCTCTGACCTAGGAGAAGATTGTGTACTCGCCCTCCAACCACGTACAGACACCCCCATATCAAAGCATACCAAATCCCCCTGTATTTGGCCTGAGCCCCAAATCCTGGAAGCCGTCGGAACCAAAATCCGTTTAGTCAACACGTCTGATGAACCTAAAGCTATCGGCCGCCACGCGCACCTCAGCCAGGTTCTACCGACCGCGGCCATACCGTCACCGACCACCACCTCAGCACCCACCAATCAGACGCAACCCGCACAGCCCAAGAGTTCCCCACCCTTCTCGTCTACCGTATCCGTAGACCCTGACAACTTACTGTCAGAAGATATCCGCTTGAAGTTCCGACAGTTGTTGCAGACATACGATAGCGTCTTTGATCCTGACATAAGTGGTTATAACGGCTCGGCTGGACCCATTCAAGCAATAGTGAATATTGGTCCTGTACAGCCCCCTCAACGGAAAGGACGCGTTCCTCAGTACTCCCGCAGCCAACTATTAGAGCTCCAAGCTAAGTTCGACGAGCTTGAACAAGCCAAGGTCTTCCGTCGCCCAGAAGACCTCGGCATAACTGTCGAATACCTTAACCCTTCATTCCTGGTCAAAAAGCCCTCCGGTGGTCACCGACTCGTGACTGCATTTGCTGACGTTGCACGGTACAGTAAACCTCAACCATCACTAATGCCAGACGTCGACACAACCCTGCGCACCATCGCTCCCTGGCACTACATGATCAAAACTGATCTCACTCGAGCATTCTATCAGATCCCTCTCTCTCAGTCTTCTCTGAAGTACTGTGGTGTAGCAACACCATTCAAAGGAATCCGGGTATACACAAGATCAGCAATGGGGATGCCTGGCTCGGAGACCGCTCTTGAAGAAATGATGTGTCGCGTTCTGGGAGACTTGATTCAAGAAGGCTGTGTGGCTAAACTCGCTGACGACCTCTACTGCGGCGGCGATACTCCTGAAGCACTTCTAACTAACTGGAGACGGGTACTTGAGGCCCTCGACAACTGTAACCTTCGTCTGTCTCCTACGAAGACCGTCATTTGTCCAATGTCTACCACCATCCTTGGCTGGATATGGTCCCAAGGCACACTATCAGCTAGCCCTCATCGCATCGCCGTCTTGGCATCATGTCCTCCTCCCCAAACTGTGAAAGGCCTGCGGTCTTTTATCGGTGCCTACAAAGTCCTCAGTCGCGTGCTGCCTAACTGCTCAGATGTAATTGATCCCCTCGAGTACGCCCTCACCGGCCTTCAGTCTACCGACAAACTACTGTGGGATGAGAACCTAACCTTCAGGTTCAAGACTGCACAGGAGTCCCTATCTAAACACAAATCTATAGTTCTCCCTCGCCCATCAGATACGCTCTGGATAGTCACGGATGGATCCGTCACCAAGAGAGGCCTCGGTGCTACATTGTATGTCTCGCGTGACAATCACCTTCACTTAGCCGGCTTCTTCAGTGCCAAACTTCGCAAACACCAAGTGACTTGGCTTCCCTGCGAAGTTGAAGCACTATGCATTGCTGCCGCCGTCAAGCACTTCTCTCCTTTCATCATTCAGTCGCAGCATCCCACATCTGTATTAACTGATAGTAAACCCTGCGTTCAGGCCATCGACAAACTGTGCCGAGGCGAATTCTCGGCAAGTCCTCGAGTGACTTCCTTCCTAACAACTGTCAGCCGTTACCAAGTCAGTCTACAACACTTGGCTGGAAAGGCTAACTTACCGTCCGACTTCATGAGCCGCAACGCGCCCGACTGCAACGAGCCCAATTGCCAGATCTGCAACTTTGTCCACGAAATGGAAGACTCCGTTGTGCGAAGCGTCTCGATCCAGGACATCCTCGACAATAAGTCTAACCTCCCATTTACTACCAGATCAGCCTGGTTGCAGATCCAAAACGATTGTCCTGACCTTCGCAGAGTTCACGCCCATCTTAAACAAGGCACTCGCCCGTCAAAGAAACTAACTAACATTCGTGACGTTAAGCGCTATCTCAGCTGCACCTCCATTGCTAGAGACGGCGTTCTCGTAGTCAAACACTCTCCACCATTCCTTCCAGTTACCGAAGCAATCGTCGTTCCCCGGTCCGTTCTGGATGGCCTCCTTACCGCCCTCCACATTAAGCTTAACCACCCATCCCGCCACCAATTCCAACTGGTGCTCCAACGTCAGTTCTTCGCTCTGGATATGAACGACGCCATTTCCCGCGTGACATCTGCCTGTCACACATGTGCCTCCCTACTGACGTTTCCGAACTCACTGGTGTCTCAGTCGTCTGACGACCCCCCTGAAGTCGTGGGCGTCTCCTTCGCCGCGGACGTCATCAAGCGTAATCGTCAGTTGATCCTTGTGCTTCGAGAATGCACCACATCCTTTACTGCATCTTGCTTGATACGCGACGAGAAGCATGATACCCTCCGTGATGCCCTCACACAATTAATCATTGGTCTACACCCACTCGATGGCCCAAGAGCGATTATACGTGTAGATCCCGCTCCTGGCTTTAAGTCCATGTGTAACAACGACTCACTCAAACACCTCAACGTCACAATCGAGGTCGGTCGTGTTAAGAATAAGAACAAGAACCCCGTTGCCGAGAAGGCTGTCCGCGAGCTTGAAGAAGAACTCATTCGCCAAGAACCTGGTGGAAAACCAGTAAGCGAAGTTGGTCTCTCTCTTGCCACTGCACGCCTGAACTCTCGTCTTCGTCTCCCTGGCCTATCATCGCGCGAGTTGTGGACTCAGCGCAACCAATTCACTCATGAACAGTTGCCCCTGTCTGATTACCAACTCATACTCGATAAACACAATCATCGTGCCATTAACCATGCCTTTAGTGAGAAGTCCAAGAACCCTCGTGGTCTCGTCCCAACCACGCATCCTCTCCTAGTCGGAGACATTGTCTACCTTGTCTCAGACAAGGACAAGTCCCGTGCTCGTGATCGCTATATTGTCGTTTCCGTCGACCCCCCTTGGTGTTTCGTGAAGAAGTTTAGTGGCTCACAACTCAGAGCTACTTCCTACAAAGTCAAGTTGTCTGAGTGCTACTCCGTGCCTCCCTCCGTTATAGTGTCCAACCACCATGGTCTTCCCGCCACTCGAGGCAAGTACAACGAGCCTTCTGCCGTAACCCCCGCTGTGCCTCCAGCCCCAGTACACCCAGGGCTACCCCCTCCGGCGCCGTCTGAGCTTATCACCGTGCCATCTGACGAGGACCAATTCACTTCCTTCTCCAGTGACGACTCTACACCTGATGCCCCCATTCGCATACCTTCTCCACCCGTTGTAGAAGAGGAGTCTAGCACCGGCCTCACAACCCCAGATCAACCCATGTGGTCCTCTCCCGGTTCATCTCCAGTACCTCCTGGCCCAAGACCCCAAAGACAGCGTAGACCTCCTTCATACCTCAATGACTATGTTAGATTTTAGCCTGTATGTGGCACCCCTGCGGTTTGGTGTTAGATTCTCATTTTTATAACGTACTTTCAGTCCTTCGGACAGAGACATTGTTAGCTCGCATTATTTTACATGGAAGAAGAGGTTACGCCAGCAGGCAGTGCCTGCGGCATTGTGTTACTAATGTATGCGCACGCATGTTTTCTCCTCTCGTGTTATTCTGTGCGGCCATCTTGTTGTACGAACGTTTGGTTGTTATTAAAGCTGTTAGTGTTCCTTCGTTGTGACGTTCCTGTCTCTTCAATACTGGCGCAGGACAAAACAATGGAGGATTGGGATAAATAACAATAATTTTTACATTCTTCATCAAAATCAAACAGAAAACGGCATTAAACCCGAAAAGGAAATTTCACACATGGAAAATTTTAAAACGGAGGGAATGTACAATTTTTTTTTACTTTTTTATAGATTCATTTTCAGTTGGGCGGACAAAACATTCCATGGTTATAATTTTATGGTTTAAAGAAACATAGTTCCAAAAAATTCGTCCCATAAAAGAGAAGGAACAAGGAAACCATTTTAACCATTTACACCGCGACCACGAAAAAAGTTCTTGAACAAAACATGGCCTGTGTAGTGGTAAGCAACAAAGGATTATTACCATAAGTATCATAGTGACAAAAAGAGACCCTTTGATATTACATAACATGTTATGAATCTAACCAACCATCCATCCATTCATCTACACTTAAGTCAAACTTCTCCTTTCAGACACTCTCTATTACGGACACTTCACTTCGTCCCGGCAAAATCCCAATATATACATTAAAAAACTTTATAATACTGACCCTCTGTAATACGGAAATTATATGAATGGAATGGCAGAAATTTATATGATTTTTCTTTTTCCGTATATAAATTATTTAACCTCTTTATTACTGACACTACAGTGATGACACTTCGTAAACAAATATTTATATACAATTTCCATTTAAAAAAATAACTAGTTGTCTCTTTAGAATGATACATCAGTTTTTGTGCCGGATATGAAACCAAAATTAATTTAGCGACCCATTTCATATAAATATATTTACATATTATTAATTGTCTTTGAAGACTTTCTACGGACTCTAATGATTACGATTAGTGCTCTAATTTCTGTTAGGCGTAAAAAGGTTCAACTTTAGCGTCAGTACAAAAGTAAAGAGATTACAGAAGTTACAAGGTTACAGTAGTTACAAGGTTACAGAAGTCACAAGGTTACAGTAGTTACAAGGTTACAGAAGTTACAAGGTTACAGAAGTCACAAGGTTACAGTAGTTACAAGGTTACAGAAGTTACAAGGTTACAGTAGTTACAAGGTTACAGAAGTTACAAGGTTACAGAAGTCACAAGGTTACAGTAGTTACAAGGTTACAGAAGTTACAAGGTTACAGTAGTTACAAGGTTACAGTAGTTACAATGTTACAGTAGTTACAAGGTTACAGAAGTTACAAGGTTACAGTAGTTACAAGGTTACAGTAGTTACAAAGTTACAGTAGTTACAAGGTTACAGAAGTTACAAGGTTACAGTAGTTACAAGGTTACAGAAGTTACAAGGTTACAGTAGTTACAAGGTTACAGTAGTTACAAAGTTACAGTAGTTACAAGGTTACAGTAGTTACAAAGTTACAGTAGTTACAAGGTTACAGAAGTTACAAGGTTACAGAAGTTACAAGGTTACAGTAGTTACAAGGTTACAGTAGTTACAAGGTTACAGTGGTTACAATGTTACAGTAGTTACAAGGTTACAGAAGTTACAAGGTTACAGTAGTTACAAGGTTACAGAAGTTACAAGGTTACAGTAGTTACAAGGTTACAGTAGTTACAAAGTTACAGTAGTTACAAGGTTACAGAAGTTACAAGGTTACAGTAGTTACAAGGTTACAGTAGTTACAAGGTTACAGTAGTTACAAGGTTACAGTAGTTACAAGGTTACAGTAGTTACAAGGTTACAGTAGTTACAAGGTTACAGTAGTTACAAGGTTACAGTAGTTACAAGGTTACAGTAGTTACAATGTTACAGAAGTTACAAGGTTACAGTAGTTACAAGGTTACAGTAGTTACAAGGTTACAGTAGTTACAAGGTTACAGCAGTTACAAGGTTACAGAAGTTGCAAGGTTACATAAGTTACAAAGTTACAGTAGTTACAATGTTACAGTAGTTACAAGGTTACAGTAGTTACAAGGTTACAGTAGTTACAAGGTTACAGTAGTTACAAGGTTACAGTAGTTACAAGGTTACAGTAGTTACAAGGTTACAGTAGTTACAAGGTTACAGTAGTTACAAGGTTACAGTAGTTACAAGGTTACAGTAGTTACAAGGTTACAGTAGTTACAAGGTTACAGTAGTTACAAGGTTACAGTAGTTACAATGTTACAGTAGTTACAAGGTTACAGAAGTTACAAGGTTACAGAAGTTACAAGGTTACAGAAGTTACAAGGTTACAGAAGTTACAAGGTTACAGAAGTTACAAGGTTACAGTAGTTACAATGTTACATAAGTTACAAAGTTACAGTAGTTACAAAGTTACATAAGTTACAAAGTTACAGTAGTTACAAAGTTACATAAGTTACAAAGTTACAGTAGTTACAATGTTACATAAGTTACAAGGTTACAGTAGTTACAATGTTACATAAGTTACAAGGTTACAGTAGTTACAAAGTTACAGTAGTTACAATGTTACATAAGTTACAAGGTTACATAAGTTACAAAGTTACAGTAGTTACAATGTTACATAAGTTACAATGTTACAGTAGTTACAATGTTACATAAGGGCCGATTCGCACTAGCGGACAAATTTTGTAACAATTTGTAGATTTCTTCATTAATGTGTCACTTGTTACAGAAAACAAGTGCGAATACGTTTTTTGAGACCTAGAACTTGTCCAACAATTCAGAAAAACAAAGAAGCAGTTGTCTTATGATTGGTCAGCGTTGGACGCGCGATACATTTTGTCAAACAATCGCAAAAACAAGTGCGAACGACTTGTTGGACAAGTGCAAATTTTGTCAAAACGGACAAATCTTCAAAGGGGCCGTTGTCCTGCCTCAAGGCAGGACAATTCATGACAAGTCGCATTCCAATGCCCCTCGTAATGCCAGATAACAATACGTTGTTGATTGGCTATTGTGTTTGGTCTGGATTGTACTAAAAAACAACACGCGAAATTTCGTCCTTTGCCCATTTATCATAGTCCCGCTTCGTGGACGATTGTGTGGCGTTAACATCTGTCGAAACGCCACTTGCTTCATAACTTGCGGAGGTGACGTCGTGGAAGGATGGTAATACCGGGGTTGGAACAAGAGAATGCGGAGGGAACCAGTTTGTGCCGATAAATGGACGGGAAAAATAATAGTTTTCTTGCGACATTTTCCCCGCACGAGCACAAAAACATCAGTACACGCGCACTTCAAATGCAAATCGTTTTAACATTTTTCACCACGTGGACCTGCCTGCATATTTGATGTTTGCTCAAGACGACCGTGCCGAGAAATGTACAAGGATGCCAGAAGCACGTGCAGAGCTATTGTACTGATAATTATACCTTTTGTTTTCTTCAAAATGTCTCTGACTTGTCGCGACAATTTTGTTTTTGTCAAAAATGTCATGACATTTTAAACTTGTCCGCTAGTGCGAATCGGCCCTAAGTTACAAAGTCACAGTAGTTACAATGTTACATAAGTTACAAGGTTACATAAGTTACAAGGTTACATAAGTTACAAGGTTACAGAAGTTACAAAGTTACAGTAGTTACAAAGTTACAGAAGTTACAAAGTTACTGAGAAGTTACAAAGTTACAGTAGTTACAAGGTTACAGTAGTTACAAAGTTACAGTAGGTACAATGTAACATAAGTTACAAGGTTACATAAGTTACAAAGTTACAGTAGTTACAATGTTACATAAGTTACAATGTTACAGTAGTTACAATGTTACAGTAGTTACAATGTTACATAAGTTACAAAGTTACAGTAGTTACAATGTTACATAAGTTACAATGTTACAGTAGTTACAATGTTACAGTAGTTACAATGTTACATAAGTTACAAAGTTACAGTAGTTACAATGTTACATAAGTTACAATGTTACAGTAGTTACAATGTTACATAAGTTACAAAGTTACAGTAGTTACAATGTTACAGTAGTTACAAGGTTACAGTAGTTACAAGGTTACAGTAGTTACAAGGTTACAGAAGTTACAAGGTTACAGTAGTTACAAGGTTACAGTAGTTACAAGGTTACAGTAGTTACAAGGTTACAGAAGTTACAAGGTTACAGAAGTTACAAGGTTACAGAAGTTACAAGGTTACATTAGTTACAAGGTTACAGTAGTTACAAGGTTACAGTAGTTACAAGGTTACAGAAGTTACAAGGTTACAGTAGTTACAAAGTTACAGTAGTTACAAGGTTACAGTAGTTACAAGGTTACAGTAGTTACAAGGTTACAGTAGTTACAAGGTTACAGTAGTTACAAGGTTACAGTAGTTACAAGGTTACAGTAGTTACAAGGTTACAGTAGTTACAAGGTTACAGTAGTTACAATGTTACATAAGTTACAAAGTCACAGTAGTTACAATGTTACATAAGTTACAAGGTTACATAAGTTACAAGGTTACATAAGTTACAAGGTTACAGAAGTTACAAAGTTACAGTAGTTACAAAGTTACAGAAGTTACAAAGTTACTGAGAAGTTACAAAGTTACAAAGTTACAGTAGTTACAAAGTTACAGTAGTTACAATGTAACATAAGTTACAAGGTTACATAAGTTACAAAGTTACAGTAGTTACAATGTTACATAAGTTACAAAGTTACAGTAGTTACAATGTTACATAAGTTACAAAGTTACAGTAGTTACAATGTTACATAAGTTACAAAGTTACAGCAGTTACAATGTTACAGTAGTTACAAGGTTACAGTAGTTACAATGTTACATAAGTTACAAAGTTACAGTAGTTACAATGTTACATAAGTTACAAAGTTACAGTAGTTACAATGTTACATAAGTTACAAAGTTACAGTAGTTACAATGTTACATAAGTTACAAAGTTACAGCAGTTACAATGTTACAGTAGTTACAAGGTTACAGTAGTTACAATGTTACATAAGTTACAAAGTTACAGTAGTTACAATGTTACATAAGTTACAATGTTACAGTAGTTACAATGTTACAGTAGTTACAATGTTACATAAGTTACAAAGTTACAGTAGTTACAATGTTACAGTAGTTACAATGTTACAGTAGTTACAATGTTACATAAGTTACAAAGTTACAGTAGTTACAATGTTACATAAGTTACAATGTTACAGTAGTTACAATGTTACATAAGTTACAATGTTACAGTAGTTACAATGTTACAGTAGTTACAAGGTTACATTAGTTACAAGGTTACATTAGTTACAATGTTACAGTAGTTACAATGTTACAGTAGTTACAAGGTTACATTAGTTACAATGTTACATAAGTTACAATGTTACAGTAGTTACAATGTTACAGTAGTTACAAGGTTACATTAGTTACAAGGTTACATTAGTTACAATGTTACAGTAGTTACAATGTTACAGTAGTTACAAGGTTACATTAGTTACAAGGTTACATTAGTTACAATGTTACAGTAGTTACAATGTTACAGTAGTTACAATGTTACAGTAGTTACAAGGTTACATTAATTACAAGGTTACATTAGTTACAAGGTTACAGTAGTTACAATGTTACAGTAGTTACAAGGTTACAGTAGTTACAAGGTTACAGTAGTTACAAGGTTACAGTAGTTACAATGTTACAGTAGTTACAATGTTACAGTAGTTACAAGGTTACAGTAGTTACAATGTTACAGTAGTTACAAGGTTACATTAGTTACAAGGTTACATTAGTTACAAGGTTACAGTAGTTACAATGTTACAGTAGTTACAAGGTTACAGTAGTTACAAGGTTACAGTAGTTACAAGGTTACAGTAGTTACAATGTTACAGTAGTTACAATGTTACAGTAGTTACAAGGTTACAGTAGTTACAAGGTTACATTAGTTACAAGGTTACAGTAGTTACAATGTTACAGTAGTTACAATGTTACAGTAGTTACAAGGTTACAGTAGTTACAATGTTACAGTAGTTACAAGGTTACAGTAGTTACAAGGTTACAGTAGTTACAAGGTTACAGTAGTTACAAGGTTACAGTAGTTACAAGGTTACAGTAGTTACAAGGTTACAGTAGTTACAATGTTACAGTAGTTACAAAGTTACATAAGTTACAAAGTTACAAAAGTTACGAGGTTACAGTAGTTACAAGGTTACAGTAGTTACAAGGTTACATAAGCTACAATGTTACAGTAGTTACAATGTTACAGTAGTTACAAGGTTACAGAAGTTACAAGGTTACAGTAGTTACAAGGTTACAGTAGTTACAATGTTACATAAGCTACAATGTTACAGTAGTTACAATGTTACAGTAGTTACAAGGTTACAGAAGTTACAAGGTTACAGTAGTTACAAGGTTACATAAGCTACAATGTTACAGTAGTTACAATGTTACAGTAGTTACAAGGTTACAGAAGTTACAAGGTTACAGTAGTTACAAGGTTACAGTAGTTACAAGGTTACATAAGCTACAATGTTACAGTAGTTACAATGTTACAGTAGTTACAAGGTTACAGAAGTTACAATGTTACAGTAGTTACAAGGTTACAGTAGTTACAATGTTACAGTAGTTACAAGGTTACAGTAGTTACAAGGTTACAGTAGTTACAAGGTTACAGTAGTTACAAAGTTACAGTAGTTACAAGGTTACAGTAGTTACAATGTTACAGTAGTTACAAGGTTACAGAAGTTACAAGGTTACAGAAGTTACAAGGTTACAGAAGTTACAAGGTTACAGAAGTTACAAGGTTACAGTAGTTACAATGTTACATAAGCTACAATGTTACAGTAGTTACAATGTTACAGTAGTTACAAGGTTACAGAAGTTACAAGGTTACAGTAGTTACAAGGTTACATAAGCTACAATGTTACAGTAGTTACAATGTTACAGTAGTTACAAGGTTACAGAAGTTACAAGGTTACAGTAGTTACAAGGTTACAGTAGTTACAAGGTTACATAAGCTACAATGTTACAGTAGTTACAATGTTACAGTAGTTACAAGGTTACAGAAGTTACAATGTTACAGTAGTTACAAGGTTACAGTAGTTACAATGTTACAGTAGTTACAAGGTTACAGAAGTTACAAGGTTACAGTAGTTACAAAGTTACAGTAGTTACAAGGTTACAGTAGTTACAATGTTACAGTAGTTACAAGGTTACAGTAGTTACAAGGTTACAGTAGTTACAAAGTTACAGTAGTTACAAGGTTACAGTAGTTACAATGTTACAGTAGTTACAAGGTTACAGAAGTTACAAGGTTACAGTAGTTACAAAGTTACAGTAGTTACAAGGTTACAGTAGTTACAATGTTACAGTAGTTACAAGGTTACAGTAGTTACAAGGTTACAGAAGTTACAAGGTTACAGTAGTTACAAAGTTACAGTAGTTACAAGGTTACATAAGTTACAATGTTACAGTAGTTACAATGTTACAGTAGTTACAAGGTTACAGTAGTTACAATGTTACAGTAGTTACAAGGTTACAGTAGTTACAAGGTTACAGTAGTTACAAGGTTACAGTAGTTACAAGGTTACAGTAGTTACAAGGTTACAGTAGTTACAAGGTTACAGTAGTTACAATGTTACAGTAGTTACAAAGTTACATAAGTTACAAAGTTACAAAAGTTACGAGGTTACAGTAGTTACAAGGTTACAGTAGTTACAAGGTTACATAAGCTACAATGTTACAGTAGTTACAATGTTACAGTAGTTACAAGGTTACAGAAGTTACAAGGTTACAGTAGTTACAAGGTTACAGTAGTTACAATGTTACATAAGCTACAATGTTACAGTAGTTACAATGTTACAGTAGTTACAAGGTTACAGAAGTTACAAGGTTACAGTAGTTACAAGGTTACATAAGCTACAATGTTACAGTAGTTACAATGTTACAGTAGTTACAAGGTTACAGAAGTTACAAGGTTACAGTAGTTACAAGGTTACAGTAGTTACAAGGTTACATAAGCTACAATGTTACAGTAGTTACAATGTTACAGTAGTTACAAGGTTACAGAAGTTACAATGTTACAGTAGTTACAAGGTTACAGTAGTTACAATGTTACAGTAGTTACAAGGTTACAGTAGTTACAAGGTTACAGTAGTTACAAGGTTACAGTAGTTACAAAGTTACAGTAGTTACAAGGTTACAGTAGTTACAATGTTACAGTAGTTACAAGGTTACAGAAGTTACAAGGTTACAGAAGTTACAAGGTTACAGAAGTTACAAGGTTACAGAAGTTACAAGGTTACAGTAGTTACAATGTTACATAAGCTACAATGTTACAGTAGTTACAATGTTACAGTAGTTACAAGGTTACAGAAGTTACAAGGTTACAGTAGTTACAAGGTTACATAAGCTACAATGTTACAGTAGTTACAATGTTACAGTAGTTACAAGGTTACAGAAGTTACAAGGTTACAGTAGTTACAAGGTTACAGTAGTTACAAGGTTACATAAGCTACAATGTTACAGTAGTTACAATGTTACAGTAGTTACAAGGTTACAGAAGTTACAATGTTACAGTAGTTACAAGGTTACAGTAGTTACAATGTTACAGTAGTTACAAGGTTACAGAAGTTACAAGGTTACAGTAGTTACAAAGTTACAGTAGTTACAAGGTTACAGTAGTTACAATGTTACAGTAGTTACAAGGTTACAGTAGTTACAAGGTTACAGTAGTTACAAAGTTACAGTAGTTACAAGGTTACAGTAGTTACAATGTTACAGTAGTTACAAGGTTACAGAAGTTACAAGGTTACAGTAGTTACAAAGTTACAGTAGTTACAAGGTTACAGTAGTTACAATGTTACAGTAGTTACAAGGTTACAGTAGTTACAAGGTTACAGAAGTTACAAGGTTACAGTAGTTACAAAGTTACAGTAGTTACAAGGTTACATAAGTTACAATGTTACAGTAGTTACAATGTTACAGTAGTTACAAGGTTACAGTAGTTACAATGTTACAGTAGTTACAAGGTTACAGTAGTTACAAGGTTACAGTAGTTACAAAGTTACATAAGTTACAAAGTTACAAAAGTTACGAGGCTACAGTAGTTACAAGGTTACAGTAGTTACAAGGTTACATAAGTTACAATGTTACAGTAGTTACAATGTTACAGTAGTTACAAGGTTACAGAAGTTACAAGGTTACAGTAGTTACAAGGTTACAGTAGTTACAAGGTTACAGTAGTTACAAAGTTACAGTAGTTACAAGGTTACAGTAGTTACAAGGTTACAGTAGTTACAAGGTTACAGTAGTTACAAGGTTACAGTAGTTACAAGGTTACAGTAGTTACAAGGTTACTGTAGTTACAAGGTTACAGTAGTTACAAGGTTACAGGTTACAGAAATAAGGGAGGCTACCAGAGGGTGTGCGGAAAACTCAGACCCGGAAAACTCAGACCTCAGACCTCAGACCCGGCGGAAAACTCAGACCCGGCGGAAAACTCAGACCCAGCGGAAAACTCAGACCCCTCGAAATTTCAAAACTTAGACCCGGCGGAAAACTCAGACCCCTCGAAATTACAAAAGAAATAAACTTCAGTCATAATCAATTTTAGTCACCTCGCATAAAATGTTTTGTTGTCACGCAATCACCCCAGGAGATCGCTTAGAATACAGCGAGATGTTTATCTTGCCCGGTTCATCGCTGTCGATCAAACAGGGGAAAACTATAAACACGGTTTAAAATAGCAGCCGACAAGAGATATTTAGCATTTTTCCTTTTTCTTGCGAGACATTACTAAACTCCGATAAGCATCGAAACGGTAATTTTTTTTTTCTTGATTTAGATAACTCGAATTACATGTACATGTGTCGCATACTTGTAAGTACTGCCATCGTTGCCTAGCACGTGACCAAATTCTCCCTGGAATAAAATTTTACAATGCATATCGTTACAACTTTCTTCCTAGAAACCTTGAAATAATATTAAAAAACTGATTGTTGGACACATCGCATGCTTTGAACTGCTAAAATAATATCCGCCTCAGAATCTTAATCTAAATTAACGTGTTTTGTTGCGATTCCTGAATGCGGCGCTCTCTTCAGGTGTTTGCTCAAGCGTAAAAAGCGCTTCTACACTTGCAAACACGGGAAATCCGTTCTATGTCTAGCACTATAAAGAACTATGAATGTATACAAAACTGACTTAATTTGACTAACATTTTCGCGACTCTTTTTTTTTTTCATTTTTTTCAGTGAAAAGTGATCGAAGTGTCGACTGCTATTTTAAACCGTGTTTATAGTTTTTCCCTGTTTGATCGACAGCGATGAACCGGGCAAGATAAACATCTCGCTGTATTCTAAGCGATCGCCTGGGGTGATTGCGTGACAATAAAACATTTTACGCGAGGTGACTAAAATTGATCATGAGTGAAGTTTATTTCTTTTGTAATTTCGAGGGGTCTGAGTTTTCCGCTGGGTCTGAGTTTTCCGCCGGGTCTAAGTTTTGAAATTTCGTGGGGTCTGAGTTTTCCGCTGGGTCTGAGTTTTCCGCTGGGTCTGAGTTTTCCGCCGGGTCTGAGGTCTGAGGTCTGAGTTTTCCGGGTCTGAGTTTTCCGCACACCCGGCTACCAGAAGTTTTAAAACAAGATCGGGACATTATACGTAGACTTACACGAAGTAGTACCCACCGCTCATGAGCAAGTTAGCGATAAATATTTCATTTGTTAACTAACCCCTTTCGGCTAATCCTTTAGCAACGTTACATCAAAGATAGATCATGGTAAGCTTAGACGCAATTTAATTCTATGTGGTGCCGTTTCTTGTGCGATCAAGCTTTGATCGTATGTTGTTTGTTTTGTGTAGGCGGACCCAGTTATCGAGTTCAAAACGTTGGCTCGAAAAGACGCTTTTGAGCGCATGGATCACGAGCTGAAAACTTTACTTGCTACAGCACCAGAAGAAAAACAAGCGGTAAGGACACAATTAACAAAACTGTTGAAAATATTAAGCTGGATTTAAGCAAAATTACACATGTGTTTACGTACATGTGTGATGGAAGCAAATGCACGAATACCCATGTCGAGGTTCTGTCCTCGTGTACCGGTTCACATGGGATTTTTCACATTGTATTCCCTTTGTTTATACAGTATTATGTCCGTGTAGTCTATTGTTTAGTCTTTTGTTCTTGTCCGTACCGTTACACCACAGGTAGCCCAAGCTCAAGTGATATTTACACGTTGTATTGAACGTCGTGGTAACTGTTGCGTAATAGCGAAATTATAAGGATTTGTATGGGGAAAATTCACTTCGAATTTGAGCGTAAAATTAGGAACGATATTTGAATGAAAATAGCTCACCTGAACTTCTTTTTGTGTTTACTGGTGTATCGAGTGCTTTTTGGGTCGATTCAAAGCGATTTCAGCGAGTTTTAGTTCCACTCATTTCTATCTCCCTAAAAGAGAGACAAGGTAGGGCACTCCGCTCAACAAGCCGATCGGATCCACCGAAAGAAATCGGCCGTAAATTCGCTCCAACGCCTCTAGTTGCCTCGAAAATTCCACGTAGACCATAGTCGATAGTTCTGCTTTCCATTCGTGATCTTCATCAGAGTCGCATATACACTGACAGAGAGAGAATTCAAGGTCGCTAATCTCTGCAAACTTTCCCGTTTTGAGCCATTGGAAGGGGCTTTATTCATACTTCGCGTTCATCAAACCGTTGAAGATGGCTTAGCGACCCAGCCAAAGACTCAAATTACTCACACTCGGGGTGGGTGATGGTCCAGGGTATTGATTGTCAAAGGGAGCAATGGACCGTCACCCACCCTGAGTGTGAGTAATTTGAGTCTTTGGCCGGGTTGGTAAGCTATCTTCCAACGGTTTGATGAACGCGAAGTATCAATATACATGTAATATATAGCCGGTGATAAGTCTCTTTCAGGTGGTTAAATTAGCCGGCTCTTAGCTACATCACTACAAATGCAAAATGTCAGTGGGTGATCTAGGGGAGGGCCAACTCCTTATCTCACCGAAAAATTGCAGCATTTTCACTGCGACTACACTCAGACAAGGGTTTTATGACTCCAATCATATAAATGACCACTCTTGAATGTGGTCTCAAGGATATCTGTTTATGGGTTTTCCATGGCAGGGCTCGACCTTGGCGGTGGTCAACTTGCCAAATACCATTGGATTTTCAGTTTTGACTAGTGAAATTCCCTTTGTTACTAGCCATGTTGAGTACCAAAATTATGGAGGCAAATTTCTTTGTCAATTGCAAAAGATAAATTAAGTGCTGACACAATTATTGTGGCACAATGTTATGCAGAAAGAAAAAGAGAACAAACCAAAACACGTACAGCTTCACGACTGGATCCGAGTGTTCCCTTCTCGCATTTTGATCGCAAGTGAAAAAGGTGCCCGCCATCTTGTTGTTTACACACTTCAACGATCTTCAATGGGTATCAGAGGCTTTTTTTCGTCCTCAAGTTTTCATTCTTCAAATTCAAAAAGCAAAGGGAGTGATGAAGGGGAAGCTTCAAAGTCCAGTGGAAGAAGCGGAATAAGAAAATTTGTCCGGACCTGGACAAAAGATTTTCCGTGGTTGGAATACGATGGGGAGAAAATGCAATGCAAACTTTACGTTGGATGGAGTGGGGAGAGAGAATTAGCAGGAGGCCAACACTAATGGACTAAATAAACAGACTAATGTTCAGTTCAGAAAGTTTATCTTTTATTTTCCATTTGATTACATTTAGAAGTACAGTTGAACCTCTCTTATACGGACACCGAAGGGACAGAGCAAAGTGTCCGTATTAGAGAGGTGTCCGTATTATGGAGGTCACCACGATGACGTCACTTTTAAGACTCCACTGACAGTTTTGGTTCAGTAACTAAAAACAGGCCCACACTCGTCTATTAACTGCATCTAAATTGATTAAGGTATCAGCACCAGCAAAATTTATGCTCTCCAAATGCCTTGCAAAAATTCCTGGTTAAATGTCATGCCATGAAATATACAAATCCAAAGATTTGGGTCAATATCTCTAGTCGTTCAAAAGATATGGGCATTTGAAAATGGACCTTTTTCACCTTTTCGAGCATTCTGATTGGTCCAATAGGGTCACATGACTGATTGGCGGGAATTTCAAAATGTATTGTCGTTAATTTATGTAAATTAACGGGAAATAAACCGAAATATGCTGTTATTTGCATTTGATTTGCATAAATTAACATAAATTACGGGGCTGAAACTACGTTTGTGCCAAGTGGTGTTTAAAACTCATTGCTGAAAACAGATTTTAAAAATATTAAAAACTGTGGGAGAAAAACTTGTTTTGTGATTTCTTTATTTGAAATTTCTCTATGATTGACAGCCGTTGATCTTCCTCAAAATTAGGTCAGGCTGACCAAAAAACTGTCAAATGAATTTGGTGACTGCTCCAATTCAATTCCTTTATGGTTGAAGTTCCTAGCATGACCTAGTTGAATTCTATAAATTGATAAAGACAATACATTTTGAAAAAAGACAATACATTTTGAAATTCCCGCCAATCAGTCATGTGACCCTATTGGACCAATCAGAATGCTCGAAAAGGTGAAAAAAGTCCATTTTCAAATGCCCATATCTTTTGAACGATTAGAGATATTGACCCAAAACTTTGGATTTGTATATTTCATGACATGACATTTAACCAGGAATTTTTGCAAGGCATTTGGAGAGCATAAATTTTGCCGGTGCTGATACCTTAATATACAGCATTGAGACACTGTCTATCAGTAATGTACTACATTATAAAATTCTCAGCTACATAAGGTATACGAATCACTGTTTTAAAACGAAACGAACTACAACGCAATGCTGCATGTGAAAAAGTACTATAAAGTACAATTCTGAAAACGTCTTTCGATGTATGTTTGTAACCACAAACAGGAAATTGTATTACTTACTCAAACTATCATCACCTAATCACCGGAGTGTACGTATTAAAGAGGTTAAGTTCATATGAATTTGCTCTCTGGGGCCGAGATTTAGTGTCCGTTGTCCGTACTAGAGAGGGTCTGTATTCTAGAGGTTGTTTTTAAAGAAAACATGTGATAATTTTGTCGGGACATAGGAAACTGTCCGAAATAGAGAGGTGTCCGTATTAGAGAGGTGTCCGTAAGGAGAGGTTCGACTGTAATTAAGTGTGATTTGATACTAGATGTTTAAAACTAGGGTAATTACTAACTTGAACTGAAATTTTTATGGCTAGTAGAAAGAGCTCTTTGGCTAGCGAGAACTACCATTTTACTAGCCATAAGCGTACTGATAGCAAAAGTTACATATAAGGTTGAACCCTGCGTGGTCTTAAATTGTCCAATCGTCATCCTACATACATACATACATACATACACACATACATACATACTTTTTTTACATACATACATAAATACATACATACATAAACTTTATTAAAGTGTCAATGATATTTAGCTGTGAAGCTAATTGGGGACACCATAACAAAAAAATACAATAGTAAAAAATATATAAATTAATTTAAATGGGCTAAGAATACATAGAAATATTTAAATAGATGAGATACATGTATAAGTTTCTATACAAACATAAAAAAAATATATAAGTACTATATTATGTCTATATATTTGTGACGGTTGTTGCTGCTACTCCTTCCAAGCTTATTTTAACGAGCATGTACAGCATTTGCACATTCCATCCAATATGTCCAGTATATCAAAAGAGCGTATTGCCCTCTTAAATGACTGAACGCTCTCCCGATTTAGTAAATCCTTACTAATTTTTCCCCAAAGATAAGGGCCTAAATATCTAATGCTATGCTTGCCATACTTGACAGTGTTACATCTGGGAATCTAGGGCAATAAAACAAAGTATTTCACTAAATATGATGTGGTTTTAAATAAAGTGTCTATTTTACTTTGTTTTACAGGAAGGAAAGTTGCACGTTAAAAGCTTCAAAGAATTGTTTCGTAGGTTTCTTGAGGACACAGGTCCGTCAGTAGAATGGGAGAAAATCAAACCACCTCCAGAAGGATCCGTAAGTACAGTAATTCATTATGTAGCTTCCAACTCTTAGAGGATGAAATTCTACATTGTGACCATAAAAATGAAAGCTATTGGTCAGTGCCTTCCTGTGGTACTGTTTATTATGCTGTACAAGGTGGTTATAACTTTTGAGTTTGTGGATGAAATCCTTAAGTGTGGCCATTCAAATGAAAGCTACTGAGTAGTACTTTCCTGTGGTACTGTTTATTTTGCTGTTACAAGGTGGTTATAACTTTTGAGTTTGTGGATGAAATCCTTAAGTGTGGCCATTCAAATGAAAGCTACTGAGTAGTACTTTCCTGTGGTACTGTTTATTATGCTGTACAAGGTGGTTCTAACTTTTGAGTCTGTGGATGAAGTCCTAATGTGTGGCCATTCAAATGAAAGCTACTGAGCAGTACTCTCCTGTGATACTGTACGTTATGCTGTACAAGGTGGTTGTAACTTTTGGGTCTGTGGATGAAATCCTAAAGTGTGACTATTCAATTGAAAGCTATTGAGCAGTACTTTCCTAGGCCTGTGGTACTGTTTATTGGGTTGTACAAGGTGGTCCTAACTTTACAGTCCCTGCCTGGATGAAATTCTAAAGTGTGACCATTCAAATGAAAGCCCTTGAGCAGTAATTTCTTATGGTACCATCTTCTGATCAGAATTACATTCAGCCACTTTTCAAAGCGAGGCCTCGGGCATTTTTAAGAAAGAGTCCTAGGTCCTAGGGGGCATTGCCATTCAATTTCTGAGGGAGTTTGGGGGGGGGGGGGGGGGGTGATTTTGAAAATAATATCCTGTAAGCCATAACTCTCTTGTATAAAAAAAATATCCTGCAACCATGAAAGTCCAACTTGCAAAACATTCCTGCAGTGATGCCAGCTGAAGGAAAACATTTTGAGCA
This sequence comes from Dendrophyllia cribrosa, assembly GCA_024195265.1. NCBI lineage: Eukaryota > Metazoa > Cnidaria > Anthozoa > Scleractinia > Dendrophylliidae > Dendrophyllia > Dendrophyllia cribrosa. The sequence goes on from JAJLRJ010000006.1 coordinate 44,561,118, forward strand.
CAAGTCTACACGGTCACTCAACCCTACCCCCACCCCCCACAGAAGTCTAATGGTTCAACCCAATAGCATCGAATAACAAACGGATGAAATCATTTTAAAATGAGAAAACATGTTGTTGTTGTCTTCAGATTCTTAATTACAGTGATATACCAGATGCTGCAGAGGATGATATCAAAGCAGCTCTGAACAAATTAGTTGTCATTAAGCTTAATGGAGGTCTTGGAACAAGTATGGGTTGCACTGGACCAAAGAGTCTCATCTCACTGCGTCGAGATTTGACATTCCTGGACATGAATGTGCAACAAATTGAGGTGAGATAATATCCTTTTAATTTTACATGGTTCGCATGGGCATTGTGCCAAAGTGCAATGGCCTTGAAAACTCCTTGAAAATGATTTTCTTCTGGAAAAGTCCTTGAATTTCATAGAGAAGTGGTTGAACGTATGTATGGCACATCCTTGGAGGTTTGAGACTACAGCTAAATAACTTCATTTTGATATCAAAAGATTGCCAAAAGTCAACTTTTTTAAACCAGGACAATAGGCAATTTCATTGGTCACATTAGTTGTTAATTTCAAAACATGTTTCACACCTGGCTCTATAATTTATGCTGTTTTATGAAGCAGGCAGTTGTGAGAAGCATAGCTTTTATATTTTTAATATGCATTTTGATCAATACTTTTTTTATTTTTTTTTACAGCTAAAACCTCTTTTTCTCCACAGCATTTAAATAATAAATATGGATGCTCTGTTCCTCTTGTCCTCATGAATTCGTTTAACACACACGAGGAAACCCAGAAGACACTGAGAAAGTACAAAGCATGCAACTTGAAAATTCACTGTTTTAACCAGAGCTGTCATCCTCGTATTGTGAAGGAATCGTTACTTCCTTTGCCAAGTGTTATGGGTCACAAGGAACATGGATTTAATGTTGAACAGTAAGTGGCAATAACATTATTGTTTGTTGCATCACATGTTAATATCAAACAAGCCATTGTGCATTAGCTGACTTAAACTCAAAGCATGAGTATTAGCGTGAGTATAGCATGAGTTGTGCAGCATACCAGTATGCTATTTGACAAAGAATTTGAGTGCATTTTCTGGCGAACAGATGCGCTTGCAGGAACACTGGGTTTAAACTATCCATCAAACTCAGTGGAGTGTAATGATTAGGGAAAATACCGTCCACTTGTCAGCTGGTGTCTTGGCTAGCTTCAAAGCTTTCTTGATAGTCTCAACTCGCTAAAATTAAATTGTAGTGGCAGATAAATTCTGAAATCTTGATCGCTCACTTCTTTAGCTGTAATTCAGTGTTTAATTGAAGTGAATCGATGGAATATTATTCGAGTTATAAATTCTCAAAGGTAAGCATGACAAATTATAATTTCTCTCTGTCACAAGTAAACAAACGTGATGTGAGTCATCGTGCAATTTCACTTCGGTTTAGACTGCTGAAATAATTAATTTTGTAGTGGTAGATAAATTCTAAAATCTTGATCGCTTACTCTTTAGCCGTCATTCAATTTTTAATTCAAGTGATCGAATATTATTTGAGTTACGAATTCTCAAAGGTAAGCATGAAGAATTATAATTTCTCTCACAATTAAACAAACTGGTGTGATGAGTTGTTGTGCGATTTTGCTTCGCTTTAGACTGCTGAAATCATTTGTAGTGGCAGATAAATTCTAAAATCTTGATCGCTTACTCTTTAGCCATCATTTAATTTTTAATTCTTGAAAGTGAATCGATGGAATATTATTCAAGTTATGAATAATCTTAAAGGTAAGCATGTATAATTTCTCTCAGCCTGACAAGTTAACAAACTGCAGATATGATATGAGCTGTTGTGCAATTTCGCTTTGCTTTAGTACTAGACTGCTGAAATAATTTGTAGTGGCAGATAAATTCCAAAATCTTGATAGCCTACTCTTTAGCTAAAATTTAGTCTTTAATTGAAGTAAATACTAGATAGAATATTATTTGAGTTATGAGCATAGAGAATTATCAGAATCACTTCCGATTTCGTCAGTTCTTCGCTTTGATTGGTTGCGATTTTTCAGAGGGGGAGTTCTATTACTTGTTACACCGGAAATGATTCTTACACAAAATACCTCACCTGATGACATTAGTGTTCGCTGACTACATCAGCAGAACACAAAAAACCCAAAGACATAATATTTAAATGAGTGGAAACCCAAACATTATGGAAAAATTTTGTTTAAAATTACTCTGTTTGTGCTGTAAGAGTAAAAATAAGTTTCTAGGGCTGCAGATGGCCAGGATGGAAATGGATTGCATCCAATTTTTTCAAGTTTTATTGCCTTGTGTCTTGGAAAATTTCTAAAACTCTAAATATGGTTTATTCTCTCAGGAAATTCACTTGATATCTTCCTCTTAGTGTTCTTTAAGCATTTTGTGTATGGCAGAGGAACTTAGTGTTAATTTGGGTCAATTTTGCCCCAAAAAATGTGTCATAATCTCCATGACACACAAAGAGAAGGATTCCTCTGAGATCTCACATGACAGCTAGTAACTTGGCATAGCCCTTGGAATTTTGCAATTCTTGTAAAAATGCACGGTTTACATCAAGAGACCTAATTTGTACATGTAAGGGTTTTACTTTGCAAAATAATATTCAAGTAATTTTTAATAGCAATTTTCTTAATATTCAATATATTTTTCACAAAATTTGCCATATTCATAGACACCATTCTCTGTACTAAGCACTTCCTGTAGCCATGTTAATTTAATGTTAATGATCTCTTTTGTTGTTGCCTATGTAGTTGGAATCCCCCAGGTCATGGTGACATTTATCGCTCCTTCCACAACTCTGGTCTCCTTCAAAAGTTCATTGATGACAGCAAAGAGTTTATGTTTGTGTCAAACATTGACAACCTGGGAGCAACAGTGGATATTCGTATCCTTTAATGAATTTGAAATAATAAAATACATGTATTTATGTTGCTCCATGTACATTCTGTGATTGGTCAATAAAGCTTGTACCCTGAAGAAGGCAGCATTGGCGAAACGTCGGGAAAAAAGTTATACAAACAGCGTCAAATTTTACATTTTTTTCATTTTAGCTGTAGACTGTTGTGCTAATAAATCACATAGGAATGGCGGATCTATAGTAGCCTCCCCCCTCTTTCTTTGCAGGAAAAAAAGGCCAAATTTTTTTTTGTAAAATGTTGAAAAACAAAATGGTATCATGCAAAAGTACTGCCGAAGAGATTTCATTTCAATGATCACACCATCTCAAAAGCTAAAACTTACATTAATAATTTTGTAACACTACATGTCTCCATTATTGATTCTGGGATAGCCTGCAGTGCAAGCATATTTTGTTGCGATCGAGCGCTTAGTATTTTCTTCACATAATGTCTGGGCACCATCTTGGAATATGACATTAGAGGAAGATTGGAGCGAGTATAAAATGCGGCCAACGGGGTGGGTGTGAGGTGCCTCGCCCCCTCTCCCGCCCCCTCCCCCACTCCCTTTGACTTGTCCCAACTCCTTGCGTTTTGAGAATCCAAGATGGCAGACGAGCTTACGAATGAATTCAAAAAGCATTCGCTCGCCATAAAATGCCTGCACTACAGGTTAACTATGAGAGTGAAAGGGTTAAAGGGATCATGTCAGGAGGGCGCATGCACCAGTTACCTGAATTGAAACTTGAAAAGTTCTGATTTGAAGTGTCAATTTCAAAATGGCGTCGACTCCATGTATTGGCGGCAGTCATAGTGGAAAATGAATAAACTCGGGATGGAAAAGGATATTTGAAGGATATTTGAAGTGAGCCTGGTCCACGCATGCGAATCCGTGACAGTGTCCCTTTAAGCAATATGTCACTTACAGTATTTCTATGGTTTATAGGTGGGATAGTAGGAGAATATTTTTTTTTTTGTATATACATCATTCTGTTTGTGGTGCATAAGAATTCTTTCTTAACTGAGCCCAGATATTTTGAATTATATCAATAATCCCCCAAGGTCACCTGCACCAGAGTTTATCATGGAAGTTACTGATAAAACAAGGGCTGATGTCAAGGTATTTATTTAATGCCATATACAAATGTACACTAAGCTGTGACTCATGCACTGGCTGTTTAGTTATTTCTCAGAACTGCTATTAGAGGAGCCCAGATGACCTCAGAACAAGTTTTGTTGAAATGTAGATTAGAAGCTTTAAGATACACAGATATGCGTAATTAATCATTACTTGTACAAATTATGTAACTGTAACATAAATAATAATAATTGATAAATAGATCACTTGCTTTCTAAAACCTCTCCCTTGATCTTGACCAGAATGTTTGGTTCCAGGAAATATCCATACTTACATACCTTCATGGAAGGTTATTGGAAATTCCAAGGTCTCTGAAGCCAAACATTTCAAAGAAAAGTATGAAGCTAAACTGGCATTTCCAGAGGGGTGGTATGGATATTTTCTGGAACAACACAATCCCATTTCTCTGTATACAACAGAAGGGGGGACAGGGGGGAGCCCGGGAGAACATGGGGTGGGAGGGGTACGGGAAAGGTATGGGAGAAGAAAGGGCGGGAAGCGGGATCTCTACGAAGGCGGGAAGTGGGAGAGAAATTCAAAAAGGGAAGCATTCGTTATCAGAAGCTTATCTCTGTTATGAGCTTCTGTCGTTATTTATTACTGTTTATCATTCAGTCAAAAATACGAACCCAACAACATTTTTTTACTTCCATTTAACGTCCTCCGAGGCTTAAAACAAAATTTTATATGCCAGAAAAGGTAAATTTGTACTTGGGCTAAAAAAACATAGCATTAGTTCAGGTGAAATTGGAAACCCTTTCAAGTCGGTTGCATCATAGGTCATGAATGAGATGACATGACACATGTACACGGGTCAGTGTCTCGCAGGGCGGGAGTTGGGAGAAAAAGGGACACAAAGGTACAGGAGGTGGGAGAACAGGGTACGGGAAGCAGAAGGTTTTGACCCCCCTGCCCCCCCCCCCCCCCCCCCCCCCCCCCCCCGCCCCCCCATAACAAAGCTGTCTTGGACTACCACTTTTAACACAAACAGTTATAATAACAATTGAAGGGGTCGGGGCATATCCAGCCTATGTTGCTTTTTGAGCGTTTTACTATTTTTTCTCGCTCAGATTTGCCTAATTTTACCGTACAACGAATAATATCACAAACCCTTGTCGAATTTTCACTAATCCTAAGAAACTGGACTAATTTCACCTGAAAAAAAAGCAGAGTTCTGGTCTTCTAGTGGTTGTTTACATTCAGAGCGTAATTTCGACGCCATTACAGCAGATTGGCCGCGAGAATATGCGACCGCAATACTCCTGACCCGCGCCAACGACATGAACGAAAATACCGTTATTTACGCGCGCCTGGTTCGTTATCGATCGCGAGCTTGCTACGGCAAACACATCGTCTGTAGCGTGCGTATGAGCCAATATGTTTAAGGCCCGTCCGGTGATTGAAGGACATCATTAAGTCCGGAAATCCGTAAGTCTCTAGCACCTCTCAAAGAAACGAGTCGTGTTTCTTGCCTAAAACTCTATTTCACGCTCGAAGGTGAAAATAGACGTTGGTGGACAAGGCGAGCCGGCGGGAAAGTCAGGAATCACTTCGGATCAGAAAAGGGGCAGCGTTGTGAGTTGTGGGCCATTTCCCATCCCGTGCCGTAGTCGAAATGCCCGATATCCGAAGTGCTTCGAGACTTATAATATTTTCCGTATTTCGTTTGGCGGACATTCCGTTTTCGTTTTTGCCATTGATACTTTGCATTGATGCTTTGCGACAGTGGCAGATAGGTCGGCTTTGCGTGGTCGCGCGGGAGATTGAAATACAGCGTTGGGCAGCTCAAAGTGAGTTCTTGCGGCCGGGTGAAATTCAGCAAGGCGGGCAAAGACTATGAGCCGGCAGCGGAGGACCGGGAGTGCTTCCTAAAGGAGGTCCATAACGATAAGGGAGATGGCGCGAATCTAAGTGGCTGACTATCAGTGATAAAAAGGAAGCGATTTTGAGGGAATGAACTTCGGGATTTATTTTTCTTGAGCGGGATTCAGCGGTACGGGCCCAAACTTGGCCATCTGAAGTGAAAAATCAGCGTAAAATCGAGAAATTCGGGTAAACCTTGGGATTCATTTTTTCGAGCAGGATTCAGCGGGATACATGCAGATTTTATTTTTTTTTGCATACGTTAATTCTCGAAAACGACGGAAAAAAAACAACAGAAAAAAAATCTAAACAATGTTTTGCAACGAATTTGTAGTTCACATGCCAAAAATGGACAAATCTGAGCGAGAAAAATAAAAAACGACCTCAAAAGCAACATAGGCTGGATATGCCCCGAGCCCTTCAATTGTTTCCCTTGAAAGGATGAGATATCTAGAGTCTGCTGTACTGCAAAAGTGCTAAATTGGATCTTGATTTGGTTTCCAAGCATTTTTTAAATAGACTTGATGTGGTTTGATATGGTTAAAGAAATGTTTACATCAGGGTGTAGCATGATAATAATGGTACTTGAATAACTTTTTTTAATAGAAATTAAGTACGAGTAAGACTTTTGTCTTTCAAACCAAACATCCAGCTTCTCACATCTCCCAGTTCATTCTGATTGGTTTGACACACACGATATTCTAAAGTGCGCACACTGAATTAAAATAGTCATTACATGTATATAGTGACTTCACATACCAATTCAAAGTGAAGGTCTCTTAAAGGCAACTTAAGGGATGACGATGATAATGAAGCTGACGACATGTATCTTTTTTGCACAGGGAGGAACACTCATAGAATATGAGGGGAAACAAAGACTGCTAGAGATTGCTCAAGTTCCAAAAGAACATGTAAGTTTTGCAAGTTTTTATTCTTTGTGTTGAAGTTCTAGCTGATGCAATACGGAAAAACCAGAATATCAAAGGCATTTCCGTAAATGGAAAGGAAATAAAAATTAGCCAGTACGCGGATGACACCACTCTAATTCTAAATGGTTCCAAAGAATCTCTTATATCTTCCCTAGATGTCTTGGATAATTTCCGTCTAATATCAGGCCTCAAATTAAACAACAAAAAAACAGAAGCACTTTGGATTGGCGCCAATGCCAACAAAGAAGAAACACTATGCCCAGAAAGGGACCTGAAGTGGGTTAAAGGAAGGGTCAAAACTCTTGGTGTATGGTTATCGATCAATCCTGAAATAACCATAGAATTGAATTACATGTACAGTGAAAAATTAGAAAAACTAAAAAAAGTCTTAAGCAGCTAGAACTATCGTCGACTAACCCTTTTGGGGCAAAATCACTGTGTTGAAAAGTTTAATTGCATCTCAACTCGTTTATATTCTATCACCCCTTCCAACAAACCATCATGCCTTGAAAGAAATTAACAGTCTTTTCTACGACTTTTTATGGAGCGGTAAGGGCGACAAAATCAAGAGAGATGTAATGATCAACGATTACGCAAACGGCGGTTTAAACATGATTGACATTAATTCCTTTAGCAAGAGTCTTAAAACTACCTGGGTTAGAAAATATATCGATATCAAAAATCATGGGAAATGGAAACTTTTTTTTGATTAAGAACTTCGAAACTATGGTGGTAAAGCCTTTTTTAGCGGGAACCTTTGTAAAAGCGATTTATTAAAGCACTTTCAGTTATCAAGCCTTTTTATTGTAGAGATATTAAATATCTGGTCTGAAATCACCTTTGAATATAATGTTAAGTCAGCAGACCATTTTCTTTCTTCGAACCTTTGGCACAACTCTCTTATAAGAATTGACAATAGACCAATCTTTTGCGAAGCATGGCTGTCTAAAGGGATTCAAAAAGTCTCGCATTTGATGAAAGACTCGGATACTTTCCTAACCTTTTCTGAATTCAAAGAGTGCTACGACATCAAAACAAACTACCTTACTTTTTACGGGATGATATCCGCTATAAAAGTCCTAAGAAAAAAACAACATAACACCCATACGTAATAATTCAAATTTAAAATATGAAAGTTTCTACACCACATTCACAAAGGCAAGTAAACCAAACAGACTGGCTTGTAAAAAATTAATGGATTCCAAAAAACAAAACCCCACTAAGACTCAAGAAAAATGGAATGTAGATTGTGCCTCTGAAGCTCACGAGCCAATAGACTGGAGAGCGGCGTACCAGTTACCTTTCCAGTGTATACAATCTACAAAAATAATTGTTTTTCCAATTTAAACTACTGCATAGACGATTAGCGACTAATGATTTTCTAAAAAAAGTAGGAATAAAAGATAATGATCTCTGTAGTTTCTGCCAAATCGAGAAAGAAAGTCTGATCCATCTTTTTTTTTCGTGTAGAGTCGTCTCTGATTTCTGGAAAAATTTCAAGGAACTACTTATAAGCCAAAAACTTGTACTGAGAACATACAACATCTCCTTAACTACAATTTTGGGTCTTAAGCCATGTACCTCAAAGAATAAACAAAAACTTAACTTCAACTTTTTGGTGGCCAGATATTATATATGGATTTGTAGAACACGCAACTTGACTCCTGAAATAGAACATTTCTCAAGCTTCCTGGCAGGTTATATCAGCCTCAAAACTGGAGCAGTTCTAGGTGCAACTCTTTAGAAAATCATGGGGGTGATACACAAATGATTCTTCAAGTAAATTATATACCATATTGAGATAGCGTGATGACACTGTACAAAGGGCTATACACGTGTGCGTGTGCGTAATGTATCGTAAGTAATCCTATTGTAAGTAAGTCAGCGTATTGTTTGTAGTATGAGTAACTGTAACCCAGGTAATGTAAGAAACTGTTTTGTAAAGGTATTGTAAGTAGTGCTTTTTGTGTGTGGCAATAAAAAAAAAAAAATAAAAAAAAGTTTGCAAGTTGAAAATAATTAAATGTTATAATTTATGATAATGTCTCTTTGTATTTTGGCTTGACTTTAATTTGGTGGGTACATGTATATATGTAAAGAACTTTATACTATCTTTATTGCAATTACTGTGCAAGTAAAATATTATGTTAAATCACTTATTAACTGGTTCTAAAATTACTGTCTTACTCTCTTTAAACCCAAGTACTCCCATGCAGGGTCAATTATGAAGACGTGTAAATAATGTCATTCTAACTTTTGAGTCTGTTGACAAAGTCCTATGGTGTGACCAATCAAATGAAATCTCTTTGTCATTAGTTTTGCATGGTACTATTTGTTTTGATCAGAAGGTTTCCTTTTCTTCTGATTCTGCTTCTGCTTCCATTACATAGTTTTGATTTCCACAAGATCGTTACTAAGGTTCTTGCGATTCCAATTTTGCTTATGATTCTGCTTATGTTGCTTAGAACATTGCTAGTGGAAACCAAGCTTACAGTTACTGTAGTAGTTTACTCTCCTAAGTGAACATTTTAAACAGTCCAAATGGTGTCCACTTAAAAATTTCATTGAGTTTCAATGATATTACATAATATTTATTGTACATGTAGTAATGCTTGAAATTTATGTTACAAGTGGCTATTACAAGAAACTATATCAGATCTGAGGTCTTCAGAATTTAATAATATACCTGTTTTGTAGGTTGATGAATTCAAGTCAGTTAATAAGTTCAGGTAAGTTAAAATGACAATGGAAGATACAATGTGTTGTTCCACTTTTATATTTATCCCTTGGTCTCATGAACAGGGTTTTATGGTTGTAGGATTTTTAATACAAACAATCTGTGGATGAAGTTGTCTGCAGTGAAGAGGCTTGTGGAAGAACGTAAAATGCACATGGATATTATTGTTAACAATAAGGTGAGCTTGAACTGCAGGGGTCAACTGTGTTTGTTTTTTATGAAGGGAGTCAGTTATTTGCTTAGCAGTGCATCTTGTTAACTGGAAAATTTGGTTGCATCAACTGAGTTGGTGAGAAAAAAAATTGGCCACTGTAAAGCGATTCACCCTGTTAGCCCTTCATCATAGCGATTCACTGAATTTTTTAGCACTAGCCCTTTGGTAAAGCGATTCACTCTGACTAAAGGCTAATGCTCACAACATCAGCTTTTGAATCTCTTGCAGAAACTAACACCTACCCATCTTGTTTTACAGTTGTTAGTACAACTTGAGCCCCCTTTGCACCAAGCCCTTCATTTATTACATTTATGCATCATACATGTACTCATGATGATAAAGTTTTTGTACATGTATGTTTCTTTATTCCTTTCAATTAATAATTCTCAAACAATCTTTACGTTTATTATTGATCTACTAGAATGCTAAAAATATTAAATCATAATTACAATCCGTATAAATATTGTAATTGTATTGCTAAAAAAAAATAATAATAATAAAAATTTTATGTAAGACGTTTGTATTTACAAGGTGACGGCAATAAAGTATTCTTAACATTACACTGTGGCTCCTTCTTGGATTTCAATGTCAATATCTATATTCTTAAAATCACAAAAGGCTCTTCTTCTAACTCTCGATCCTCTAAGGCAGATTAGTGCGGATCTTAATAGAGCAAAGGATGTCCTTGCTCTTATCCAAGAGTTTCTTTTGTTTGTCTTAGACGCTTGATAACGGCATGCGCATCATTCAACTGGAGACAGCTGTTGGTGCTGCCATGAAGAACTTTGAAGGAGCACATGGTAAGAGATAGTGATCATGATCTAATTTCTTCCTACAATATCTATTGGTATATGTTGTAAAGAAGGCAAACAAAGAAGCCTGTGAACAACATTGTCCTCGGGAATTCTCCGGGCCAGCATAAAAATCAAGACTGCCAAAACATTCCCAAGAATCATGGAGGATTTTGTCGCATGAGACAATGATGAAATGAAATTTTTGGACGTTATTTTCAGCGAATTGACAGTCATGTTTGTTTTCTGGGAATCTGAATCTGCTGTTCAAATAAAAAAACACATCATCATGTTTCACGTGACAAAATCCAGGATTTTAGGAGTATTTTGGCAACCTTGACCAGGGATTTCTACCCGGGGGGGGGGGGGGGGGGGGGGGGGGGGGGGGGGGGGGGGGGGGGGGGGGGGGGGGGGGGGGGGGGGGGGGGGGGGGGGGGGGTTCTCCCTTATAAAAATGACAGGGGTGCTCGTCGGAAATTTTCGTAAAACACACTAAAAGGTACCAGAATCTCGTTTGATGGGCGTGGCTCAAAATAATTTTTCCCCCTAAGAGGTACCAATTCTAAAACAACACATGTCATATTCTGTCATTTTTTTGGCTCATACCTTAAGAGGTACTGCGATAATTCTAACGGGAGTCATTTTAGATTTTAATACCGTCAGTGGTACCAATCTACAAATGTTGACCCCTAAAAGGTAGGACAAGCCCCCCCTGTCACTTTTATATAGCAGTCCCCCCGCCGGGTTTCTACGCCCACCATTTTGAACACAAAAAAGGCCCAGGAGATGAAATTGGCTAGTGAATACAGCACTCCCAGCTGCTAAGGATGCACTTCCAAAACAGCCAAGGAGCAGTGAATTGTTCTGATCACAGTGAAGTTTATGAAACCTTAACCTCCACACTATCAAGTGTATTATGAGGATATGAGCTAAGGAGAACAAGTAAATTGGTTGTGATAAATTTAATAACGAAAGACGGCAAATGTTAAGTTCGGTAATGAGATTTTTTTCCTTCTCCCACGCTCGTGACATGATGAGCATTACAGTTTTCTCAAGTAAATTGGTTGATTGATTGATTGATTGTTTGATTGATTGATTGGTTAATTAGTTTATTGTTGAATGGTTAATTGATTCCTTGAACTGTTGACTGATTGATTACAGCTGTAGTTGGTTGATTAGAGCGGTTTTCAATTGAGTGTCGAAACTAATTTCGCAAATGCTTTGGTTTTGCATTGCTACGCTTTGTGGTCTGCTAAAAAATCTCACGCCACTTTATTAACCAATCAGAAGTAAAACCAAAACCAATCGTCACTTCCTCACACGCGTTTTCCCGTGCTTGGCGCCGGCTACATGTGTTTGCTTTGAGTTCTGATTCGTTTATCGGATTGTATGCGACTTCCGTGATTGGTCAGAGTAATTACTTTGGTTTTGGTTTTACGACACTCAATTGAAAACCGCTCTAATTTGCTGATTCATTAATTAGTTGATTGGTTAATTTGTTAATTGAATGATTGACTTGTTGATTGATTGATTGATCATCTGGATCGGTTGGGTAATTGATTTGTTGCCCGAAAAAGTCTTTTGCAAATCTTATAGGCGTGAAAATATGTAGCATTCTGTCGTCAAAATACTTGTCAGTCAACAACACCCTTCCTTACCTACCCTTGCAGGTATAAACGTGCCACGCAGACGTTTTCTTCCGGTGAAAACCTGTTCTGACCTGTTGATTATCATGTCAAACCTGTATGAAATGAAACATGGCCGACTGGAGATGAGTCCGCTAAGACAGTTTCCAGCTGTGCCCATAGTACAACTCAGCGGTGTACACTTTAAAAAGGTGCGTGGATATTAACTGTGTGTCTTGTTCATTATAACTTTCCTTCACGTGTTTTATTCAGGGCAGTTATTACTATTTAAGGAAAAACCCTCGCCCATGTAGTTTGGTTCTTTTAACTATTGATTTGATGAAAGCTGTTGAGGAGTACTTTGCTTTACTACTATGTATTTTTTTGTACAATGTGGCTCTATTTTTTCGAGTCTGTAGAAAATTATGACCATTAAAATGAAAGCTGAACGCTACAGCCCTTTTCGCGGTTAACCTTTCTCATTTGCATTACAATAAAATTCAACATGATTGCGAGGCAATTTCGAACAGAAACTACAAAATTGCCCGAAATTGCCTCGCAACCACTTTGATTTTGATTGTAATGCAAATGAGAAAGGTTAACCGCGAAAAGGGCTATTGAGCGGTGCTGTTTTTATTATGTTGTACAATATTATAGTTTTCGTGTTATTTTTCACATGTTTCGGGCTTAGCCATTCATTCAAATGTATTTTTTCATTATGTTATGTGTGTTTTGTTGTTGCGCTATCCATCTTTTGAACAACCAGGGCCAGAAGTAAAACCAAAACCAATCGTGCACGCGACTTACCTGCACGCGTTTTCCCGCGCTTGGTGCCGGTTGCTTGCATTTGCTTCGAGTTTTGATTGGTTCGTTGGAAGGACTGCCTTTGTTGTGATTGGAGTAATTACTTTGGTTTTGGTTTTACGATACTCAATTAAAAGCCGCTTTATTGTACTGACCAACAGGTAAAGGACTTCTTGTACCGCTTCGAGACGATCCCGGATCTGCTGGAGCTAGATCACTTGACAGTGTCTGGTGACGTCACATTTGGTAAAGGAGTGACTTTGAAGGTACGTGTTTTTTTGTCCGTGAGGTCATGACAGGTCGACGGACAGACAGATGAGATGGACCGACGGACGAACAGGCAGGCCTTTAGAAACGTATACAGGCTAGAAGACGATCAGACTGACCACAGGTAGAACGAAATACAGAAAAGAAAAGTCAATAAATAGACAGCCGGCAAGCTAGCGTTAAGATCTACAAATGCACTGGCAGTCTGGATGAAAGACGTGTGGCTCAGACTGTCAGGTAGATAGTACAGACTGCATGAAGTCACGTCAGACAGACAGACAGACAGACCAGACAGACAGATCATACAAGAAGACATACAGCGTAGTTTTATCAACGTGTGAACAGACAGATAGAAAAAAAAAACGAGAAACTAGAGTTGAGGACAGTTTGATAACCTGAGCATTTGTCCCCGTCCCCCCACTCCCCCCCCCCACCCCACCCCCAGGAGTTGTGTTGAAGGGTTAAACCTGCGTCAGCTTGCGTGCAAATATAATCTCGTTCAAAACCATTCGATCAATCGATAATAATCTTTTTAATACTTAATCGATTTATCGAGTAACTACCTTCAAGAACACAAGTGTATGCAAGTTATTCAGGCTAAATATTATTTAAGTTTGGCTTTGCAGTTTTTTGAAGCAATCATTTTATTTTCTGTTTTTCCTAGGGCACTGTTATTGTGATCGCCAATCACGGTGACCGGATCGATATTCCTTCAGGTTCTCTGCTGGAAAACAAAATCGTCTCTGGAAACCTCAGAATCTTACAACACTAGGAAAGTCAAATAGAGCGATTTTCAATTGAGCGTCGTAAAACCAAACCCAAAGTAATCACTCTGACCAATCACAACAGACGCAGACAATCCAATAAACCAATCAGAACACATGTAGCCGACGCCAAGCGCGGGAAAACGCGTGCAAGCAAGTCACGATTGCTTTTGGTTTTGCCTCTAATTGGTCGAGAAAGTGGCGCGAGAATTTTTAGCCAATCACAAAGCGTAGCAATGTAAAACCAAAGCAATTGCGAAATTACTTTCGATACTCAATTTAAAACCGCTCTAATTTGACATATAAATACAGACGAACCTCGTAGAGGCCACGGAAGCTGTGTGTATAAACGCGGTGTCCGTATTAAGCGGGTTCTCCTGTAATTTATATGTTTCAGTGTGTTTTTTTTTAAAGAAAAGTACAGTATAGTACCACATATTACCCCTCCCTCAAAAACAATATATATATATATATATATATATATATATATATATATATATATATATATATATATATATATATATATATATATATATCAAAAACAGTTGGACAAAAAAATGGCAGTGTCCAACTAAAGGGATCCAACTAAAGGGATCAAAAGTGTAGCTGTCAGTCGTATCTCAGTTGACCATATTTCATCAGAAACGAGGTTAATTTTGCGTCTGGACGCCGGGAAAACTGCCCGTTGTCCGTACACGGGTTTAATAATTCTAGAAAAAATTATGAGCTTTCAACTGGGACCAACGAGAAAACTGAACAAAAAACGGGGAATCGGTAAAGCGGGGTTCAACATATGTTTTTATCTTCAAATACAGAAAGCGCTTTTTTTAAGTCTATTTTTATCTGATCTCGTAATATACACTAATCACATGGAGTGAAATGAATGATATAATAAATATATGGATAAATCTGGATCTTTTCTTATATTAACGTCAAATTAAAAAGCAACACGGATTATTTAACTGATCAGTGAAATATCTTTATATCCATATCATGTATTCCTTATCCCAGATTGTCCAGTCTCAGTTAACCTTCCTTAAGAGTTTATATTATGTAGATATATGCCTACAAATAAAATTTGTGTCTATCAATCAATCAATCAATCAACTTTATTCATGTGTCAGAAACAAACTTCCTAGCTCATTTTTTTCAATTTATTGAGCTAATTGGTGTATGTTTATGTATGTTTGTGACAATAAAAAAAAACAGAATTTAGCAATTGTTGTCACTCGCATGGTCAAAAGTATGTTTCTTGTGACTTGACTCCCCTGGACTTGACTATTCACGAAAAAATATACTTCGTTGTGCACCTAGCCAGATTGTCAGACGATGTGCCAATAATACGGTTTAACAGCGGCGGTCCTCGTCCTAAGTTTTGTTTGAGGGTTTGTTCTTGACGTCATCTCACCGTTAATAATTTCTACCAATCAGTGTACGTTCAGCCGTCCCATTCTTCAAATTCCTGATGGGGAAAAACGACTAGGTAACAACCTGACTCTTCCCCAGTCGTCTATCTTGGCAAGACGCGGAACGAGAAAAGCGAACCGAAGGGAGCGCGAGGGGCGATGGGAAGGAGGAAAAGGAAAGTCTCCCCTTCATCCTCCTTCCCATCACCCTTCGCGCTCCTCTCGGCCGCGTATCAATAGGAGACCGAGAGACGACAGGGGACGAGTCAGACTAACAACCACTCTGATTGGTGGAAATATTTAACGATCAGGTGACGTCAAGAACAAACCCTCAAACAAAGGACATCAAAAAGGGAGATGGAGGGTGTGCGAGCGACGTCGGACCGTCTGAGAATATTGCTATATTGCACCTCACTTAGAGAAAAGGGGAGAAGGGCCAAGTTTCACTCAAGAAGAAAAGGCTGATGACCCTGCGATCTCCCCCAAAGCGTGAGGAACTCCAAAAGTAGCAGAATCTTGGGCGTGGCTCCAAGTATTTTACCCCATTACAAGCATTTGCACAACTTTTTTTATTGGTGATAAAGCCAAGAACTTTCCTTTAGTAGGCGCGGAGTTGTCATTAAATTCTACATTTTAATATAAACGAAAAGTCCAAGGACTACTGCAAAGCTGATACAACGAGTAAATATATTTAAAACAACTTGATATTTCGGCTGGCCAGACCAGCCTTTTTCAGGTTTAAGATGTTACTGGTCTGGCCAGCCGAAATATCAGTTGTTTCAAATATATTTACTCGTTGTATCAGCTTTGCAGTAGTCCTTGGACTTCTCGTTTATATTGATTCAGGTCTCCTCCTGTGAGATCCAACGAAAAACCAGCATGATCTACTTCCACGGTTTTTGCAGTTCAGTTTACATTTTTTTTAAAAAGATACCCCGAGAGCAACAACTAAATACTTTCTGAAACTGAAAATATTGGCACAGTTAAATCTCACGCGGTTTTTTTAATTATGTAAGGTTTTGCGGTACATGCAACTGAAGACATTTCATGGAACTGGATGATCCCAAGAGGGCATCGAAATGCATTTTTAAAAGAAGCAGGGTGCACCATACCGTCTTTGGAGTAATACACACTTGCCGGGGCGTAGCCGGGAATTTTTCAATCAATTTTCAAACACTCCCCTGCCTCCTCCCCTGCCTCCTCCCCCTGCCTCCTCCCCCTGCCTCCTCCCCCACCCTCAAGTCCCAAATCTTTGATTTGTTTAGACTTTTTCAGGTACGCACGTAGCTACGCCTCTGACTTGTACAGGTCAGCAGCCCTCCTGTGCGGAAAGTACCCCCATTCCTCCAGGACAGTAGAAATTGACTCCTTTCAAACCAGGATTACAATTTAAAAATTTGAAAAACAGCCAAAACCGCGGATGAAAATCTTGCTCGGGTTGTGATGTAACACTGAGTCAGCAGAAAAGCAAACTGACAAAGTTCCGGGATATAAAACTGGCAACTCCGATCCGGCGGCACGTCCCATCTGTTTTTTACTGTGGTTTTTCCTTTTTTGGTTTGTTTTTTTCTTAATTACTCTTCACATGGGAAATTATCATTCAATTGAGCAGGAAAGAAAGAGGAGAAAGGGTATAGCCGCGAGTCATCGTGATTAAGCGCGATTAATCTCAGTTTCGAGAAGCGACCCATGCACGTTCCAGATTAAAATGGCAAATTTCTATGTCTTGCCTTAAATTAAGATAAAAACGCTCGAAAACAAGGCACTTTCAGCCGCACTGTTTGTGTAAGCTGTTAAAACTGACGGAAATGTTTCAGATTTGGTCCCTTTTGTATGTCTTCCGAAATAGGAAATTACGTCATTTTGATCGCATGAAATCGAGGGCAACACAACTGGCCAATGAAAGCGTTCGATCTATTGTATATAATCAGCCGCCATCTTGAAAACAGGATACAAACGAACAGGTGAATCATGGCGAATTGACAACTGGAATATCCCCAAAAAACGTTTAATGGGAGATGAGCTTCGGCGAAATCATAACTCTTAATGTTGGTGGAAGAAAGTAAGTGGTGTTTGTTTTTAATCCTACCTTCTGTCCTATTAAAATATTGTTAGAAAATTGTTGTTTGTGATCTACTCGGCTATAGCTGTTGCTATCCGAGAGCTATAAAAATTTAAAACTAAATTGTCTGTTGCACGAAAACTTTGATGCATGCAAAATATTATAGTGATAAATCTAGCCCTCATTTGTAAAGGAAATCCTGACTTCTTTTAAAAGGCGATCAATCTTTTCTTGTTTTTAGCGTATTAAGAATTGTATGATCTGCAAATAGATGAGCTTATAACTTCAGCTTAAGCTTATTTCAACACACTGTTCAACAGTTCGCTAACCTGAAAGCCTGTAGTAAGCTAAAATGCAAATGTCCGGGGGTCTGAATGGGTTTTACTGACAGCTGATAACTGGCCAAAATTTTAACTGTCAACTGACAAATACTGCGTATTTTAACTGATCTGATAGCGGAGATACATTTATAAGATCTGTCAAAATCCATCCAGACCCATCATGTTCACGGTGGACAGTTTTGTTTCCTTGTAGTTATTCTAAATTTCTTAATTTCGGCATGGACAGAAAAACCATCAAGACTACTAGCACCTTAAATTAACAAATTTGTCATAAATTTATACGCTATAGCTTGCCAAGAAGCGGAGAATCACAGGTCAGTGATTTTTTTCTATTTTTTACAGACGTTTGTATGGCTCCAGCAATTTCTTGAATACCCAGCATGCAAGATTTGCATACCACATTAAACACTTGCCATTAACACAAACTGTCCGGCTGGAAATTTCATGCATAAACATTGAATGCTTTACCTTGACCTTATTATTAAACATGTTTAATACGGACACCCGTTAACATAGACAACGGGCATTTTTCCAACCTTAACTAATTCTAGGCATCAAAAATTTGTCAGGTTGAAAGGAAATGACATTTTTTAACAATTTTTTTTTAACGTTAGTGGGGTTTAGATATAACACAGCACTTTGTTATTCGACTATGACATCATTTTGCCTATTAAATGGCAAGGGAACATACGATGTATATGAATTGAGCGTATTGCACTGTAATATACTGGTTTGACAGGTTGGAAACAAAGCATTAAGTTAAATTGCAAATGCATGCATTCAGAATAAGATTGAAACACTGGCCCCGGTTGTTCAAAAGGTGGAGAGCGCTATCCGCCTTTTGAACAACCGGGGTCTGGACGATAAATGATGGCTAAATTAAGAAATTACTTAGAAAAGGGTTCTCAAAATTTGAAAAATTAAGAAGTGGAACAGAAAAAAAACACTTACAACAACAACAACAACAATAACAATTTTATTTCATTATTAATAAAACAATATTTTAAAACATTGGCAACCCGCATTATTTGATGGTTTGACAGATAATTATGTGTGGATATTTACTCATTTGCTTGCCATGCAACTCATAAAATATCTGCGCATATTATCTGTCAAATAAGGTGTTTATACAACAAAATGCATAAACTGCAGTATTCTTGAGATCCCGCATAATACGGACACCCTGTGACAGTTTGCGTAGTTCCTACTAACAATGTTTGTATCAATTTTGTCAAAATAAGGGTGGGTGATGGAGGGAGTATGGGAGGTGGGGAAGTAGGAAACCAGAAAAAAGATAGATGGGAAATGGGTGAGAAGCAACCTTTCAAGTTAATGTTTTATTTTAGTGGCCGTTTGGTGACTGACTCTTTATAAATTTGGCTGCCAGGTTGGCAAGTCCATTTTGAATCAGGCTGCTTGTGCTAAAATTTTAGAAGTAGTGCATGAGATAAGAGAAGGTCGAATTTCTGCCAATGTCTTATCTTTAAGTCAAGTCATTTTAAATGTTGAAAAGACAAAAATGAGTGCCTTGAAAGTTTGATTGAGGAAAGACAGCAGAAGCAGGAAGTTCAAACCCACCTGTTTCCCCTCCCCTCCCCCTCCTGTTCCATACCCCCCTCCCCCCTCCATAAAAAGAAACATGTAACTCCAACTTATGTGTATGATAAATGTTGAACAGGTTCTCAACTTCCAAGCAGACCCTTACATGGATACCAGACTCATTTTTTTCTAGGTAAGTACATACATGTGTAAGCTATTAAAATTACAATTATAATACCCATAATCATATTAATAATGGTGTTCTTATCACGGATGCAAAAATCTCAATGCACTTACAGTATTCAATAAAAAGTAATCATAACAAATGTTTCGTAAAATAACTAAAAATATGATTTTGTAAAAAGAAACATTTTCAGACGACTTTTTTTAAATTGATAGAGTTTTAAATAATTTGATTAAGTGCGGCAAATCCTTCCAGATTTAAGGAGCACAAAAAGAGAATGCATGTTAACCATAAATGGCTGTAGAGACTTTTGGTACTTGAAGAAAAGACTTGGCAAGTGAATTTTTAAGCGTTTTATCTTAATGTTGGATTTCATAGTTTAGAGAACCTCATTCCAAGGGTCTGTCTTCTTCCCAGAGGATGGTAAGAAGAGAGACCCTGGGTTCAACAAGGTTGAATTTAGAGTCTCTAGAATCTAGAATTCTTCGATTTTTAGAGCACAACCTGAATCAGTGCAATTTCAGTTGTTTACTGTTCAGTCTAACAGATTTTATGGCTATAGTTTTTGCTGACAATACATCAGCATACTTGAATGTTGTTTTGAAGACCTCCCAAGAACTAACACTACATGTACTTATGTGATCAGTTTATATAATATTTGAAAAAAAATATATTTTAAAAATTTCAAATAGTTGTTTTATCATTTAAGAATGCTGTTATAGTCATGGGCCATCTGCGTGACTTTACCTTTGCTGTAAGTTGTGCTTGACAAGCATGCCTGTTTTTTTTTTTCTAGTTTACTAAGTGGACGAATTTCCTCTCTAAGAGATGAAACAGGAGCGGTAAGTTAAAATCTAATTGCATTGAGACTAGTGCTGACTAAGGCAGTGTGAGTTTCATTTAATAGATCTACATTATTAATAGTCTGTACTGGTTTTGAATTGTTCTCAATGTTTTTTTTCTCCTTTTATTTTTTTTTAAATAGATATTTATTGATAGAGACCCAGATGCATTTGTACCCATATTGAATTTCTTAAGGACCAAAGAACTTGATGCAAGGTAAGGCTCAATATTAAATTAAACTGTTCTCACTTTTTTTGTTGTGAGAAGAATTAAGCAGACAAGCTTTTAGCCTGAAAGTGAAAGTAAATGTGGTGTCCTATTAAATGCCATATTTACTAAAAAAAAAGCACTGCCCTGAATATGCACTGCAAATAACCATAAAAATATGTGTATGAATAAGTGCTGCCCTTGAATACGCACTACACCCCTTAATATAGACTGCTAAACAGTCTTTACATGTGCTTCGACAGAAATCCACCAAGAAAGACAGCATCAGCTGAGGTGGTCAGTCCAAGAGAGACCTATGCCAGTGGACTTTTGATCTAAAGGACTCGTTGTTTCTTTAGAACAGAAACGTTCCTCTACACTGTTTGTCTTTACCTAGGAATTAATCGGGTACTGTTAGCTAGCTAGCGAAAGCTTACTAGAACATTCTTGGGATTAAGCCCTGCGGTAGACTTCACTGGCATTCCAATCCAGGGAGGAGTAGCCACAATACTTAATTTCTTGATTTAACACATACACCTGTACCAAATTAAGTTCAAGCATGTGTGTGCTCAGCCTGTAGCCAATGTGTGACTTAATCGCCTTACCTAACAGTTGATTATTTACTGATGGCTGTGTATTTCATGTTACAGAGGGTTGGACTTGAGAGTCATCAAGCATGAGGCAGAGTATTATGGTATTACCCCCCTAGGTATGTATAAATAGGATCTACAATCAAATATATTAATTGTTTGGTAACCAAATATGCAAAGGTCTCGAAAGGTGACAATCTCCATGAGACAAAGGAAAAACATACTGTTGTAAGTTACAATACACTGAAAATATCACTTATGTCCAGGATTGCACACAAGTAATGTTTGACAAATACTTTGTATTTGACTGAGGTATTTGTCTTTTCACATTACTTCATATGTCTCTGAATTATGTGTGTTATGGTGGACGTTTATAGATTGAGGACACTTTGTGATGCCTATCATGGAGTAGCAAAGCCTCCCTCTGTATGCAATCCTGGACATTACTAAAAATTGTGATGTAAACTTTAAATTGAATAAGATTCAGGGGTGTTCGTTTTTGCAAAAAGATGATTCATTGATTAACCATTAATGTCAATGGTTAAATTTGAAAAACGACAAGTGCTATTTAATATTACATGCACGTCTAACATTTCCATCAATGTTTTCATCACGTGTGTGATAAAGATTAGTGTGTTTCATAGTGATCGGTTTCATTGATGGCACTGTAAGTATTTTTGTACTAGCATTGTTTTAGGAGTGGGACATTAAAATGTATGAATGAATCATTTATTCATCAATGGCGATTTTCTTCATCCTAAAAACAGCTAAGCGGTTGGCTCTGTGTGAAGAAGTGTCCCACTCCAAATGCGGCGATGTACTGTTCCACAGCTACCTTTACCCCCCAGGTAACTACTCTTCACTTAGTCTGTGCCTTCACATTTTACTGTTTTAATACCCTTTCAGTCTCCCAGAGTCAATAAATAAATGTAGACAAACTAATGAAGTTCTAACTTTGGAGTGTGTCAACGAAATGCTATGGTGTGACCATTCAAATGAAACCTCTTGGGTAGTTCTTTTGCATGATACTATTTGTTTTTCAGTATTTTACAAAATGAAATTTGGAATTTTTGTTACATTTTGATGTTTGGCACTCTTGAGAGTCAAAGGGTTAAAAAGACTTTACTTCAACCTTCAAGTATCTATATTTGACTTGTTCTTGTCAGAATTTCCACTTCCTTCTGTGTCAAGACACTCATCATCAACAACCCTCACAAGACGAAGCTCGGCATCCACAGTGATCAGTGCATCACAGTATGAGACTGATGTGTCCTCTTACAGAGAGGCTGTCATCAGGGAAGTTCCTGATGATTCTTCCGACCCTATGGGTGAGTTTTTTCTTTATATGATTATGGTACAGTATGTATAATTTTAGCCTTCTAACTCCCTCACTATTCACCGAATAGTACATACCAAACCATGCAGTGAATAGCAAGTAAAAAATAGTTACTTTATTGCTGACAAATGGGAAAAAACTCACGCACAAAATCAACAATCAGTACTGTTATGAATTTGCTGTTGTACTCAAGCTTTTAGCCAGCAGGGGGTCCAGACATCCTGTGGACACCCACTTTTTGAAGAAATTCATGAAAATTGCACTTTCTCCTTTAAAAATTTATGATGGGAAATATCTTTAGGATGCCCACTTTTCAATTTCTGGCTAAAGACCTGGTTGTACTTGTCTAGTTATTATAATATATAGTAACAGTCATTTTAGACTCAGAGGAGGAACGCTTACCTGCTTCTACTCCATGACGCACCGCTACGTTTTCAGTAATCTGCAGTATATAGAATTTTTTAATTTGAATTTGAAGAAACGTTCCAGTTGTTAACACGAAATTATACCGGCTTAGTTCTTACATCGCGCCATCAGTGAACTGATGGCAATGCAAAATGGTGGCATAAGGCTTCCCCTATAAACACATCTATCTACATGTATCTATCTACTTTCCGGGGCTTGCTACTTTCATGGGGGGGGGGGGGGGCGTCGTTACTTTCGGGATTTATTAGCAACCTCAAAGTTTTGATGTTACTTTTGGGGGCTTGCTACTTTCAGGGGGTCGTTACTATGGGAACTTTACGGTATTATTATTATTATTATTATTATTATTATTATTATTATTAACAATGCCTGGAGGTGAATAGTAAATACTATTATTGATAAAGACTTTTGTTCTGGGGCCATCGTAGCTTGATAAGAAATAGAACACAAACCGCGGTGATAAACAATACAATACAATACAATTTTTACTCTTGTGTCAATCTTAAAATTATTTTCCAAAACACTCGCCGCATCAACTTGAATCGTTATTAGTTAAAGTTATTTACAAAGCCAGTTGTTGGGATTGTGAAGAATTTTACATTGGTAAAACTAAACGACGGCTTCATGATAGAAAAACTGAGCATTTTAAGGCCCTCGCTAAGCATGACCGCACATCAGCCATTGCTGACCATGTCAACACCACTGGACATAACATCAAGTGGGATCATTTTGATATCTCAGCGTCGGGCAAAGCTGATTTCCACTGTAAAATCAAAGAAACATTGTTTATACAAGAACTGAAGCCAGCTTTTAATGCAAACGTCAGTAGCGAGAAGCTGATGCTTTATTAATTAGCTGTTTTTTTTATAGATCAACTGTTAAGTTTTGTACTTAATCTCGGTCCCAGTCCCTTTTCAATACTATATAAGTATAGTTTTCAACACTGTAACGGTCACTTTTGAAAATGTATGTAGTAGCATACGAAACGTCAAGTTTTATAAAAAAATGAATAAGTTCAATATGTTTATCACCGCGGTTTGTGTTCTATTACTATTATTGATGTTCAGCTGCCTCTCATTACTAAAGCAAGAATGAATTGTCAGCACTGCACGGCACCTTGTTGAAACAAATTTGTTGTCTTGTGCAGATCTGGATCCCAGAAGAGTACTCATGATTGTGGGGCATCACAGTTTTGTGGCAGTTGCTTTTTCTCACTCCGTGTTCTGCTACAGGTCAGTTCAGCAATGAGAAGTATGAAGTCAAAGTGGAATTTCCATAGGGGTGGGGGTGGGGGTTAAACCAAAGAAACATTATTTTCATGGGGAAGATATGGATACCATATTTCCTTGAATAACAGCGGGGGTTGGGGGGGGGGGATTATTAATTTTTTCCACTCCAAAAGGGGGCAATTATTTGAGGGGAGGTGATTAATCAAGGGGGGCGATTATTTCAAATATTTTTTGCTGGAAGTGCTAACGTGCTTATTACAGAGATCCAAGAAATAGATGGAGGAAAGAGTCAAATACACGAATGTCGCTATATAAAAACTATATGAAACTTGTGCTTTTGTAACTTTTCTGTAATACTAACAACTGTTTCCTAGTATACAAAAAGTGAATTTTTAACTTCACTGAGAGAATGTGAAAGAAAGGGGAGGGGATGGGGGCGATTAATTGAGGGTGGCAATTATTTCAAATATTTCCACCAAAGGGGGACGATTATTCAAAGGGAGTAATTAATCTAAATGTTACCAGAATCGTGTTTCAGGGGCATGGCCCAAGTTAATTTTCACCCCGAAGAGGTACCAATTATTTTTATATTCAAGTAGTGTCATGTCATTCAATCATGTATCTGTTTTTGCCTTTCGTTCTCTAAAGATTCCAGGAAGGATCAATAACAGTGCTTATTTTCGATTTAAGCACCCTATTAAAGCATCAATTTAAGGGGTGTGTGGAATAAGGCTCTAAGTGACTTTTGATGTAACATCAAATTTTCCTTGTGTTTCACAAAGGAATACAAGGCAATTTGGAATGAGAATATAGCATTTTATCAGAAGTCACTTAGGGCTTTTTTCCAGGCACCCCCTTTATTTTAAATCCTAAAAAGTACAATGATCAATGATTGTAAATATGGAAGAACCCCAAGATCCCCTTTGATCCCTTTTGAATGTAGTAAGAAGTCGTCCACCAGTTTGTTATTGATGGTGCTGCTTTGACAAGTAGTTGTCATCATTAGTTAATATTTATCTCACTGCTATCTTTGCCTTCAGATCCAAAGACTCTGTCGGGTGGGAACGTATCTTTTCCACTCCTTATCTAAAAAACTGTGTGGAAAAAATGGCACTGAATGCCAAAGTAACGTCAAGTTCTCTTGGTGATAAAATGCTGGCAGTTTCAGCAGGTAAGCTTGATATTTTGCATCAATGTATAGTAGATTCCTAGGCACAATTTGCCATATACTGCATAATGGTGAGTTCAGGATTCAAATTCAAACCCAGTACACATTGGTGCTCCCATCACTGCACCAACCTCATTTTTCCCAGGGATAGTAGAGCAGGCAGTCACGCAAGCATGTGCGAAAAGAGTCTAGCCTTCTCTTTACCCCATGCGTCATGTCTGCTCACAGGTCAGAGGAGATTTTTGCGTGCTTAATCGCCCGCTCTACTATCCCTGAGAGAAATGAGTGACTCAGTACTCAGTTCCTAAGGGTCAATTTACCAAGATGGGATAAGTACATCCATTCATTGTTTTATTTAATATATGTGACTACAAAAACACTTTTGTCTCTTGCAGAAGGTAAAATTCGTTTATGGAGCTTTACTACCACAGACTGTATTCAAGGTGCCGTGAAATTCGAAATTGGTGAGTCATACATGTAAATCATTGCCTTTCAGTTGCCATGTGTTAACATGTAGTTTTAACAGTTACTGTAGCCTGTTTTCAATTGTTTCAATAAATAAAAAATAAAAATAAAATAAAATAGACTTATATAGCGCACATATCACAATAATTGTCTCATGGTGCTTTACATACACTTATGAGAATGAGATCGGACGTCAGCTTATGAAGGCGCCTCAGGTAGCCACTATCGGTCCATTGTTGATCTCATCTCCCCCACCCCACCCATGAACAATGTATGGCACTGAGGGTGGTCACAGCCAGAGTTATGTTACGTCCTCAGCGGTTCTTTTACATTTCTACAGACGGGACCACCATTTCTACGTAGTCATCCGAGCCACGTGAAGGTCTAACCATTTTGCAGATGTCATTGCAAAGGCGGCACCTTTGTCCTCAGTTATTTTAAGACCCTGAGTGTTGGTCCGGCCGGGATTCGAACCCGCGACCTCCCGCTCTGCAGACTGACGCTCTATCGACAGAGCTAACCAGGAGGCGGTGCAATCCTGCTCTACATGCTCTATCTAAGCTAAAATAATGATAAACATCTTCATGGGCATTATTATTCACTTAATATTGTAAATGTGTTCAATTGTTTAACAGGGACGTTTAACCTGAGTGTACCTGTAGATGCTCTGTTTTTTATTGGAAGTCAACTCGTGGCCACCAGCCACACAGGGAAGATTGGAGTGTGGAACTCTATGACACAACATTGGCAGGTATGTCTGGACAAACACAGTGCTGCTATTTAATCCAATAGGGAGGCAGCGTCGTCGAGTGGTTAGGGCAATGGGCTTCAAATCAGGAGGTCCCGAGTTCAAGTCCCGCTCTGACCACTAGCTGGAGTTGTTTCACGGTAGACCTGAATTCAACTCCTCGGCTATGCTTGTAAGTAGCCAACTGGCCTGCCTCCTGCCAGTTGGGATTTTTAAAGTGCAACTAACCCCAATTTTTTTCTTTCGCTAAATAAAATCTCCTGTTTGTCCTGATTAGTTGCGCGAAAAAATTATCGTAATTGATAAAATCCCAGCGTTTCTACAGCTGTTTGAAGTTAGGTGCTTCTGCCCCATTACCGAGCATTTGTGGGAGCTGGGTACGAACTTTGCTGTGACGTCATCGAAGGAGGCCATTTGCCGTGTTCTCATAAGCATATCACCGCGAAGCGACAAACGTGAAGGCATTTTAACGCGAATGGTACTCAAAAGCCAAAAAAGGGATTTTGTGAAGTCCGATGCCTTTTTTGTGTTTGCCCACAGTTCCTTTGCTCTTCGCATCATGAAAATCAATCTCCTTCGATGACGTCACAAGACGCCCAAACAAAACTCGGACCCATTCTTCACATTGCTCGGTAGTGGCCGAAAGAACCGCCAAAATTTGAAACTTTAAAAAATTATAAAAAATCAAGGAAAAATGCTACGGTAAAAAAAAATTCGCACAGGTAATCAGGACAATTAGGAGATTTCGTTTGGCGAAAAACATTATTGGGGGTTAGTTGCACTTTAACATGTTATGTTAAATTTGCAATATTTGTTTCCTTATTTGAGTGGTGTGCCTGTAAATTAGCTGCAGCAAATTCGCTGCTAGATAGCTAAGTGCTCGTCCACTATAAACAGTGTTTACAGTGAGGGGAAGGGAAAAAAAGGGGTGGGGGTGGGGGGTTATGGCAGTCAGAGATATTCTTGTTTTCGAAAATTTTAAGGCCTTCTCATTCTTGGAGGAAATTTAAGGCCCTTCCTTCGTTATAAGCAGATCTGGATCTGTCACTGCTTGGACTATTATTATGCTTGGTGCAAAAATATGCACAATTGTACCAAAATAATAATCATAAATAATATTCACCGGCCAGTAATATTGTTTGTCCTAGTTGTTTGCTTTACCCTTGACCCTTATCGAAAATTGTTAGGTTGGTCAAGTTACCCTGGATACCAGAGTTTAGTCTTTAAAGGCCCAGTACCACCCAAAATGCATTGCGCGCCCAATGCCTCGACGATTGAATTTAACACAGTCGAAAATTCCCGAAAGAGCCAATCACGAGCGAGCTCGTCATTTGATAACAAAAACAAACAACCGCAAAGCCCAATGGGTGATACTGGGCCTTTAAGCTACAAAAAGCGAGCTGAGCCGTGGCAAAGGCGCAAAGACGAGGAGTAAAAAGATTGCTTTCCAACTGTCAAATAAGCCAGTTAATGCGGTTGATTTTCACTCTTATCTTTTACGTGACTGGCCTCTGGGGCCAGGGTACATTCCTGCCGGGAATGCCACACTTATAAAACAATAGATTTTCTCAAGTTCTTTTAAAGAGGTTGTTACTTTTAAAAGTTAACGTTCCAGAGAAAGCAGAGAAAATGTTATCTTTTTTTCTCTCTCTTTTTTTTTGAAGATCCAGGATGTAACGCCGATCTCTAGCTATGACACAGCAGGTTCTTTTCTTCTTCTTGGATGTACAAACGGCTCCATTTATTACATTGGTAAGTTTGCTTTGGCCTTTGCTTTTTTAGCTTCTCCACCATTGCTACGTTAACTTGAGTTTTAAAGCGATTTTCAGTCGAGTGTCATAAAATCAAAACCAAAGTGATTACTCTGACCAATCAAAACAGAGGCAGACAGTCCAATGAACCAATCAGAGCTCAAGGCAAATACATGTAGCCGGCGCCAAGCGCGGGAAAACGCGTGCGAGCAGGTCACGATTGGTTTTGGTTTTACTTCTGATTGGTTCAGAAAGTGGCGCGAGATTTTTTAGAAAATCTCAAAGCGTAGCAATGCAAAAAGAAACTCACAGCGAAATTACTTTCGACACTCAATTAGCTAAACAATAGGCCTAAAGCAAAACAACATAAAGTTGTCAAAAGAGCTTTTAAAATTTACTCAGTTAGTTGCACACTGACAAGTTGTGCTAAATACCAAAAAGTCGAAGTTACACAGTTAATGTGACTAAGCTACACACCAATCGTTAATATAAATGTGATACATGGACTGTCTTATTAGAGGACTTGAATGGGCGGTTTATCTCTCTGATAACGGCTTTAGTTTGATTTGTCAGGAGAAAAAGCGAGAATATGTTGTCGGCTGAAATGTGTGGGCCCCGTGTGGTATCACTAAGGAATTATTTGCTTTGCAGACATGCAAAAGTTTCCCCTGAGAATGAAGGATAATGATCTACTGGTGACAGAGCTGTATAAAGATCCAAACGAAGACATGGTGACAGCACTCAGCGTCTACTTAACACCAAAGACTTGTAAGTAATCAAAAATCACTTTTAAAATGCATTTTCACGCTATCTAACGGCGGGTTCTTTTGGGACATTTTTTCGGAGTAGGAATACTCTACAGTAACGGTTGTTGTGTTGTATGGTATGGCTATTGTGTTTTCGAAAAGAATAGAATAGTATGTCTTGTTCATTTTGCCTCCAATAGTAGAATGAATGTTCAGAGCGATTGCCGTCCAACAAATCTTGGCCAACAAATGTTGGAACGTTTAGCCCCGCGTCCAACATTGCCGTCCAATAAATCTTGGCCAACAATGTTGGAACATTTATCCGCGCGTCCAACATTGCCGTCCTTCAAATCTTGGCCAACAATGTTGGAACGTTTAGCCCCGCGTCCAACATTGCCGTCCAACAAATCTTGGCCAACAATGCTGGAACATTTATCCGCGCGTCCAACATTGCCGTCCAACAAATCTTGACCAACAATGCTGGAACGTTTAGCCGCGGCTTAATGTATATACGAGTTTCATAATCATCTTCATCATTTCTTCATTTTTATAATCATAACGAGTAAAGCCGTTTCCTAGCTAACATTAAATGCGTTTTATTCTCAGGCTTAAGTGGGAATTGGATCGAGATTGCATACGGGACAAGTTCAGGAACAGTACGAGTCATCGTACAGCACCCCGAGACGGTGGGCCATGGACCACAACTCTTCCAAACATTCATGGTTCATCGAAATCCAGTCGTAAAAGTGATGCTGAGCGAGAAAAACCTCGTGTCCATCTGTTCAGAGTATAATCACGTGCGCACGTGGAACGTGACACGCTTCCGTGGCATGATCTCCACGCAGCCCGGTTCCACGCCTCTCGCGTCCTTTAATGTGGTTTCTCTTGAGTCACAGGATACCCATCCTAGTTCTTTAGCTGGGAATGTCATCGGTGAGTGTCTCGGCACACTTATTTTTAAAAATGTCACGTCGGTGATTAATGCACGGTCAAAACGCTTTACAATACGGACGCCAAAGGGACAGAGCTGAGCGTCTATATCACGGAGGTGTTCATATTTCAAAGACAGAATTTGTACGAATTTTGAATTCTTTGTTGAAGCGGACAATTTTTAATAACCAAATAATTTAGCGATTTCTGCTTAGTGACTACTAGTTTTACCGATTTCCGCAGTTTTTAACGGTTTCTGACATTT
Organism: Dendrophyllia cribrosa; assembly: GCA_024195265.1. Taxonomy (NCBI): domain Eukaryota; kingdom Metazoa; phylum Cnidaria; class Anthozoa; order Scleractinia; family Dendrophylliidae; genus Dendrophyllia; species Dendrophyllia cribrosa. Next base: position 44,591,413 of record JAJLRJ010000006.1, read on the forward strand.
TTTGAACAAATTTTCAATCTAGCGATAACCGATAATCGCTTGGTAACCCATTCCTGCGGGAAACGCGAAACGAAAAGAAAGCCCGACATAAGTAGAAAATACAATAAAAAAAAATCGCTAAATTATGTTCTCGCTAATATTCGCCATTTTTTATCGTCACCAGGCCCTTTTGGCGAGCGCGACGATCAGCAGGTGTTCATTCAGAAGCTTGTTCCAGACACAGATCACGTGATCGTACGGTTCTCTTCCACTGGAAAAAGGTAACAAGGTCGAACTTCCGTGTACGATGAACTGTTAACGACAACTTCTAGATCTTCAAAATGTGATAACCTTGTGTACCTTGTGACTCATGAGGAAACTCTTGTTATTTTTTTTTTAGAATCTGCACGATTCGCTCTGTGGGGGAGTAATATCACTTCATATTGCGTGCACGAATGTGATGCCTCTAGTAGAATGGGTTCCAGACCCCGGCGCTTCCTAATCACGGGGCATTCAAACGGGACCATACAGGTAAGAAAACGATATACTATACTACTACTACTAGGCGTGGCTTGAATCTTAGCTTGTTTCCCTCGCTGCTTTTAATCGCAACTCACTTTCGCGTTTGTTTTTGGCATGGATACTGTCTCCTGCATAAATACCATCTTTCGCATACCTTCTCTCGTGTAAAAATGGGACAATTCAGGTCAAATTAAACTGTAGTTGCAATGTGTCTAAAACGTGCGTGTTGCCATTGGGGCGTATGGTTGGACGCGCTAAAAATACCAAAAATGCATATCGACACAAAATAAATCCTTATAAACAAACAAGTCAGAAATGTATGAAAAAACATCAGTGGTTCTAAGCATAAATAAGCGGAATTGTACCTGATGTTTTCTCATATATTTCGAACGGAGTTTGTGTAATATAATCTAGGAAATCCCTTACGGACCTCACCAGTGCAGCCTTGAGGGTATCTAACATGTCATGTAACACGCACTAAACGTCTTAACTTTTTTATTCGAGAGCAATTTCATATTTGTGTTTCAGATGTGGGATTTGACAACGGCGCTGGAAATTATCTCCAAGCAATCTGTTGAATCGACAGGTTAGTGATGAAAGAAATTATTTTATAAAAGGACACTTGTCCTGGTGAGACTGGTATAATATTCTCTTCCCTTATTTAATACTGATGTCGCTGTTATTACGCATGCCTCTCAAACATTACTTTTCTTTTAGAACGTGACGACATCGGTAATGTCACGCAAGGAGAGCTTTTACGAACACTGGAGCAGTGTGACCTCAGCGCGTCACGCTGCACTACTCCGTCCATGTCACCAGCCACTTCTCTGCTGCAAACAAATCTCACGGGCTCACGCCTGAAGCTTTCATACTCATGCCCCAGCTTGGGCGAAGATGACCGAGAGGAGGCTGGCGCTAGCGGTGGAAAGTCTAGATATGTTTATATATCGCAGTGTTAAGATCCATCTAGATGGTTTCAACTTTCCCTCAACAATTTCGCCCTTTGTTGATCAAAGTTGAATTGTGTTGAATTCAAGGCCCCAGTTAGCTTCAAACATTAAACAATGAATACATTCTTGTAGGAATTTTTCATGACAAATTATACGCGTTTTTTTTTTGCGCTAATAAAAAACGCGAAAAGAAATCTGCTAATTATTTTATTTATCAACAAAGCGTCCAAAATTGCGAAAAGTAGATGCCTCGAAAAATTCCCACAGTGAAGTATGAAAAAAAATTCCTGTGCTCATGTTTCTTTTGTACCTTAGGAGCTCTTTTGGGTCGAAGAATAAAGAGAACGCGTGCTTTTGTTAACCACAGATTCGATCGTACCGTACCTGTGATTGAGAAATTTAGATTGGGTACAAAACCTGAGACTTTATTTGGGAAAATCCAAATTTGTATTCATACCGATAATGAGACGGATTTTCTGAAGACGAAAGAAACGCTGAATCCAACAACGCGGATGTGGATCCATGTTCTTCTGCCGATGACTACAAGCACGCTTTTCAAATCCCGCCCCAAAGAAACGTCGTGATTCTGAATCCTTAAACTCCAGATTCAGATTCAATCCATTGAATCCAATCTGAGTATGGATTCATTGGAATCATGATCCGTTTGTAGATTTTAAGTAAAAAAAAACAAGAAAAATCGGATTTTCCCAATTAATCGCAGTCACACCCTTAAATGTTGGAATTATTTTACACCTCGCGCCCATCGTAGTATTGGTCTATATTACTTTGTACTTTTTTATTTCATAACAATGGCGGTGTATACGAAAGCAATTGTGAAGTAATATATCAAACACGAGGAAGAGTGTTTTATCAGAGGACATTCAAACACCAAGAGGGTTGAAAAACGAGGCGCAGCTGAGTTTTTTTTTAACCCTGATGAAACACTCTTTCGAGTGATTGTTATAGCTTCTCAAACTGATCATTAAATGAAGAGAAAACGAAAAAATAAAATCGCCAAAAATCTATGCAAATTAAAACCAAACCTCCTTCACGGCAGTGATTTCCTTTGTGTTCTCGTCATGAATTATTACTGCATTTTAGAAATAACTTTCGACACTCATTTGAAAATCGCTCTATAATATTAATCACTATAAACTGGGAAGTTTTACTTGTGACTACTGATTGGTTATCCATAACAACCGAACCAGCTGTTATCGACTGTTATCGATTAATCGATTGATTTCCGACTAAGAACTAAATAGGCCATTTCCGAGTTACGTTATGCCTCGTTGTCAAAGCGAGGCTAGGTGCACAACCTTTCATATGAAGATGAGTTTTATTTGCATTTGAATAAAAAAACATTTTCATATGAAAGGTTGTGCACCTAGCCTCGCTTTGACAACGAGGCATAACGTAACTCGGAAATGGCCTATTCGCCCCAGCTGAATAATATTAGGTCTGTAAAGAGAATTGACATGTTGATCCAGGGTTTGTTTGTATAGCAACGCAAAAATTAATTCTTTTAAAGGTGTACACTAATTTAAATAAATAGCTAAACATTTCGCTGAATTTCTTTCCAAAATTGTAGCTCTTAATTTATATAAACGTGAATAGTTTATCTTCTTTTTAAAGAAATTGTAAATTTATTTAAGGAAAGAAAATAAAGCGTTTTTCAGTTAATTATGTGGCTGCTTGTTTATTAAGGACAACACTACGACGCCATGGGTAGGGCAGAGTTTAAATTGCGACACTTATTAGGCCGATTGTCGTGCTTAAAAAGTGGCAAGAGTTGGGTAATTTAAATGTTGATCGTAGTTGCGAAGTTCTTACATTGTTTGTGCATATCTTTATGTATAACAAATTTCCTAATACTACGATTATCAGTTGAGCAAGGTACGAGCGATGGTGACAAAGTTTTGCCGTTAAATCTACGTTGTTGTCAAGGGCAACTTGCTACGTTTCCAACGGTTGCTTGTCTGTCATTGGACGTCATCAGTAACAAAAGGCGTTACCGTTGGAAACGTAGCAAGTTGCCTTTGACAACAACTTAGTTTTAACGGCAAAACTTTGTAGTATGATGGTATGATGGGATGTTAGCAGGCTCGATTTGAGTGCATTACGCATGTTTTCAGGGCATAGTGTTTAACAATTCGCCACTCCAGAAACTATGGGAGACTAAGCTTTCTGGGATCGTTTGGGTAACCAGCGTCAGTTACGATAGGTTGATGGTTTCCAAAGGCAACTATTAACCAATCATAGCTCATATTGGTTACCCAAACGATCCCAGAAATCTCAGTGCCAAAAACTGGCGCTCAGTCTCCCCATAGTTTTTGGAGTGGCGTATTGGTTTCACAAACAAGTCCCGTCGCTATTCTTCTAAACTCTCCGATTCAAGACAGATTTTGTAGTAACACCGCCCCCAGAAGGTCAAAACATGAGGCCTGAATAAAGCCTCACATGAGGCCTCGGGGTTTACACAACTATTTTGTTTTGGTTAGCTTTCAACAAACCCGAAACTAAATCACCTACTATATTGTTGAGGTTTAGTATTTTATATTTCTCAAGAGAAAAATAGTGGCGATGCGCACTTCACTGTCGAACTAATCGTGCATTCTATTTTGTGTGTGACATACATTTGTTGATAGTCATTTAAATGCGCAATTCGGGCTGCAGCTGTGTTTATCAAAATAAACCATTCACTTCATCTTCACATTCATGACGCCGTTTTGAACATAACCGTGCGCCTGAGCAAAGTTTTTTTCGAAGGATTTGCGAGTGAAACAGTTTTTATTGCAGAGCACATCAACCGACTTCCAGAGTGGGCGCGAATTTTCAAGAAAACTATAACAAACTATATATCAATAGAAAGTAAATGTAGTTTTCAATAAAAATATAACTTTAGCGACTTTTACTGTGACGAAATGCCGAGAGCCGGTAAACCCACAACCGATCGAGGTTTGTTCTATCGAATTTATGGGGAATCAAATGCCACAGCCCGCGTAGCAGGCGCTCGTTTATTTGTAGTGCGAAATTTTGCGCGAGAGGCGCACGCACGAACGCCCCTAGCGGCCCGGAGGGATGAGAGGCAGCTGTATTCAGTCACTGGCTTTAATACAGGCACCCTAGATACAATCTCAGAAGGAATAAAAAGAGAAATGAGACTTCCCCTCCCTCCGATCCAATGATGAATACGCGCTAAAACCAAAACGCGCCATTTTTCCATCACCGTGAAATAGGGGGAGGAGATTGTAGGTAGAAGTATCCGGCTGTTCTACCTAATGTTACGGCGCGAAACAAACATGCACTACTTGAAAATGGCGGCATTGTAGCTTACGACAACATCGGCCTTTCCGCCTGCCGTTTCTTGGCAGAGTGAAACAACAGGGGAAAGTTGCATAAAACTTAACGTCGGACGTAACTCACTTTTTTCACATCAGACGTTAGCAGTTACATCCAAGTGACTCCAGAAGACTTCTGTTAGTGGGCTAAAATTGTGCGCGTGCATTTAAAGAATTGTTAACACGTGATTATGTTCTTTTTACCAGCGAAAGAAAAGCATATGCATGTTGTCTATGCAACGGAGCTGGAGTGAGAAGGGGAGAAAGGGGGTGCGAACAGGGTGTCTGAATTCCCCTCCTTCTCGGCTCGTCCTTCATCCCCGCCTCTGGCCCCCTTATTTATTCTAATAGCAAAACTTTACGCAATAATACTTTAAACTTCTTTATTGGATACTCTTGACAATGAATTGCGATTCTTCTACTAGTTGTTGCTCTAACTTGCGACCTTACCGAATTTTAGCAGCGCTCTTTATATTAAGGATTTTTGCTCCTCCCTTCTTGTTTCCAGGGTTCCTGCTCAATGTACCTCCTCCCACCTTTCCCACCCATAATACCTTCACAATTTTCAAACTTTTCGTGCAGTAGGAAAAAAGAAAAAGAATGCATAATGAGAAAACATGTTGGAGAATTAAATTCAAATGGACAGGGACGGCCTCAAAATTTATTCTGTTGCTTCTTGAACTCATGCATGTTAAGAGAAACTCACAAAAATACACGAGTCTAACTTGATTTGTACCTTTCAATTTCCATACAAACCTTTCAATTTTCCACCATGTTGACCTGATTAGCCGGGATGCACTCATCAAGGTGGTCTCAGTGTTGGAAAAGCTGATGTTTAATCTAAGATCTTCTAACAACTTTTGCGGTTGCTCGACATTTAAGAGCGCATTGGCTGAAGTTTCTATTCAGTCTCTTATTGAACCAATTGACTCACTGGAAGCATTCATTTGAGTTTATGAAATATGGGGAGAATGAAAGACAAGTCAAAAGTAAACAAACACTGCCTTCAAAACCACGCAGTTAATTATCCATTCAACGTTATGCACAGTATTTGGCTGCTAGTTCGCATTTGAAGATTTATACAACAACGTTGGACTGTCACATAAAGGCCGATGAAGCCAAGTGTAAATTAAGCGCTTCACTTTGAATACTCATGAAATAACACTTTCGAGTTTCAAACTTACGTTCACTTGTGCACGTTTTGTCACCCAATGCAAGTCTGTCGGCAAGTTGAAATATTTAAAACTTTAGTCGACTTGCGCTCCCGTGTGCCAGGGCTTTAGGAACATCATTTTGAGACTTTGGCTACTGTCCGCTTACAATACAGGCCTCGGTTGTTCAAAAGGTGGCTAGCGCTATCCACCAGATAAGTCACTATTTCTACCTATTGTTTTCTTGTACTCTATTGTTGTATGTTTTGTTTTCTTTGTTTTATGTCACTCGTGAGTTTCGCAGGTTTTTACACTGAGATAAACCCCCAAATTTACATCATAGCATCATCATGGTCGAAAAAATCTCATTGGCATTAAATATCTCTATTTGTCCAAGAAAGTATCGATTCAATTCCCAAAAACCGTTTTTCCACCTTCTGAGACAAATGACAGAATGTCACCATTCAATCAATAGCAAGACGCCGTAATTTCGTCCAACCAATCACAAAAAAGAAAGAGTTGCCGCAAGCCGTCGAGCGCGCGTGAGGAATTCGGCTTTTTTTCCATAGTTCTTTTTTACCTCTGTTCAGTGCGTATTTCACAAACTCTTTCAATGCTGATTCAAATTTGAAGCAAGTTATTGCTCAAGAAGAAGTGAAAACCTTACTTACAAGTATTACACGCAGTACGCTAAAGATGAGATGGGAATAACAATTTGCCACGCAGGCATATTTTCCGTGATACAAGGTATAGTAACAACTTACCGAGTAACAATCTTTGCGGCCGTTCAAGTGTTGCATGTAAAACGTTTTCTGGGTTTATGAAAGTTAATCGTGATTTATCCTAAAATTAGTTTTATTTACATTTTATAGGTTTTGAACGATCAAGGCCCGTTTACACAGGCGATTTTTTGTGAAATTTTTGTCGCAATTTTCGGTGCAATTTTTTGTCGCGTCTAAGTTGCATCTTCAAATATAATCGCATGTGCAAACTAGTGGCGATTTCAGTGCAATTTGGGAGCGATTTGTCGCGTGATGTCGCAGAGGTTTCGAACATGTTCGAAACCTGATGCAACTTGGCGGCGATTTTTGGGAAATCACAGCATTCCTCGAGAGCTACGATAATGTTAATATTTTGAGTGATATTTATATTTGTATAACGTTATTCATTGTTTTCTAAAGTTAACATTTGTCTTAAAATTAGTTTACTTGCATTATTTCTAGGTTTTACAGGACCTGGAAGAAAGCTCTAAGCCTCCAGAGCTGCGTAAAAGTGTTCAAAGTTTAAGCATTGCACAAAGTTCTTGAAAGCTAACAGATATACCATCAAAGACGTGATATGATAAGGAAAATTAATTGAATTCATGGCGACTTCAGAGTTTTACAACAATTTTGGCATATAACAGCTAAGGTAATGTTATTTTCAACTTTATTTAATGGTGGATTTCCACTGTCGCGTAATTTTTCTGATTGTACTGACGTAGAGAAAAAATAAGAGGCGGTTTGCGTAAATGTAACAAGTTGAACCGTGCTCCTGAATGTAACGTTTGCACTAAGCCATGTTTTTTCCGCGCGTGATTAAAAGCCAAGATTAAGTCAGTTAATTCTGAGTCCGTAGTAAGTTGTAACGTTTGCACCTCGTAACGAAATGTTATTCCAAAACTTCCGAATAACTCTCACAGAATTTGAAGCTTTCTCATTTTTAACGACATGCCTGTTAATTACTAGAGGTTGTTTAATCTCAACAAATTTAGTTTCTTTTTATAAAAACGCTGTAAAGGTAATTTTGAATTCCACCGTCGATCAAGGACTTTATAATATGACCGTACGGCCCCGCTGACGCAATCCTACAGAAAATAGAATCGTAAGGTGACGTGAGCGGGGCCGGACGGGTTGACGTGAGCGGGGCCGGACGGGTTGACGTGAGCCGGTCCGGAAAAAGCCGTCCAGCCCCGCTTGAGTTCAAGCGACCTCGCACTGCACGACTATTCTTGTACTTTCTAGTCATATTATAAAATACTTATTGACTGAGTTAGGTCGGGCCGGACGGGAAAATATTTGGCTCTCGGTCATGTCGCACGGACCTCGCTGCGCTCGGTCCGTACGCCATGACCTCTAGCCAAATATTTTCCCGTCCGGCCCTCCCACTCAGTCAATAAGTGCATATTATTCAATTTTCAAAAAATTTATATATATATTAATATCGACAAAATTCTAAACTCGCTAAATTAAAGATGTCACTGAAATAGTAATTAAGTAGTGCTCATCTAATCTCCCCTTGTCATTCTGTTTTCAGGGAATAGAGGACATTCACCGAAGCACCAATCTTCACAAGGACCACAAGGGAACACCCCTGCTAGAAAAACTCCTCCCTGACTTGTACAATCGTGTTGCTACCCTTTGGACAAAAGACGAACTATGAATTACAACGTAGAACAGCAAGAAAAAGATAACGTTCGTCACAGACCTTTCATTGTCCTGGTATCGTAAGCTTTTCTTTCATTTTCATTAGGACAAAGTCAAAATGACAAAATTATGGTTGGATTTAACTGCAGACTACACTAAAGTTGTCACGTTAGTCTTTGCAAAGCGCCGATTGTTACCCTTTAGCTTTAAAACAATTTGAAATCAACTATACGCCTATGCTGCAGATAAATCCACACTATATTGGGATACTAATTAACGAAGCCGGGGGAGAGTTAGTCACAAAATTATTGCTGCTTTTTAGGTTCAACTGTGGCAAGTTAAGTATCGTTACTTATACATAAAACGTTTCTGCAACGACAAAAGAAAGACATAAAGTGAATCTCCGAGAGAGCAAACTAACGTTTTTTGGTCAATTTGAGACTAATGACCCATTTACACCAACGGTTAAACATGTTTAAATGTCATTTAGTTCAACTACGTTTTATATTTAGCCTCTGACGTTTTGAAATGTATATGACTCAAACTACCTGGAAAGGTAATAAAGTCGATAAAGTTTCTTTTAGTAAAGATTTCACTCCAAATATTACGGGAGGTTAGGAGGTATTTTTCTAAACCTGTTTTAAACTCAACAACATTTGTTTAAGCGTTGGTGTGAGTGGGGTATTAGTTACAATGGATTTTGCGCTTCGCCAATAACTTCGACATGAGCAAATCATCGGCCTCAAACATTTGCCAAATTGTTCTCTTTCATTTAGTCGGAAATTCCCCTAACAGAGCCACTTTAAAGCTCTTAAAAGAATCCGGCTTTTGCTTTGTCTAAAATTGGGTATCCTGCATGGTTGGTGAATAGAAAAATTAGAATCTGATGTATTATCAACTGATGTTTGAGCGGCAAAGTGCACTACGACTGGCGATAACATACAGAAAAGCGCCATTTTGTTGTTGCATTCGTTACTATTCTTTAATCATTTATTTACTCAGTGCGTTCGTTATAGAGAGGTTATTTTGGGAGGTCTAAGGATGTGACTGCTGATCTCTGGCGTTGCCTTTGTGTAGAACTGACCCTAAGGCTTGTTGAGAGATTTAAATTAGAGCAAATGGATTGAACGTTGGACGGGACGTATAAAAGTTGCCTTTGTAGCGCGGAAAGGGGCCGTTGTGGGAAAGTAACCATCAGAAGATGTTAGAATGGATACCTTAGTTATATCTTAGTTCTGCATTTCGGTGGTTCTCAGGACCTCTCAGGTATAGTTCTTCAGTTCTGTGGCTTTCTGTGGCTCCGTAGTTGTACACTAGGTTCTCTAGTTAACTTGTTGTGACATATATATGTAATATTTACTACATAAGCGGAAGTGTTGTATCGGCCTATACAATCACGAGACGCAGCCGAGTGAATGAAAAGTGCCGATACAAAACGGACGCGAATGAGTAAACAACTTGTGAAATTCACATTCACATGTAAATTAGATACAACCACTAGTGAGTTGTATCAAGATTGTATCTGGTATACATGGTAACCATGTGATTGGAATGGCTCATTTCTACTGATTTGTTAGTACCCTTATGAATTATTAATGAATTTTACAACTATGTTTGTGTTTTTGATACTGAATTTGTATCTTTTTCCTGATTTAGACGAGGGTCATGCATGGATTCGTCAGTGGTAACTGTTTAGCATTACTTTACTAACGTTGTTTGCTCTTTTTTCTTTACTCTGTTAGGTTTCATGTTTTAAAAATGAAGAACGATGATTTGCACAGCTCGTGTTGAAAAAGATGGACTCTAGGAGCTTTAAAACAAGATCACAAGGAAAAACGCTTTAGTATACATGGTTTACTATTCTTTTAATCAAATTTGTTGTTGTTATTCGTAGTAGGACGCAGTAGGTCGACGCAGTAGTTGAAGGACATATCAAGAAGACGAAGAGTGCCTCAAAAATTGTTGATGATGAGATGCTTATAAAGGAATACTTGAGCTAAGATGAATCAAAGAGCCTTGATACATGCTGCAGGCTACATGCTGGTTAAGCTCATCTGCCTCGTAAAACAATGATATGACGCGCGCCTCTTCAGAAATATTGAAACACCGGGACACCGGAATGGCCCGGAACACTATATATAACGGCTAACCCTAACCTTAACCAAAAGCTAACCTAGGCCCTAATTTAGGTGTTTTGGGTTGTCCCGGTGTTCCATGTCCTTCCAGTATTCTGGTTTTCCTGGTTTTAGTATAGGCCTGCAACATCATTCCGAAAGGTCACGTGACGGGTGCAGAGGAATAGGTGGAGTGCTGGTTGTCGCTTTCTGTTCTTAGTTTCATGGTCTGTTCAACATGTGGTCTACATGTGCAATATACTGATATAGCTTACTGATATTCAGCTTTTTTAGCTGAGTGCCTGTGGTTGCGGACATTCTCCAATATCCTTGACCACGTATTTTCGCTTTCTCTGACTCTTAACTTTTTTTAATGCGTTTATTGTATTGTTCAATTTACTTCCGTTATCAGCAATTATTGTTATTTTTTAATATTATTATTGCTTCATAATCGTCCTTAATTATGCTCTGTGACTGGCTATTGAAAGGAAAGAGGAGCATTACGGGTTCGATTCACAATCATCCCTAGGAAGAGCGGAAGAGTCGGTCTTGTGGTCCAGAATGACTTCGACTTCGCCGATGACATCGCGCTTGTGTCAGACTCAGTTGAGAAGGCAAAGACTTTGCTGCTTAGCGTGGAGGGAGACTGCAAGAAGGTTGGTCTATGGCTCAGTTTAGCGCTAAGAAAACAAAGGTCATGAGCTTCAACATCAAGGAGGAAGTCAAGATCGCCACCAAAGATGGTTTATCACTCGCTGTCAAAAGGACTTTAAGTACCTTGGCTCCTATATTAGCTCCACTGAGAAAGACATCCGGACGAGGAAGGCACAAGCCTGGAGAGCACTAGTCCAGCATGCCGGAAGACCTCAAAATGACTTTTTTAATTCAAGACTTCTTTGGATCACATTTTACTCTATGGCTCGAAGGCATGGACGCTCACAATAGAACAAAAGGCTCGGCTTCACGTCTGCTACATTCGTATGGTCAGGATGGTCCTCAATGACTCATGGAAGGATAGGGTCAGAGACAAAGTCCTTTATGGCGATCTGCCTAGTCTCTCCGTCAACATCGGGATAAGTAAACTCCGACTGGCTGAACACTGTATACGACACCCTGGACCCTGCTAGTGACTTGGTCCTCTGGGAACCGACCCAGGGAGAAGCCTCACGAGGGGGACGGGTCCTTACATACAGAGTTGCCAGAGGGTGTTCCGGCAAAGATCGCGGACCGTGAAGTTTGGTGTGTTATTATACCCCGAGGGGAATCGACTTGATTGAATTAGTATCACCACTTGTCATACATAAGATGTTTCCAGGATATTTAATAATCCGATTTTAGAAGGCTGGAAAGCCGTTGCTTATTCTGCGGTATTCCACGGGTTGTATTCAACGGTAGTTTAACGGCGTCGTATATAGTCGAAACATCTTCATATCTTCCTCGCTAATCTTAGGAAATCTTCGGTAATCTTCGTAAAGAATGACCGAAAACATGAAAATGACCTTCGGATAATAATTGCAAATTTTCGGAACACCTTCGGTAAATTGTCGGTAGTCTTCGACAAACTTTGGAAAATTCAGAAATTGATCACAAACTTGCAAATAGCATTGTAACAATATCCGAAATTTGTTAAAAAAAACTGTCGGAAATCGTCGGAAGACCTTCGATGGTACCAAAGTTATAAAGGCACAAGATGCTCGTGACTTGATTTTTCTTTGTTTACACATGAGCCTAAACGATTCTGTGCATACAAAACCATTGTATAACTAGTACTTATATCAGATCGTCGTCTTCTGCGGATCCAGCCCAAAGAGTGACAACTATCACATGATATCATAACTTGGCCAGTATTTTGTAGGTTTATATGAATTTTTGCCACTGAAATTGTTTATTTACAGCATAATTTTACAGATACCACGCAGCACTTAACAACCTCTAATCTCATTGGACTTAGGTATCACGCAGCTCTATTGTTTTCAGGGCTAGGGTCCATTGTTGTGTTGCTTGTTCTATTGTTTTCTCAGCAAATCAGAGAAGACCTTGTAAGAGTTGCGTACTGCCCCTAACATTAACCTTACACCCCACCCCCTCCACCCCCGCCCCCTGCATTCATCTATGATATAGTTGTCCAATCCTATAACTATCCAATACATCTATAGTAAAAAACATACGACATTTATCGATGTACTGAGAGTAGTAAAATAAGCTACACCTTTGGGGTAAACCTACTCATTTCTGTGAAGTCACAATTTCCTTTATAAATGCCGGCTATAAATGTATAAATGCTGCTATAATGTAAGGAATACATCCATCAATAGCTTTTACATAATATATCGTGGGATAGAATTTGTATCTGTTAATTTGGAGAAAGAACGGCGTTTGCCATAAAAAAATAATTGAAAAGGTTGACCATAACTACACGCCCGTTGTCTTGTAATGGTTTTTAGCTGTCTTATGTATTCCATTCGCTTTCGAGCACTTAACACCCCATTTACCTTCGTCTTCTCGAAGTGCAATTTTCATTTCACGCATGCACTTGCAGCAATCGTTTTCACAACAGCTTCATTTCAATGTCAAATCCTTTTTTTTCAACACACGGAGCACCATTCGCGCTATGGTTTTAACATAACCCCGAGAAAGACTCAGAATAGTGAGACACTCCCAATATTGTTGTTAGCATTGTCGTTAGCATCGTCGTTAGCATCGCATCAACCGTCTTCCTGGGAAATCTTGCTGTTATCTTAAAATGAAAATAAAAATAAATTAAAATAAATAAATAAATATTAAATAAAATAAATAAATCGTCCTTATTTAACGAGGGTGACACTAAATAGTCAAAAGACTAACAAACCTGTGGCCCTCGGATTCCCGGACGCCGGGGCCGGGAATCGAACCCGGGTCACATTACTAGATCATTACACAACACTAGAGCCTCTTTTGCTAGTTTATCAGATTCCTCCTTGTTTTCCTTAGCCTGTTAATTTATTGTTTATGTCACTAATTGTTGTTGTTGTAATTTTTGTTTGTCTCACTACTTATGTATTTCTGTGGTGTGTATGTATGTGTGCGAGAGAGAGAGAGGGAATAATGCGTGTACGCGACGCCTGTAACTGCGCGAGCACATACACGCAACACGCACGCGATAATATTTAATCATATATTATAGTCTCTTACATGCTACTTAATTACACTGATTAGAAAGTCTGTTTTATATTACTAATGATTTTCCATTCATGCTGATCTTTTTTCTTCTAAAAAGTTTTATTTATAGAGAATTGCAGATAATTATCGATTGAGTACATCTCAGGAAGCTCGTTATGAAGAAAATGGGTCTCAAGTCCATCAACAATCCACTGTTTAGCACACAAGGCCATAACTAACGAGTAAGTCTTGGAAAACCTGTGGAGTTTTCACGATCGAGAAAGAAAAAATGATAGTGCGATTTTCAATTGAGTGTCGAAAGTAATTTCGCTATTTCTTTGATCTTGCAGTGCTACGCTTTGTAATTGGCTAAAATATCCTCCGTCAATTTCTCAACCAATCAGAGGTGAAACCAAAACCAATCGTGACTTGCTCCCTCGCGTTTCTCGCGCTTGGCGCTAGCGACATGTATTTGCGTCGAGCTGTGATTGCTTCATTGGATTGTCTGCTTCTATTTTATTGGCCAGAGTAGTTACGACACTCCAGGACCTCCAATGAAAACCGCTTTATAATATCAGATCAATAAATAAACTTGGGCCGCAATGCGGGAGTAAGTAAGGTTCTAACTAATATTTGCCAACTGCAAGTTTTGCAATGTTTAAATCTTGCAGTTCTCAGGATGCCAGGAACATATTAGACCGAGGATGCTGACAATTCCGCTACAATTAGGGCAAGCCAATGGCGAGATACTAATTGCAGTTAGGTATATATACGTCCTAATGTTTTCATTTTTTATGTGCGCGCGCAACGCCTGTAACTGCGCGAGCACATGCACGCAACACGCGCACGATAATTTTTAAGCGTATATATGTTATAGCCACTTATACGACATTCGAGTGAAAACTGCTCTATAATATCAGATTAAAAAAAAAATTTTTGGGCCGCGATGCGCGAGTAAAACACGGCGCTAGGTAATATTTGCCAATTGCAATTTTAATCTTACAGTTTTGTAATTTTTTAATCTTGCAGTTCTCATGGATGCCAGGAACCTATTAGACTGGATATGCTGAGAATTCCGTTACAAGGAAAAGCCAATGACGAGATACTTATACGTTCTAACGTTTTCATTTTTTGTATGCCCGTTAATCTTGCAGTTTTGCAATGTTTTAATCTTGCAGTTCTCAGGGATGCCAGGAACATATTAAACGCAGATACTGACAAAACTGCTACAAGGAAAGGAAGTGGCGACTAATTGCAGCTAGGTATATATACGTCCTAATTTTTTTTGTGTGCGCGCGCGCGACGCCTGTAACTGCACGAGAACATGCACGCAACACACGCGCGATAATTCCTTAGCACATATTACCTGCTTCATAATTACACTGATTAGAAAAAAACTAGTAATTTTCCATTCATCGCCTCTCTTTTGTCTTGTAAACAGTTTTATTTGAAGAGAATTGCGGATAATCATTGATTGAAGACATCTCAGGAGGCTCCTTATAAAGATAATGGTCTTAGGTCGATCAACAATCCACCGTATAACACACAAAGTAAATAACTAACAGGTAAGTCTTGGAAAACCTGTAGAATTTTCACATGAGTGTCAAAAGTAACTGAACTTTGCTAGTGCTTTGGTTTTGCATTGTTACGGCTTTGTGGTTAGCTAAAATATCTTGCGCCACTTTCTCGACCAATCAGAAGTAAAACCAAAACCGATTGTAACTTGTTTATAAGCATTTTTCCGCGCTCAACGCCGGCTGCATGTACAGTGTATTTGCATCGAGCTCTGATTGGTTCATTGGATTGGTTGCTTATTGGCCAGAGTGGTTAGTTTTTTTACCTATTACGATGTTAATCTTAGAATTTTGCAATTTTTAAATTGCAGGGATGGCGGGAGCCTATTAGAAATATAGACTGGATATGCTGACAATTCCGCTAAAAGGAAAAGCCAATGGCGACATACTAATTGCAGCTATAATAGGTAAATAGATGTCCTAATTTTTTCTCATTCATTCATTCATTCATTCATTCGAGCCCAACACAGAAAAAATGTTATATATAACTGTGATTAAACGAAACAAAGAATCGATAGCTGACGAGAGTTTAAAGCACAAGGTGGTTCCCTTGGGTATTAATAAAAGCACATACCCTAACTATCATAAGTCACAAAATAGAGCCTAATGTCCTTGTCTTGCAATTTCCGTTCACGAGATTTACCTATGAGGATTCCAACGTATTTATACCTATTTATCAGTTATCATTGCTAGGAAACAGAACACATAGAGAATGGCAACTGCAGTTTTGAGTTGCCATATTTCGAGTTTTCGACTTTGCTATGGCTTCAGGAAATAGATACGGACAACATTTATCAAGGAAAAATCATAGGATCGTTGAGAGGGTTTACCCAATACCACGAAATTTCGTACATTTCACTATTAAACTAAGTTCTATAACATATTTTTTCTTTAAAAAAATATGTGAAAGTTAGCGTTTGTATCAGAAAATTTGCGAAGTTTTAGAAAAATTCACGGATTAAGGAAAAGCGAGAAAATCTGCTGTAAATTCTACTTTTTGCTTTGCCGGCGTCAATAACATTGGTTGTTAATATAGTATTGTTGTAATGTTATCGGTTGATTTCTGAGGGGAGTATGGAGAGAAGCCTTCAAACAACAGACTTACTCAAAGACTGAGAATTATCGTTACCACAGACATGTAACTCTGCTGATCATTTTAAAGGCGAGGAGAGCTCAACTGAATTATGTTGCCTTACTCTTTATGGAGAATTTCTTATAATATACATTTTCTGTCGTAGATTGGGGTTTTTATCATGAAGGAAAGGAAACAGAACCCAGGCGTGGCTGACGGCAAGAAATGTAGCACAGGTAAGTCTTGAGGTCATAGCTGCGTGAACTTGTTTTTGCCTATTTGCGAAACTGATTCAAAGACATGACTAAATGTGGACGAGAGTTGCTGACTTCCTCTTGTTTGACTTGAAATCGGTCGTGTGCTTCTCCGGAGCTCTCATCAAATTTGAAACTGGTCTTGAAAGTCGTTCAGAGTTAGGCCCTTACTTGTGCGTTTTATGAGAGTTTTGCAGTTAGCAGTTGTCGTAAATGTTCAGTGGCCTTAACCACTTAATCATGTCTTCATGGGCGATATTGCATTCGTTCACCTCATCTTTCAAATGAAGAGACCTCGGTCAAGAATTTTCCACGGTTTAAAAGATGAGCGCTTTATCACGTGTACATCCTACTTATACGCTTTAAATCTCGTTTGACTGTAATGACTACAGTTACTGAGACGTAATGGAAACTCTCGTCGAATTATTTTTCTTTAGCTCTCATTGACTCCCGATCTTGTTTGGCCTGGCTTTATTCATATATAATTCGTTTCACCTCAGGTTATAAAGGAAGGAAAGATGGACACAAGGGAAACCAGTGAAACGGAAAAAATCGCATCACAGGTACATCTCCAGGACCATAATAATTTCAAAGTTGTTATTACGTGGGCTCACGCGTCGAGCTTCCTTGACTTGCGCCTCTGTGTTTCGCTTCTTGCTTAACTTACTCTTGGAGAAAAGAGAAACTGATCTTAGACTTTTGTGTGTATGCTCATACCGTAGACATTCAATTAATTACCCACAACCGTGAACTACAAAATGGGATGAAGGAGCAGAAGTAATGGTCTTACCCGGATAGTACGTCCCTATGTAGATATGTGAGACCCCGAAAAACGGGATTTGAGCTGTTTTCACACTGAAATTGGATAGACGCTTTGACAATGTTGGTCTGCAAGTTCCATACTACTCATGGAAAACTACACATATCATACCTTAACGTCTTTCCACACACACTTATAAGTCACGTACTCTAAAAGCCAATTTTTTTACCATTTAAGCCGTGAAAATTCTGAGGTCGTATTTTTCTTTTTGTACCCTGGAAAACTTCTGGAATTCCATCATCTCTCAATATTTCGAACCCGTGGGCCTATTTTTTGCCTCAATAAAGGGGCAGTATCATGAGGGCGAAACTTGAAAACGTCGGCCCATGTTTTCAAGTTTGATTCGGGAAATTCAAAAAGGCCGTCGAGAATTGGAGGTATTTGTTAAATCAAAAAATCCGTTTTGACAGCCGGAAGAAAAAAATCACTTTTAACAGTGATATGTCCAAAATTCCGGTGCAATAACAATGAACAGTGCCGCGCGTGGAATCTCGTGATACTGCCCCTATAAGTTGTTTTCACATTACTTTTCAACGCAGTGTTGCGAAGTTCGTTGGGAAATTGGGTACAAGGTTACGAACTAGCCAATAACGTTGCGAAGTATGGAACGTAATTGGAAACTTGAATGTTGAGACAGTTATGTACTCTGGCGAGACTTCGTTTCCAAGTTTCCAGTTCCATTCCGTACTTCGCAACGTAATTGGCTAGTTCGTAGCCAAGTACCAAATTTCCCAACGAACTTCGCAACACTGCGTTGAAAAGTAATGTGAAAACAACTGTTATCTATAATTGGGTATAGATTTTTTACACCGGGATTCAAAAAGGGCCGGGAAACTTTATAAGGGTTCGATATGAAGAAAGGTAAGGGTAGTGAATAACCAGGCAGCTCGCACCCCCACCAAAACGTTTTAGGAGTACTCCCTGGAGATTAATAGACTGCCCTGGGAATGCGCGCTAAAAACATTGATAAGGCACAAAATGAAAGTAGAAGTAAATTATTTTTATCAACATTGTGGCTTCAATATATTTTTCACTTGGGTTTGATTGCTCTTATTGCTCGATTTTTAATGAATTTGATGCTTTGGTTGAGGCCTCCCCTGTTGCCATTCAGGTAAACAAGCCCTAAGGGAACCTCCCTATTAAATGAAGTGCCGGGGGTGATCGACGCACCTTTTAAGGGTTGAAATGCGTGTTTTGGTACCGACGAGTAGGAGGTTTAAATCTACCGCCGATCGAATACCTCAATAGGATTAAAAATTAGAGAACCGACGCCCACAAAAAACACAATTCTGGTCCCTTTTGGCGGTTTCTCTTAAACATATCCATCGAAAACTCGTGAGTATTTAAATACTGCCATCACGGTAAGAAACCACGAGATTGCAATGTAATTGTTAAATATATTTCACATTTTTTCAGCTATTTCAAGTGACTTCAAAACGCCTTCAAAACACCGTGAAAGGATCTTTAGTCTCATCAGATGAAATGGATCCATGATCAGGATAATGAACAACCAGCTGTTCCTGTTGCATGCTTCTGATTATGTTTCTAAGTAATCTGAGTAACTAATCTAAGTCGTAAAAGAGCTGCTTTAAAGTACCCATAACTCTTAAGGTGCACCTGACCCTTAAATACATCAGAATCACCTCTATGAGCATTGAATGGTTGAATAGTAAATATTTCTTGTTTTGCACGTCGCGCTAGTGAGTTATAGAGATTTGAATTTACAAAATGTTAATTTGATGACGTCAATTCAGGACTTTGCCATTATTTTAACTTCAATTTGCAATGAGCAGTATACAGCTAAATGATAATCAATTTGAGAAACACTAAATATAAACTGTGGATAGTCAATTGATTCCTAAAAAATATTACTTGGAGGTGAAAACAAGTAGTTGTATAGTAAATGAATACTGGGTTGACGTCATCTAATTAGCATTTTGTAAATTCAAATCTCTATAACTCACCAACGCGACGTTCAAAACAAGAAATATTTTACCATTCATGTATTCAATGTACATAGAGTTGATTATTCACGGTAGCCGCCATGATGGTTCATATATTATAATGCTAATTACCCACGTGATTTCTCAGGGAAAACAAATCAAACTCGGGAGAATTTTAACCGTTTTCTTTGTGAACTGATCCGTTTCTCGAAGCTGATATTGTCGGCTAACATTATTATTAGAAGTTGATCTTGGCTATAAACTTCAAAATTTGAGACAAATTTACAAAATCAAGTGAGAATTTCGATAATAGTCTTTCAACTTTAAAAATTAAGTAACAGAGTGTGCGCGTTTCAGCAAATAGCAGATACCGTTATTCAAGAAGGTATGACAGTGCTCATATGAGAATAAGGAATGTCCGCGTTTTAGCAAATGACTGACAAATTAATAAGTAGAAGAAAACATTTATATAACAATGACAAAAAGTGTCCGCAAGATAGTAAACAACTAACGATTAACTAAATAATAGTGTTTAAATGAATTAAAAAGGAATACTGTTATATAAGATTCAAAATATTGCGCGTGTTAAAAATAACTGATGGGAAGATCATGTTTGTGTAATAAAAAGAGTGAGTGCGGACGATAGCAAATAACAGATACATCAATTAAGAAGGAATAATAATGTTTATGTAAGTATTAATAGTTTGCGCGTGTTTAAACAAACAAATGATACATATGAATTACGAAGAGATAATGTTTATATACGAATTAAGAGTGTGCGTGTGTTAGCAAATAACTGATACATAAATAAAGAAGGGATATTATTTATATAAGTATTAAGAGTGTGCGTGTTATTAAAAAAGTGATACATGAATTGACAAGGGATAATGCTTATATAAGTATTAATAACAGTGTGCGCGTGTTAGACATATAACTGATAAAACTTAAACTAAATGCAAGGCTGATCGGACAGCTATAGATCCTGATCTACACCAAGATCCAGCTTCACTTCGCCGTGTTGTTTGTCCAAGTGGTCCTTGCTTTATTTGAGAGTTATATAACTGATACATGAATTAAAATTCATGTATCAGTTATATAACTCTCAAATAAAAAGAAGGGATAATATTGTTTATATAAGTATGAAGAGTGCATGCCGTGTTAGCAAACAACTGATACATGAATAGACCAATTCCGATATATTAAAATTCATACTTGGCTCCGAGGCTTAGGGGAATAAAACAAAAGAAATAAATTATTCATACCTGAACCTCGATGTGATTTCTTTTGTTTTATTCCCCTAAGCCTCGGAGCCAAGTATGAATTTTATTATATCGGAATTGGTCTATTAAGAAGGGATAATGATGTTTATAAGTATTAAGTGTGCGCGTGTTAGCTAATAACTGATACATGAATTGAGAAGGGATAATAATTTTCATATATGTATAAATAAGAGCATGCGCTTGTAAGCAAATAACTGATAATTAAGAATGATAATAATGTTTATGTAATTATTAATAGTTTGCGTGTGTTTCAGCAAACAAATGATACATGAATTACGAATAGATAATGTTTATATACGAATCAAGAGTGTGCGCGTGTTAGCAAATAACTGATACATCGAAATAAAGAGGGGATAATATTTATAGAAGTATTAAGAGTGTTCGTGTTATTAAAAAACTGATATATGAATTGACAAGGGATAATAATGTTTATAAGTATTAATAACAGTGTGCGCGTGTTAGACATATAACTGATACATGAATTAAGAAGGGATAATAGCAAGTATATAAGTATAAAGAGTGTGCGTGTTATCAAATAACTGATACATATATTGAGAAGGAATAATAATGTTTGTATAAGTATTATGAGTGTGTGCGTGTTATCAAATAACTGATACATAAATTAAGAAGGATGATAATGTTTATATAAGTATTCGGAGTGCGCGTGTTATCGAATAACTGATACATGAATTGAGAAGGGATAATAATGTTTATATAAGTATTAAATAACTGATACATAAATTAAGAAGGATTAATAAAGTCAATATAAGTATTAAGAGTGCTCGTGTTAGAAAATAACTGATACATGAATTAAAAACGGATAATTTTATATAAGAATTAAGAGTGTATGCGTGTTATCAAATAACTGATAAGTGGATTAAAGGAGGGACGATAATGCTTATGTGCGATTTAATTGTGCGCGCTCATTAGGTAACAACAGATTAAGTTTAATAACTTTTATGTTAGATTATGAAGTGTGTTTCTGTTAGTCAACTCGATCTTTGATGTATTATAAAGGAGTATTGTGTTTATATAAGACTATAAAAATTTGCGCACATTAACAATGAAACATAGGAATCGCTGTTTAGGATTCATTTTCAGTAAAGAAACATGAAAATATAACTGTTCTTGATATTTAACACGAGCTAAAAATCGTTTGGCACAAAAACAAAGTATAAGATATGAAATAAACTTCCATTGAATGTACGATTTTAGCCGCTTGTCAAATCAAATTCCCCCTTTCCCCTTTTTCTGCTGTTCTCATTACTGTTGTCAACGTATAGCGAAGAAACTAAAAACCCAAGTAACATCAGAGAGGGCTGTTATTGTTATCCTTTTTAGTTTATTAGTAAAGAACATATTATATGTTATATAGGTGATGAGTCATTCCGGCTGCCCTGTAAATCTGAGGTGAAATAAAGTTTGTGTGTATGTATGTTACCCTTATTATTGTAATCTTAGCGTTGTTGTAAACAATGTTTAGCAGTATATGAAGCATTTGTAATCGTATGTTTCACTATAGTTGTATTTGTAATAGAGCGCTTTTCAATTGAGTATCGAAAGTAATTTCGCAGTTGCTTTGGTTGTGCACTGCCACGCTTTGTTAAAAAATCTCGCGCCACTTTATTAACCAATCAGAAGTAAAACCAAAACCAATCGTGACTTGCTCGCACATGTTTTCCCGCGCTTGGCGCCGGCTGCATGTATTTGCTTCGAGTTCTGATTGGTTCAACGGATTGTCTGTGAGTTCTGTGATTGGTCGGAGTAATTACTTTGATTTCGTTTTACGACACTCGATTAAAAACCGCTCTATTGTTTTGCTGATTGTATTATGAATAAAGTTTACAAAGAGGAATGTAAAACGCAAGCTATACTGCCAGTGTTTTCCGCATTGATGTATCATATATAATAATATTGTACTTTCTTTGGTTTGATATAGCAGCTTGTTTTATTGATTTTGTAATAAAGTATAAAGTACAACGTATCATGTATAATATAAATATTGTAATTTCTTAGGTTTGTTTTTGTATCATATTGTAAATTAGTGTTGAAAAACCAAGTTAAAGGAACTAATAAACTGCTGTATTGAATTGTAAAAACTGTTAATGAGTGTCTCTAGTCATGGGTCGAAATTTCAACTTGAAAAAAGTTAGCCTAACCTTTTTCGAGTTTAACAAATTTACACCGGTTTTCCGTGGTGTGGACTCTTATTTACCACGATTTACGTCATCACATGGTCAAAATGTTGTGGACTCACGAGGCGCAGCAGTGAGTCAGCAAATTGAGTGAATCAAAAGCATGTATGTTGGTCTGTCTTGTTGAGGGATGAGTGTTCCGTCGAAGCCTCCACCCCCACCCCCGTCACCCCCCACCCCCCTCACCCCCCCTCACCCCCCACTTTACTCTCGCTTCTCAGTCCATTAATGGCGGATTCGGGTCGCAAAAATACATGATTAAGCCTTCTTTACTTGTTTCCCTAAATGTTCCGATTTTTCCTATGCCTTGAATGTTTCGTCGTCTCCCAGCATTGCGTGACGACCCTGAAAACGGCTGCGTAGCAAAGAGACTACTGTTTCCCTAGGCTGCTTGGCAAGCGTTAGAAACAAGGGATAGAATGCTAGCAGTCCTTCTATGGATAGCCCAGCGGGTTTATGAAAAACGGGAATAAAATCAAAGTCGAAAGAAAGCTAACAAACTGTACAGAAACCGCCAAAATCGAGTCACGCTGTTAGGGTGCGTTTCATTGAATGCATGCCGCAATAAGAATACAGCTATTTCAATTAACGTTGCCGGGTCAGCTCGAAGCTCAAAGCCTACAAGTCAAGACAGAACGAGTAAACCGAGCGCCGGTTTCAGGCATGCAGATAGTTGGGAGCTGTGAAAAGAAAAGAAACGGCGCGAATGAGCGATGCGACGAGCGGGAAAAACGTTTCTTTTGCGCCGCTCCTAACTATCTTGGCTTGTAGCTTTGAGCTTTCATCTGACAACGTTAATTGAAATAGTTGTATGCAGAATGGAAACTAAACATATCCTATTGCCGTATTATAAACATGTTTTGCCAGACTTATACTACAAGACTATTCTGTTTATTTATACCCGTCCAACGTTTTGCATGGATAATTATCATAGTATTTGGCTGCTAGTTCCCATTGGAAGATTTATAATTCACACAGTAACATGATTGTCAAATAACCGCCACCTTAAGAGGAGTGCACTTGGAGGGCGCTAAAAGCCAAGTGTAAATTACGCGGTTCACTTTGAATACCCATGAAATAGCACTTTCCATTGACAAAGGGCGCGGCAAAAATTTAGGTAGGCATTGTCATCCTTGTAAATTACTGTTTTCTAATTGGTGAAGAATGTTTCTCGACTAAGCTGAACAGATTTTAATTGCGCGGTATAAATGCAAGGTGGCACGCTCACTGTGTAGTTAGTAGTTGGCAAACGTGAGCTAACGTGGTGCTCTGAAGGTCAATTCGAAATCTTTGGTTTGTCGTCTTCTTGATCTGTATCGTTTTGGAGAAGACCAGGTTTGTTCTTCATTCAATTGTCATTTCGGCCAGATTTTAGGTTTGCATTTACCTTACAGCCAAGTCAATTTGAAATCTGCCGGATTGTTAGCAACGACGAAGCGGTGTTGAATATTCCCGTTGCTAAATTTCCGATCATTCGAGTTAGTTCGGACTACACAAAGTGAAACTGTACTTATATTGCTTCGGTGATTTTGTGATGCGATGTTGATTTGGTAGAGCAAAGAATAATCGTTTCCTGTAACCTTTATTTCGCTAAATTTGTTGGTGGGTGATTTATTCTGATTGCATGTTTTGTCTTTTGTGAAAAATTATTCATTGTTCCGTAGTTAAAAATGCCGATGTCGAACTATTTTTCTCAGGGTCTACAGAACTAAGTAACTCATATTGTTTTTTTTCTTTTGAACAGTATATTTCGTTGGAACGTCTAGCTCAAAGCCATCTTGGAGCTGTGCTTGAGAACAATTAGTCCTTTGACTAATAAGTGTGGCTTGGCCGAAGCGTTTCATCAGTTCCTGGCAGGTATGACTTGAGAAATAACTTAATTTTCATGTTATTTGTTATAATTAATTGTTATTGAACGGTCATGTTGTCCGGTTTATTTATTTTTTTCCACTTCATGAAATAGAAAATAAAAAAGTACACAGGAAAAGCCAAAAACTAGCTTTTTATTCACGGGCGATAAACTCATGTTGAAAAAGATTAACAGGAATCATGGACAAATTCTATGCTCCGAGTAACAAGCGCTAGGTATCTTACATTTGCGCTGGATAAAACTGAGAAATTCATAACATTAATTGATGTACTTCATGCTTCGGTCTGTGATTTTGTGATACAATATTTATTTGGTAGAGCAAAGAAATATCGTTTCCCGTAACCTTTATTTCGTCAAGATTGTTCGTGGATGATTTATTCTGATTGAATGTTTTGTCTTTTGTGAAGAGTTATTCATTGTTCAGTACATGAAAAGGATGTCGAATTTTCTCAGAACGTCGTAGATAGCTATAGAAAGATAAGTCACTAGTAAGGTTTTCACAGTATTCACTGAGAAGTCCACAAAACTAACTCATGTTTTTTTCCTTCGAACAGTTTATTCCGTTGAAACGTCTCAAAGCCATCTTGGAGCTGTGCTTGAGAACGAGTCCTTTGACTAATAATAATGTGGAAGTGTGGCTTGGCCGAAGCTTTGTTGTTTCATCAGTTCCTGGCAGGTATGGTGGAGTAATTATTTTGACGTGAAATATTACTTAATTCTCGAAAAAAAAACTAGCTTTTCATTTAAAATTTGGGATTTTGTTTTAAAAATTAGTTGACTAACTTAAGCCTGCCGCACACTTGAGGAATTCCTCGCGAGGCAGTTAGCTCAGCTGTTTCCGCAAGTGTGCGCTGGATTTTTGGTGAGTTTTTCGCCTCGCGAGGTCGTGAGGCAAATATCTGACGTGTTTGATATTTTTTGCCTCACGAGACAAATTCCTCATCGTGTGCGGGCGCCGTGAGAATCTAGCTGAGCCAAATTAATCGATTAGCCAATAAAATTGCATGGCAAGCTCACGTGATTTCAAGCTCGACATTCAAGATGGCGGACGACAAGATGTTAAAACTTCCAGTCGTAGCTCTTCTTATCCGTTTGTTTGTGGTCCACTCAGAGTATACAAAATGTAATATTACATTTGTATAACTGCAATTGCTGTAATTGATATTGAATCAAAGTTTTAATATCCACTTTTTTAAAATATTCTTAGGATATACACCTAATTGCAGTAATGTTGTCATAGGAAAATGAAAAATGAAAAAAGCCAAATAGGAATTAATTAGCTTAATCATCATTCACAGCGACAGGCGGCACGATTAAGCGTGCAGCGGCTATTGTTAATTTAAATTAAGCGTGCAGCGGCTATTGTTATTTGTGTGTCTAATTAATTCCTACTGGCCTTTTTTCCATTTTCCGTTTTT
Source organism: Dendrophyllia cribrosa (assembly GCA_024195265.1). NCBI lineage: Eukaryota > Metazoa > Cnidaria > Anthozoa > Scleractinia > Dendrophylliidae > Dendrophyllia > Dendrophyllia cribrosa. The sequence goes on from JAJLRJ010000006.1 coordinate 44,617,436, forward strand.
CCATTTTTCATTTTTCTATGACAACGTTATTGTAATTAGGTGTAATTTAAATTTAGCATTTTATTAGATATTAATACAGTAAACATGCAACATACAAGGCTGCATACTGAACTCGACAAGTTTATCCTCTAGGATAACTTCGTTAACCACACTCCTGTCCGCCATCTTGAATGTCGAGCTTAAAATCACGTGAGCTCGCGATGCAATTTTATTGGCTAATCGATTAATTTGGCTCAGCCAGATTCTCACGGCGCCCGCACACGATGAGGAATTTGTCTCGTGAGGCAAAAAATATCAAACACGACAGATATTTGCCTCACGGCCTCGCGAGGCGAAAAACTCACCAAAAATCCAGCGCACACTTGCGGAAACAGCTGAGCCAACTGCCTCGCGAGGAATTTTGCTCAGCACTTTCCTCAAGTGTGCGGCAGGCTTTATTAGCCACGGGCGGTGAACTGATGTTGAAAGTGATTAACACAAATCATGGACAAAGTAACAAGACCGAGTAACAAGCGCTAAGTATCTTACATTTTACTGGATAAAACTGAGAAATCCATAAGTCTTCCGCTCAAATCATTCATTTAATTCAAAGAAAGCGCAACAAACAAACAAAGAAGCGCAGATACATGTAATTTTGACATTGCCACCACTACAAGAAAATACTGCTCATTTGAATCGTCACACTTTAGGATTGAATCCAGACTCAAAAAAGTTAGAACCACCTCGTTCAGTATGATAAATGATAAACAGCACCACAGAAAAGTACTGCTCATTAGCTTTCAACTGAATGGTCACACGTCAGGATTTTATCCATAGACACTTTCATTTCAATTTTCAAACATTTAGGATTCTATTCAGACTCTGAAGTTCGAATCAGACACATAGGAAGTGACTCCTTCCAGCGCTAATTTGAATTTTCACATACATAGGTATTCATCCACGGTCTCAAAAGTTAGAACCAGACCCATAGAAACTGAAAGTACTACTTTTTAGCTTTCATTTGAGAGGTCACACATTTGGGATTTCTTCCACGGACCCAAAACTACAATCACACCCACAGGAAGGGACTACTTTGCAGCCTTTATTTAATTGGTCACGTACTTAGGAATTCATCCAAGTTTCAAACCCTAACGCGTTCATTTGAATGGCCACATTTAGGATTTGGTGCACAAAATGCCGGAAGAGTTAAAATCATGCCCACAGCAAGGAACTACATTGCAGCTTATTGATTGTCATATTTAGGAAATCATTCGCGGAATCGAAAGATTTCATTTCAGTTTTCACACCTTCAGGATTTTATTCAGACTCTTAAGTTCGAACCAGACCCACAGTAAGGGATTTATTTTCAGCTTTCATGGTCACATACATAGGTATTTATCCACGTAAATCAAAAGCTTTCATTTGAATGGTCACTCATTTAGGATTTCATCCATGTGCTCAAACGCTTTCATCAGTTGAATGGCCACACATTTAGGATTTCATCAGTTCATCCGTGTTGTCAAAAGCTTTCATTTGAATGGTCAGACATTTAGGATTTTATGCACAGACTCCGGAGTTAAAACTCAGATCCACAGCAAGGGAATACATTACAACTAACGCTTTCTTTTGAAATCAAACTAAAACTGCAATGTAGAACACCATATGACACCATCCCCTCGGTTTGGCGATAGAAAAGTGCTACTTTATAGCTTTCATTCGAAAGGTCACACATTTGGGATTTCTTCCACGGACCCAAGAGCTAGAACCACACCCACAGGAAGGGACTACTTTGTAGCTTTCATTTCAATAGTCATACTTAGGAATTCATCGAAGTATCAAACGATTTCATTTCAATTTTCACAAATTCAGGATTTTATCCACAAACTCAGTACAAACTCAAAAGTTCGAACTTGACTCATAGTGAGAGACTTCTCTTCAGCGGATTCAAAAGCTTTTAATTGAATGGTCACACATTTTGGATTTCATCGATGGACTCAAACGCTTTCATTTAAATAGTCACCCATTTAGCATTTCATCCACTTACTCAAACGCTTTCATTTAAATAGTCACACATTTTGGATTTCATCCATGGACTCAAACGCTTTCATTTGAATGGACACACATTTTGGATTTCATCCATGGACTCAAACGCTTTTATTTAAATAGTCACACATTTTGGATTTCATCCATGGACTCAAACGCTTTCATTTGAATGGTCACACATTTTGGATTTCATCCATGGTCTCAAACGCTTTCATTCGAACAGTCACATATTTAGCATTTCATCCACTTACTCAAACGCTTTCATAATAAATGGTCACACATGTTGGATTGTATTCATGGACTCGAAAGCTAGAACCAGACCCATAGAAAAGAACTACTTTACAGCTTTCATTTGAAAGGTGACACATTTGGGTATTCTTCCACCGACCCAAAAGTTGGAACCACACCCACAGGAAGGGACTACTAATTGCAGCTTTTATTTGAATGGTCACTTACTTAGGAAATTACCCAAGTATCAAACGCTTTCATTTCAATTTTCACACTTTTAGGATTTTATCCACAAACTCAAGTTAGAACCAGACCCACAGTGAGAGGTTACTTTTCAGCTTTTATTCATGATCACTTATAAAGCAATTCACCAAGGGGTTCAAAAGGTTGGATTTAATCCATGGTCTCAAACGCTTTCATTTGAATGATCACACATTATGGAATTTATCCATGGACGCAAACGCTTTCATTTGAATGGTCACATACATATTCAGCATTTCATCCACGGACTCAAACGCTTTCATTTGGATGGTCACCATTTTGGACTATATTACTTATATTCACGGACTCAAAAGTTAGAATCACTACATTATAGTTTCCATTTATAATATCATACATTTGGTGTTTTATCCATACACTCAAGAGTTAGTAAAATCGGACCCACAGCAAGGAACTATATTGTAACTTTCATTTCAATGGTCATATTTAGGAATTCTTTCAAGTCTCAAACGCCGCCTCCTTTCAATTTTAACACATTTAGGAACTATAAAGTTCGAACCAGACCCATAAGAAGGGACTACATTTTAGCTTTCATTGAATGGTCACAGTTAGGATTTCATCCATGAACTCGGAAGAAAAGGTCTACTTTCTTACGTTTATTTGAATGGTCACATATGTAGGAATTCATCCACGGACTCGAAAGGTAGAACCAGGGCCATATGAAAGTACCACTTTATACGGCTTTTATTTGAGGGACCACACTTGAGGAATTCATCCACCTGTTCAAACGCTTTCATTTGAATGGTCACATTTTTTTAGCATTTTTATACATGGACACAAAACTGATAATCTGTACAACTCTGCAGCTTTCTCTTGAACGGTCACACCTTTAGGAATTCATCCACGGACTGAAAAGTTAGAACCAGTACGGTATGAAAGAACTACTTTGTAACTGTTATTTGAATGGTCGCACATCGATGAATTTATCCGCACGGAATCAAACGTTAAAACCACACCCACAGGAAGGTACTATTTAACAGCTTTTATTTGATTAGTCTTACATTATGGATTTTCATCAAGGGGCTAAAACGCTTTCATTTGAATGGTCACACATTGAGTATTTCATCCACGGACTCAAATTGAGAAGTTCCACTTTGTAGCCTTTCGTTTGATTGTTCATATTTAGGAATGCATCCTCAGAATCGGCCGCTTTCATTTCAATTTTCACACATTTCAGATTTTATTCACAGACACTGATAAAAGCTCAGACGCTTTCATGAAAGGTCACACATTTAGGATTGCATTCATGGACTCAAAAGTTAAAACCAAACCGATAGAAAAGTGCTACTTTACAGCTTTCATTTAAAGATGATGATAAAATTACAGCAAAGTTGATGTGGTCGTGTGCAGAATTACAATACAAAATAAAACTGCTACATAAAACAAAATCACTGTACAATATATTTACCTTTAACTATTTACAATGACATTATTTCTATAAATTAAACCTCTAACTCGTACATTAGGGATTTCTTCCACGCACTTAAAAGTTAGAACCACACCCACATGAATTAAAGAGACAACTTTTTTAGGTTTTGTTTGAATGGTCACATATTTAGGAATTAATCAAAGTCTCGAACGCTTTCATTTATTTGAATGGTCACAAATTTGAGATTTTATCCTCGGACTCAAAAGTTAGAACGAGACATACAGACAAGTTTTACTTTGTAGCTTTCATGTTTAGGAATTCATCGGCGCGGAATCGAACTCTTTTATTTAAATTTTCACACATTTAGGATTTCATCCATGGACTCAAAAGCTATCATTTGAATGGTCACACATTTGGAATTTCATTCAGAGAGTCAAAAGTTAGAACCAGACCCATAGAAAAGTTTTATTTATAAGTAATGGTCCTGGTAAGAAGTAGGCAACCTAACAGCAGGGAATGCAGAAAGGTGTTAATTGTGATATTGTTGAAATCGTCCACTTCATTGGCTAAAACGTGAAAATCTACCATAACTTAACCAGGTAGTGCATTTATTTCTCTCTAGTTTACTAATTGATTCCCTTTTAGTAAAAACCATTCCGAGTTTTAATGCAACCAAAATTCTATGTGGGAAACATGTAAAATTAGAAGTCTTTCTTGGCAACTGTTTTGGAGTTTCACGATTGGATGAAATCTTGAAGCACAAAAGAAACATATCACTTTAAAATAAAGTTCCAGTACATTTTATTTAAAAAACATGTTGTCCACAGGTTGATGAATTCTCAGTAAAAAAATCTAAACGATCTTATGTGGGGAAAGCGAAATGCCGCGGAACAATAGAGCACTGCCTACTTCTTACACGCATTGTTACATAATAGGAAGTATCCAGTTCAACATTGGCTGGTTTAAATGGAGTCCTGTATTAGTACATTATAAAATTCATTAATAATTCATAAGGAAAATACAAAAGAAATGAATGTTTAAATGAAGGTTTGTAAACCCCAATACAGATCAACTGAGTTGATGAATTATTAAACAGTAGCATTAACTTTTGATACAGATATCCGCTCAGCTAATTAGTATGCATTAACTTTTCATACAGATCTCTACTCATTGTTTCATTTCATAAGTAGGATAAAATATTCGCGTCCGATCTGTATGGGCGTTTACAATGGCTCGCCTTCGGCTCGCCATTGTAAACGCCCATACAGATCTCCCGCTCATATTTTATCTACTACTTAAAATTGATAGTAGGGTCACACATTAAGGATTTATGATCCACCACGGACTCTAAAGTTACAATCGGAAACACAGGAAGGTGCAACTTTGCACCTTTCAGTTATATGATCACACCTTTTAGGACGTTATTCACGGGATCAAAAGCTCGATCTCATACTCACGCATTTTGGATTTTCTTTGAGGAAGTAAACGCTTTCATTTGAATGGTCACACATTTAGCATTTCATCCACGGACTCAAACGTTAGAACCAGACCGTAAATAAGTTCTACTTTGTAGCTTAATCGAACGCTTTCATTTCAATTTTAACACATTAAGGATTTCATTTTATAAAAGCTTTTATTTGAATAGTCACATATTTAGGCATTCATCCAAGGATACAAAAGCTTTCATTATTTTAATGTTCACACATTTGGCGGTTGTCATTCACGGACTTAAAAGTTAGAACTAGACCCATAAAAAAGTACTACTTAAATACTACTTTACAGCTTTGATTTGAAAGGTCGCACATTTGGGATTTTACCGGACACAGACTCAAAAGTTAGAAAGAGAACCATAGCAAAGGACAACAGCTTTCATACTAATAGTCACATTTAGGAATGCACCCGCGGAATCGGCCGCTTTCATTTTCACACATTTAGGATATTATTCACAGGCTTTTAAGTGCCAACCAAATCCATAGGGACTACTTTTCAGCTTTTATTTGAATTGTCACTCATCTATAGACAAACACCACAGTTGGGATTTCATTCACGGACTCAAAAGTTAAAATCAGACCCACAGAAAAGTACTATTACTCACAGGTTTCATTTGAAAAGTCACACATTTGAGATTTCTTGCTCGGACTCAACAGTTACAACAGATCCACAGAAAAGTACTATACTTTACAGCTTTCATTTGAAAGGTGACTCAAAAGTTCGGAACCAGAATCACAGCAAGGGACGACACTGCAGCTTTCAATAGTAATTGTCACACTGATTTAGGAATGCACCCTCGGAATCGAACGCTTTCATTTCAATTTTCACACTCTTAGGATTTTAATCAGACTATTAATTTTGAACCACATCCATACGAAGGGACTACTTTTCAGCTTTTATTTGAATGATCACTTGTATAATAATTCATCAAGGGATTCAAAAGCTTTGTTTGAGGGGTCGCACATTTGGAATTTCATTCACGGACTCAAAAGTTAGAATCAGACCTACTGAAAAGTACGCACTTTCTAGCTTTCATTTGAAAGGTAATACTTTTAAGTATTTCATCCATATGGACTCAAATTCGGTTTTATTTCAATGTTCACACATTTGGGATTTCATTTACGGACTTAACCAGATCCACAGAAGGTACTACTTTACCCGGGGGGGGGGGGGGGGGGGGGGGGGGGGGGACTCCCATATAAAAATGACGGGGTGCTCGTCGGAAATTTTCGAAAAACACCCTAAAAGGTACCAGAATCTCGTTTGATGGGCGTGGCTCAGAAGAATTTTTACCCCTAAGAGGTACCATTTCTAAAACAACACGTGTCATATTCTGTCATATTTTTTCGGCTCATACCCTAAAAGGTACCTGCGATAATTCTAACGGCGGTCATTTTAGATTTTAGTACCCTAAACTGTACCAAACTACAAATTTTGACCCCTAAAAGGTACGACGAGCACCCCCGTCATTTTTATATGGGAGTCCCCCCCCGGGCTACTTTACCGCCTTCATTTCAAAGGTCATACATTTGGGATTTTATATCCACAAATTCAAAAGTTAGAACCAGAACTACAGTAAGAGACTACTTTGCAGTTTTCACATCCTTACTGGCGATACTTAGGAATGCATCCGGTCGCTTTCATTTCACTCTTCACACATTTAGCATTTTATTCACCTATTGCAACTCGTGGATGTTAAGTATCAATCCAAAAAAGACCAAAGTTATGATCTTTCAGAAACGTGCTAAGAAATGTACTGAGTCTAGTTTTCACATAGGCAATAATGATTGAAATCGTCCAAAACTACACTTATCTAGGGTCTGTAATCTCTTCAACGGGTAACTTTTCAATGGCACTTGACCAGCTAAAAGAGAAGGCCCTTCACGCTCTTTTCAGTCTAAGAAAACATACAATTTCAGTAAATTGTCCCCATCCCTGGCAAGTAAAATCTTTGACACGATGATCTCCCCAATTTTAACATATAATAGCGAAGTTTGGGGTGTGTACACAAAACCGGTTTTTAAATCTTGGGACAGCTCGCAGATTGAAAAAATCCATTTACAATTCTGCAAACGTTATCTAGAAGTAAGCAATAAATCATCAAATGTGGCATGTAGAGCTGAACTAGGAAGGTTTCCTCTTATTATAGCTATTAATCAGAAAATAATAAATTATACCTTATATCTTCAATGAAAGGACAATAACTCTATTGTTAAACAGATCTTTTTACTGTCCGCAGATCTTCACTCTTCTGGTAAAAATAGCTTCTACTCTAATCTTATAAGGATATCCAAATTCTATAATTTGCCTGATTTTGACCCTATTTTCTTAACTGAAACTAAAATCGAACATTACGTAAACTTAATGCAACAAAAATATAACCTATAGACCCTTTTAATAATTACCACGATGCATCATTTTCCGCTAATGACGTCAAACATATTCTTTTGAATTGCAAGAGAATTCAAAAGAATATGTTTGACGTCATTAGCGGAAAATGATGCATCGTGGTATTTATTAAAAGTGTCTATATTGGCGACATACCATTCAACACTCTAAGAAACTCGAATTTTATAATATCTTTAAGAACGAATATACGCCTTCTCATTACTTAGACCTTACAAGGAAATCAAATGACAGAAAACAATTAGTAAAATTTCGTATAAGTAATCATAAATTAATGATTGAAATTGGTAGATATGAACAAATCACGAGAAATGATAGATTGTGCCCTACTTGTGGATCTAATGAAATTGAAGATGAAATTCACTTCCTTTTCCACTGTCCTAAATACTCAATTATTAGGGACGAATTTTACAGGAAAATAGGGTATCACCTACCAAATATAAAACAGTTAACTCCTTCAGAAGTTACCAATGAATTAATGAACTCTCGTAATCATTTTGTAAATATTCATTTGGTGAAATTCATTATTTCATGCTTAGATCTCCGCAATAATCAAATTATCAAATCAGACTGATTGTACTTTCCCTTTAATTTTCTTTATAATATTATTGTAATTTCATTTTGTTATGTTGTAATGCTTTGCAATACTGTAAGGATTTATAGTCATGCAAATAAAGCTACTTGTTGTTATTCACCAATAGGAAGGGCCGACAACTTTTTAGCGTTTATTTGAATGGTCACTTAGCCCGGTAATTCATCCACGTTTTTTAACGGGCACTGCTAAAATTAGAAACGGCACCTCTAAATTTATGAGCATATCGATGCATTTGTCAGCGGTTTAACCACTTTCAACATGGCGGACATTGGAACTGAAGAATCAGACGAAATGCTTTTTTGTTATGGTATTTCATGAGGAAGCGAAGAAATACAAATTTTCAGGAATATATAGTGGAGGGAGAACCGCTCATTTACTGCTTTTATAAACAACGTTAACAGGCGCAGAATGTTTGTGCAAGCCATGCTAGCTGTTGTAAACCAGCCAAGAATAAAAATTGTTTGGACACTTTGGATGTTTTCGAAGCCTCTAACGATAATTGGATGCTTTCCTCGCTAAAAAGTTCGATTAGAGCCTCTGTCGCCTCCTCCGACCACGTTACTTTGCTGGTGGAACTGGACGCCATCTTGAATTTGAACCACAGTTCTCGACGAGAAGAGAAAATTTGGGCACGGCACCCCTAAAAAACGGGCACGGGGCCACCTGTTCACAGGGTCTCGGCACCCCTAAATTTTTAGGCACCCGTGCCCAACACATTTCCATTTACACGATACAAATTGAGGGTGCCGTGTCTAAAATTTTAGGCACGGGTGCCCAAAGTCAGGGGTGCCGTGCCCAAAACGCTTGTCGTGTAAACCGGGTTTTAGTTTTTCATCCAGGGACTCAAACGCTTTCATTTGAATGGTCACTCATTAGGGTCCATTAGGGATTTCATCCTCGTACTCGAAAGATGGACTGAACCAGAGCCATACAAAGTTGCTACTAAGTTGCAGCTTTCATTTCCATAGTCGCATTTAGGACTTTATCCATCGACATACACGCTTTTACAGATTGAATTGTCGCACATTTAAGTAATGCTCCACATAAGAACTATAGTAAATTTCATTGTTCTGCGGCATTGGCTCTTTCCCACATAGAATATCTTTGGTTTCAAGAATAGAGGAGGATCTGATGGTTCATAATTATAGTTCATTATAAAAATAAAGAAAATCCATTTGCGTCAAATACATTTTAGGAAATGTTCGTGCTTAAGCAATCAGAATAGCAGAAGACAATAGCTAATAATTTTGCTTCTTTGATGAAGTTCCCCAAATACAATATCTTTTAAAACTTGCATGTTGTGCAATTGGGGTCTCAAATTACTTAAAACCTTAAAAAAATTAGACTTAATGCACCTTGAACCTTAACATTTTAACGGTTTTTGAGTCTAGGCCAATGAGGTCACTAGTTGAAACAATGAAAAAAGTTTACATTCCATCGTGCATTGCCGTTGAGCACTATCCTTCTTATGCGGATCATTACTTAACATCCACGGACAAAAATGTTAGAGCCAGACCATAGAAAAGTGCTAATCAGTTACAGCTTTCATTTGAATGGTCAGCTCACATGTATGATTTCATGCACGGTCTCAAAAGTTACAACGGTGAAGCAGTGCCATAGGAAAGTACCACTTGTCGCTCTCATTTGAATGTTACACATTTAGGATTTCATCCACGGACTCGACGTTCGCACAAGGCCCAAAGAAAAGTACTACTTTGCAGCTAATTTCGTTTTAATGGTCACACATTTAGTACTTCATCCACGAACTCAATCGCTTTCATTTCAAAGTCACGGACTCGAAAGTTAGAACCAGTATAAGTTAGAACCAGAGCCATAAGAAAACTCATCATGCAGTTCCACATCTCATTCCAATGTTCACATTTATGACTCTACCACCGACTCACACGCCTTTAATTACCGTTTAAAGGGCCAGAATCACGAGGTTCCACGCGCGGCACTGTTCACTATTCTTGCACCGGAATTTTTGGACATATCACTGTTAAAAGTGATTTTTTCTTTCTTCCGGCTATCAAAACGGATTTTTTGATTCAACAAATACCTCCACTTCTCGACGGCCTTTTTGAATTTGCGGAATCAAACTTGAAAACTGGGCCGACGTTTTCAAGTTTCGACCTCGTGATACTCCCCCTTTAAGTAATGTAACACATAAGAACTATAGTAAACTTCATTGTTCTGCGGCATTAGCTGTTTCCCACATAGAATATCTTTGATTTCAAGAATAGGAGAAGAGCTGATGGTTCATAATTATATTTCATTATAAAAATAACAAATCCATTTGCGTTAAATAAATTTTAGGAAATGTTTGTGCTTGACCAATCAGAATAGCAAAAGACAATAGCTAATAATTTTGCTTCTTTGATGAAGTTCCCCAAATCACAATATCTTTTAAAATTTGCATGTTGTGCGATTGGGTCTCGAATTACTTGAAACCTTAAAAAAATTAGAATAAATGCACTTTGAATCTTAACTTTTTAGCAGTTGTTGAGTCTTGGCCAATGAGATCACTAGTTGTAACAATGAAAAAAGTTGACATTCCATCGTGCATTGCCGTTCAGCACTATCCTTGTTATGCGAATCATTACTTAAATCATACGGTCAGGATTTCATCCAATGGCTCGGAAAGTTACAACAAGTAACATAGGAAAGTACCACTTTGCAGCTCTCATTTGAATGTCCCGACATAGATTTAGGATAGATAGGATAACATCCACGGATTCAAACAATTTCATTTGAACGGTCACACATTTAAGATTTACGATCTATGGACTGACTCAAAAGTTACAACAGGAACCACAGGGAAGTGCCACACCCTTTAACAACCCTCTCCCCCCCTTTGTACCACGGTGGGGGTATAAGTTTGCGTGTACGTCCGAGAGTTATGATGTCATTCACGGAGAGCTAGTACCAAGGGACGTATGATTCTGTAGCTTTCACTTGAAGAAGAAACACATTTTAGAGTTTTATCCACGGACTCAAAAGTAGGAACAGGTTGAAATATGTACGTCATTTTTTTCAACAACTTGTAAGCCTGATTTAATTGTAAATATTCTATGATGGTTGGTCTTCTTTTATTTTTCCAACAGCATATTCTGGTGGACTGTCTCAAAGCATTACCGGTTTTTGGTTTGGAAAATGAGTTGTAGGAGTTCTGTGCTGGTCGGAAATCGTTAAAACATTTGCTCACGGAAAAGATTGATGATGAGAATAGTACGCATTTTAAGATGAAGTTTCGAATAGACCTGTTTACCGAAGAAGAAAAGAATTCATATTACAAACTAACCTACTAAAGAGGAAATAAGAACAGCAAAATAAACAATCCGCAGAAGACGCAAACTGTACCAGTAAGGATAAAAGTTTGACAACTATCCACTCCTGTAGAAAGGCATTTAAGAGTAAAAATAAAGAAAGCAACTCAAAAAAGCTCTTTAAAGCCTTTAAGAAAACTTACAAGATATGTGATTGTTCATAATAGACAGTAATAAACTGACGCCAACCCATTGATGGTATGTGCGGCCACCTATTGTGTTTGACTACTTCAATACTTTTCCCACTTCAATACTTTCCCTACTTCAAGACTTTCCCCACCCCTCTCCACCTTACCGACAGGGAGAGGGAGACGGTGGGGAAAGGGACTTTCCCCACCCCTCTCCACCTTACCGACAGGGAGAGGGAGACGGTGGGGAAAGGGACTTTCCCCACCCCTCTCCACCTTACCGACAGGGAGAGGGAGACGGTGGGGAAAGGGACTTTCCCCACCCCTCTCCACCTTACCGACAGGGAGAGGGAGACGGTGGGGAAAGGGACTTTCCCCACCCCTCTCCACCTTACCGACAGGGAGAGGGAGACGGTGGGGAAAGGGACTTTCCCCACCCCTCTCCACCTTACCGACAGGGAGAGGGAGACGGTGGGGAAAGGGACTTTCCCCACCCCTCTCCACCTTACCGACAGGGAGAGGGAGACGGTGGGGAAAGGGACTTTCCCCACCCCTCTCCACCTTACCGACAGGGAGAGGGAGACGGTGGGGAAAGGGACTTTCCCCACCCCTCTCCACCTTACCGACAGGGAGAGGGAGACGGTGGGGAAAGGGACTTTCCCCACCCCTCTCCACCTTACCGACAGGGAGAGGGAGACGGTGGGGAAAGGGACTTTCCCCACCCCTCTCCACCTTACCGACAGGGAGAGGGAGACGGTGGGGAAAGGGACTTTCCCCACCCCTCTCCACCTTACCGACAGGGAGAGGGAGACGGTGGGGAAAGGGACTTTCCCCACCCCTCTCCACCTTACCGACAGGGAGAGGGAGACGGTGGGGAAAGGGACTTTCCCCACCCCTCTCCACCTTACCGACAGGGAGAGGGAGACGGTGGGGAAAGGGACTTTCCCCACCCCTCTCCACCTTACCGACAGGGAGAGGGAGACGGTGGGGAAAGGGACTTTCCCCACCCCTCTCCACCTTACCGACAGGGAGAGGGAGACGGTGGGGAAAGGGACTTTCCCCACCCCTCTCCACCTTACCGACAGGGAGAGGGAGACGGTGGGGAAAGGGACTTTCCCCACCCCTCTCCACCTTACCGACAGGGAGAGGGAGACGGTGGGGAAAGGGACTTTCCCCACCCCTCTCCACCTTACCGACAGGGAGAGGGAGACGGTGGGGAAAGGGACTTTCCCCACCCCTCTCCACCTTACCGACAGGGAGAGGGAGACGGTGGGGAAAGGGACTTTCCCCACCCCTCTCCACCTTACCGACAGGGAGAGGGAGACGGTGGGGAAAGGGACTTTCCCCACCCCTCTCCACCTTACCGACAGGGAGAGGGAGACGGTGGGGAAAGGGACTTTCCCCACCCCTCTCCACCTTACCGACAGGGAGAGGGAGACGGTGGGGAAAGGGACTTTCCCCACCCCTCTCCACCTTACCGACAGGGAGAGGGAGACGGTGGGGAAAGGGACTTTCCCCACCCCTCTCCACCTTACCGACAGGGAGAGGGAGACGGTGGGGAAAGGGACTTTCCCCACCCCTCTCCACCTTACCGACAGGGAGAGGGAGACGGTGGGGAAAGGGACTTTCCCCACCCCTCTCCACCTTACCGACAGGGAGAGGGAGACGGTGGGGAAAGGGACTTTCCCCACCCCTCTCCACCTTACCGACAGGGAGAGGGAGACGGTGGGGAAAGGGACTTTCCCCACCCCTCTCCACCTTACCGACAGGGAGAGGGAGACGGTGGGGAAAGGGACTTTCCCCACCCCTCTCCACCTTACCGACAGGGAGAGGGAGACGGTGGGGAAAGGGACTTTCCCCACCCCTCTCCACCTTACCGACAGGGAGAGGGAGACGGTGGGGAAAGGGACTTTCCCCACCCCTCTCCACCTTACCGACAGGGAGAGGGAGACGGTGGGGAAAGGGACTTTCCCCACCCCTCTCCACCTTACCGACAGGGAGAGGGAGACGGTGGGGAAAGGGACTTTCCCCACCCCTCTCCACCTTACCGACAGGGAGAGGGAGACGGTGGGGAAAGGGACTTTCCCCACCCCTCTCCACCTTACCGACAGGGAGAGGGAGACGGTGGGGAAAGGGACTTTCCCCACCCCTCTCCACCTTACCGACAGGGAGAGGGAGACGGTGGGGAAAGGGACTTTCCCCACCCCTCTCCACCTTACCGACAGGGAGAGGGAGACGGTGGGGAAAGGGACTTTCCCCACCCCTCTCCACCTTACCGACAGGGAGAGGGAGACGGTGGGGAAAGGGACTTTCCCCACCCCTCTCCACCTTACCGACAGGGAGAGGGAGACGGTGGGGAAAGGGACTTTCCCCACCCCTCTCCACCTTACCGACAGGGAGAGGGAGACGGTGGGGAAAGGGACTTTCCCCACCCCTCTCCACCTTACCGACAGGGAGAGGGAGACGGTGGGGAAAGGGACTTTCCCCACCCCTCTCCACCTTACCGACAGGGAGAGGGAGACGGTGGGGAAAGGGACTTTCCCCACCCCTCTCCACCTTACCGACAGGGAGAGGGAGACGGTGGGGAAAGGGACTTTCCCCACCCCTCTCCACCTTACCGACAGGGAGAGGGAGACGGTGGGGAAAGGGACTTTCCCCACCCCTCTCCACCTTACCGACAGGGAGAGGGAGACGGTGGGGAAAGGGACTTTCCCCACCCCTCTCCACCTTACCGACAGGGAGAGGGAGACGGTGGGGAAAGGGACTTTCCCCACCCCTCTCCACCTTACCGACAGGGAGAGGGAGACGGTGGGGAAAGGGACTTTCCCCACCCCTCTCCACCTTACCGACAGGGAGAGGGAGACGGTGGGGAAAGGGACTTTCCCCACCCCTCTCCACCTTACCGACAGGGAGAGGGAGACGGTGGGGAAAGGGACTTTCCCCACCCCTCTCCACCTTACCGACAGGGAGAGGGAGACGGTGGGGAAAGGGACTTTCCCCACCCCTCTCCACCTTACCGACAGGGAGAGGGAGACGGTGGGGAAAGGGACTTTCCCCACCCCTCTCCACCTTACCGACAGGGAGAGGGAGACGGTGGGGAAAGGGACTTTCCCCACCCCTCTCCACCTTACCGACAGGGAGAGGGAGACGGTGGGGAAAGGGACTTTCCCCACCCCTCTCCACCTTACCGACAGGGAGAGGGAGACGGTGGGGAAAGGGACTTTCCCCACCCCTCTCCACCTTACCGACAGGGAGAGGGAGACGGTGGGGAAAGGGACTTTCCCCACCCCTCTCCACCTTACCGACAGGGAGAGGGAGACGGTGGGGAAAGGGACTTTCCCCACCCCTCTCCACCTTACCGACAGGGAGAGGGAGACGGTGGGGAAAGGGACTTTCCCCACCCCTCTCCACCTTACCGACAGGGAGAGGGAGACGGTGGGGAAAGGGACTTTCCCCACCCCTCTCCACCTTACCGACAGGGAGAGGGAGACGGTGGGGAAAGGGACTTTCCCCACCCCTCTCCACCTTACCGACAGGGAGAGGGAGACGGTGGGGAAAGGGACTTTCCCCACCCCTCTCCACCTTACCGACAGGGAGAGGGAGACGGTGGGGAAAGGGACTTTCCCCACCCCTCTCCACCTTACCGACAGGGAGAGGGAGACGGTGGGGAAAGGGACTTTCCCCACCCCTCTCCACCTTACCGACAGGGAGAGGGAGACGGTGGGGAAAGGGACTTTCCCCACCCCTCTCCACCTTACCGACAGGGAGAGGGAGACGGTGGGGAAAGGGACTTTCCCCACCCCTCTCCACCTTACCGACAG
The DNA here is from genome assembly GCA_024195265.1 of Dendrophyllia cribrosa. NCBI lineage: Eukaryota > Metazoa > Cnidaria > Anthozoa > Scleractinia > Dendrophylliidae > Dendrophyllia > Dendrophyllia cribrosa. The sequence goes on from JAJLRJ010000006.1 coordinate 44,633,101, forward strand.
GGAGAGGGAGACGGTGGGGAAAGGGACTTTCCCCACCCCTCTCCACCTTACCGACAGGGAGAGGGAGACGGTGGGGAAAGGGACTTTCCCCACCCCTCTCCACCTTACCGACAGGGAGAGGGAGACGGTGGGGAAAGGGACTTTCCCCACCCCTCTCCACCTTACCGACAGGGAGAGGGAGACGGTGGGGAAAGGGACTTTCCCCACCCCTCTCCACCTTACCGACAGGGAGAGGGAGACGGTGGGGAAAGGGACTTTCCCCACCCCTCTCCACCTTACCGACAGGGAGAGGGAGACGGTGGGGAAAGGGACTTTCCCCACCCCTCTCCACCTTACCGACAGGGAGAGGGAGACGGTGGGGAAAGGGACTTTCCCCACCCCTCTCCACCTTACCGACAGGGAGAGGGAGACGGTGGGGAAAGGGACTTTCCCCACCCCTCTCCACCTTACCGACAGGGAGAGGGAGACGGTGGGGAAAGGGACTTTCCCCACCCCTCTCCACCTTACCGACAGGGAGAGGGAGACGGTGGGGAAAGGGACTTTCCCCACCCCTCTCCACCTTACCGACAGGGAGAGGGAGACGGTGGGGAAAGGGACTTTCCCCACCCCTCTCCACCTTACCGACAGGGAGAGGGAGACGGTGGGGAAAGGGACTTTCCCCACCCCTCTCCACCTTACCGACAGGGAGAGGGAGACGGTGGGGAAAGGGACTTTCCCCACCCCTCTCCACCTTACCGACAGGGAGAGGGAGACGGTGGGGAAAGGGACTTTCCCCACCCCTCTCCACCTTACCGACAGGGAGAGGGAGACGGTGGGGAAAGGGACTTTCCCCACCCCTCTCCACCTTACCGACAGGGAGAGGGAGACGGTGGGGAAAGGGACTTTCCCCACCCCTCTCCACCTTACCGACAGGGAGAGGGAGACGGTGGGGAAAGGGACTTTCCCCACCCCTCTCCACCTTACCGACAGGGAGAGGGAGACGGTGGGGAAAGGGACTTTCCCCACCCCTCTCCACCTTACCGACAGGGAGAGGGAGACGGTGGGGAAAGGGACTTTCCCCACCCCTCTCCACCTTACCGACAGGGAGAGGGAGACGGTGGGGAAAGGGACTTTCCCCACCCCTCTCCACCTTACCGACAGGGAGAGGGAGACGGTGGGGAAAGGGACTTTCCCCACCCCTCTCCACCTTACCGACAGGGAGAGGGAGACGGTGGGGAAAGGGACTTTCCCCACCCCTCTCCACCTTACCGACAGGGAGAGGGAGACGGTGGGGAAAGGGACTTTCCCCACCCCTCTCCACCTTACCGACAGGGAGAGGGAGACGGTGGGGAAAGGGACTTTCCCCACCCCTCCGTGTGTTAATTTATTCATAATTCAGTTCCCCAGTCCATCTTTCTATTTCTTCGCTTGCAAGCTCGTCAAATGAAAGCTACTGAGCAGCAGACTCGTACCCTGTCGCTTCTCTATATTCGCTCTGTCATTAATGGGAAGGATTGTGGGTGATAGTGAGTTTGCGGTGCATTAAGGGAAGGACGGAAGAACTTTTTCTCCCTCCTTCCTAAGCGCCTTTGCGCACGTCAATTTTCCTTCCCATATTACTTTGTGAATAAAATAAATAAGTGGCGACTGGGTACGAGTGTGACGGAGCAGTACTTTTCTGTTTTACTGTTAGTTCCTTGCGCATTGGGGTTTATGCGTTGTTTCCCATCAGGGAGAGGGGGACAAGGAGGGGGAAAGGACTTTCCTCCGCCCTTCTCCCTCTCCCATCAGGGAGAGGGGGACAGGGAGGGGAAAAGGACTTTCCTCCGCCCTTCCAGGTGTTAATTTATTCAATTTATTGTTTGCTGCTTGATCCTGCTAATTGAGGGAGAGGATATGTGGGACCATTTTTCATACGTCCCCTCTCTCGAAGGAAATAGCCCTGGGAACGAGGTTGTATGTAGTTGCCAGTGAACCCTAATATAGACTGCTATTGTTTCTGGCTGAACTGGGAAAAGCGAGCAGGAAAACTTGTAGTTGTGGAATGGTACAGAAACCGGGTTAACCTTATGTCCTTGTGGGTTGGTCTGACTGGGATGTGACATACCCTGCTTTCTGGGTAATATTTAAGCTGGGAGCAGCACCGTTTTAAAATTAGTTTTATCCAGGAACGTCATGTTTAGCATGAAGCTTCATTTTTGTCACGCTTGGTTAATTGTTCACCAACATAGTAAATAATGAGGCTATTTTTTTTTACTTGATTGAAGGTTCATTGTACGCACTATTTTTGTTTTATTAGGCACCCAGTGAATCTTTACCTGGGACATGATGAAGACGGTACGACAAAGTTGATGGATATTGTGTATTTGGGGTTTATGAAAAAGAAAAAAAAAAGTAAGAGAGCTAACGATTCCTTCACATTGACAAACCAGATCAAATGCTCCTATGAGCCAACTCGTGAATACGAAACAATCTTCTGACCTTTCCCCCCCCCCCCCCCCCCCCCCCACTCTCTGCATGCAACTTCCCGCCCTCCCCTTTTCTAGCGCCGTCCCCATGCGTTAGGCACGTGACCATACCTATCGCATTTGAAACGGGCAAAATATATGCGCAAACCTTATGTACCGGTCAGCGGAATTTCCAAGAAAAGGTTACAGCTGAAAGAAGTGAAAATTTGTATATTTGTTTCCGTATGCTATTTCTCGTTGAAGGCTTCGCGTATTCACGAGATAAAAATGAAGTTTCTCTTTTGTAAGGGAAAGGTCCAGGGAGGGAGGTGAAATTAAACCCTTTTATCTCTTCCAAGGCGCATTGATACGTGCATGAGCTCATGAGTTGATCTTTATTGACTAATTAACGCAAATTACTTACAGTGAAGAGCGAATAGACCAATTTCGATATATTAAAATTCATACTTCGCTCCGAGGCTTGGGGGAATAAAACAAAAGAAATGAATAATTCAACGCTGAACCTCAATGGCTTTTGTTTTATTCCCCCAAGCCTCGGAGCCAAGTATGAATTTTAATAGATCGAAATTGGTCTATTGCAACCCATTGTTTGCTCCAACAGGTCATTTTCATGATAGCATAATTTTAGTACAATTTTCAGAATCCTTCAGTGTTTTATTTTCTCTTGCAATTAAGGACTTTTGTTATTTAAACCTCACTGGGAATACAAAATGTAAATACAGTAGAACCTCCCCATAACGGCCACATCACTTCAACGGCCATGTTTTCTTGTCCCGACTTCTCATTAACTCACTCAAATGCTCAAATAACCTCGGGCAACTGCATTCTTCTACAGTAAACCACAAAGCAGCTATTCCATCTGCATTGAGATGTCAATCAGTAGAGTATTTTCGATTGTACTGTTTCTTTCGGGGGAGCGCTATTTTCGGGGGGGGGGGGGGGGGGAGAGCGCTACTTACGGGGCGGGGGGGGGGGGGGGGGGCTTTACTTTCGGTGCGCTACGGTATTTCCAAAGGACGGAAATGTTATTGTTCCCGCAACATGGCCGCTGTGCAAACCATCAATACAACATAATAAACAGTACCACAGGAAAGTACTGCTCAATAGCTTTCGATTAAATGGTAACACCATGACAATTAAGCTAGAAACTCAAAAGTTTGAACCACATCAGTGCACCGACTCAAGGTTTGACTGTGGTAAAGAAAGAGTTTTGCATTAGTCAATTCCAGCAGCGTCCATGCACGTGCCCCCGGACAATCCCCAGGCATTTGCATTTGCGTGAAAAAGGAAGGTAAGATAATGCCCGACCCCTGGGATTTGAACACGAGTGAATGCCCAACTAATGCCTAGGGGAAGGGCACTGTTGGAGTTGACTGATACAGTGCACATGTCTGTCCTGGATAACCCCTGGTCAACAGCCAAAAAAAAAATTGGTAAATGCCTGATAGCGGGAACAAAAAAGCTGTGCAAATGCCCTGGGGTATGGTAAAAGAAGAAGGAAAATTCTTCGAAGCTAGACTCATCCAAAAGTCATTTGAAAGCCAACTAAATCAACAGAAAAGCATTTCCCCTTATTTTTCCACTTGTGACCGATTAGAGCAAGTTCACAACACATTTCTCGCCAGAAATGGAGCCAGGATCCTTTGCGGTAAAAAAAGACGACTTAGTCAAATGCACTGGAGTACATCGAGGATAGGGTAACGCCCGACACCCTGGATTCAAAAGTGAGCAAATGCCAGACTAATACTCGGGGGTGGGAGCATAGGCACTGCTGGAATTGACTGATGCATTAAACACCTTTTAGACAGGTTTAAAGAAAAAGAACATGCATAACACCAATAGACTCCATCGCTTGCTTCATGTTCTTAATAATCTATTGCCAAATTGGTAATATCTAGAATGTTCATAGTTCCCTATTTTCCTGTGTGCTTGTCCAGTTTGCTCGTTCAGTTCATTTAGCCATGTTGAATGTCACAGGGTGATTAAAACTGGCGAGTACACTATCTTTGCTTTGAATGCACCCTGAAAAGTTTTTGTAACTCTTCCCAGTTTTTATTGTGCCATGACATTTAAGATGGCAGCTAAACGAGATGAACCATCAAAGTTGATGAACACATGGGAAAATAGGGGACTGTGAATCTAGTTTACATCATGTTATTTTTAAATGTAAATTATTATATCATTGTGTTTTCCTATAATATTTCAGCATATTTTGATATATATTACTGTAAATGCTGCTATAAAATAAAACTTCATGTTATATAGTCTGCAATTTCATAAAATCATTATAAAAAATAAAACCTCAACAAGACCTTAAAAGTAAAATATAATAACAATAAAAAACTTAGTTTTCCTAATTTTTAAACTGTAGAATTCCGAAATTAACACCCCTCTCTTTTTGAATAAACAGCCCTAAGGAACCGCATGTTTCTGATAGCAATTACTTTTGGGTTCCTGTTCGTTTGTTCTCTAAAACTATGTTTATACATCTAGTGGAACCTTCTAACAGGTCCTTGAAAGTGTCTTCTGGTTGTATTGTCATTGCAACCTGGCCATCTGTAACCAGTCTCACAATGAATCCCTCCTCTGTCCGTGGTAGTATGGTCTGAAATAGTGACAGGTTTTTCTTCAGTCTACAAGCAATTGCAAAAAGAGTTGAGACATTGTGTACTGTAGTGCATATTTCGAGGCTAACATGGTTTTCAACAAGTCCCCATCCCCTCCCCCCTTATCAATGTTGTACCAGCTCAAAAATGCCATTCAAACTAACAGTCATCAACATTGTAAGGGGGTGGGGGGTCAGTAGCACATGGCATTGATTTCATTTGTGTTACGCGGTCGCTTTTATATGGAATGAACATTTTTTTGGAAAGTGTCTCAACCTTTTTGCAACTGCTTGTCTGAGTCACATATCGCGATATAGCACTGGATTTGCTTTTCGGAAATGAATCATAGTTGATGTACGTTATCAATGTAATGACTTGATTAGAAAAAACAGCTTTTTATTCCACTGCGATTAGGCGTTTAATAATAGAAAGTCCAAAACGTGCCTTTTCGACATTTGTCTACGGCCTTAATTAGCGTGAATTTCAGCAAAAAAGGAGCGTTTCTTATAAAAGTTGCCGTAGTTTCTCAATATCGTTATGTATTTTTCAAAGAACGTTGCTATCTTGTTGCAATGACGCAAATTGTGTTATTTTCAACCTCTTGTTCTTTCTTGAAGGTTTGTTTGCGTTTGCTATTGACGCAAGAAACGTGCGTAGACTGAAATGATAAGTATTAGTCTGTGTAAATAATACGTCATGTGATACTGTGATCGCATGTTCGCGCTGAAATAAAACGGTAAGCAACTTTTTGCTGGTCCAATTTGTCCAGTCAATTTCGGATTACACTCTAGTTGTGAAAATAGTATCATTTCTTCGTCCTTTTGCTAGATTGCTTTAATCTGGCCGTGTATTTTGCACCGTGTATATCAGTAGTCAAGTTTCGTATATTTACTCAGATTTCATGAAATTCTTCCATAGCAGGGTTTTGCGTTAGATTTTTTCAACCGTTAACCAGACATTCGCCAAATGGAGTTGTTTAAGAACTACGATATAAATGCCGAGTATTGGCCTTCTACATCCGGTGGAAACAAAGAGCGAGGCACGATTACTGGGACAGATATGATGTCCGTGCGCTGGAAAATTTACCACTTTAATGTGAGAATCGACGAGCAAAACCAAAAGGAGATTCCAAAATGTGCCAAATGTTTCGCAAGATGTATTTTGGCAACAATTAGTGAAATACGTACTTGCAGAATTCACTGACTGTAATTTAATACTTGTGCGAACGGTCAACGGTCAACGGTCTACAGAGAGAAATAAGAACTTATGTAATCTTTATTTGTTGTCAAGTGTAGACCGTCGAAAACATGTAGACCGTGGGGAAATTTTTATGAAACGAAATTGAGCGCCTTTTCTTAGTGGAAATGTATTATGAGATTATATTGTTTCCATTTTTCTATAAATATATAATAAAAGCCGAAAACAAGGTTTCTTTTCGGAAGAATGTTTTCATTCCCTTATACTGTCACGAAAGCGTGGCATGTAAAAGATGTCACGAAAGCGTGACATGTAAAAGCGCGAAATTACTGTAATAATTGGAACCATTATAGCCACTAATTACAACGCACTGACCGTTACAGTATTTATCAGCACAAAATTTAATCTTTTCTCTTTCTATTGATACCTTTTAATCATACATTACGTGCCGGTTCCTCTTGCTATAAGTGTTTTAATTGAACTACTATTCAGACAAGCAATTGCAAAAAGAGTTGAGACATTGTGTACTGTAGTGCATATTTCGAGGCTAACATGGTTTTCAACAAGTCCCCATCCCCTCCCCCCTTATCAATGTTGTACCAGCTCAAAAATGCCATTCAAACTAACAGTCATCAACATTGTAAGGGGGTGGGGGGTCAGTAGCACATGGCATTGATTTCATTTGTGTTACGCGGTCGCTTTTATATGGAATGAACATTTTTTTGGAAAGTGTCTCAACCTTTTTGCAACTGCTTGTCTGAGTCACATATCGCGATATAGCACTGGATTTGCTTTTCGGAAATGAATCATAGTTGATGTACGTTATCAATGTAATGACTTGATTAGAAAAAACAGCTTTTTATTCCACTGCGATTAGGCGTTTAATAATAGAAAGTCCAAAACGTGCCTTTTCGACATTTGTCTACGGCCTTAATTAGCGTGAATTTCAGCAAAAAAGGAGCGTTTCTTATAAAAGTTGCCGTAGTTTCTCAATATCGTTATGTATTTTTCAAAGAACGTTGCTATCTTGTTGCAATGACGCAAATTGTGTTATTTTCAACCTCTTGTTCTTTCTTGAAGGTTTGTTTGCGTTTGCTATTGACGCAAGAAACGTGCGTAGACTGAAATGATAAGTATTAGTCTGTGTAAATAATACGTCATGTGATACTGTGATCGCATGTTCGCGCTGAAATAAAACGGTAAGCAACTTTTTGCTGGTCCAATTTGTCCAGTCAATTTCGGATTACACTCTAGTTGTGAAAATAGTATCATTTCTTCGTCCTTTTGCTAGATTGCTTTAATCTGGCCGTGTATTTTGCACCGTGTATATCAGTAGTCAAGTTTCGTATATTTACTCAGATTTCATGAAATTCTTCCATAGCAGGGTTTTGCGTTAGATTTTTTCAACCGTTAACCAGACATTCGCCAAATGGAGTTGTTTAAGAACTACGATATAAATGCCGAGTATTGGCCTTCTACATCCGGTGGAAACAAAGAGCGAGGCACGATTACTGGGACAGATATGATGTCCGTGCGCTGGAAAATTTACCACTTTAATGTGAGAATCGACGAGCAAAACCAAAAGGAGATTCCAAAATGTGCCAAATGTTTCGCAAGATGTATTTTGGCAACAATTAGTGAAATACGTACTTGCAGAATTCACTGACTGTAATTTAATACTTGTGCGAACGGTCAACGGTCAACGGTCTACAGAGAGAAATAAGAACTTATGTAATCTTTATTTGTTGTCAAGTGTAGACCGTCGAAAACATGTAGACCGTGGGGAAATTTTTATGAAACGAAATTGAGCGCCTTTTCTTAGTGGAAATGTATTATGAGATTATATTGTTTCCATTTTTCTATAAATATATAATAAAAGCCGAAAACAAGGTTTCTTTTCGGAAGAATGTTTTCATTCCCTTATACTGTCACGAAAGCGTGGCATGTAAAAGATGTCACGAAAGCGTGACATGTAAAAGCGCGAAATTACTGTAATAATTGGAACCATTATAGCCACTAATTACAACGCACTGACCGTTACAGTATTTATCAGCACAAAATTTAATCTTTTCTCTTTCTATTGATACCTTTTAATCATACATTACGTGCCGGTTCCTCTTGCTATAAGTGTTTTAATTGAACTACTATTCAGACAAGCAATTGCAAAAAGAGTTGAGACATTGTGTACTGTAGTGCATATTTCGAGGCTAACATGGTTTTCAACAAGTCCCCATCCCCTCCCCCCTTATCAATGTTGTACCAGCTCAAAAATGCCATTCAAACTAACAGTCATCAACATTGTAAGGGGGTGGGGGGTCAGTAGCACATGGCATTGATTTCATTTGTGTTACGCGGTCGCTTTTATATGGAATGAACATTTTTTTGGAAAGTGTCTCAACCTTTTTGCAACTGCTTGTCTGAGTCACATATCGCGATATAGCACTGGATTTGCTTTTCGGAAATGAATCATAGTTGATGTACGTTATCAATGTAATGACTTGATTAGAAAAAACAGCTTTTTATTCCACTGCGATTAGGCGTTTAATAATAGAAAGTCCAAAACGTGCCTTTTCGACATTTGTCTACGGCCTTAATTAGCGTGAATTTCAGCAAAAAAGGAGCGTTTCTTATAAAAGTTGCCGTAGTTTCTCAATATCGTTATGTATTTTTCAAAGAACGTTGCTATCTTGTTGCAATGACGCAAATTGTGTTATTTTCAACCTCTTGTTCTTTCTTGAAGGTTTGTTTGCGTTTGCTATTGACGCAAGAAACGTGCGTAGACTGAAATGATAAGTATTAGTCTGTGTAAATAATACGTCATGTGATACTGTGATCGCATGTTCGCGCTGAAATAAAACGGTAAGCAACTTTTTGCTGGTCCAATTTGTCCAGTCAATTTCGGATTACACTCTAGTTGTGAAAATAGTATCATTTCTTCGTCCTTTTGCTAGATTGCTTTAATCTGGCCGTGTATTTTGCACCGTGTATATCAGTAGTCAAGTTTCGTATATTTACTCAGATTTCATGAAATTCTTCCATAGCAGGGTTTTGCGTTAGATTTTTTCAACCGTTAACCAGACATTCGCCAAATGGAGTTGTTTAAGAACTACGATATAAATGCCGAGTATTGGCCTTCTACATCCGGTGGAAACAAAGAGCGAGGCACGATTACTGGGACAGATATGATGTCCGTGCGCTGGAAAATTTACCACTTTAATGTGAGAATCGACGAGCAAAACCAAAAGGAGATTCCAAAATGTGCCAAATGTTTCGCAAGATGTATTTTGGCAACAATTAGTGAAATACGTACTTGCAGAATTCACTGACTGTAATTTAATACTTGTGCGAACGGTCAACGGTCAACGGTCTACAGAGAGAAATAAGAACTTATGTAATCTTTATTTGTTGTCAAGTGTAGACCGTCGAAAACATGTAGACCGTGGGGAAATTTTTATGAAACGAAATTGAGCGCCTTTTCTTAGTGGAAATGTATTATGAGATTATATTGTTTCCATTTTTCTATAAATATATAATAAAAGCCGAAAACAAGGTTTCTTTTCGGAAGAATGTTTTCATTCCCTTATACTGTCACGAAAGCGTGGCATGTAAAAGATGTCACGAAAGCGTGACATGTAAAAGCGCGAAATTACTGTAATAATTGGAACCATTATAGCCACTAATTACAACGCACTGACCGTTACAGTATTTATCAGCACAAAATTTAATCTTTTCTCTTTCTATTGATACCTTTTAATCATACATTACGTGCCGGTTCCTCTTGCTATAAGTGTTTTAATTGAACTACTATTCAGACAAGCAATTGCAAAAAGAGTTGAGACATTGTGTACTGTAGTGCATATTTCGAGGCTAACATGGTTTTCAACAAGTCCCCATCCCCTCCCCCCTTATCAATGTTGTACCAGCTCAAAAATGCCATTCAAACTAACAGTCATCAACATTGTAAGGGGGTGGGGGGTCAGTAGCACATGGCATTGATTTCATTTGTGTTACGCGGTCGCTTTTATATGGAATGAACATTTTTTTGGAAAGTGTCTCAACCTTTTTGCAACTGCTTGTCTGAGTCACATATCGCGATATAGCACTGGATTTGCTTTTCGGAAATGAATCATAGTTGATGTACGTTATCAATGTAATGACTTGATTAGAAAAAACAGCTTTTTATTCCACTGCGATTAGGCGTTTAATAATAGAAAGTCCAAAACGTGCCTTTTCGACATTTGTCTACGGCCTTAATTAGCGTGAATTTCAGCAAAAAAGGAGCGTTTCTTATAAAAGTTGCCGTAGTTTCTCAATATCGTTATGTATTTTTCAAAGAACGTTGCTATCTTGTTGCAATGACGCAAATTGTGTTATTTTCAACCTCTTGTTCTTTCTTGAAGGTTTGTTTGCGTTTGCTATTGACGCAAGAAACGTGCGTAGACTGAAATGATAAGTATTAGTCTGTGTAAATAATACGTCATGTGATACTGTGATCGCATGTTCGCGCTGAAATAAAACGGTAAGCAACTTTTTGCTGGTCCAATTTGTCCAGTCAATTTCGGATTACACTCTAGTTGTGAAAATAGTATCATTTCTTCGTCCTTTTGCTAGATTGCTTTAATCTGGCCGTGTATTTTGCACCGTGTATATCAGTAGTCAAGTTTCGTATATTTACTCAGATTTCATGAAATTCTTCCATAGCAGGGTTTTGCGTTAGATTTTTTCAACCGTTAACCAGACATTCGCCAAATGGAGTTGTTTAAGAACTACGATATAAATGCCGAGTATTGGCCTTCTACATCCGGTGGAAACAAAGAGCGAGGCACGATTACTGGGACAGATATGATGTCCGTGCGCTGGAAAATTTACCACTTTAATGTGAGAATCGACGAGCAAAACCAAAAGGAGATTCCAAAATGTGCCAAATGTTTCGCAAGATGTATTTTGGCAACAATTAGTGAAATACGTACTTGCAGAATTCACTGACTGTAATTTAATACTTGTGCGAACGGTCAACGGTCAACGGTCTACAGAGAGAAATAAGAACTTATGTAATCTTTATTTGTTGTCAAGTGTAGACCGTCGAAAACATGTAGACCGTGGGGAAATTTTTATGAAACGAAATTGAGCGCCTTTTCTTAGTGGAAATGTATTATGAGATTATATTGTTTCCATTTTTCTATAAATATATAATAAAAGCCGAAAACAAGGTTTCTTTTCGGAAGAATGTTTTCATTCCCTTATACTGTCACGAAAGCGTGGCATGTAAAAGATGTCACGAAAGCGTGACATGTAAAAGCGCGAAATTACTGTAATAATTGGAACCATTATAGCCACTAATTACAACGCACTGACCGTTACAGTATTTATCAGCACAAAATTTAATCTTTTCTCTTTCTATTGATACCTTTTAATCATACATTACGTGCCGGTTCCTCTTGCTATAAGTGTTTTAATTGAACTACTATTCAGACAAGCAATTGCAAAAAGAGTTGAGACATTGTGTACTGTAGTGCATATTTCGAGGCTAACATGGTTTTCAACAAGTCCCCATCCCCTCCCCCCTTATCAATGTTGTACCAGCTCAAAAATGCCATTCAAACTAACAGTCATCAACATTGTAAGGGGGTGGGGGGTCAGTAGCACATGGCATTGATTTCATTTGTGTTACGCGGTCGCTTTTATATGGAATGAACATTTTTTTGGAAAGTGTCTCAACCTTTTTGCAACTGCTTGTCTGAGTCACATATCGCGATATAGCACTGGATTTGCTTTTCGGAAATGAATCATAGTTGATGTACGTTATCAATGTAATGACTTGATTAGAAAAAACAGCTTTTTATTCCACTGCGATTAGGCGTTTAATAATAGAAAGTCCAAAACGTGCCTTTTCGACATTTGTCTACGGCCTTAATTAGCGTGAATTTCAGCAAAAAAGGAGCGTTTCTTATAAAAGTTGCCGTAGTTTCTCAATATCGTTATGTATTTTTCAAAGAACGTTGCTATCTTGTTGCAATGACGCAAATTGTGTTATTTTCAACCTCTTGTTCTTTCTTGAAGGTTTGTTTGCGTTTGCTATTGACGCAAGAAACGTGCGTAGACTGAAATGATAAGTATTAGTCTGTGTAAATAATACGTCATGTGATACTGTGATCGCATGTTCGCGCTGAAATAAAACGGTAAGCAACTTTTTGCTGGTCCAATTTGTCCAGTCAATTTCGGATTACACTCTAGTTGTGAAAATAGTATCATTTCTTCGTCCTTTTGCTAGATTGCTTTAATCTGGCCGTGTATTTTGCACCGTGTATATCAGTAGTCAAGTTTCGTATATTTACTCAGATTTCATGAAATTCTTCCATAGCAGGGTTTTGCGTTAGATTTTTTCAACCGTTAACCAGACATTCGCCAAATGGAGTTGTTTAAGAACTACGATATAAATGCCGAGTATTGGCCTTCTACATCCGGTGGAAACAAAGAGCGAGGCACGATTACTGGGACAGATATGATGTCCGTGCGCTGGAAAATTTACCACTTTAATGTGAGAATCGACGAGCAAAACCAAAAGGAGATTCCAAAATGTGCCAAATGTTTCGCAAGATGTATTTTGGCAACAATTAGTGAAATACGTACTTGCAGAATTCACTGACTGTAATTTAATACTTGTGCGAACGGTCAACGGTCAACGGTCTACAGAGAGAAATAAGAACTTATGTAATCTTTATTTGTTGTCAAGTGTAGACCGTCGAAAACATGTAGACCGTGGGGAAATTTTTATGAAACGAAATTGAGCGCCTTTTCTTAGTGGAAATGTATTATGAGATTATATTGTTTCCATTTTTCTATAAATATATAATAAAAGCCGAAAACAAGGTTTCTTTTCGGAAGAATGTTTTCATTCCCTTATACTGTCACGAAAGCGTGGCATGTAAAAGATGTCACGAAAGCGTGACATGTAAAAGCGCGAAATTACTGTAATAATTGGAACCATTATAGCCACTAATTACAACGCACTGACCGTTACAGTATTTATCAGCACAAAATTTAATCTTTTCTCTTTCTATTGATACCTTTTAATCATACATTACGTGCCGGTTCCTCTTGCTATAAGTGTTTTAATTGAACTACTATTCAGACAAGCAATTGCAAAAAGAGTTGAGACATTGTGTACTGTAGTGCATATTTCGAGGCTAACATGGTTTTCAACAAGTCCCCATCCCCTCCCCCCTTATCAATGTTGTACCAGCTCAAAAATGCCATTCAAACTAACAGTCATCAACATTGTAAGGGGGTGGGGGGTCAGTAGCACATGGCATTGATTTCATTTGTGTTACGCGGTCGCTTTTATATGGAATGAACATTTTTTTGGAAAGTGTCTCAACCTTTTTGCAACTGCTTGTCTGAGTCACATATCGCGATATAGCACTGGATTTGCTTTTCGGAAATGAATCATAGTTGATGTACGTTATCAATGTAATGACTTGATTAGAAAAAACAGCTTTTTATTCCACTGCGATTAGGCGTTTAATAATAGAAAGTCCAAAACGTGCCTTTTCGACATTTGTCTACGGCCTTAATTAGCGTGAATTTCAGCAAAAAAGGAGCGTTTCTTATAAAAGTTGCCGTAGTTTCTCAATATCGTTATGTATTTTTCAAAGAACGTTGCTATCTTGTTGCAATGACGCAAATTGTGTTATTTTCAACCTCTTGTTCTTTCTTGAAGGTTTGTTTGCGTTTGCTATTGACGCAAGAAACGTGCGTAGACTGAAATGATAAGTATTAGTCTGTGTAAATAATACGTCATGTGATACTGTGATCGCATGTTCGCGCTGAAATAAAACGGTAAGCAACTTTTTGCTGGTCCAATTTGTCCAGTCAATTTCGGATTACACTCTAGTTGTGAAAATAGTATCATTTCTTCGTCCTTTTGCTAGATTGCTTTAATCTGGCCGTGTATTTTGCACCGTGTATATCAGTAGTCAAGTTTCGTATATTTACTCAGATTTCATGAAATTCTTCCATAGCAGGGTTTTGCGTTAGATTTTTTCAACCGTTAACCAGACATTCGCCAAATGGAGTTGTTTAAGAACTACGATATAAATGCCGAGTATTGGCCTTCTACATCCGGTGGAAACAAAGAGCGAGGCACGATTACTGGGACAGATATGATGTCCGTGCGCTGGAAAATTTACCACTTTAATGTGAGAATCGACGAGCAAAACCAAAAGGAGATTCCAAAATGTGCCAAATGTTTCGCAAGATGTATTTTGGCAACAATTAGTGAAATACGTACTTGCAGAATTCACTGACTGTAATTTAATACTTGTGCGAACGGTCAACGGTCAACGGTCTACAGAGAGAAATAAGAACTTATGTAATCTTTATTTGTTGTCAAGTGTAGACCGTCGAAAACATGTAGACCGTGGGGAAATTTTTATGAAACGAAATTGAGCGCCTTTTCTTAGTGGAAATGTATTATGAGATTATATTGTTTCCATTTTTCTATAAATATATAATAAAAGCCGAAAACAAGGTTTCTTTTCGGAAGAATGTTTTCATTCCCTTATACTGTCACGAAAGCGTGGCATGTAAAAGATGTCACGAAAGCGTGACATGTAAAAGCGCGAAATTACTGTAATAATTGGAACCATTATAGCCACTAATTACAACGCACTGACCGTTACAGTATTTATCAGCACAAAATTTAATCTTTTCTCTTTCTATTGATACCTTTTAATCATACATTACGTGCCGGTTCCTCTTGCTATAAGTGTTTTAATTGAACTACTATTCAGACAAGCAATTGCAAAAAGAGTTGAGACATTGTGTACTGTAGTGCATATTTCGAGGCTAACATGGTTTTCAACAAGTCCCCATCCCCTCCCCCCTTATCAATGTTGTACCAGCTCAAAAATGCCATTCAAACTAACAGTCATCAACATTGTAAGGGGGTGGGGGGTCAGTAGCACATGGCATTGATTTCATTTGTGTTACGCGGTCGCTTTTATATGGAATGAACATTTTTTTGGAAAGTGTCTCAACCTTTTTGCAACTGCTTGTCTGAGTCACATATCGCGATATAGCACTGGATTTGCTTTTCGGAAATGAATCATAGTTGATGTACGTTATCAATGTAATGACTTGATTAGAAAAAACAGCTTTTTATTCCACTGCGATTAGGCGTTTAATAATAGAAAGTCCAAAACGTGCCTTTTCGACATTTGTCTACGGCCTTAATTAGCGTGAATTTCAGCAAAAAAGGAGCGTTTCTTATAAAAGTTGCCGTAGTTTCTCAATATCGTTATGTATTTTTCAAAGAACGTTGCTATCTTGTTGCAATGACGCAAATTGTGTTATTTTCAACCTCTTGTTCTTTCTTGAAGGTTTGTTTGCGTTTGCTATTGACGCAAGAAACGTGCGTAGACTGAAATGATAAGTATTAGTCTGTGTAAATAATACGTCATGTGATACTGTGATCGCATGTTCGCGCTGAAATAAAACGGTAAGCAACTTTTTGCTGGTCCAATTTGTCCAGTCAATTTCGGATTACACTCTAGTTGTGAAAATAGTATCATTTCTTCGTCCTTTTGCTAGATTGCTTTAATCTGGCCGTGTATTTTGCACCGTGTATATCAGTAGTCAAGTTTCGTATATTTACTCAGATTTCATGAAATTCTTCCATAGCAGGGTTTTGCGTTAGATTTTTTCAACCGTTAACCAGACATTCGCCAAATGGAGTTGTTTAAGAACTACGATATAAATGCCGAGTATTGGCCTTCTACATCCGGTGGAAACAAAGAGCGAGGCACGATTACTGGGACAGATATGATGTCCGTGCGCTGGAAAATTTACCACTTTAATGTGAGAATCGACGAGCAAAACCAAAAGGAGATTCCAAAATGTGCCAAATGTTTCGCAAGATGTATTTTGGCAACAATTAGTGAAATACGTACTTGCAGAATTCACTGACTGTAATTTAATACTTGTGCGAACGGTCAACGGTCAACGGTCTACAGAGAGAAATAAGAACTTATGTAATCTTTATTTGTTGTCAAGTGTAGACCGTCGAAAACATGTAGACCGTGGGGAAATTTTTATGAAACGAAATTGAGCGCCTTTTCTTAGTGGAAATGTATTATGAGATTATATTGTTTCCATTTTTCTATAAATATATAATAAAAGCCGAAAACAAGGTTTCTTTTCGGAAGAATGTTTTCATTCCCTTATACTGTCACGAAAGCGTGGCATGTAAAAGATGTCACGAAAGCGTGACATGTAAAAGCGCGAAATTACTGTAATAATTGGAACCATTATAGCCACTAATTACAACGCACTGACCGTTACAGTATTTATCAGCACAAAATTTAATCTTTTCTCTTTCTATTGATACCTTTTAATCATACATTACGTGCCGGTTCCTCTTGCTATAAGTGTTTTAATTGAACTACTATTCAGACAAGCAATTGCAAAAAGAGTTGAGACATTGTGTACTGTAGTGCATATTTCGAGGCTAACATGGTTTTCAACAAGTCCCCATCCCCTCCCCCCTTATCAATGTTGTACCAGCTCAAAAATGCCATTCAAACTAACAGTCATCAACATTGTAAGGGGGTGGGGGGTCAGTAGCACATGGCATTGATTTCATTTGTGTTACGCGGTCGCTTTTATATGGAATGAACATTTTTTTGGAAAGTGTCTCAACCTTTTTGCAACTGCTTGTAGCTCTAATCAGAAGTGTAGAGGTTTAACTATTGATTTGTTGTTTTGTTTTTGACAAGGGTACCATATTTCTCCAAACATGTGCCTAGGGCGATTGATTCAAATTCTATACTTTTGCATTTAAACATCAATAAACTGACTTTTTTTGAGAATTTAGTTTTATCGACTGAGTCGATAAGGTAAATTGACCACCGTAAAAAGATTCAAATAGCTGACGTTTTCGAGCGCTAGCCCTTCATCGATTCGCTCCAACGAAGGGCTAGCGCTCGAAACGTCAGCTATTTGAATCTTTTTACGGTGGTCAATTTACCTTATCGACTCAGTCGATAAAACTAAATTCTCGTGTTTCATTCCCCCACCGACGCAGCACCACAGTTTCTCTAGAAACTAACCCCATTCATTTGACTTTTTTTGAATTTGGATAACTTGAATTTTTCTGGGAGAAATTTTAACCCTTTAATACCACATGCACAACTTCTAACTTCTTATCATAAGAGAGGGGTTAGTAGTTATATCACATTCAAAACTATTCACAAGCTTTCGATTTATCGAGTGACAAAAAATGACCATTATCATGTGACCTGACATGAATGGAGGCACGGGTACACGCTCAGAAAATGGAATCCACAGCATCGATTGAGGGTCGAGACTGGTGTTGAATCTCAGTTGCCTCTCTTATGTTGTTGTTTGATTGTTGTCTAAATTTCCCTTGCAAAACATAATTATGTGGTGCAATTTATAAAATGCTATGAGTGGGCTGTGGGACAGAGTACATTGGTAAAACGTCCACAGCATTTAAACCAGATTGAAACATCATATCAAAACTGCAAGAGTGACAGCAACAGCAGTTGGTGAACACCTCAAAGAGAGAGGCGATACATTAAACATCGACAACACAGTCATAATATTGCAAAGGAAGAAAACAACTTCAGGAGAACGTTAAGATTCAGTGCCAGGCCCCAACCCTTAATCAAGACTGTGGATTCAAACTTCCAGACCTGTGCTGAGACATTTTGTCACATGACTCAGTTCATCTTAGATCATGTGACAATGGTCATTTGTCATCACTTAATAAAGGCACTGTGAATAGCTTGAGTTCCTTATTAAGTTTAGGCAGAAACCCATAAGTGGGTTGAAACGTGTAACGCGCATTCGCAGCTTCCGAATATTCATTTTTGGTTTAGTACCATATTTGGAAACCCCTCGGTCCAGGGAGATTGGAACCAAGCTGTTCTGGCGAATTGATTGGTTATTATTTTTATCTTGATTTTCCAAATATGGCTGTAACAACTTCTTAGCAAATTGAATAATTGGAAGCTTGTTTTGAAGCGTGCAAGAGACAGTTGCATGTTTCAATCCACTTATGGATTTCTGGTTTTGGCAACTGCTGTCTTGTACATGCATTTTTCATTCATTTGATATCCCTCACAATCTTTCTTGCTTGGCTGGAAAACATCTGATTAATAAATGTACACTATATAATGTACCCTAGTTCTTCATAATATTTAACCCTGATAGCAGCAACGTACCTTTACTGTTGCAGCTTCGTCAACAGTCAGCTTTATTTTTTTGCCACATGGCTTCTCTAAGTTAACTACAACTTGTCCTTCGCTCTGAAAGAATATTGCAGTCTGAGAGTTAAATAATATTATTATTTAAGATACATAAAGAACTGCATGTCTTTAATTTTTATCCTATTTTGAACAGCATTTGAGAATTTTTTTGGGGGGAGGGGAGGGTAACTGTTGGAGCGGTCTACTTTAGCAGTCCATACAGCAAAATTCCTTGTTATATCAGCTAATTCCTACTTCATAGACAGTTGGCTAATTCTAAGGGTTAAAATTTTCTCAAACAGGTAAGCAAATACTAAACCTATAGCTAAATATGCTTTTGTCTGGTCATAATAATTTTACTTAGTGTCTTGGTAGGGTTAGATGAGATAATTTTATTGCAGTTTTCTGTAAGAACAATAGAATGCTTAAATTACATCATTTATAAGACCCCGCTTAATACAGACACCCTATTGATATGATAGTTTCTGCATGTGGTCCCTATGGTGTCTGTATTTAAGGGGTTTGGCTGTACTTACTGATGCTGTTAGGTCAATTTCTTTTATACTTTGTGCTCTTGATTCAGCTTTCTTTTTCCTAAATTAAAAGTGCAACAAAGACATATTTCTGATTCTTTAAATTAATGTGATTCATCTTCTTCAATTTCTGATGGCCATTTCATTTTTGCACTATCTGTATTACATTGTACTTTTAAAATTATTGGTTTATTTTGACATTTTTATGTCGTCACACACATATCCCTTATTTACGGTGGCCCACAACTGTCACGGCAAGAGCAAAAGACCCACGGCAAAAGCAAAAGGCCCACGGCAAAAGAAAAAAGCTCACGGCAAAAGCAAAAGGCCCACGGCAAAAGCAAAAAGCTCACGGCAAAAGCAAAAAGCTCACGGCAAAAGAAAAAAGCTCACGGCAAAAGCAAAAAGCTCACGGCAAAAGCAAAAGGCTCACGGCAAAAGCAAAAGGCTCACGGCAAAAGCAAAAAGCTCACGGCAAGAGCAAAAAGCTCAGGGCAAGAGTGAAATCTTAAGGAGACTGGGAAGTATGTCGAGATGGCAGTTTAAAAAACATTTTTCCCCTTTTTATGTCTCTTTACTTTTTTTATCATAATTCTTGTTGTCTAAATGGTCTCACAGTGGTAAACAGCCCGAAAAAATATATTTGAGATATGAAAGACAACTGAAGCTTATTTTTATATTAGCACCCGTACGTGGACTTTTTGGACAATCTGCTATTTATACGGTAGTCCAGAATTTTCGTAGAATTTCCATGTAATCTGACTTATTCTTGCCGATCCAAAATATGATGTCTTTGAAAAGATGCATTAAGCGATTCTAGTGCGCGTTGTTGATTTGATTCAGACTAATTTGCCAAGTCTGTGTACACTACGCGAACGACTCATTTCTCGCCACTGAGAATTTGTTTATTGAACTCACAGTAAATGTCACGCAACCTCTCGTTCAAAGACCATAAATACAAGACTAAAAGTAGGTTGAATAATCGCAAAATGAATTTCTTACAAACTTTGTTAAAAATATAATATTATTAATAAGGTAGGTAAATATTATTCTGAAAATTCCTCGAGCATTGGAACTCACAGACTGGAATAACCCCTATGAATAGCTAATACCAGCCAGCCGACGTACAGTCCCGTACGACTAAAATTAAACCACTGCGAATACTAGGATTCGAACGGGAGTCCAGACTTTCGTAGAATTTCCATGTAAATACCTATTTGACTCACGGCAGTACCTCCCATCTTTGTTCAAAAGTTTTAAGGGAGTCTGTTAATATATTATTCAGCTGGTGCAGACCGTGCAAATGCCAACTCATTTCTCTCTTAGTGACGCCGCTCGCGGGAACACGCAGTCTGTACGTTAGAATACTCGAGAAATTTTCATACATTTCCCTACCTTTTTCATAATATTTATTTTACATGTAACAGAGTTTGTGAAAAATTATTTCGCGATTATTCAACCTACGTTTAGTCTTGTATTTAATACATGTCAATAGTCCGTCTTTGAACGAGCGGTTGTGTGACCAAGTTACCCGTGAGTTCATGTGTAAAATGAGTTGTTCGCGTAGTGTACACAGACTGAGCAAATTAGTCTGAATCAAATCAACAACGTTCACTAGAATCGCTTAATGCATCTTTACAAAGACATCATATTTTGGATCGGCAAGAATAAGTCAGATTACATGGAAATTCTACGAAAATTCTGGACTACCGTATCGGGTGCTAATATAAAAATAAGCTTCAGTTGTCTTTCATATCTCAAATATATTTTTTTCGCGCTGTTTACCACTGTGAGACCATTTAGACAACAAGAATTATGATAAAAAAAAGTAAAGAGAAAAAAAAAGGGGAAAAATGTTTTTTAAACTGCCATCTCGACATACTTCCCAGTCTCCTTAAGATTTCACTCTTGCCGTGAGCTTTTTGCTCTTGCCGTGAGCTTTTTGCTTTTGCCGTGAGCCTTTTGCTTTTGCCGTGAGCCTTTTGCTTTTGCCGTGAGCTTTTTGCTTTTGCCGTGAGCTTTTTGCTTTTGCCGTGAGCTTTTTGCTTTTGCCGTGGGCCTTTTGCTTTTGCCGTGAGCTTTTTGCTTTTGCCGTGGGCCTTTTGCTTTTGCCGTGGGTCTTTTGCTCTTGCCGTGACAGTTGTGGGCCACCGTACTTATTAATTTAGGCAATCCACATCTTCATATGCATTGATGTTCTACAGTTCCAGCTTCCAGCTACCACATGGATAGTTTGGAGCTCGCACTTCAAAGGGTGCTTGCACATGCCTCGGCAGTAAACGGTGGGGTCAATGATTTTTTTATGAAACCCTTACCCCTAGCCATGCCATGCTGATGAGTCCTAACAGGACGAAACAGCTTTCCATGGCTGCCACTGCCCAGGTGATATATATGGCTGTGCACATGCGTAAGGTACTGGCCATACCATGGAGATTTGTCGTGTGACCAAAAATGAATTCTTTCAAATAGTTAAATTACATGATGTTATAGATAATGTGTAAAGTTAAAGATGTACTTACACATTCTTGAAAATGGAATCAATTCTAGGAGTTCCATACGATGCTGAAGAGCAAAAATAGATATTACTATTATTTGTATGGATTGTACACCTTGTCTAAATGTGTGAACACTTGATGCCACCTTTAGTCAAAGAAAACATTTAGATCCCTCTTACTTAAGATAAAATACAGTGCAGACTGTGAACAGATTCCTAATTGAGAGCAAAATTAATTGCATGTTCAGAGTTTGCAAGAGAAAAAAATCAGCAAGTGGAATGGAAAGAAGAAGAGGGATTGATGCCCCCTCCTTCGATCGTCTCTCCAGTCCATTCTCAGCTGGCTTAGGTTGCTGATTTCTTTAAACCTATATCCCTCTCATGACCCAGGTCACAAGCTAAATACAATTAAACTTCCACTAATGGACACTACTTTAAGCACTCGCCTGAACTCGATCATGGTTCCAGCCACACAAAATTTTCTACAATTTTTTGACAACCAATTTCACAACTTCTGATTTATGTTCCAACTGGCTTATAACAATTTTTTGACAACTGATGGCTTCCGTATTAAGTGGCCAATAAAAAGGGAAGTTATATTGTCGGAAAGCCGGCTCAGAACTTGACAATTCTGCCTTCCACAGCTCTTTCATTGTGATTAACTGGTTCAGTTGGAAGCCATCAAAGATGTCAAAAAGTTTGCAAAGAATTGTATAGAACTCTTCAGTCTATAAGGTGGCAATGATAGGGTGTATCCTTTTATCGCATATTTAGAAAGATGGCTATGCTCCCAATGTTCTAGTACTAACCTGTGCTGCTGCTGGGTTTTGAAGTCCTTGACTTCAAGGCATCAGTGGACCTTGTCCCAGCAGAAGTGGCTGGACAAAGATGAAAAATTAATGCATTGTTAAAAAATAATGTAAACAACAATTAATAAAATATTTATAAATAGTTTGAGAAGCTATATCAAACAAAGAGTGTTTCATCAGGTGTCAAAGAGTATTTCATCAGGTACAGTATTCAAACACCTTAAAGTTGGTTGAAAAATTGGCTGCACCTCATTTTGTTAATGTACTTCTTGGTGTTTGGCATATCCTGATGAAACACACTTTGAAGTTTACTTTAAAATCCCCACCCTAGTGCCAAAAATATGAGTCATATTAGATCATTAATCATCCCCCAGCTTGGCAAAATTACATCCCCTTTAAGTATATATGCTCCAAGTGTTTAGAATTTAGGTGAATTTCTCAAATTCTGTGGAGTCAAATCCTTTATGGTTCAGGCTTAACACCAATGAGTGCTTATTACATGTAGCATTCTTTGCAAAGTGGTCATTCTTCAAATAAATTAAACTAGTAGATGGATGTTTCTTCAGCCCCTCTGGAAATAAGCAGAAACCTGGCAAACAGTTTTTAATGTAGTTAAATACAATTTAACAGAGTTAACGACAAAGAGAGTCAGTGTTCCCTGTGCAGGGCGCGACAAAAGCGCTGTCCGATAGCCCGGGGCTAGTGAAGCGACCCATCGGGCTAGTGTCTTTTTGTCGGAGTTTGCCCGACGGGCAAGCAATATTTGTTGCCTTTTCTTATCATTAAGTTAAGAATTAAAATAAGAAGTGTGTAATAAACAGTTCTCTAGTGAAAGTGAATGTGAGGAACATTTTAAAAATGTAAGAAAATATCAACGGCGAACAAAAGAAATGGAATTGAATGATGCGTTTTCCTAAATAATATGTACAATAGCGGCCGTAATTGTGTTCTCACTCCTCTGCTTTTAGGTCTTTAAAATCGCTGTTGTTTTCATTGTATTAAGTTCAAAGTAAACCAGTTAGGATCTGTCTTGTCGATTAAGACCGTTTTATTTAAACAAGCTAGACAACTTGAACATTTGCCGACACAGTCGTTGATACTGGATAGATTGTTTTTCCCACGAATGGCAAATATTTTTGACGTCTGCCGTTTGCTATTTCCACGAGAAAGTGAGTAGTTTCATGTTTCTCAAACTCATGAACATGTGAATTAACTTCGATTTTTCTATTGGATTTATTTTACGATTCGAGGAAAAGTAAGGATAATAAACTGCAAGCTGCTGTTTGCCATGTACACATAGAACGCCGTGCGTAATTCTCGCAAGCAAGTCACGTAATATAAAAATTTAATGTGTTATTTTTGTTGTATCAAACTTCCGAAAGGGCTTGCAAGATATTTTACGTCATCCAAAGGCGAAAGACTTCGAATAAGAGTACTAGTTTCATTGATCAATCGATCATAACTTTCATAACCAGCGCAAAAATAAGTTTTTCTCATAATTTATAATTTATTCTGCAACATTCGCCGTCGGGAACAAACACAGTTGGAGATTTTTTGCCTCTTGGTCTAATATTCATCCCTTGTTTAAATTTGTTTGTTTTTAATAATTAATTTGCTTTTGGGCTAGCTCTTCAGAGCTCCGGGCTAGTAAACTAAAGTAGCAGCTTGCCCGAAGGGCAAGCTGATTTTTTCATTGTCATCCCACCCTGCTGTGGCCAGCGATTTCCATTATGTGTGCATGTGCTAGGATTCCATGTGTTCTTGGACTCAATTACATTATTGGAGCACAGACTATGCATTTTGTTTTTGAGGTTTTAGCACCTTGTAAGCTTCAGTTTGCCTGCTAGCTTTTCCCTCCCACCTTTCCACTGTCTTATCACTGTGTGTGTGACAGGTGTCTGTTTCCCTTTGCACAGGGGATCATGGCTGAGTTGCCAGGATTTGCCAGCCACGAGAGCGATCTCCATCTAGGAGCTGGCTGCCAATAGTGAAAACCTCCAGGATGTCACAGGCACCCAACTTCCACTTAGCAATGCAGTTAACTTACTTTTAGTTGGCTTTTTAGACAGCTTTTCTGCTTTTGCTTTGTTAAATTCCTTAACAATATCAGGATAAACCTGAGAAAAAAGCTGAAAAATGCAAATGCAAAACATATCAATAAAACTCTGACTTTTCCTGGGGTTAAGATTAGTTTCAGGGAGGGTATTTTTTTGGTAAAGGTGGAGTTGGATTGGCAGGGGACTTATTATTGGAAGAATCACTTCAGACTTATACTATGTAGTAAGGTTCTAAATAATTATTATAAGTCCATAGAAGAAACCCCAAAGTAAGAGTTATCAGGCAGTCTAGTCTGGGATAGGGTATACATGTAGTAATCAGAGATTTTTGGTCTAGAATAGGGTATCATTTTCCGCAAAACTGATCAGTTGCGTGAAGAATTTAGTCTAGACAAGGTTTACTGGCAAATGGCATTTAAAAATCGTTACTGTGGGCAGTATGGCATTTTTACTGACCTTAACTAATAACAAAGAAAGCGTGAGACGGAAATTGGTAGTTAAATATTCGTTAAAAATAAATAGTTCATTGTTCTTCTTCATAATACGGGTAGTTATCTTTGCGTGTAATACACGTAATAGCGAGTCTGGAAAAGGTCTAGGATAGGGTAGGGGTTTTTCGGTGTTTAGTCTAGAATAGGTTTGCAAAATGCAGCTAAAATGGTCTAGTATAGGTTAAGGGTCTCAGAGTCCCAGCGGCATAACCCCACTCAAAAATTAATTTATGTTAATTTCATTTACCTCGCTGGTCTCAACAGTCACAAAAGAAGTTGGGCATGTTTCACCTAGTTCTACATTTTTCCACTCAACTTCGTAATATTTCACTTTCAGCTTAATTCGATCTTTCACTATCCTGTGAAAAGAAAAACAAAAAGATACTTACACTGTATTTGAGTCTAAGGAAATGTTGGAGGTTGTTAATTGGCAGAAAATATAACAATAATAATAATAATATAATAATAATAATAACATACATGACTGTATAATATATACTATATAATTCCAGATAATTATAAGCCTTGTAGCTGAATGTTATAGTTAGGTGACATTGGTATAATGACCACAATGACCACAAATGCACACTTACAAGACAGGCACCTTTTGGCAGAGATTTTAAAGAACCAGCTGCTGTTACTGTATGTATATGTTGTGGTGCAATTTTATATCCTTGGTGCAAATTTTATTTACCTTTGTTTAAAACTCATTATCATACATTATCTACATTTCCATACCCCAAAACAAAGGAAAATAAAATTTGCACCAAAGACAAAATTGCACCACAACATATATGTTTTTTCATTATATAATTTATCTTTAGTTACCTTTCAGGCTGAACAAATGTTTTGTTGTTTTGCTCCAGCAATGATGTCATTTGCCAATATGTAATCAATGGAAGAACCTTTTAAGGATAGATATATGTTTGGATGGTTTAAAGTCATCCTGACAACGTAACATTACAATATGTAAACTTGAAAAACATAAATTAAAATGAAATGATTGTGGTTTAAATAGCATAAACCATGAACAATATGACACAATCAAGCATACTGTAAGAACAGTCTTGACTTTCTTCTGCACATTAGACAATATGTAAACCCATACAGTCAAATAATTGAGTAAACATGTCACAATGCTTGCTTACTGCACATAAATGGATTTTACACAAGGAATCCTTGATTTTAAGGAGGGTGCCTGGGAACGGGTTTTCAAAAACAAGGTGACATACCAGATGACATGCGGTTTATTTTTATTTTGTCCCGGTGACAGGTCGCATGGACAATGCACACATGGTAACAATGAAAATTTGTTTTATTTTGTCCCCATGATATGACAAAATTAATGAAATTTAACCAGTTTGATTTTATGTGACCTGCTGCAAGGACAAAAATGTTATTGCAGCAACAAGGATTTTTCATTAAAAATTAATTGGCCAATGTCACACAAAGGGGATTGCTGCTGCAAGCTGTCTCTGTGTCATGTCAACAAGTGTGTCTTGACCTTAAAGATCAGTAACATGCAAATGGCAGCTGAGCTAGCAATATTGATCAATGTTATGATCTCACCTCACCACACCCACTCACATGATCACCCTTACAGTGGATTTCAGTTATAATACTTTGGCCACAAAGGTTGTAAAGTTCATTGGAAATTTGGAAGTAATTGTTGCGAAGTTGTTAATTACATTTGTCAGTTAGCCAACCAAATCGTAAACTTCAAAACAAAATTGGCAACTTCGGTGCCAATGAAGTGTAAACTCTGAAGTTGTTCTTTTGCTATTTGCGAAGGCAAAACATTATTTTTAGCTCTGGTTGGTTTTCTTTAAGATTATTTTGTGGACTTTGTAAGACAAATCTACAAACTGGCAGAGTTGGGATCATTTTTGCCGTGAGATCATGTAAGACGCCTATCGCTATTAAATAAATAAAAACAAACACCTGTAGGGAAAAAATCAAACATGTTTTGAAAGAAAAAGTCATAAAAATGAAATAATGCCGCGTTTGGTGACTCGGTCTAACAGATTACAATTTGTCGGCTTTTCGTCTGCTGGTTCTTAAATCTGATTGCCCGCAACACAAACATTTCAGACATATTTTTAGCATTCGCGCTTTTCTTAGTTGCACTGTTAGGGTTATAGGCACTTTAAGTGATGTAAAACACCACAGCTAGAAGATGGAGTCTAGATCTTAGACAGAATTACAGGAAGACTTGAACACATGATTTCAGTTTGGTGATGCTGTTAGGGCTGTTGCCTCCTTGCAGATAAACAGATGATGCTATCATCAAACTGATCACGATGGGCTTTATATAATGTAAGTGGCATTTTACAGTACACCATCATTTATGACTTGTTAATTTTCCAACATTTAATATACATGACTTGTTTGTAAATTATTTCAATGAAAATTCATACCTTATCCCTGGTCGTTTCCTTTTTCCATTTTAAATGTCTCAAACAAAATTCCTTTAAACAAGGAGATACAGAAAATCATTATTTAATAGGGAGTCTCAAATGCATCTCTATGCAATACATGTAAATGCACCACATTTTCTTTGATAAAAAGACACTGCATGTAATATACAGGGATTCTGACAGGATGCGCGGGTGCGGGACCGCACAGTTCGGTCAAACCTGCACAATTCCGCACAATTCCTAAAAATCCGCACAATCCCGCACAATACTGAAATATTTGATTAAAATGTTAATTAAATCAGGTATTTCTATTGATTACCAAGACTTCGAGAAACGTTTTAGGCTATTTTCAGCCCATTTCCCTTCCAAACAATCGAGAAAACCCTCGCTTTCCTCGAACAGCTCGAGAGGATTGATATAAAAGCAACAAGGTGTTCTCTTTGCCCTTCTGGGAACTACATGTAGTCTCAGTTCTACATCAACAGATCACATCAACATCTACATAATTTATTTGCAAAATCCTATAAGGACATCTAGCAAATTCCAGTGCAAAGTGCAAATTAAAATAAATGAATAAATAAATATGTGCAAATAAGGTAATAAATAATTGTGGTATAATAATAATGAAAAAAGTAACAATCAGTTATGGATTTACTTCTTCCCGACTTCCTACAGATTTTTTCGCGTAGCATTTTAATTGTCGTTTTTCAGACATTATGTTGTTTTTCTTAGCGGCCTGTTGATACATGGTGTATTTTTTCGAGCGCTTTTGCTTCCTCTTTCAGTTTAATATGTCGGGGACCGAAGACGAAACACCGAAGAAATGTACCCGGTCACGCCGAAATGAATGTCACTCTGTCTGAATTATTTTCGCAAAGAACTTATCAAGTTTGCGAATCGACAAACAAACTATTAAAGCGCTGGAACTTCGGATTGATAGGATAAAATTATTAAGTTCTCATCAGAATACTGGATTTGATTTTTTCAATCAAGTGAAAGACGTTTTCATTCAGGAAAATGCAAAACAACCATGCTATCAAATTACATTTAGCACGCAATTTGCATACATCTCGAGGTTGTGTTTTTGCGGCAAACTTTCGAAGAAATTGTGTGAACCTTTAATGGAAATTATTCAAACTACATAAAATGTACGGATTTTTCATAAAGGAACTTTGCAACAGATCGGAAACATTTCATTTACAGCTGTAAATGCGGTATTTCGGTTTTACTCGATCGAGTTCATCGTGTCACGCAATGTGATTTTGTTGAGACAAATAAACTTTGGTGAAGAAAAACAGCCGCAAATTGGCGATTGCTGGGTACATTTTAATCCCCAAAGTAAAACATCTATTTGTATTTTTCATTTATGCAGAATTTCCTCCCTGACATATTTTTCTGGCCTGGCTAGAACACTGGTGATTGAATATTTGGTTGGTCACAGGATTGGGCAATCCCGCAAAATTTCCCGCACAATCAACGTTATTTCCCGCACAATTTGCCTCAAAACTCCCGCACAATTTTAGTTTTTTCCCACACCCTGTCAGAATCCCTGTAATATAATTCACCTCCAATCTTTGTAGATCTGGACACATCAGATTGAAAGAATCATGTTTTGGGATCTCTTTAGGACCCAGAAACTCTTGAATCACCTATGGGTTATGGAAAAACAGAATAAATTAATGTTCACGACATTAACATTCTTTATTACATGACTAAGACAGTCAGAGGGCCAATAATTAAAATCAACCAATCAGAATGCTCGATTGCCGGTCCAATATTCTCTAAGTATTGGACCGGCATTGTCCCAAATGATCCTGCGCGATCCTCCCGCCGACAGGAGTCGTGTAATAAATCTCTTATTAACCAAGCTTGCTCGGGACTGTACTGGGAGAATATCGGCCCTCGGTCTTTTCTGTACGGACCTCGCTGCGCTCGGTCCATACTGTCAAGACCTTGTGCCGATATTCTCCCAGTATGGCCCTCGCGCTTGGTCAATAAGATATATGTACAACTGTGTTCCATTTGATAGATGGATAGAATTTTCTGTTATCTGCAGGTGTGTAATTCTATCAGACCAGTTTCTTTATTTAATCACAGTTGACACTGCAGGCCTACTAAACATTCCATGAAGCCCAAAGGTCAGGAGTTACAAGACCAGGCTGTCAGGTCCCTCACCCAAAAAATAATTAGGAGCCCATGATGATGGCAGTTTCTTTTTCTGGTGCCCTGGGCTACTGGCCTTTTCATGAATAGACAACTGCATTTAATTACAAGTAAAATGCATCACCATACAGGCACGATTTTGTCTACAATTATAAATTAAGTTTTACAATTACTCACAACTAGTAACATTTCATCCTGCGGATTGATTACCTTGGGATGCGGGAAGTTCTTGTCTTTTAAGGCTTTGCTGTCAGGTGAGAATTAAGCAGTAAATGTTAAAACTTCAAACAAATATTTTTACTGATCACAATCAAAAGTAGGAAACTGCAGTGCAGCTAAAGATGCTAAACAGACAGAGGCACACTCTGAATTACAGTTAAACTACATGTATTGAGGAGTATGATTAATATATTCTGGTGTATTTAGCATTTTCTACAACACCCTATGATCAAAGTCTCTTAGCACATCAGTTCAATTTTTTTACTCTGTTTTTGTTTACACAAGCCTGCAAATAATTTCCTTCTCTGAGCAAGTCATTTGTCAGTCCAGGGAAAATATTGACCTTACAAGAAGTCAGACTGGTCAAGTCAGGGTTAGCTCCAGGTTAGGGCTATAAAAAAATTCTTTATTTCATAATTTCACTGCAGATATTCTAGGGGGTACATGTAGATAGAGGTTAGTAGACTAAGTATGGTATCAGGGGGGTAATATGAGAATTAGGGAGGGGTGGGTACTTTTATCTTGTTTTTTAATAGGAAAAAAATACCTATTGAAAAAATTTAACTACAACATATACACCTAACATCTTCAGAAAACAACTTCATGTCAGCTAAAATATATTCTGTCAAAGAGACAACAATAGAAAGAGACGTCGGGCTCAGGATATACTAATTTGTCTAACTTGAACAGCTGACCACGCCTGAAGTGCCCTCTATACATGTAGCTCTTAGTTGCTACAAACTAAAAGGTTAGATCACTTGACACTTAACACAACTGTATTTGTGAAACCTGTGTAGAAGATGCAGGAGCAGTAAAGGGCATGATTTCAAGGACATCACATCATGGAGCATAAGCAACCTTCAGGGACATCTCTGAATTTATCCTGCCCAATTTATTACTCTCATGCTTCCTATGAAAGCTATTTTATTATTTTAGTCATTAAATTACTTACCATTTGACAGATTTTTCTATACTTGAAAGATTTTCTTCTAGAAATGCCTCCTTAGTCCATTCATGAAACCTTGGTTTTACAGCAGATAATATGCAAAAAAGGACAAACAAACGAGTTAAATGGGGTTGCAGTATAAGAATGGCTGATACCTGTTACAAGGAAAATAACTTATTATTTACTATGACAGGATTGAATGAGAATACTGTAAAACTGACAAAACAAACTTTTAACATATCACATAATAAGGTACACAAGCATGTCAAGTAACGTCGTACTGCTGGGCCAAAGCAGACTGAAGTTCATATACCATAAATGCTCAAATTAGCACTCTGCTTTGAATAAGCATCCACTTCCATTTAGGGCACCTTGTAAGGCTAAATATCCCCCCCCCCCCCTCACCTCCAAGAAAGAACGATTTATTGAACATATGGTATATACATTACGTATGTTGTTGGATGTTGAAG
This sequence comes from Dendrophyllia cribrosa, assembly GCA_024195265.1. Lineage (NCBI taxonomy): Eukaryota > Metazoa > Cnidaria > Anthozoa > Scleractinia > Dendrophylliidae > Dendrophyllia > Dendrophyllia cribrosa. Next base: position 44,664,219 of record JAJLRJ010000006.1, read on the forward strand.
ACACGGTTCCTGTGACAACAGTGCTTCAATAGGATAGTGATAACAGGGTTCTCACTACGTTTTAGAGTAGACGGTTGAGATGTAATAGTAGGCGGCTGCATTCAGGTTTGTTTAACACATATTAAGCCTTTTCACTGAAAAGTAGGCGGTTCAAAATTCAAAGTAGCCGGTTTTTTAGACGGTTGCCGGCGCCTAATGAGAATCCTGTGATAAGAAAAGCGAAGTTTAAATATGTACCACACACACAGAATTGTGTTTCTACTGAAAGATAATTGTCCCAGTTTTGCTATTTAATGTTACAGTTTGTGTGAACTCACTTGAAATAAAAAAAAAAGTCATTTTAAAGCTGAAATTTGAAAAATGAAATAAGCACCCCTCTCAGCTCAGAAAATAAAATAAGTGTCCCCAGTGCTAATTCAAACATTTATGGTACATGTAAACCAGACTGATCCATACCAGTACAACTGTAGTTGATTATTGTACAGTCAATTTATTAAAATAATTCTTCAAATATCACCTGTTAATTAAGTTGACATGCTTGACATTTCTAACAAGTTTCATGGCTTTTTCTTTTCCAACTCCTGCCACTCCTTGAGGAAGATAATCACACCCCAGAAGTATTCCAAATGCAACTAGATTCTCTCTGTTGAGATCTACAAAATTAATGACAGAAGTGTTGTGTGACAAGCTGCATACAAATCAGGTGCAGAATCATTGAAGACGGTAGAGACTTGGTGATCATTGGGGGGACAACATTTTCGTTTTATTGAAGTTGTAATGTAACACATTAGTCAATTTGCATCTGTAGTGGCATCGAAATATGGGCGAGTGGTCGCTTACGAACGGTTAAAAACAATAGAAAAATTCAAATCACTAGCCTTGAAAGTGGCCGCGGTCACTTACGAGAGGTGATCGCTTATGAGAGGTCTCGACTATAGTGATTTGACTGGGGAAATTTTGGTACTTTGAAAAAGTTGTTGCTTTGGAGACACAGTCGCTTAGAAGAGGTGGTTGCTTAGGAGACGTGGTCGCTTAGGAGAGGTGGTCGCTTAGGAGAGGTGGTCGCTTAGGAGAGGTGGTCGCTTAGGAGAGGTGGTCACTTAGAACAGGTGGTCACTTAGGAGAGGTGGTCGCTTAGGAGAGGTGGTCACTTAGGAGAGGTGGTCGCTTAGGAGAAGTGGTCGCTTAGGAGAGGTGGTCGCTTAGGAGAGGTGGTCGCTTAGGAGAGGTGGTCACTTAGGAGGCGATCGCTTACAAGAGGTGGTCCCTAACAAGGGGTGGTCGTATATGGAGGTTCAACTGTTGCTAAATCTAAGGACAGCAGGGGAAATGAGAAGAGGATTCGAAAAAAGAAACAACCAGAAATGTTCCAGGTGGTCATGAACATGATTACCGGTATTAATTTTACTGCCTGATAAAAACTGGAAAACACTGGATTGTATGGATAATATATTAATTATTTTCTACATGTATAATTTATATAATAATTATAGTTGGTTTTATGTACATTTCACTGAGTATTTTACTGTACATACTTAGCTGGGACTCAATGTCATCCATTTTGTAGCATTCAACCGATGGGTCCTAAAAACAGAACACAAGAACCAAACTTAAGGGAACTTATATTCTTGAAAGAAACTGATGTTGAATTGTCTCTTTTTTAAAATTTCCAAAAAAACAATTATTAATGTTTCAGTGTGAGACAAAATAGGATATGATAAACACAGCAACCATATCACGTTATAAACATTCAAAATGGCATTGAGTGGGAAATTCAAAAGCAAAGATAGGCAATATTCTTATCTAATTTCACATTTTTCTCTCCACTTGTTATAAGAAAATAATTGGAATTTAGACTATTTCCAACAATTTTATGTTACTTTGTTACAACAGTGCAGGATCCCTTTAAGTCTACAGGAGGCAGGAAAAGAGGGAGGATTGAAAGGCATTTAAGGTGGTGAAAAGCAATGGCAGTAAGGATTTAAGCATGCACAGGGCCATATCATAACTAACCATTTGGAGTCCTTGTTTACTTTTAAAAAATTAAAAAGACCCACCTTCCTACTGATACTAAGATCTCTGTATACAGTTCTGGCTCCATACAGAAAGGCATCTCCATCATTAGTTACACAACCATCTACAATCTAACAAAAACAGTGCAGGCTAGAATTAAGCGGATGTCACAGACGCAGAAGCGATGCAGGCTTTTGCGTTTATGTGTTCTCTCTGATGCGTCTAAATTACATGTCTGTCGTGTGCGTCTATGCTTTTGTTATTCATTGCCATAAGTTTGCTTTGTGTGGCATTATTGTGCAAGACAAAGAAATATCCAGGTCTGAAAAAGCTGCTGCCTGAAAAAGCACATGATTTGTATTTTATCTCAACAAGTTACATGTACACTATACATGTATCATGTTTTGAATCTTGCTTACTACACAAATAGCTTGTCAAGAAAAAGAAATTGTTTAGAAAAAAGAAACTCACAGTTACTGTAAACACCGGTGTTAAACCGCACTTTTTTGCCTAAAATTTTTGCTCAAAATCGAGTGTGCGGCTTATCTTTACAGTACGGGAACATCTGCAAAAGGTTATCGCACTTTCCGGTGATATAAGCAGACAGACTTTTTGAAATTAAGATTTTATTTATTAGAGGTGTATAACGTGGAACAAAAATTCTTTAACTTTAGATGACGTAGAAAAGTGAGTCTTATCTGTCTAACAGTGCGGCCAGAACGTCTCCGAGACCAAAAATCAAATAAAATAATAATCCGCATCGAACAACGCACGAACGTGAGTGTTGTGTTTATAAATTGTAAAATTTAGCCTCAGTTTGTCAAAATACCCGTGTTAATTCAGTGCTCACTATCTTTGTCAGACATTTTGAAGCTTTTAGCAATGAAGGAACACCGAAGACGAACGAAAGAAGCCAAAGAAAAGAAAAAAGTCTGTAAACAAGCGGTCATCTTGGTTAATCTTAGTAACCAGGCTAAATAAAAACATGTGCTCAATAAATTGGCACGGTTACCAAGCTTGTTTTGGCCTGAATGAACGGCGGGGGAGGCAAGGGCAAACGAACGTCGCTAAAAACTGTGGGTTTTTTTTTTCAATACACGATGATTCGATGGATAGAAGCAAAGTCTAGCTTCTGTGCTGTGGAGAGAATTCTCTAACTTATGTTTTTATTTTAAAAAACTTTTTTTTCCAAAATTTGAGTTTCAAAACTCGGGGTGCGGCTTATCTACGAGTGCGGTGCGGCTTATCTACGAGTGCGGTGAACTAAACAGCATTTCAAATGTCCTGTGGAAGTATTCTTTACATTTTGTTTTGAACGAATCTTACTCGCTCGCTCACTTCTCAATTACCCCTGATGAGGGTAGGGACAAAACGTGGGGTACCCCAAGGCCTAGGCCATGGTGTAGGCCATGGTGTAGGCCATGGGGTAGGCCATGGCCTACCAGTGGTTAATTTCTTAAAAAAAAAATTCTAAAAAGTAAATAAATAATTCCTCTTAAATACTGTAAAATCTCTGTGTTGTCTGTTCCAGCCTTGTACCACTTCATACAACTTAAAGGCAGGGAGTTTGTACTAAACGGAGGGGTAGACTATTAAAAGGTGCAGGTTTTTTGGGGGGGAGAGGGTGGGAAATCTAAATCGTGATTCTTGAAAGCAAAAACGGGTTTTTCACTAAAATCCTAAGTGATAATGCATCCAGAAAATCCAAATCCGAACGCAGCGGCTACTTCAGATAAGATCTTAATCCTGATGATTCATGCCGGGGAAAGGATTAGAAAAGGAACCCAAACGCTGTATTACCTATAACATAATCATTTCAATTGATAATAATGTTATTTCCCTGTATCTTATTGAGTCGTTTTGGAGCTGCGATTTGAATCAGAGCGAAGACGGTTGACCTTGCACGTTTCAAATGAATTGTTGTGTCTGCCGCTTCGTAAATACGATGCGCCTATTACGTCTCAAGTTTCCACGCATTATTAACTCAAATTTTCCATTTATACCATAACTATTTTATATTCAAACTATCCTTGGGGGAGAATCTCAGGTTTCAATTTACGCACCTTTTTATAGTCAACCCATGAACCAGGGCTCGAGACTTACGGTAGCCAACTAGCCAAAGTCTAGTAAAAATTCAGTTTTAGCTACGGATTTTGGCTTTCACTAAGCCCTTCTGGTTAGTGAAAATGGAACTGCACTGGACGGAAATGAAACTGAAAATTATTTCATATCAATCGCAATTTAAGTAAATTGAGAGAACAGAAACTAGTGCATAGACTGTAAACGGCATCATATTATTTAATGCTATAAAGAACGATTTTCCTTTTTTGTTACAAAAGCAACGACAGGAAAGAATCAAACTGCTTTGCGCTGTTGAAATCAAGCGGAACAGCTTCCCGGCATCAGGTTCATTTAGCATAAATAATGAGGTCAAAGAGGTCACATATGCGTTTTTCCAAAAAGAAAGAATCTTTGAATCTTGTTTGAGAGTTTGAATGATTTTGAAATTAATTTTATTTTTATATATACAAATTCAAAATAAGTTAAAACGGAGTAAAATATGTTCAATTCGGTTGAAAACAGAAAACCTGAATAGCAGTACTAAGTGTCTCGGAGATTTTTTTTCTCCTTTAACTGTCGCTGTAACTCCCCACCCCTTTACCACCCCCCGTGCAAGTCTGGACAGTGAAAATTTATTTTGGCTAGTGAAATCAAACCTGTCACAAGCCACTAGGCTGGTAAGCTAAAAAGTTAGTCTCAAACCCTGCAAACTCTGTCTTTTAGTTCTATGAAGTGGTACAAGGCTGGAACTCTTGAACACAGAGATTTTATGGTATTTAAAGAGGAATTATTTATTTATTTTTTAGGATTTTTTTTAAAGAAATTAACCACCGGTAGGCCATGGCCTACCCCATGGCCTACCCCATGGCCTACCCCATGGCCTACCCCATGGCCTACACCATGGCCTACCCCATGGCCTAGGCCATGGGGTACCCCACGTTTTGTCCCTACCCCCCCTGATGACAATCACCCTTGTACTGCAATCAGTCCAATAACTAACATGTATTACACTGTCACTTCTCAGTACCCATCTGTTTGAAATTGTATCCACAGTGCAAGGAGAAATTGGATGTTGATCACCCTACCTGATGGAGATCAAGCCAGGCGCAGAGTGCTTCTGCTTCTCCTGTACTCTCAATACATGGAATCCCCAAGAGGTTTAAGAGAGTGCTACACTATAAAAAATACATCACAAGTTACAATTAACAGTCAGTCCTTAGAGTGCACATGAGAAACTCGCGGCTTCGCCGCTCGCGAATTATCACGCGCGCCAATGAAAAAACCGCCGGGTACGCAGGCTAACATGAGAGTAACTAATTAACCCATTCAATAAACGTTTGACGTGTACATTATTTTACATGTAATGTGATTATAACTTTGAGTCTGTGATGAAACCCTAGAGTGTGAGTGTTCAAATGAAAGCTCTTCAGCAGTACTTTCCTGTGGTACCGTTTATTATGCTGTCCTGTGGTGATGTTTATTATGGCCTGTACAAGGTGGTTCTAACTTTTGATTCTGCAGATGAAATCATAAAGTGTGACCATGCAAATGAAAGCTATTAAGCAGTACTTTCTGTGGTGCTGTTCATTTTGTTGTACAATGGGTGGGATTTACTTTTGCATCTGTGGGTGAAATCCTAAAGTGTTCCTCTAGTGTTGTTATTATGCTGTACAAGGTGGTTTAAACTTTAATGAGTCGGTGGATAAAATTCTAAAAACAGTATTACCATTGAAATGTCAACGAACATGGTTCATACTGTTTCTTACATGTATTAGTCACAGAAAGTGTGCAGTGCAGCAAAAATAGAGGAATATTTCAATAAATCCATAACCATGCACCTTTAAAACTGCCCCCTCTCTGCATAAACCTGCATACAGGGCTCAATACTTGTCTAATAGTATGCCAAACTACTAATAGTATGCCAAACAACGAGAGTCATAAAGAAGTACAATTATCGGGTTCGAAGAACGCAATCCTAATTTCGTGTTGGTTGTCCTGAAGTTTACGTGCAGTGAAATTTGAGATTTTTTGGTAGACGGTCTTCCAAATGGCGGCCCCTATTGGTTTTTTCAGGGGCTCATTTCCGCCAGAAGCTCCTTCGAACGCGTCTCCATAATCTCTGATTACTGCTAGTTTAATACAGTCATGATATGGATCATACCTATGCTTTTGTTTGTCCTGACAAAGATTCCTTTAGCTGTAAGTTTAAATTTGCCAATTTTCTCACAAGGCTTTGAACTACATTTATACAGCTATTTCAATTTAGGTTGTCGGATGAGAGCTTCAAGCGTACGCAACGAGACCGCAAGTAACTATGGGTAGTTGTAAATCGGTCTTATACCCCATTCACACCAACGCTTAAACATGTTTAAATGTTGTTTAGTTTAAAACAGGTTTAGAAAAATACCTCCTAACCTCCCGTAATATTTGGAGTGAAATCTTTACTAAAAGAAACTTTATTGACTTTACTACCATTCTAGGTAGTTTGAGCAATATGCATTTCAAAACGTTCAAGATGGAGGCTAAAAATGTAGTTAAACTAAACAACATTTAAACATGTTTAACTGTTGGTGTGAATGGGGCATTAGCTTAGTTCGCGGTTTTTGCGTTTGTTAGTGCAATGAGTGAGGTAGATGTTAGCACCATAAATGTTTGCCTTCGCTGTATGGACGAGGTATTTTAAATTGCTTTGGTCAATTTATTGTATACACCTAATTGCAGTAACGTTGTCATAGAAAAATGAAAAAAGCCAAATAGGAATTAATTAGCTTCATCATCATTCACAGCGACACGCGGCATGATTAAGCGTGCAGCGGCTATTGTTAATTTAAATTAAGCGTGCAGCGGCTATTGTTATTTGTATGTCTAACTAATTCCTATTGGCCTTTTTTCATTTTTCGTTTTTACCTTTTTCATTTCTCTTTGACAACGTTATTGCAATTAGGTGTACATAAAAATCCCAAAGTACTTTGCGGTCTCGTTGCGTATGCTTGAAGCTCTCATCCGACAACCTAAATTGAAATAGCTGTATATTAATTAAATTACAAATGTTGAACTAAACCTTACCTCTCTTGCCCATTCTGCAAAATGTGATCGTCCAACACATGCTCTTGAACCAAATGTTTGGGTTTGTCCTCCATCTCTGGCTTGGATTCTCTTCACTATAGCCTCCCATTTCACTTCAGGTGGTTCACCATCCACAACAAATACCAGCTTTACTCCTAGTCGCGTTAAATGCAGCACGCGGAATAAAAGATTTCGAAGATGTGGATTGGCAACAGTTTGTTGAAGCCCCTTTGTACCCTGTGCCTCACATATCCAGATGCTCAAATCCACACAAAGCTTTTTGTTCTGAAGTGTAGAGAGCTCTTCTTTTCTCTTAACTGGTTCCAGTATCTTCCACAGATCATGAACACCCATCTGAATCTTTAAGCTGATACATGTATAAACTAGCAGTAATCATAGAACCAGAAAAGTGCATTTGAAATTATCCTGCGATTTGGGAAAAGAAGAGATAAACATGAGAGTACTGAAGCTCTCTGTTCAAACAGTGAAATGGGGTGCTGCAGTCTGCATGATAGTTGTTACATCTTTTGATGGATTAATTGGTTTAACTCTGCTGTGTTCCAGGTACATGTATTCTAATTCTAAGCAAATTATGAGCAATTCTCATTGAAGTTTCCATCTGCGATTTTGTCATTTTGTCAAGTTTAGGTAGGCGGAATTGGGACAGAAATTCTGAGAGAGGTGAAATGGCACAATGGAATAAAAAATAATGGCGGGATGTGGGATTGAGAAAACCTATTTTGAACCCTCAACTACTATCATGCACCATTTGATCAGGACTTGCATTGTAAAACTACAGTGTAGAAGACGAAATGACGGAAAGATTTCTATATAACCCCATACATAATATTATTATGCATGCATGTACACTTCTTTACACTGAAACAAAAGCCAAAACAATAGAACACCTTGATAACTCTTGTAACTGAACACCACTTTTCCAAAATACCAAATTTCTCCCAGTCAAATCATAATGAAACCTCTTGTAAACGACTTCCTAAAAAGTGACCGTGACTGCGACCACTTTCAATACCAGTAATTTGAATTTTTTTGTTGTTTTTAACAGGCTCTGGTAAGCGACCAATCGTCCACATTTTTAAGTCAACTCCAGTATAAAAACGAAAAATATTATCTTCTGAACCAAAACTTCTATATGCACAATATTTTGTGCATATAAATGGGGAGGCAAAAAAGGACAGGGGGAGAAGGGAAGGAACGCCTGCTATAAGAACGGGTCTATTTGCATTGATTTTCCTGGTAATTGAATTATGTTAACTGTCAATATGTTCACCAATCAGAAAGTTGCGCACGCTTTTATGCATGCTAAATTCACGCAGGAATTTGCTATGTTCACCGCCCATTGTGAATTTTGCGTCCGCCAGGGTCCGCAGAAATGAAGGGGGTCTTTTTCCCTCTCTCCCCAGTTTTCCTCTCCCCGACGCCTGCTATCTCTATCAATTCAATAGATGGTTTTCACTCATGTGACCTTCAGTCCTGTGGGACTCAAATGACAAAGGCCATGGCGGCCATGTTGGTGCACTTAACAAACGAAGTTCATTAAAATTATTTTGTAGGGCTGCCGTGACGTAACGTGAAAACCACCTGTACATGTACCCTGCCATATCGACTGCATGTAGCCGGCTATTAATTAAGTAATTCACAATAAGTCATTTAAAACATGCCTCACCAAATAAATTATGTATGTAAGTTTACTTTACCGTGTTGAAATCCGCGGCTCAGTAGACGTCCGTGCTGGTGCTATTGAACAGGAAACTTGTGGAGAAGGTAAGTGTAAGCTTATACATGTATTAGAAGCAAGCAAGTGACAATGTCACAAAAAGTAAAAGTACGCTTAGAATTGTATGCCGTGATGTGGGAAGTACTTCGAGATCGCGTGTAAACTGTAACCTGAAACCTGATTTCATGTGGATGACTATCGGAATCGGTCGGTCGGTCGGTCGGCGAGTACTTCATCGATCGATTCATCGACCCAAACACGAGACAGTCGCGACAGTCACGGAAGGGAGATTTTTTCCGATTTTGAGCTCTTCAATAACAACGTTTTAGACAGTCAAGTATTCTTCAGAGTTTTTTCTCTTGTTTTTGAAATCTGCTAGTAAGTGGTGTGTTTTTCATTCCGATAATGGAAAAACCACTGAAAGAATGAGAAAGAAACCATTCCAAAATCTTCCACATGACGAACGTGACAAAACCGTCAAAACAGAACGAGGTAGACTGGTTTCACACATCCTTGTCAGTGATTGGTAGTTTTTGGTCACATGGTCGCAACGCGCAATTTGTTCAAAATCAACATGGCGGCCTGGATGGATAATAATATGTGACATTTCTTCGCCAAAATGTAGGGTAAAAGCATGAAAGACAATTCAAAAAATCATTCGGACAACGCCGAAATAAACCAGCCGTTGCCCTAACCTTAAGTTAACGTTTGGGTGTAGCGTTAGGTTAGGGTGTAGGATGCAGAATGAAGAAATCCAAAGTGGGACAAGCGACGCTGTTTCAAAGTTGGGGTCGTCCAGCTCAGAAACATTCGAATTCCTCGTCAAGGAATCCGAATTCCAACAGGATTTCTCAACCTCAAAACGGAGTTTACAGCGCTTTTGATCCAAACGACATTGTGGACCTGGGAGATGAGGATGATGATGATGAATTACTAGCTGCTGCAGAAGGAATCGCACACTACGATGGAGCCAATTTCCAAACTTCCGTCGGACAAGCAAATGCCACGACTCACATCTCATGCGATCCTGACGAAATTGAAGTAATTCCTGGCTTCGATTTGGAAGCTGGAAATGTTTGGGTCTACCCAACGAATTACCCTATTAGGAATTATCAGTATGATATTGTAGAACAAGCTCTGTATAAGAACACTTTGGTAACTTTACCAACTGGCTTGGGAAAGACTTTTATTGCTGCAGTTGTGATGTACAATTTTTACAGATGGTACCCTCAGGGAAAGGTCATTTTTATGGCACCCACTAAACCTCTGGTTGCTCAACAAATTGAAGCTTGTTTTAATATTATGGGAATTCCGCAATCTGACACAGCTGAGATGACAGGTGAGTTTAAGGGGAGGAGGGGGGGGGGGGGGGGGGGGTGCATTGCACAGGTGGATCCAGACTCCATCATAATGGGGATGGGACAAGTGGTTTGATGTCATAGCATACAGACCAGCTTCACAGAAGTCCATGCATTATGACTGAGAGCAAATAGGTGTTCATCCAGCCCTATCTAGTATCTTAGTCAAATGTGAAAGAGAAAATTGTTGGAAATCTTAATGCATGTGATGATATGCATTTCTAGTTTGCACAGAAAGGCATATTCGCCATTTCACTGTCATTTTGTAAGTTGTTTTTTTAGGTAATTATTGTCACTGGTCATATGGTCATACGGTAGTATTATTTCCCAGTGTTTGTAATTTTACAGTGTATTTAGTGTGCATACACTGTATCATGTAAAGTAGTGATTATGATTACCCTTGAATTGTATGACACAAAGTTCAATTACTAATAAATTAATTGAATCGATAACAAAATTAGAGATTAAAAAGTCTGTGGACATTTTTGTCCTCAAAACATCAGGGATATTTTGTATCAGTTTGAAAGCAGGAGGAAAACATCAAAAGAAAGAACCCATTTTAGTGCCCCTAATTGGTGCACCCACGACATAGGTGTCCAATTACAGGCATCTAATTTTAAAATGTTGTAATTGGATAGCTGACTGTGCATCAATTATGTACAAAAAGGTGTGTGGATAACCCATAACAATCTAGAACTCTGTTAATGATATGATTAATTCTGTTACAGTATGACCTTTTGGAAAGATTTAAAAATATATTTTTTTTCCTGCTAGGGAACATGGCCCCCAATAAACGACAATCACTGTGGCAGAGTCGGCGTGTTTTCTTCCTCACCCCCCAAGTTCTACAAAATGATCTGAACCGTGGATCTTGTAAAGCAGAGGAAGTTGTCCTTCTTGTGGCTGATGAAGCTCATAAGGCACTTGGAAATCATGCTTACTGTCAAGTAAGGAAAGAAGAAATCTTTTCTCTTTTTAGACCATGTTCACATTATATTGTATCCACTTTTGATCTGGAACAAAACTTGCAATGCTTTGCCAGGCTTTCTGTTCACACTGGTTCTATTATATAACTGTACCTCATGCCCAGAGTGCCTAATAATATTTATTTGTTGAATGTAACAACGTTTACTGACAAAATGCCCCTTGCCCCGTGCACAGGTTGTTCGTGAAATCTCTGGTTACACCAGGAATTTCAGAGTCCTTGCTCTCAGTGCTACACCTGGAGATGCTCTTGAGGTAGGCATGAAAATGTGCTTAAATGTGCATAATGTTATTAGCTTTGTCTTGTGTTATCTGGTTTCCAATTCATTTTTTTTATTTCCAATGCCTAACCAATCAGTTTGAAATTTTAAAACCCTTGAGGTAAGTAGTCAGGGTTGACATTAAGGGTGCGTTCGATTGACCGAATTCTGGAATAAGAATAAACAATAGTCTCTGAGAATTGTTTGCACACTTGCAGTATAAATCTCCCAAAACATGCTTATAATACATCAATAGGAGATCTTTATCTTTGAGGTACACAAAATACACAGGGAAAGTAGGCAGTCAAACTCAAGATACTGTAGAGTTCCAAAAGTACAGCCCCCATTACTTTCGGAATTAGCAGGCCAAAGGGGCCACAACTTTCGGGTAACTGCTATTTTCAGATAGCCATTACTTTTGGGCAGTTCAAATATGTGTCTGAGTAATTGAAGAAACTATGTTTGTTAAATGTGGCATTGCCCTCATTTTGTTTTGGAAATGTCACTATTATGGTATTATCAATTGGACCATTTCTCTTCAGGGGGCTGTTACTTTCCGATGAGCTGTTACTTTCGAAAACTACTAGAAAGGTTCAAAACTTAGCGTTATTTTCAGGTAGCGGTTACTTTCGGAACTCTACAGTAGTCTCCCATGTATATGGCTGTTGTCTTTTAGTCATTTTTAAAACTTGAAATACTGGTCAACTTCACCGCAATTGTCAGCCCTAATAGCTAGTTGCCTGCTACTCATGACAGCCCTGAGTAGTGGTACTAAGCTGAACCAGCCAGCCTCAAGTCAGGGAATCTATCTTATTATTAAGTTCTGAGTGGCTGAAGGCCATAAGTTTCGTAGGGGGATCCGGGAGCATGCCCCGAGATGCAATCTAGTGCATTTTAAGACACATTTTTGAGAAATGTTACAGTGGTATAATTATTATTTTTTTTATGTGATCACGTTCTGACAATTTTACAATTAGCTCTGGCACTATTTGCTAATTTGAGTACAAGAGAGCTACCCAACATCTAATTGCACATTCAATATATTTACATACTCATTGTAAGTAAGTGAATAACGTAGGTAAAGTCAACAACAGATCCTAACAATTATCGTAACAACTAAAAAATTATAGATAGCAGCGCAACTCTTTCCGTAAACTGTAACAACTGACGTTATAGATAGCAATGCTTGCTTCATGTACACTGACCTGGATGATGTTTCTGATAAATTTCATATACACTGTAATTATACTGTTACATGTATGATAACAACTTTTTTTGTGGGGAAGCTGGGCTTTTTTTGGGGGAAGCTTCCACCCCTCAAACTCCCTAGATAGAAAACTGCAAGTCTGCTTTTGGCCATAGATTCTCTTTCGGCCAAGTATGATGCGACGAATACTAGTATTGGGGGTTTGCACATGACGTCATAAAAAATAAAAAATCTAAACTGCAACTGTATACATCAAATAAAGTGGTTTCTTACATGGTATGTGGGTACAGGTGTTACCATCCTTCAGAAAAAGTTTCCGAATTTTAAAGATTTTAAATGTGTCACGCAATTCGTCACACTATTTCAGATAAGCCATGAAAATAAACAAAATTGAACCAGTTGAAAGTTATTTTTGCATTTATATAGATGCTTATAAGACAATTTAATGGAATTTGTAGTGAATCCAATATTTTGTTCACTTTTTCATTTATACCAGTGGTCCGTCATCTTGGTATTCACTGATTTGACAATGATGCAGAATAAATGAAGTCGTTAAATAAAGTTGTTAAGGTCATGGGACAAGCTTAATACAGCTTACTGTGACAATTTGATGGAAATTTTTGTTTTACTTTCTACATACTTAGTCTGTGCAGCAAGTCATCACCAATCTGTTGATCTCTCACATGGAGCTTCGCTCTGAAGAGTCACCTGATATTCAGCCGTATACACACAGCCGGCAGGTTGAGAAGGTGGTTGTCTCTCTTGGAGAAGATATCTCTAAAATTAAAGCTTCTTATCTGAAGGTATTGCAAAAAACACTTTATGACAACCTAGCTATTAGCTGTATATTGATAAGTAAGTGTATGTAACTGAGTGGAAAGAGTGTTGGATGCTGCCAGCAGTTGGAGGCCACAGAGTGGCAGCACAACTCTATGAATTCTTGGATGCAAGAGGTGAGCTTATATTACATTCACACAACAAAGTACAAAACAGACAAAATGAATCCAACAAATACATGAGATAAAACTAAACGGACTAAACAAAAGGGTAAACAAAAACAGCAAAGTTGCAATGAGTTGCATTCTGTACAACGGCACAAACTTCAAAACCACCAAAGCGAGCCCATCTGGGAACCTACATATACATTTAAGGAGGCTAGAAAGAGTTTTCAGCTGCGTGCGCGTGCAACGTGCACTCGTCATGCATTAACGTACACATCAGCTGATTTTCCTATCAAAAAGTAGCACGCGCAGCTCACTGGAAATGAAAATACTGCGTAAAATTGTGCGAACCGGAAATAAATCACCGAATTAGTTTTAAAGATAATTAGTGAAAACTGGGTTTTAGAGGCTCTTTTCAGAGAGCTGTACTGTTGCCATGGTAATGGATATGACATCATAAGCACCCTTAAAATATTGCCTGATAATAGCGTCGTATAGATATCCAAGAGTTGTCCATATCACTGGTTGCGTTATTTTTTAATATTTCATCATTTAGACGCACTATTGAAAGCAAGAAACCCTTACGATCCTCCTAAAGCCCTTCGGCTTAAATGAGGAACCCAAGCTTAACTAGCTACCAGACGTACTTGTATTTACACTGTATATGTAACTTAACTCATTTTGTGTAATTATGTGACAGTAAATGAGTCACAAACGTAAAAGAATTACATTACAACCTGTTTGATAGCCAGATAAGAATGATTCATCAAAACCCAACTCAACTTGATAATCACTGTGTTGATAAAAATACAACCTGTTACACGCAAAACCAGGCACACCCACCGCAACAGTTTCATCCCACCAGCTACATGAACTGCCTCTCACCGTCTCTCCTTCTACCCTGGAACAATAACCCAGTGGAACAGTTTACCTCGCTCCCTCTTCACTAATAATTTGACATTGAGAAGTCATTTAAAAAAATGAGGTGCAGCCAAGTTTTTTTTAATTGACTTCGAGGTGTTTAGATACCTGATGAAACACTCTTCCGAGTGTTCAATATAGCAGCTTGAATCATTAATAATTCTTGGAGAAATTCAAACGAAAAGTTCACCATATTTTATGGTAATTAGTATCACATATCAACCTCCTTCACGGAGTGATTTCCTTTGTTTTCTCTTCATGAATCATTAATGAGTTTGAGAAATCCTCTTCAAAAACATGTAAAGTGTATATGTACATAAGCTGTAATAAATAAATTTTTTTATTATTCCCTGAATTGTATTCCATTCAGTGTAATACTCTTTGCAGGTTCTGGAGGCTGTTGTGGGTCGTCTGTTTTGTCAGCGAGCTCTGTGGCAGAGAGATCCCCAGCGAGTCACTAAGTTCCTGCTGTTGAGTGCACGTGATCAGTTCAGAAAAAGGATGAACGAGCAGGGAGGATTGGTAAGAAAACGTTTTATGTTTCTCCAATAAATGTTGAAAGATTCATGAGCATTGTTTGTCAGTTTTAAGGAAGTTATAATGTTTGCTCGTCTGTGGACTAAACCCTGGTGTATGACAGTCAAAAATGAGGCAAAAAGGACCAAGGTTAGTGCAAAGGGGTCCTGGGGAAAATTAGTGAGAACTAAGCAGCAAATAATCGCCTGTAGGCGGCAAATAATCTCCTGTAGGTGGCAAATAATCACCCGTTGGCAGCCAATAATCGCACGTTGGTAGCAAATAATCGCTCATAGGCGGCAAAATCACTGGCTGCTGGTACATTATTAAAGGGATGACTGATGGTCAGCTGGGATCCCAACAAGTTAATAAGTCACACCAAAAATCAGCGTTGTGGTTACATGGGAACTGGCCAGCCTGGATAGCTGATGATGATGATGATGATGATGACGAGGATGATGATGATGATGACGAGGATGATGAAAGCATTTATTTAAACACAATAAAATTACAGCAAAGCTGATGGGGTCGTGTGTATAATTCCAATACAAAATAAAACTGCTATATAAAACAAAATTACTGTACAATATAACCTTTAACTATTTTCAACATTATTTCTATAAATTAAACCTCTTATTAATATGCAGTTTCATACATCAATTTAAATAATACTTAAAATGTTAAAACAGTAGTAACATACTAATATCATAAAAATTAACATCACACCTATAAGCTGAGACTCCTGCATCGCAATGCCAAGATCCCGGCAAACCAGGCTAAGATTTTTCCATTGTATAAATTGCATTTACCAGGCCAGCAAAAAAAGCAAACATGCTCGCTTGTAAATTGTCATTAATTTTTTCTTTCTTAAGGTAATTCCTTAGTATTGCATTGCGCATCACGTTCTGCGCATAATTTCTTGCGTCATCAGTGCGCGCACGAGTACGCGCACAGTCCGAACCAAGAAGGTTTCCTTTGAGGATAAGTTGGCCAAATGAATAAGAGATTGTTTTCTCCTAAATGAGCACGGTGACCCCTATTTTTTACTGATGTCATTTACTCGTAATTGGACTATAAATAACATATTTTAAGCAGAAAAAAAGTTCAGTGGTAGAACTTGTATTAATTCTGTGTAAATCGCGTGAAAACCTGTATTTGGAGCCCACGAGGAGTATGTGCTGATGACGAAGTGGTCCGATTTCCTTGCAAAATTTGCAAGACCGGTCAATTTGAAATGACTTCCCTGAAAGAATGTTGCAAAATCAAATAAATAGTGTTAAAATTTCAATAATAATCATAGTTTTCTGCAGGCAATAAGGATCCATTTCTCGATGATCGAGTTTCGAACATTCCTCGCTCAATTATAAAAAGTCACTATAAATAACGAGTGTACAGTATAAAAACAAGCACGGTGACACCCTCTTTTTATTGCATTTTGTGAATGCCCTAAGCATGGTTATCAATCGTACCAAGTTTGAAAAAAAGTTAAGTATAAGATCCTTTTCAAGGGAATTACCTTAATGTCAAGACTATGTAGTTCTATGAGCACAAAAAATGAACCAAAATTTTTGGAAAATCATTATTTAAAACATTGTACGCTTTGCCGCCATTTTTAAAGCAACAACTTCCAGCCGCCAAAAACGTTGATGCTAAAGTTAGCTCTGGCTCGAGCTGGCTCGCCTTTTGTAATGCCGGGCTAAAAGTCACCCCCATCTAACCGGCCAGCCCGGGCCTTGTAATCGGCCTCTAATTTGTATGATTCCACTATCGAGAGTTCTTTGAATTCAACATTATTGTATCAACTCTGTCAAATCCATTTTTCACATTTGGAAAAGACTCAAAGGCTCTAGAAACAAGATTGGTGTGACAGATTCACGATAATAATTTATAAAGCATGTACTTCACGTTTGAAAAGTCATACTGAGGATCTCTTTCATCTTTTTGAAGGACCGTAACCAACAGAGTCGAATCGAGGGGGACTTTGCCATGTGTATCAGCCTGTACCATGCCTATGAGCTCCTACTACAACATGGAATCTTATCATTCTTCAACTTCATCAAGGGCATCATGGACGGAACAAAGGGCATGGCGCGTGCCAAAACCGAAATCACCAAGAACCACGAGTTTTCACAGCTCATGGATGAACTCCGAGAAGAAATTGAGCCTCCGATGGAGAACAGCGCCAATGAAAGTCTTCTGTTTTCACAGTTTTCTCCAAGAAGGCGTGCGCTCATGAACGTGCCGAAGCCAAGCACAACGTTTAAGAGCCACCCGAAGTTGACGAAACTGAAGGAAATTGTTCTAGAGCATTTCCAGAAGTTTCAAGATAAGAGTGGGGCTGATTCCAAGGGCGTGACCACTCGTGTTATGATTTTCTCGCAGTACAGAGACAGTGTGAATGAGATTGCGGCCATGTTGGCTCAACACAAGCCCTTAGTGCGAGTCATGAGTTTTATTGGACAGCAGTCAACTGGTAAGAGTTCTAGAGGACTTACTCAGAAAGAACAGCTCCAGGTATGATTAATCCTTTCACTCATATTAAATAGAAGTTCAACATTAGGAAAAAAAAGTCTCAAATTCCGTTTTGCAAAACAACAGCTTTAGAAAATACTGCTCTTCAGCTTTCATTTGAATGGTTACACTTGAGAATTTTGTCCACAGACTCAAAAGTTAGAACTGACTACCTTGTACAGCATAGCAAACAGTACCATAGGAAAGTTTTGAAAGGTCGTACTTGAGGATTTCATCCACAGAATCAAAAGTTACAACCATCTTGTACAGCATAATAAACAGCATCACAGGAAAGTACTGCTCAGTAGCTTACATTTGAATGGTCGTACTTGAGGATTTCATCCTCAGACTCAAAAGTTAGAATGTGACATAAGCACGCCCACAGTTGCAAGAAAATCGTCTGCTATGCGGAAACTTGGTTGTTCGTTCTCGTCTCCTACATGTAGTACGCCTCTGTATTCTCTATTTTCGAATTGCCATAATACACTTTGTTTGCCCCCCAAATTTTGCATAAACTATTGTTTGTAAATGCTCTTGGGAGGACTGCATATTCCCAAGAGCATATTCCCAAGAGCATTTTAAAACAATAGTTTATGCAAAATTTATTAAGCAGAAGACACGAACAGGCTCAGAATTCTCTATTTTCGAATTGTCCATAATACACTTTGTTTGCCCCCCAAATTTTGCATAAACTATTGTTTGTAAATGCTCTTGGGAGGACTGCATATTCCCAAGAGCATATTCCCAAGAGCATTTTAAAACAATAGTTTATGCAAAATTTATTAAGCAGAAGACACGAACAGGCTCAGAATTCTCTATTTTCGAATTGTCCATAATACACTTTGTTTGCCCCCCAAATTTTGCATAAACTATTGTTTGTAAATGCTCTTGGGAGGACTGCATATTCCCAAGAGCATTTTACTCGTTGTTGTTTAAAGAGAGAAAAAGGGGAAAAGGGTCTGGAGGTATAGTTTCGACGGTAGAAAGCATTTGACGGTGACGGTTAAATTTATATCCATGTGATCCTTATGTCCATCCAGATACATGTACAACATTGACGATATGTAATCTAGAATAATAATAATAATAATAATAATAATAATAATCAACTTTATTTATCGAGTGTTGATGGTTAACTTTTCATCCATTTGACGTCAGGCGGCACTGATTTCGTCCGCTGTTGAAGGTCAACGATAAAGATATCTTTCTTTTTTGTCGAACGGATGGTTAAAATTTAATTCATTTGACAACTTACGGTTAACCCAATAAACCTGGTTGAGACTTTCCTCATAGCCTTTAAAATTCACGGTACTACTAAGATTAAAACTTATTTAACCAACATCTGACTACTTGCCAGTGTCTTGATACTGTAAAAAGAAATAACATGATTGTAAATTGCTGTTGAGTTTGAACTATGCACACCTGCATTTTGTTACTACGGTAGGTTGTGCAGCGGTTTCGTCAAGGCGGATACAACACACTTGTAGCCACATGTGTTGGCGAGGAAGGTCTAGACATTGGTGAGGTGGATCTGATTGTTTGCTTTGATGCGCACGCGTCACCTATCCGCCTGGTACAGAGAATGGGGCGAACAGGACGCAAGAGAGATGGACGAATAGTGATACTGGTTACTGAAGGCAAGGAAGAGCAGGTATCGTGGAAAAAATATTGCTATTGTGGGGAAAAGTCAGTGTCGTTTCTTTTAAAGTAAAACATTATTATTTAAGGGGTTATGCCACCTATTTTTAGTATCACTTCGAAAATAAAAAAAACCGCATATTTGTTTCAATGGAAACCTACAAATAATGGTCCAGTTTTGTTAACAAATTAATACTCTACCAGTGCACAGAAACTAGTATTTGTTATCTTTGGCTGCAGATGGCCCGGTAGGATGGAAATGCAGGGGTTTCAATAAAATTTGAAGTAGGCAGCGCATTTGAGTGGAGTAACCGACTGTATCAACAAGTTTTAAAATAATTTTTCTTTTATTTCTTCAATTTGGTGGGGAAAATAGTCGACTTCTCCAGGCAAAGTAGCTGACAGTTTTCGTCGGTCGTCGGTGCTTATTGAAAGCCCTGGAAATGGATTGCAACTTAAACAAATTTGCCAATTTTTTCAAGTTCCTCCCAAGTGTCGTGGGAAAATCGCAGAAAAACGTATTCTGGTTTGTTCTTCTTTGAATAAATCATTTGATATTTTTCTTCTTGGTGATCTAAGAACAATTTTATGTTTGAGCAAAGGTACCTTGTCAACTATTTGGTGTATTTTGACCAAAACACAGCAGAATCTGCGTGACAATGCCCCTTTTAGCATTCTTATTACATGTATTTATTTGTTCTCTGTGATATACCTGCAAAATAGCTGCCACACACTGCCAGCATTAGCCGCACGCATGACAATTCCGTAGTTAAGAGGAGCGGTTTTCAATTGAGAATCGAAATTAATTCCTTGATTGATTTAGTTTCGCATTGTTACGCTTTGTGATTGGCTAAAAAATTTCGCGCCACCTTCTCAACCAATCAGAGGTAAAACCAAAACCAATCGTGACTTGCTTACATACGGTTTGCCGCGCTTGGCTGGCTGCGTGTATTTGCTTCGAGCTCTGATTGGTTCATTGGATTGTCTGCGTCTGTTGTGATTGGCCAGAGTGATTACTTTGGTTTTGGTTTACGGCACTCAATTAAATACCGCTCCAACGTTATTTGATTGTATTGTGAAATTTTTGTGGGAGTTTAACATGTTTAATTTTTGGGATTGACCATTTTGGGAGTTTTAAAGTTTCAGAAAAAGGTGACCAATGAAATGAATTTGACAAATTTCAAACCTGCATAGACCACTTTCATAATGGCGGCCGATTTATTTATTCTTTTATATGTATGTTAATTAGCCTCACTGGCCTCATTTTAGAGTAAAAATTCTTTTGAATTTTGCACATGTTACCGAGGCCAGTGAGGCTAATTAACATACATATAAAAGAATAAATAAATCGGCCGCCATTATGAAAGTGGTCTATAAACAGTGTTATTTAAAAGGAAATCAGCTACATTAAAATTGTTAGTAAGTTCAGTTTGTTTGAAACCACTATAATCTGGCATTCTCTTATGATTCAATTTTACTTAAAGTGACTCCGGCTATTGCGATCATTTTTGAGATTGATGTTGCGATACGTTTTCTTCTCTAAAGGTTTATCAGCGTAGTCAAAGAAGTAAAAATTCCATTCACAAAGCTGTGAAACAGGCGGCCAAATCGTTTGATCTGTACGCGGATAATCACCGCATGGTTCCCCGGCAGCTGACACCTGCAGTGCTGAAAATGGAGATGACAGTTGGAAAGTTTCAAGCTCAAAGGTTTGTTTCACCCTTCCATCGTTACAGCTAATTTAATACCCCTCTGACGGTGCTCACATATCTTACAAAGAGCTGACTCAACTGAGATGACACATCAAAACCAAACGAAATCGCATGTAAATAATTTCATCTAGTCTTCTGGTTTTCAGCGGTTTGCGCCGGTTGCATATTTTCCCGCGCTTTGCACCGGTTGCATGTTTTCCCGCGCTTTGCACCGGTTGCATATTTTCCCGCGCTTTGCACCGGTTGCATGTTTTCCCGCGCTTTGCACTGTTCAGTCTCATGTTTTTGCTTGAAGTTCTGATTGGTTCATTGTGTTTGGCGACCTGTTATCGCTTTTATTTGGTCTTTGGTTAATCTTTTCAAAATCTCTGAACATAATGAAGGTACAACATCTATTGTGCCACAGTGCAAATGTGAAATCACTAAGTTGATCGATAACTTTATCATTCGTCGTCGTCTTTTGATTGCATGGGTAGAAATAAAGTTGTTGTTAGTTGTTGTCGAGTCCGTCTGTCAGCGAGTCATTTTTTATGTATAATGGATGCATATGAACATCACTTAAATGCAAAAAAATATTTTGCTTGCAGCAAAGGCAAAAAGAAGGGGAGGCCTTCGGACGGCGCTGACATAAAAAACTTCACCTCGAAATCGACGACAACCACATTAAAGAAAAGCGATGGCTTTTTGACATACGAAGAATTAGTCTACTGGCAGGAACATTTCAAGCTTCCAGATCACGAAGCAGGACTGTCACCACAGCTCTCCGTCACAAAGAGGTCAAGGCGCTCATTGTCAGAGGCTAAGAAACCCGTCACACAACCTTCTTTGACGGAGTGGCTTCCCTGGCAAACCACGCTACATCCTGTTAAAGCTGTCACGCACTCTCGTCGCACAGAACATTTAGTAGAACTGTTGGAGTTCACCGAACTACATGGCGGTCATGGCGACAGCGATGAAAGCTACGATCTGGAAATGATGTCTTTTTTGAACGACGAAGACATCTTGAAACCGGGGCAAATGGAGGGTGATGTTGGGGAAGATCGTGCTGGTGAAAATGACGTTGGTCGCGAGGAAAACGAAGGCACAAGTAAGATTGCAAAGAAGGGGAAGAAGTCGCGAAAGAAGCTGCAAATGGAGGCTGAGTCTGATGCGAAAGATGGCGGTCAAAACTCGAGAAAAGAAGATTTGTATGGTGGTACCAGTGGAAAGAGGAATGCCAAGGGAGTAAAAAAGCGTTCACCCGAGAATAAAGCTCGCTGGAAGGATTTCCTGAAACAGTTTGATAACAAAGATGAAGATTTCGAATCTGATGGTGCGAATGCAACCGCTGGCCAGTCAAATGGGAACATCGTAGTTGAGGATCAGTTGCAAACCCATGATGACGCAGAAGTGGAGAGTGACCTACCTGATGTAGGAGAACCTTATGAACAAGCCGACAAGATCACGGAGGATGGCATTGACAAAATAAGACTACAACAAGGCTATAACGAAACTAACCACGAACCGGTGACTTTGAAGGAAACGGAGAGAGGTCTCGAGTCCGAGAGTGGTAATCTTTCCGATGCGGCGTCTGATGATTTCTCAAATCTTTTCCCCACTGCAACCCCTGACTTCCATGGTTTCAATTCAGCTTTTAAGGTCCAACGGACGCGTTTTGCCTCTACAATGGCTTCCGTACCCACCCCTCCCTCGTTAGATGCTCTGGACAAGATCAACTTGTCACAAGCAAGTGTAGAACTTGACGAGTTTTGCATGGAAACCGAAGAGGAAGCACAGAGAGAGTTGAGAAAAAACCCGATTGCAAAAGTAGACAAGTTTGTTATTTCGAGCGTGGTTTCATCGACCAAGTCGCCAAAAGCTTGCTTTGAAAATCACTCGGAGATAGAACCATTTCTGATGGCCGATTTTCTTGAGGAGGACGATGATGCGAAAGCTGAGATTGAAGCTAATAAAGGTAACTCGCTGAAAAGTAGTCGCTTAGAGAAGGAAGATCGCATTACGTCGACTCCTAAGAATTCTTCAGAAGCTTGCGTTGACACTTCAGCTGAAATCCACGTTAGTGAAGCTGAGCATGAAGAAATGAGTCGCCCTTGTAAAAGCGTCAGTTCCACGGACAATTTTGATAGTTTTGGAATTAAAATAAATGAAGCGCAGAACTTGCGTGAAATTGCGAAGGATGGTAAGGCGTGTGGAGTTACGAAGGATGGTGACACTCGCGAAATCTCAAAGAAAGCAGGCACATCATCGAAAGATGTGAATCCTAAAAATGATGCTCAGAATGATTTTGGCTTTGGCGTGTGGTGTGGCAATCCAATAAACGAGTTTAATGAGCGCGAAGGCGAGGAAGTCTTTCCGCAAGAGGATGCGGCTTTTGCGGAAGCTTTTTTCATGGATGAAACAGATGATGATGCCTTCACGAATTTAACTTTACCTGGAGATGATAACGTCACGGAAAAAGACACTGTAAACGATCATTCCAACCTCGCTGCGGGGCAAGAGTTAATCGCACAAGGTGAATTGTCAAGAAGTATACCGTGCAAGGTAAAAGACTCGAAAGGATGTAATGCTGAAATCAAGATGAAATCCTCAAAACAAGTCTGCGAAAGCAAAGGAAAAAAGAACATAGGATCTTCAGTTGCGGTTGATCTAAGACCGTCTATTAGCAAGTTGAGTGCTTTTCAACGCAATTCTACAGATGAAAAAAGTTCGTCAACGTTAGTCAGTAGCTTTACTAGAAATCCAGAATCCGATTTAAGAGAAAAGAGTAAAGTCTACAAAGAAATCAATAGTCGCCTTACTGAAGGGGCCTTACTTATGAAATCGGCGATACCTTTAACTGGAGTACGCACGAGAGGCGAACACTCCAACACCACTGATCTTCATAGTGATGCAGGCATGCAAGATGGCAGTAGGAATTTGGTTGCAGTCCCACCAGTTTCTACAACAATTTCACCCAGGGATGCATCAAGAAAGCATCCTAGGGACACCTCTCGGGACGGGATTTCCTTTCGGGATGGGTTGCCTTCTCTGGACGGAGAAGGGGAACTGTTCGTGAAAGAGCCGAATTTGACTGGAGTGAGAAATAATCATGTTGACAATGATGCTGGGAACAGTGTTGGCAATAATACTAGTGGCAGTGCTGGTGGCTATACTGGCTGTAATATTGGTACTAGCAATACTGGTGACAATGTTTGCAGGTCGCCGGTACCTAAAAAGCTTAAGCTGAGTAGAAAACGAACTTCCCCTAAAGACAAAGGGATGCGTGCGACGAAAATCCAAGCCAATCAAGCAAAGTCGTTAGATTTTGGCTCATCATACAGGAAAGGAAATTTAAGAGGTGAAACCTTAGGTGTCGCTACAGGGAATTCTTCGTCAAGGAACACCGATAACAGGAACTTAGAAATAGCAGATAAACAGGCGCATTCCATGGTCGCAGATGAACGTTCAGTAAATCTCTCACATTTAAGAACTCATAACGGTGCAGTGGTAGCGGTAATGGAAAGCGAAGATGAAGGTGATGATGAGGACGATGATGAAGATGTCGTCCGGCCTGTTAGAAAGGCCATTTCTCTTAGAAGACAAGCTTTATCCAGTCCCTGTTCCCAAGAAGGGTTCAAAAGACCCGCTAATCCTGAGAAACACCGCGGCAATCAACCCGACCGTCTGTCATCTCGTGTTCGTCAGTTGGGATCAGAGAGCGACGAGGAGTTTGAAGTCGATAAATCAGGTGAGTTTGCACTTGATTATTAAGGTCGCGTTCGATGGAACTTATTCCGGAATAAGAAGAAAACAGAATGGTCTCTGAAAGAACTATCTTTGTGGCACATTTGTGTTACATGATATTTGCTGAAAAGTGCGTATTATAGGAAAATATGATGCATCTAGTTTTCAAGTGTCTTCAAAATCTCTATATGGCGATTTTTTGTGAGCATTTTGTGTATTGTTATTCTGGAACACGACCGATCGAACGCAACCTAAATCAGGCCAAACAAACAAACAAAAACAAATGCTGTGGTTTTGATTACACGAATAACACTTTTGTTTTTAATAAGCAGTTCGAAACTGGTCTGAATCATCCAAGGCCTGTCAAGAAGAATCCCGCACTGAGAAGAGAAAGTCTCTTGAAATTGGCGGCAAACAGGGCACACGAAAGTCACTTGAGTCATTGAGAAAGGTCAGTATCAATCGTTCCGCCCTGGTCATTACTTATCCGCCCCGTTTTCGATCGAAACACACATGTACCGTATTTCTTTGAATAAGCGCCGACTCTCCTATAAGTGCCCTCCTTCGAATAAGCGCGCCTTTCGGCCAAAGTAGGAAAGAAGCGCTCTTCCTCTTCCCCTCGCGTTTCCTGTCCGGTCAATTACGAGAGTGAAACGTTTTAAAACATTTAAAAATAATAAAGAGATCACAAGGTAATCCTGTTTGTGTCCTCACTTTTGTAAACAATATTCTGTCAAACTTTAGACAGTGGTTTAACTATTGTTAAACTGGGTGAAAAACTCTGTACGGGAGCTTAGCAGTGTTACAGTGAGACATCTCAGATGTCTTTGTTGCGTCCACAGAAAAACAACAAGCCACGGAAAAATCATTTCCTTGATGACGAAGCGGAATTATCTGGTAGCGATATCAATGACTTCCCGTCCGACGATGAAGAGCATGAAGATGAAGGAGAAATGGACAGTTTCATCGACGACTCTACTCAACTTACCCAAGGAACTCCCTCTACTGCAAGACCGCGTCACGCCAGCTCACCTATGGACATGATGGCGGTTTACAGACAGTCTCTTCGGAGTCCTCTCTGTGGCGCATTGAACTTTAAAACGCCTTTGTTTCATAAGCAACGAAACAAATACAAAATGGTTTACAAGCACTCAACTGTTAATGAGGAAAGTGAATCTGATTCTGAAGCCGAAGAAACTTATGAGTCGGAGAGTATTCTTGAAAACGAGGTTGAAGAGGAGAATGAAAACGAAGCGAGGAATCCACATGAAAACGAGACAGAAACTATGTATGAAAGCAAGGTTTCATGTTGGTCCCGAAGTGAAAGTGATCAAATGAAATCTCTATCGCGTGCAGACAAATCCTTTGAGGAGAGTCAGATTGGACGTCCAGTTAAGCGCATGAAGAGAAAGCGAATTTTGGACGATACCTTTGCCGAGGAAGTTTCTCCCAAGTTGAGCAAACAAAGGAACTTGTCAGAAACCTGCGAGAAAGAAAATAAGATTGAGGAAACTTTGCGCCGCACATGTAGTGATACTACACACCTTAGACCACCGCCTCAACGTAAAACTGACGCATTTGGAGGAAACTTTTCAGCTAAATCCACGTTTACTGGAAATAATATTCATAGCGACTTTGTGAAGTCATCTGATGTTTTAGATGATAAAAGAAATCTCCATGACAACCACTCAGCTTTACAGCGGTCGGCAGGTAACAGAGAAAGCATGCATAGATCAGGATCTTTCGTTGATGATTGGAACAATGACATCAGTGACAGTGAATTGTTAGTTGCTCTTGAAGGTGAAGGAAAAACGGCTTCTATAAAGTAAGTAATATTTGTAAAAAAGATTATGAACCTTCTGAATCCCTTTATTAGGCTTATCCCACCCCCCGTCCCCCAAATTTCCGCATCAGTTCCTTTTGTCTTTGAAGTAAACAAGGGTAAAGGAAGTGAACGTTTCTATTTTACAGTTATGTCCAGCGTCACAAAGTGTCCTCTTGCTCTTCTACTCAACTTCAACATCACTTGTTTTCAAAAATTCAGACAATAAACGTCACGAAGTGCCCCCTAAATTCTGCTCTTTAAGTAAAGATAAACAGGTGCGTTTACCCTAACCTGAAAACAACACTAAAACTAATGCTTACCTTACATTTCAAAAAAGATAGTTAACACTTAGACTTAACGGGACACTTCGTGTTGGATATCAAAATTTGTCATGCATCTAATTATCTGCAATCCTGGACATAAGTGCTATTTTATAACTGAAACCTTCAAAAACATTTTTCAAGAAACTGTTTGTGTTTTAAAAACGGGATTTTCAGAGGTTAAAATCTTTTCAATTAAATAACACTTTAACCCATTCACTCCTGAGAATTTTTACGTTTTTGAGCGATTTTCTGCATTCACACGCCCCATAGGATTTCGTGACTCCATATTTAAAGTTACCATTGAAAGTGCTGCTGTTCTAAAACACTGAAGGCTCGAGTTTACTGGAAACGTCATTGTGACGATCTCATTTTGCTTGGTTGATTTGCAATAAAGGGTCCAATATGAATTATCTACGATTTTTGGTAAGTTCACAGCCATTTTTCATCTTTAGTAGCTGCCTGATGAGCATCATTAAGCTTGGAGGTAGTTCAGAGTCCACTTCTCAATGAAGCGAGTTAGGTGTTGTACTTCGTTTACGAATTTGGCTCGTTGCTCGTTGAACTGGAAAAATGGCCGCCTGGAAACGAAGTGGCTTTGGGACTCGACTCTGGATGAATTTCTCGAGCTACCGCGGCATATTTTGGAAGTTGCGACCACAGGAGAATACAACAAGCGCGAAATTTCGGCGGTGGGTCGGAGTGGCTGTGGACTTAGTATAAATATGAAATGTGTGCGGAAAGAATCGAGCGCTGTCAAAATTTTTGGCTTTTTCCCAGCATGCAGTGCGGTGGTGATATTGAAAATCGAGGCAAGGTCAGTATGCATTAGAACGAGAGGCTAGAGCTCGGCCCGAGCAACGAATAAGAGCAAAAAAATTCACTGCTAAGCTAGGACTAGGACTGAATTTTGCTGTGAATGTTGACTTTTGGGTTTGCCATGATGATTTGAATAAAAAAAACTAAAGGCAAAAACGTGATTTTTGTTGTTTTTCTATGACGTTAAAAACGGTAATTTTTGTTATTGTCCAAATTCAAACGCTGATATTCTGCAAAAATCGCTGACTTTTTTGTGTTTATTGGGTATCTCAATTTGAGGGACTTTCTAGTCAATGCTCA
Source organism: Dendrophyllia cribrosa (assembly GCA_024195265.1). Classification (NCBI taxonomy): domain Eukaryota; kingdom Metazoa; phylum Cnidaria; class Anthozoa; order Scleractinia; family Dendrophylliidae; genus Dendrophyllia; species Dendrophyllia cribrosa. The sequence goes on from JAJLRJ010000006.1 coordinate 44,692,132, forward strand.
GAACTGCTAGTTAGGGCAATGTTCGCGCGATTGAGAAAGTTGCAATTTTTTAAAGCAGTGGAGTATTGTACGGCCGGTTTTGGCCGGTGTAGGAGCGAATGGGTTAAACAGTTTCACTGGTTCGCGGAATACCTGATGAAGAGCAGTGAAACTGTTCGAAACGTATCCAGTCATAATTGTAACCGAGAACTTTGTATTTTTGGAGAAAAATAAATAGCCATTGTTGAAAGTTTTTAACCTCAGAAAATCCCCTTTTCAAAACACAAACAATTTTAAGTTTGTGTATTTCACTCGTCAAAGTTAAGGAGAACTTAAACAGATGTGGAAGCACTCATCCTATTCGCCACTAGAAATGCGTTTTATATCTCTTCATTAGCTATGCCATTTAACCATTCCTGTTCTTCCCTGATATCAGCTACCTAGCATCATTACTACTTTTAGTTAATTTGCTGCCTTATAGAAAAATGTATTTTTTATTTTGTCCCAAGGAAACCACCACCAAGCAACATATTCCAAGACCAAGATTTGAATGAAATTGCAGTCGCTATGGAAATGACAGATGAAGCTGTTGCTATGGAAGTAAACGAACTCCCAACATTCTCACTCGGTTTTGACTTTTTGTCGGAGACTATTTTCACGAATAACTCAAGTACGGGAGACAGCAACTCTTCAAAAGCTAATTCAGGGACTCTGACTGAAAGACAGAACGAAAACTATTGTAGAAAACCAAACTTTGCTATTCCAAATAGGTCCAGTATTTCAAATGGAAGAACGTTAAGTTCGTCAAGCAAAGATGGTGGTACTTCTCATGAAGCAGAACATTTCACAAAGATCGTGCAGTGTTCTAAACAAACTCTGGAGAGTTCTTACCAAACAGGGAACGAGACAATTGCTAAGAGGGCTTCATGCTTGGTCTCTCAATCGATCAGAATTGCGCCTCAGAAAGCCGCGAAACCAATCACCTCGAGTACAAGTTCTCTTATTTCCAATCAAAGACCCTTTTCTAATAATTTATTGACAACGCGAACTAAAATTGTGGCAGAACGTGAAGGCCCGCGGTCTGTTGCTGAAGCGCATGCGAAGTTGCAAGTTGTAACACCCTCGTGTCGTCCCAATCCTCCAGTTAGTAGGCCAGCTATTAGTCCACTCACGGTAAGAATTAAATCAGCATATATATATTTTTAGAGCGGTTTTCAATTCAGCGTCGAAAGTAATTTCGCGATTGTGTTGGTTTTGGATTGCTATGCTTTGTGATTGGCTAAAAAATCTTGCGCCACTCGACCAATCAGAACCAAAACCAATCGTGATTTGGTCGCACGCGTTTTCCCGCGCTTGGCGTCAGCTACATGTATTTGCTTTGAGTTCTGATTGGTTTATTGGATTGTCTGCGTCTGTTCTGATTGGCCAGAGTGATTATGACACTCAACTGAAAACCGCTCGAATTTTTTAGTATTGTCGCGTTCGAAGAACGCAATCCTAATTTCGTGTTGGTTGTCCTGTGGTTTATGTGCAGTGAAATTTGAGATTTTTTGGTAGACGGTCTTCCAAATGGCCGCCCCTATTGAATTTTTTCAGGGGCTTATTTCCGCCGGAAATTCAATCGAACGCGTCTCCATAATCTGTGATTACTGCTAGTATTATGGTTGTATAGTGGATAGTACCATGGATAGTGGAATTACGCCATTTTCTTCGTCACAGATTTCAACTAGGTTCCGCCATCTTGGAATGAGTAATAAGCCAATCATCGTACTCAAAATACCCCACGTGATCAATAGTTTCAAATCCAGCTCTTTCTATTATCCATGTAAAACTCGACTCATTTCGAATTTTTCAACCATCGGTCAAACTGACCGATACAAACAACCAAACGCGCATGTTGCTGAACGTTTCAGCGAAAAATCGCGGGATGGGTAAGCTTAAATAAAAAAAAAATTGAAATAAAAAAATATTAGAAAAATAAAATGTTTTGGGATGACAAGTTGACGAGATAACTTTCAGAGTTATGCCTAGCTGGCCAAACAGATTTGCAGGCTAGTGCAAGTTGATAACTTGTATCGAGTTGCTTACTCTTGTATCGAGCTCAAATTGGCGCTCAGGTGGATGCGAGTTTTTTATCGTTTGGCCACCCAATACAAGTTGTCGCAAGTTGCTCTTAGTATTGTTCAAACGATATTTATTTGTATTACGAAATGCATGTTATCATTTCTAATTTTAGTCATCACAAAAAGACAAAGGAAAGACAACAATCTTGGTCGATAGTCGCGAGATCTCAAGTTCACAAGTAAGTTCTTTTCCTAGTGTATTAAAAATAGGTCATGTTGTGTTTAACAAGGAGAGTAAACCAACGCATTCGACTTCCGGTTCCCATCCTGGTCTGGAATCAAGCTGGCGGCTTGTTAGGGGAACGCTTCCCGCCGAGCAATACCGGTTAGCTTCGCGCTCCCACCACACACGCGCATACAAAAATCTCGCGCGTAATTTCTACTCGTTTAATCCAAGCTTTTCACTCGCTCGGGACTCACTTTTTCACGATATATTAAATATATGTAATACAGTGAATGTTCTCTAAGCCGGACACCCTCGGGACACCCTCGGGACCAACTCTGACTGTCCGCCTTAGAGAGGTGTCCGTCTTGTAGAGAGTTAAGGAACAGATAAAGAAGTGACATTCGGCTAGCTAACAAATGATATCCGCTTTAGAGAGGTGTCCCCCTTATGGACAGTTTAGTTACATGCAAACAAGTGAAATTCAGCCTGGACCTGCCAAGCGCTAATGTCCCCTTAAGAAAGGTGTCCGCGTTACAAGGGTGTCCAGAAGTTTGAAATCAAGGCTTTACTGACTAATTAATCCCCTTCCCCTCCCCTCTCAGGTAGTATCCTTGTTACGACTGAAGCATAACATCAAGGCGGAAGTGTGCCAGCTGACCAGTGGTGACTACATTGTCAGTAACAGAATGGCTGTGAAGAGGAAAACAGCTTCCGGTAAGTAGAGTAATAACACGATCGAAAAAAAGAATTCTAAGGCACAGGGACGAAGCAAGTATTCGGAAGACATGTCCAGTGTCATTTCGACCCCGTCCACAGCTCGACTATGTATTTGTTGTTGTTGTTGTTGTTTTTTTTTTCGTCTGTAAAGCGCAGAAGCAAAAACAGCCTTATCATTTCCGGGTGATATAGTAGGGAGAAGTTGGATGTCGATAGGTTTATAGGCTCCTGCTCATGGCAATCATTTTTCTTTCAGACGTTGCTAACGGAAGCAATAGTCCCAAGCTGATTGAGTGCATGCGCAAAATGTGTGATCTATACGACAGGCCGTGTTTAATCTTCGAGAAAGATCGCGTCAAACCTGGGGAGACAGACAAGAACTTGTGAGTATCAGTCTGAAAATACGTGACGGGAAATTTAGCATTCGGAATTTCTTAACCCCTTAACTCCCAAGGATGCCAAACATCAAAATTAAAAACAATCCCAAATTTCATTTTGTAAAATATCGAAAAACAAATGGTACCATGCAAAAGTACTGCCAAGGTGGTTTCATTTGAATGGTCACATCATAGGGTTTAGTCGACAGACATAAAAGTCAGAACTACACGAAATGACGCCATAATTGACTCTGGGGAGTGAAAGAGTTAAAGATCTCTTATTTGGTTTTATCATTTGCAGCATCAAAACCAAAGCTTATATTTTTACACTGGCAAGCATTGCGCAGACCCATGTCAAGATGATGTTTAGCGACTCGCAAGGTATGATGCATTTATCATTATTATTATAAGCCTAGGGCACCTTAGACTTGCCTACATGTCGAGCTCAGCTCAGAGCTCAGCGCGAAGCGCGAGAGCTCGACTTGTTTCCCCTGCTGGAAAACGAATCAAATGACGTCATTTTGGCGCGGACTTTGAGAAATCAAAACTCACTCACGAGACGATCAGACGACGAGTTGAATTCGAAAGAGATTGTTGGTTTCATCTTACACGCGTGATCGATCAATATCTGGTTCTTATCTGGTTTGATTGACGTGCACTTGACAACGCTGTTCTCTGATTGGATAACGCAACAGGAGGAAAATTCCTCCTGTAAATTTGGCGCGCTGCAAGCGATAAAAGTCGTTCGTACCGGGGTCTTTAAACCGGACCGGAAACGAGAAGCGAACGACTTTGAGAAAGTCTAAGGGCACCCATTTATAACAGCTTTTGTTGAATTGTTTACCCTGGTAAAATATGTTATCATTGTTATTGTTATTTCAAAATAAATTAAATTAATTTATAACTCACTGTTGGTTGTTTAAAAATTGCCACTTAGTGCGTGTTTGTCTGTCAGATCGACTGAAAAATCATAAAATTTGGGAAAACAATATATAGGTCATAGACTTTCGAAAGTATCAGACTTCTGTTGTTGACCTCAATAGGAAACGGCAAACAAGTGTAATTTCTCGAAGGAGGTAGCTGTGCAAGTTCGATTGGAAAGCATGAAAATCAGCGAGAGCGACAATTCTCCTCGATTCTAAGAAAAGTATGAGCAGATTCAAACTTGATGATAGTGCAGCTGGTGGTCAAACAAGAACAAGAGCTAAGCATGATCTATTCGATTTTCATAAAATTGAGCAAACTGAAACTCGATATGACCGAACGAAAATCACGTCCACGTAAGCGCATATGATTTGGTAGTTATACGAGAGTAACAACATGAACTCTCGTCGTAATTGAGCACATTTGAACTCAATATAAACACGCTAGAGTCTCTGAACACGCATAAAATGTAGCAGTTAAACTAACCTACGATCAGGCCCAATTTTAGCAGCGCTTTTATTTCCTCCCATGTTTCGCTTGGTAAACCATTCCTGGTTACAGTTAAGGTTACAGTTAAGCCAGAGCTGGAGTTTAATGGTGGTCGATTTTAAAGAAAGTCTGAAACGAATGAAACTCAACGTGAGCGCGCGAGAGACGAAGAGAACGCTTGAAGTTTGCTTGGCCAATTGGAGTGAGAGATTGAGTCTTGTGTTGAATGTTCACTTGTTCTCGTATCCATAAAGTGAATTAAGTTATGAACATTGTTTCCATTACAGTCATTCTTTTATTCACAGAGGAAACAGCTGCCCTTCTAACAGAGCTCGCCGCCATGGAGGCTAAAAAGGGAACCGCCATTACAGCACCTACTTCTTTCAGCAAAGAACGCGAACAGGTACAGACCACCGCAGTAATACTTGTGTTTTGCCACCGTTTTAAATCATTAGAGCGGTTGTCGTGAACCCAAACCAAAGTAAGTACTCTGACCAATCACAACAGACGCAGACGATGTAATGAACCAATCAGAACTCGTAGCAAATACATGTCGCCTGCGCCAAGCGCGGGAAAACGCGTGCGAGCAAGTCACGATTGGTTTTGGTTTTATTTCTGATTGGTTGATAAAGTGGCGCGGGATTTTTTAGCCAATCACAAAACGTAGCAATGCAAAACCAACACAGTCGCGAATAACTTTTGCGCTAAATTAAAAACCGCTCTATTCTGGGTATTATGAAATGTTATTAAAAACCTTGCTTTTTCGACGAACACAAGCATAGTCAGCTTAAGGGAAAGGAAAATTGTTTTGATCTTTGTGCTGCCACTGCTCGATCTCCAGCCGTTTTGTGCGCTCGCGTTCCTTCGCCCGGGGGAAGGATCTGAAAACCGCACTCCCTCAAACGGCTGAAAATCGAGCCTATGTGTTGCCCAGCGTCGAAGTATTTACAGTGAAAAGGCTTGTTATTGTGTTTTGTTTAGGTTTTCCGTGTTGTGCTTAGTATTCCACGCGTGAGTTATATTGTAGCCCTCAACCTGTGTTCGTCCTACAGCTCGCTTCACGAGATCATCAACAGGTACTGTTGTAATATATATTCATCCATTAGCTTTATCTTGCATGGCGAATCAAAAACCAAGTTATCAAAGTAGGCTCGTAGCGATTAATTTTCCATGGGGTTTTTGGTTATCCAGTTGGATGAGATATCCACGTCATTTCACGGCCAGACATGAAAGGGAAGTTGTTGGCTTTTTGTTGGCTGGGAAGTTTGGTGAACCAACTGAAAGATTTTAAACATTTTAAACATCGTTTGCTACTTTATGTAACAAATTTCTTCAACTTGCACAACAAACATTCGTGTAACATGGCTCTTGCAACACGTTACGCCACATTCTTTAAGTCAACTAATCACAGCCCAGCATGGATGTGACGTTTCACTGACGTATGCGTCATTTTTCAACTTGCGGATTTTTTTTCGTCAAAGGCTTATGCTTATTTACACGGCACAATTCTGTCTCATGCGATTTTTTGTAGCGCGCGCTGCTTAAGTCAGGCGGAAATTGTATACAACACGCATCATATAACATTGTATGTGGCTATGATTGTCGTAGGGTTTTAAAACATGTTTCAAAATCCTAGGACTTTTTTCGTGTTGCATGCAACAGTTGTGAGCGAGTTGTAGGCTGATTTAGACGACGCTTTTGGTGTCGTATGTATTTGACGTGAGTAGATTGCATGCGATAGTTGAAGGCAAACGTTGTGCAACTTAACAAGCGTTTAGCCAATAACAAGAGTTCAATGCGTTCCACTGTAACACGAAATATATTTTATTAAATTTGCAGCAGTCCAGCTGAGCTCGAGAGAAGAACTCCGGGCTTGTCCAGTCCTCGTGCTGCCGAGATCCATAAATGTCTTCGACACAAGTTTAACCCTGAAATGGTGGCGGCAAAGAAATAAACTACTTTCGTTGAACGCTTGTCAACTCTCTTTTGTTGTTGTTGTTGTTGTTTTATGTCGCAGTGAGTTTTTGTGAACCTGAAATATGTGTGCTGGTGTAAATACAGTAATAATAATATTACAGATTGAATGCAAATGTTTCATTTCTTGAAATGAAAAAAAAAAGGTTGCAGAAATCATAAATGTTCAGAATGATATAAAAGGCAATAATAAAGTATGTGATAGAAAGAAAAGTATTATGATTGTATTGTTTTGAGATTGGAAACATAATTCGCTAAAAGTGAAACCTCTTATACCGTAAACATGCTCACAACTTTTCCTAACCAGGAAAGGTGTTGGTGGAAATTGCTCACATGAATAACAAAAGATCAGCATAGATGAGAATTTTGATAATACGCGCCAAGGAAAGGAACAGCAACTGAGCCTCGATATCTTAACAAGAACTTTCGCTCGCACCAATTTCGTCCCGCATTGTTAGGAAAAATTAGACGTTAAAAGAGGAATGGGGCCAATCCACAAGAGTTTAATCCCGTTTCCCGCCGTTAATTTTTGGCCCATCGCGCACCTGTCACCGGTAATTTGCGATAGTTTCTGATTTTGATCCCTCTTCCTTGATACGTTCCCACATTCCGCACATAAAATAGAACACATCCCGCTTCCCGCCACGTGTCCCTTCCAGTAAAATTTATAGTATTCCGCGTCCCGCATCCCGCCGTAATTTCAGCCCTTCAACCCTAGGGACATCAGCTTGCGGCCGAAAACAGTCTGGATACTAACGAGCAATCCAAGATGGTGGCAATTTCTGTGAACCTGTAGAAATTTTGTAGAAGTTTTTTGTGGTATTTTTTCTCAACTCTTTATTGTAAAATGATACCACTGGTGAAAGATAGTTTCTTCATTATCCTGCTCAACATTTTGTCCTCTTACCAGGGCGCTTTTAGCGAAGCGATATGGCGGTAAGTCGTCTTGTGATCAGTCGAGCGATAAACAAGTTTTCGCAGGTTTTCGCTTGAATTCTATTGTCAAAGAAAAATTTTCGTCCATCTTTTTCTTGTTTTTATTTGATAAACAAGATACACAAGTAAAGAAGGTGACGGAACTTTGTTTTCTACACGGAATTTGGTGAGTTTGAAATGTTATTCTATCAACTTACAGTTAAGTTAAGGTTGTTAAAAAAACTGAGGTCTTATTAAATTGTTTTGACGAGGATTTTCTTACTTTATTCAAATTTTTAACAAGGTTATATCAGAAGTAATCAGATTGGTATAAGAGCACTGTATTTTTCAAGGTTATTCCAGGAAGCAAGTGCCAAAGATCTTTGGTGTAAGCGACATGAAATGCGCTCTGGATACTAAACTGTTTAGTAATTTTCAACATATTTCTACAGATAGTTTTGGAGCATGTAGGTGCCGATGAGAATGTGGAGTGGTGTTATCCAAATGACTGTTCTCTCAAGAACAAAAGGCAAGTTTAAAAATAACTTTATCAGTTTAAAAATCTCTTCCCCAAATTTAGAGTCTGTTTTGAAAAACCAAAGGTGTCTATAAATTAAGCTTAAATAGACAAAATAATAATCGCCAGTTCTGCCTGAGTTGTTGGAAGCGCAATATTATTATGGTAATCTTTTTATCAGGATAAGCATCAGCTTTGAACTCAGAATTCTGCTTAACAATTTAACTCCCAAGAGTGCCAGATGTAAAATATTGAAAAACAAATGGTACATGTTCCATGTCAAAGTACTGCTGAAGAGGTTTCATTTGAATAGTCACACCATAGGATTTCGTCAACAGACTCAAAAGTTAGATACACTACATGTCTCCATAATTGACTCTGGGAGTGAAAGGGTTAATAGCCTTAGTTTTCTCAAGCTAAAAGTTATTTAATAAAGTATAAACAACAACAAATTTAACTTTATTTAACTTTTACTCCTGGCTTTGACAACAGATTGATTTTTTTTACTTTCTTTTGTTTTCTTTTGTTTTCTTTTCTTGTAGCTTTATGAGTGCCACCTTGCACTGCCCAAAGCCAGGGTTTCACCCAGTTGCACCCATTAGAAGTGGCTCAAATGACCAGGTTAGTAATATTTGGCTCTTCATAAAAATCTAGTTTTGTTTTCTATGTCACCAAGAAAGCATTGTTATGTCCAGATACTGATAGTTCTTGTGTGAAGGCGCAGTGGTGTAGTGGTTAGAGCATTGGACTTCAGATCCAAAGGTCCGTGGTTTGAGGCCTGGTTTCAGCTGATGTGTTGTTTCCTTACACTTGAGAGAGACTTTATCCACATTGTGTCTCTCCACCCCGGTGTATAAATGAGCACCAGTGACAAAATGCTGGGGTAACCCTGCGATGGACTAGCATCCCATCCAGGGGGGAGTAGCAATATTTCTAGTTGCTTTATGCTACAGAAGCCCAGTTAAGCTCTGGCAAAGTGAACCAGCTGTGGTTTGTGTGCGACTTTACCTTACTGGTAGTTGTTAATAGAGTGTTGTGTGCCAGGAAGTTCTGTGCATTAGTTCAACATTTTCAAACTGTTTAGTCAGTGTTGTCTCTGTTTATTATTCTTTTAGAGTGTAAGGTACATCAGAGTTGTCCACAGCCCATTTTACTATGAATGGTACCTTGCATATGACAGGAAGCCTACAGAGTAAGCAATCTGACAAAGTTTTATTACAGCATTAATTAATAACCATTGGTGTTATGCACCATATCATAATATGGCTACTTGTTTTGTTTCTCAAATATTTATCAATTGAGTATTTGATTTTGATGCAAAAATAAATATCTTAAGAAAGATGTAATGTTTGTACACATGTAAAGGGTCTCTTAGTAGCTCAGTTGGTTAGAGCGTCATAACAGTTCCTGAAAGGTCATGGGTTTGATTCCCAGACTTTTTTTCTTTGTCCCATGCTTGTGACGTACTGAACATTTATTTAATGACAGAGGTTAAAATTTAACCATCCCTCTTTCTTTATCATTAAGTGAAAGTGATAGTCAAGAGGAATTCAAGCTGTGGATTATGGATCCAAAACACATTTCAGAATCTGAACAGAACAGGACAGCTTCCTTCCCTTCTCAAGTAGGTTTTCTATCTAACAGAAGGTTTTTGTCTCTTTACATTACATACAGTCTGGACCCAGTTGTTCAAAAGATGGATTGCACTATCCAGTGGATAAGTCTCTATCCAATGAATAACACAATTGGATTTGTTAATGCATATATCCACTGGATAGTGATTTATCTGGTGATTAACCAAATTTTATTATCCACCTTTTGAACTATTTCAGATCTTCCTACATGTATATATACTAAGCCTTTTCAGACTAAGATTGGTAAAATGTGTACTCTAAAGGACAAAAAATCTACCAGTATGCTATATTTCCAGGCAAAATGGCTCAAGCAAAACCTTTTGGGCACAAAATAACTATAAAGCTTAAATAGGAAACTAGGATTCTAAGTAATAATGTGGTCTTTGAAAGTATATAATTATGTTAACAGTGCTTTATTGTATTCACAGTTTTCAAAGGAACTGACTAGAGTATTCTTTCGACTGGGACAAAGGCCATTTGTAAAAGCTAAAGTGGGCTCTAGATTTGTCAGCTGGGATGAGTGGAAGATCAACAATCAGACATTTATAACATCTGAAGGGTGAGGACGTTAACAGTGAAGCATATTTAAGTGGAGGCACAGTGGTCTAGTGGTTAGTATGTTGGAGTTTCAACCTGAAGATCGGTGGTTCAAGCCTGGTCTCTGCCGTCGTGTTGTTTCCTCAGACAAGAAACTTTGCTCCATGTTGTCTCTCTCCACCCAGGTGTATAAATGGGTACTGGCATCATAATGCTGGGAGGGTAACCCTGCGATGGACTAGCATCCCATCCAGGGGGGAGTAGTAATACTCCTAGTCACTACATAGTATATAAACCAGGTCACCCTGTGATGGACTAGCATCCCATCCAGGGGGAGTAGTAATACTCTCAGTCACTTCATAGTATATAAACCAGGTCACCCTGTGATGGACTAGCATCCCATCCAGGGGGGAGTAGTAATACTCCTAGTCACTTCATAGTATATAAACCAGGTCACCCTGTGATGGACTAGCATCCCATCCAGGGGGGAGTAGTAATACTCTCAGTTGCTTCATGTTACAGAAACCGGGTTAAGCTCCGGCAGTTGCAAGCCATTAGGCTTGTGAAGACTTACCTCTTTTTTTACCTATATGTTACTTAGGAGAGTTTGCATCATAAGTGTGGTTGAACTTATTATCGATTAGGACTTTGAGAATTCAGTGGTAGATCTTCTTATTGGACAAAATTTGTAAGGTTCTAAAGGCCAAAATATTTCTAGCTCCCTCCTTGTTGGCAGAAAATTAAGATGCAAAGAACCTAAAAGTCTTTTTGGACTCCAGGTCAGGATCTGCCATTGGTCTTAATTTTCTGTTTTTTTTTTTTAATATTATCCTCCCCACTGGCATGTTAGTTTGTAGACTTTATCAAACTGACAAACATTATGAAGATTCTTGTTACTTAGCATTTCTTTTATACGTAGCCATGTTAGAATGTTTTTTCCCCCTTGGGGACTTACAGAAATTATAGAGATGTTATACATTGGTGTTTGACTTGAGCATTTTCCCATTCATTCTTATCATTCCCTCTTTCTAGCTTCTGGCAGTTTTCTGTTGACAGTGTGTTTAATCATCAGACAACTGTGTGGATAGATGGGCAGTCTATTGCCCTCCATGATCACTTTATCAGGTCAGGCAAAAACGTTACAATCTGTTAATAAAATTATCCTATTTTACTTTTTTTTTTAAAGATAAACAAGTCTGAGTAAATTTGAATTTGTACTTGACTTTCAAAACAAGTTCTTGTTCTTGTCTTTTAGAAGAAACTCCCTTCAGTTATTGAAAACCAAGTTTTCTTTCTCAGTAACTAACCAGCCAGCACAGGTAAACATAAGAACTTAATTTGGTCATCTTCATTCTTTTGCTTCAGTCTACTAAGCCCTTATATTGTCTGCCTTCATACAGGTTTTCTAGAATTTCAGTGAGACCCTTATAATAATAAAACTTTTCTCCTGTTGGCAAATCACCCTTTATAAAATAAATGGTCAAGTGGATTCTCGCTTATCATGCCACATATCCTAGGTCCAACACACAGTTTGGAACATTTAATTGGTCTGGGGGCAATAATGCTATTTCTTCATCCATTATATTATCAAACAGTTAGTTAAGCTTGTAATCATGAATAAGCTTCCTTTGTAGAGCATGTACCTACTGCATGCTAGGTGTATAGTTAATTCAACCTTTCTTCTTTTGAAATTTTGGGGTCTACCCCTTGTATAATTTCTAACTTGAAGCCAACTGTACTAGATCACCAACTCTGTTACAACTGTTGGTCACCTGGTTATATTCTTATCCTACGTGGCTGTCACATGCGGCCTTTATTGCATCCTATCTGTACTTTTTTGGTTAATTTTTCACCAATTTCATGTCTTAAAAGAACAAAATATTTAAAGGTTCAGAGGTTTTAAATGTTTAAAGTGTCAGCTTTTGTGGAGTTTAGTCTATAGAAAGTGTGGCTAGGACTTGACCTTTAGCAAATTTGATCTCCTTCCGGTTGCATCATTGTTATAGCTTTCATTGTTACAATTAATAACTTTTATTGTTACAGTCTTTGATTTTTGCGAAGTCTCTATGTGCACAAGTACAGTAAATTATCCACACAAAATCCACACATAATCTACGCAAGTATCGGTATTATATATATGTCATAGCATACTGATTCATTATATACTACTTTGAATAACAGCTACATCTACATGTACATTGTGCACTTATTTCTCAGGTGTTCCTGACAGGTGCTAATCCAACACAACCTGTTATCATCCAGGTATGAAAAATTGACATTGACAGCAATCAAATTGATAAAGATCAAAATGTTCATCATATGTCACAAGCATGAAACAAAGATGAACATTTCATCTTTATCATTTCATTACTGACTATAAAACTTACCATCTTTCTTTTTTATTGCTGATCCTAACAGTACACAGGACGTGTTATATACAAACCTACTAAATGGCCTAGCTCACCATGAGTCTCTTGTAGCTGTGGTTATGGAATGCAATTCCAGATTCTCTAAGGACAAACTCAAACTTTAAAGTTTTCAAAAACAACTTAAAAGACATTGACCTTGTCAACTTTATCTATTTAGATCATAGTGACATGATTTCTTTTTTTGCTTATTATATAAATCAGAAGCTCATAACAGAGAAGCGATTAACTCGTTTCCGATGCTGGGGATTTTTAGAAAACGCGGGGAGCCAATCAGAATTTACTTCCTAATATGGAGTTCTAAAAGAAGCCTACTTCCACGCGAAACGCGCGCTCCTACAACACTTGCAGGAAAAGCTTGTATCTTGTTTCATACAAGCTACTACAAAGGTCAATAATTGCACTTTGCAGTTCTGAGACTCGACCAAAATGTCAACTTTATACTATTCAAACCGCCATTGACTCCCTTTGGAGAAAAGAAGGCCGATTATGCCGAACTGGAGGAAGCGGAGAAAAGGAGAAATTGTATCAACCGTGGAAAACTTTACCGGCAGAGCGAAAAAATTCTCATTTAGGTCGTGTTCTATTGGGATCAACCGTTTCAACCTAAACCGGTTGTGGTTGATTTCGTTGAGGCGTTCCAATAGAACACTTTTCAACCATTTTCGGTTTTTTCGGTTTCAACCATTTCAACCAGGTTCAGAGCTGGTTGAAATGGTTGATCAACCAAACCAACCGAAAACGGTTTTTTCACAATAGAACACGAAAAAAATCCAACAAACCCAACCAACCGAAAACGGTTGATCCCAATAGAACACGCCCTTAGATTGCTTGCCATCTCATGTTTAACTTAATACTCCACAGCGATTTGTGTCAACAGCAACATACCAGCAATCAAAATCAGTTAATGAATGAAATACGGTGAAATGATAAAAACACAAGTTCAAAACTTTAGGACACCTGCATCAAAGAAAGATGAAAATGAAATAAAGATGCACACAACATGTAAGTTTCTCCAAATCACTTTTATTTAAGCTTAAAAACAAAGACAAATAGACTCAAATACAATGTAGTTGAATGAATAAATACAGATCTTCAACAGCCAGTTTATTACAGTTAAAATTACTCATAACAAATCGTAACTCGAAACAGCTCATGATAGCTTCTGCTTGAAAACAATTAAGCTTAATGATACGAAAACTTCGAAATTCCTCAAGACAACCGCAATTTAGTTTTGTCGAGATGACGAAAACGTACTCCGTGAGTTCAGAACCTAAGCAATGCCACATTTACAAAACAAAAAATTAATGCAACTCAGTTTTAAAAATAGTACGTTAAATTATTTCTCAAGATACAAATGATCAGAACTTTCTTGTACGAAATCATAAATTCGGAAAACAAGTAGGCTCGAGAACTAAAATAAACATGTTTGAAACATACTGATTTGGTATGCTCATTTCCTCTCAAAAATCGTTTTGAAAAACAATTATAGTATATACAAAGAAAAACCATGGTACATGTAAGGATGGGTTGACAAAGTCGGTGAAAGTTTTAAAAAGTGTTGGCTGTTTAAAATACAGCGAACTGAATATTTATAAACACCGCGCCGCCGTTCATATTTCAAAATCTATACAACAAATTTTATTCCAACCGATTTGGGAAGAAAAACCCTAAGCTCAAGTCAGACACGAATTATTGTATGTTTGAGCGATATATTATAAGCGAAAAGGAGAGTAAAAACACTTTTGTTTTCAAAATAAAACAGAAAAACACATGGCATGCGTACTGAATCATGAGAATTTGCTTCGCTTCTTCCGTACGCTTCAATCTCTTTGTGAAGTTAAAAACAATTCATATTTTCTTACTACCATAAAAACCTGACTTAAACAATCTTTCTAATTTGAAACTACATTTGAATAAGTAAAATACATTACCATATTGCACATGAAATTCTTTAAAGAGCCATTTTTGTGGTGATTTGGTAGAGATGAAACAAGGCTTGAAAAAACCTGAGTTGTCCAGATTTCGCGGTGTTGAGCTTTTTTTCGTTCCTTACTCCGTCGTCATCTTCTTGGAACTACTAAAATATTCAATACTTTTTCCTCCTCATTTTTGAGCCTCAAAATGTGATTTGGTAGCGACGAAAATAGCCATGAAAGTAAGCTGTCCATATTTCGCGAAGCGCTTGTAGTTTCCTCGATGTTTTCTTGCCGATTTGAGCGGCCGCGCGTGGAGCTGAAAACCTCCTTCCATATAAGGGCAAAAATTCAATCCGCGATTCTGATTGGTCGGTTGGGAATTCTAATATATTCCCAGCATAGTTCTGAACATATAGGGGGAAGTTGCACGCTTCTACGTGATAAGCTTCTGTATAAATGTATAAATGTAAATGTATAAGCTTGTACTGTTACTATAGATTATTAATGATAAATTTTCTTATTTTATTGTATTTTATTCATTTTTAAGTGGAATACCTGTAAACTAGCTGGTTTGTTATCGTCGTAGCTTTTCAAAGGCGTCTATGATAACATACTCTTTTATAGCTAAGCGTATGACCATGCAATAAACAGTATTGTATTGTATTTGTTAAAGCATTTGACTGGTTTACAGAAGGTCATAGGTTTGATCCCTGTCAGGGACTCAGTTACTTTTTTCTTTTTCCCACACTCGTTGCATGATGAACATTTTATTTTTATATTTATCATTTCATTACCGAGCTTAAAATTGACCATCTTTCTTTATTTATCAGCAATCAAATTGTTATGTTGTTTTCATTGTCTTACGTGTAATTTTCAGTCATCCCATTCTAGTTTAACAGCTTCTGTTCATGCAGTTTTTTTTCAATAGTTGATAGGAGCTGAACTTATGATCTTCTGTACACACGTTTTGTGCCACAGTGGTGTTTATACATGTAATTTCAAAGGGCTGGGTTCATAAAGGGCCAGGGTTGCATTTTTGCTCATTTTTAGGTTTTGTTCAGATTTGCATAATTTATTGCATGCAGCCTCCAGTGTTCATGAAATAAAAACATTTCCCCAGATTTTTTTCCAGTTCAAGCAACATCCGAGCAAACCAGCAAAACAACCAAGCATTTAACACATGTTGTCCCCTTTCTGCACCCAGCCATTCAATAATACTATTATTGAAGTTTGACTGAAGTATTTTTACTACTTCAATAATTCCAGGATCCCTGTGCTGGCCATGTTGCAGTCTTCATAAGGTAGGAGACAGTTTGCTTGGGATTTACACTAAAACAAACAAGTGTATTTTTAAAAGACTTTACTTGAGTTGATACATGTAATGATGCATTGGACTCTTGTAGTGCTTATCAACAACACATTGCACATTAGTTCTAATTGTATTCAAATTTTCCTTTCAGTTCAAAATGCTTGTTTACTCAAGATAATTTTGCAAGTACTGAAGAGATGAAAGTGACCTCTGAATTGCTAACAGTATGTATACTATAATTGAAGCTAAATTAAAGACTTAGGGCGCTTACCATTTGTCAGAACTGGCTGGCCGGACCGCTCATTCCATTATTTGTTAGAACTGGTCGGCGAGACTGGTAAATTTGGAAATAGTATGCACCCTTTTGATGGACTTGTAGGAACAAGCCTTAAAAAGATGCATTCTAGTTACAAACGGACCGGTCTGGCCGGCCAGTTCTGACAAATGGTAAGCGCCCCTAGAGTATTGTCCATTATGCTTCACACACCTCTGTTATTGTTGTGGTTTGCATGGGAGTGAGGATTCTTTTGTTTTCTGGTGTTTTGCTTTTCTTGCAGCAAACATTCAATAATTTGGAAAGGAATTATTAATATTGCCATGTGCTTCTGTTCTCTTCAAACCTGTTATATTAAAATACATTCTTAGGTGTTACCTGATAAATAAGGTACTTGAATAAATGAGTAAGAGCAACAATTAACAACTGAACAAACAGACAAGATCTACTAGATTTTCCAATATCAATATTATGGCTGCCGATGCTCACAGCATACAACACATATTGGGCAAAACTGGGTCTTTAAATTCATTACAGGTAGAATGTTATGTCATAAGGAGAACAAGTATGAATTGTATTTGGATATCATTCTTTGTTGAATATTAACTGAAGTTTCTTTTAACATTGTGGTTACTTTAGCAGTCTGAAGCAGTTGTCAAGTCAGTGGTGTTTTCTGCTGATAATCTTGTTGTGCTCCTGGAATCAGGCAGGGTTCTTGTGTTTAATGGCACAACACAAACTTGGGGCAATCCATCTGGTGAGGCCTATTCGCAGGCTTTCATGGCTGCTCAGTAGCCATATGCTTGAGTCATGAATCATTAATGTCTGCAACAATATAATTTGTTTTGAGTTTCTATTTAAAAATTGGTACTGCAAATACTTCAAATGAAACATTTGGCTATTTACAAGCGTGGTTGAAATTGTGTCTTTTGTGAAACGATTCCAGCTAGTTGTCAGAGCAGGGCTAGAACCCAGCAATTTATCACCTTTTTGTAACATGTTTTCTTAGAACAGAACGGATGTTGGTGGCTTGTCTGTTCAATTCTAAGTCAGTATAAGTTAACTGTCTGAAAGTTTGATTGCCATGTCACGCACTGATTCCTGTTTATTGATCCAAATACAGGTTTACCTCAGCAAGGTTTCAATGGCCTGGTGTCACAGGAAAATTGCTTTGAAGGTGCACAGAACAAGGTTACCATATTCAGATGTTTTATTTACTGTATTTTTAGTTGTTACACATTTCAAAAACACTACACCATGTTTAAGTTTGGAAAACATGTTTCGGATACTTCAGTATCCATCATCATTTCAGGATGTGTACAAAATTTGTAACTGTATATATAAAATTAATAACAAAGAAATGTTGATTATAAATAGTAGACTGAATAATAGCTAATTATAAATCTGTGAGAATATTACATAATACGGGATACAACGAAATTAGCAGAATACAAATAACGTTATATGGATATGCACCTGTGAAAATATTACATAATACTAAAGGGATACAACGAAATATATGATACTTCTATGAGAAACAAAATGTAATGATGATAACAAGGATGAAAAATTAAAGTAAGAGTGTTAAATTAACATGTTTAACTTGTTTTTGAAATGTGTAATATCTATACTATTGCTATGAAATTTTTAGTTGTGTTTATTTTGAAATGTGGCGGGGAAGAAAACTTGTTTTTCCACTCAAAGCAAAAAATAAAAGACGTAAGCTGTTTATATTACAATTCTTTATTCCACAGATTATGACAGGTTTTGTGTTAGGATGGACAAATGAGGTAACTATTCATAAAATTTACTGTTTAGCTGTCTATATATTAAATTTTATGAGTACAGCATACATCAGGGTAAAACAATACCAGCATTTTTTTTTTGGCTAAGACCAGTAATTCTTCTACTGGCTGGGTGCTCAAAACTTAAAGAACCTATCTAACCCTCTAATTCAATGTATTTTCAGAGTGATGCCAATATTATTTACATTTCTAAAGACAGTGGAGTGACTTTCCAGCATCTTGCTATTTCTGCACTAAGTGTCACTATTGCATCTGTAAGTATAAAAAGTTTTTTTTAGGTATCAGGAACCCCAAAAAAGGATTAATGTATTTAGAATATAGTGAGTGATATCCAAAAGTACATCTTTTACAAAATTGAGTTCCACTTCAGCCAGAAATAATATAAAGAAGGAGATGAACAACTTACGGAGTAAAAACATACATATTGGGGAATTTCGATTACTTGCCTGATTTGTTTTCCACACACAGAGTAATTGAATTTGGATTGTAGGGAGACATTAAGCCTGAAATGAGTTGTCTTCTCTCTCTTGACTTCATCGTTTAAATGCAATGCTCATAGTAGTTATTTTTTTAGTACTTTAATAATTATTTTATGCAGTTCACAGTCTTCATTCCTCTTCTTAATTAGATAGAACATGTGGAAATGCATTGCTTGTTTCCAGTTGCAACCATTTTTGTAAATGCAACAAGCCATGACAACCAACGAAAGGTATGAAAGAACTAATACAAACTGTTTTAGGTTTAGGTTGCTACAAAGATTGTTGCTTTTTAAGGTCTTTTAAGGGGGGGGGGGGGGGGGGGGCACATTGTGCCCCCCCTTCGTAACTTCAAGAACATTAAGGCTATGACAATGAAATCTAGGGGGTACATAGTACGTCCAAAACTATCTCCTTTGCGGTCCGCACAATGGAACGATGACATCACATGACGTAGTTATTAGGTAATTAGTTATACGGCCGCCATCTTGGATCCGCCATCTTGGATTTCTGAACTTTTTTAAAACCTCTTAAAAACTGTCCAAATTGACGCAAAATTAATCAAAACCAATAAGTAAACGCTAAATGACGTAAAAATACAAAAGTTATACCAATAAACATTGTTTTTCTTCATTCAAAGGTATAAATATGCAAATTTCCAAAAACATGGCTGTCAAAATCTTGTTGCCATGGAAACGTCAAGTCACGTGAGCAAAAAATTGTCATATGAAATTGTTGCCAGATAAATTTTAGGAAAAGTCACAAAGTTTGATGGCGTTTGAATACATATTAAAGAAGTTATGAATGTTGAAAGTTAGCGCCGGCACTTTGTGCCCCCCCCCCCCCCCCCCAGGCCGAATAGGGTTAAGGCTGGTTTCTACTAGCAAAAGTTACAATCTAGTGGAAATCAGTATGACAAAAGTGGATATTGAGTGACAGAAGCAGAAGTGGAATTGTTAGAAAAAGGAAACCTGATCCTTTTGATTCTGATTCTGTCGAGCTTCCGATTCTGATTGCTATTCTATTTTTTTATTTACACTAGAACATAAGGCTCCTTACGCTTTTGACTCCAACTCCACTTTCGAATACATCGCTAGTAGGAACCAGCCCTTACACAAGCTATAAGTAGCCATGCAGTCATAGCATTAAGCACCTCCTACTCAGGGCATCAGGGCATTATAATTTAATATTTATTAATTTATATTGTGCAGTTATCAATATAAAAATGTTCAACTGCACATTTCAATTTAATTGCATTACAATCTAATTGCATTAGATTTTGCAATGCTAAATATAGATTTTCCCATTTTCTTTTGTCCCTTCAGATGTTGTTTTTACAGTACAATGTTATTGATGAGGTTTGGGAGGAAAAGGAGTTTCATCTGCCCAGTTTCATTCAAGGTACAGGAGCAAGCTTTTAGCCAGCATGGTGTCCTGGTGTCCCGAAATTCATGAAAATTGCATCTAATCCTTTAAAAAGTTATGATGGGAAATATTTTTAGGATGCCCACTTTTCAATTTCTGGTTAAAAGCCTGTGCAGGAGTCACACTGGTGTATCAATGTCAGCTGGAAAAAGGCGCTATTGCTTTGCGAAAAAAAAAGCATTAATCCTTATTTAATAAAAGCTTTGCATTTAAATTGAAAAGAAGTACACATTAGCCATTTAAGATATCCTATATTCTGCCAGAGCAATTTTTTTATGGGAAGGTTACTGGTGTCAGAGTTGATTTTATTGTACTTTCTTTAAATATTGGTTAATTGACACCCAATCAAAGGACCAAAAAACCTACAGAAACAGTCCTTTTGTATGTGCTTCTTCTGATCTTGATTTCTCAACCTTGATGATGAGCAGTTTACATAAAGGACAAATCTGATTTACTGTTTTCCAGAATAATATTAAACATATTTGTTTAGGCACACTAGCAGTATAAATCTAGGAAAACATGTGTTGTAGTTTAAAATGATCTCAGGTTAAAATGATTTTAAACTAGTTTGAGTTGTACTTTTCTTTGTCTTAGGATTATGTCAATTAATCTGGAACAAAAAAAAAATCAAAACTAAACTAGTTTGAAATCATTTTGACGTAAGATTCATTTTGAACTACAACACCTGCTTAATACAGCAGTAGGAGAGGCGACTTTTTATGACCATTCTGCATATTCGAATGCAAACCTCTGCTTTTTGTGCCATGTTAAAACTTAAACATATTCCATTACTAAAGATGCATGCGCAGTAGCTTTGTGGATGTGAAGCAACCCTCAAAAGACTGCTTCCCTAATTCATATGTCTGTTGTTGCTTCTTTAACAGAGCGTCCAGTGTCATTCTTCTTTATTCCTCCAAGCACACAGTTTGTGATTGTTTGGAGTCAGAAAACATTTACATTTGGCAGGCTGAATGAAACAGGTAACTCTACTTTCAATCGCAGTGGCTATGGCAATAAAATGTGAATGATACAGAAACTAAACCATATTAATAATATTCATGAATTGATTTAGTAGCATGTACATGAAACATGATATTTTTTTGGACGTTTTTCATGTGTTATGTAATTTTTAAAGCCAGTACAGAAACAAAACCATATTAATATAATTTTGTAATTGAATAAAGAGGTTACTTTCTAAAGAAACTGTGGTGCTGTGTCAGTGGGGGAGGGGTGGGGGAGTGAAACATGATAATTTGGTTTTATTAACTGATTGGCCACCGTAATAGAGCGGTTGCAAAACCAAAACCAAAGTAATTACTCTGACCAATCACAGAACTCGCAGACAATCCGATGAACCAATCAGAACTCGAAGCAAATACATGCAGCCGGCACCAAGCGCGGGAAAACGCGTGCGAGCAAGTCACGATTGGTTTTGGTTTTACTTCTGATTGGTTGAGAAAATGGCGCGAGATTTTTTAGCCAATCACAAAGCGTAGCAATGCAAAACCAAAGCAATTACGAAATTACTTTCGATACTCAATTGAAAACTGCTCTAAGATTAAAAAAGCTATTTTACCTCTCAGTTGACAAAACCAAATTTTAATATTAATATATGAATTGATGCAGCATGATATTTGTTTTACAGGCAGTGTTTTCAATGTAAAGAGGCAAGAAAATCTCACTGACTTCATTCTCGGTGATAATGAAGCTATAGTGTCTGTAGCAGCAGGTAAAATCTAGCACAGACTTGTAATCTTATGGCACAAAATATTTTGCTACTGAGCACCAGCATTCGGCATTCTAGGATCGTTTGGGTATAACCAGCGTTAGTTACGATAGGTTGATGGTTTCCAAAGGTAACCATCAACCAATCAAAGCCCATACTTATGTATTTGTTACTCAAACAATCTCAGAAATCTTAATGCCAAAAGCTGGTCTTCAGTCTCCCCACAGTTTCTGGAGGGATGAATTGCACTGAGCAACTGGGAGCATTGCCCTATCCTATAGGAAGGAATACTGCTTCATTGTTAGCTATGCCCTGTTTACACACACTAACACTTGCCAGCTTTTCACAGCATACAGCCTCCGCAGTTAACTTAAGAAGTGAACCCAACTTGAGGAGAGAGACCGTTGTTCGGAGCACAGATAAGCTATCCAGGATTAGATAGCTATCCAGGATAAGTCAACAAAACGTTTACTGTTTCCTTTGTAAGCAGTGCTTTTATTGCAGCTTGATTCATCATTTCTGATTAGCTGGTGATGAAATGTTTCTTCACTTCAACTTCAACTTTATTGAGTCGGTAAAGCCAATAGGCATCACACCAACTATAAAACTATATATACAATATATCTTCATCCAATTTAGTTCGAATTATATTGGTAGGAGCATTTCTGTAACACTTGCCAGCTTTTCACAGCATACAGCCTCTGCAGTTAACTTAAGAAGTGAACCCAACTTGAGGAGAGAGACCGTTGTTCGGAGCACAGATAAGCTATCCAGGATTAGATAGCTATCCAGGATTAGATAGCTATCCAGGATAAGTCAACAAAACGTTTACTGTTTCCTTTGTAAGCAGTGATTTTATTGCAGCTTGATTAATCATTTCTGACCAGCTGGTGATGAAATGTTTCTTCACTTCAACTTCAACTTTATTGAGTCGGTAAAGCCAATAGGCATCACACCAACTATAAAACTATATATACAATATATCTTCATCCAATTTAGTTCGAATTATATTGGTAGGAGCATTTCCGCTTTAAAAGAACAGCAAGATGCAGATAATAACGATAAATTTGTTTGCAAAAGTTGATTTCCAAGGTGTTTAAAACACCAACAAGTGCAAAATAGCAGGAAATACTTTAAGCTCTGCTAAGAAACTCCCAAGTAGTACATAGTAAAAAACTGTGAGTCAAATATATTTCTATGTTGCATGACGGCCCCACGTAAAAACTGTTTATTATAAGATTTGATTTTTTAAATTTCAGGAAGACATGGGGATTTTGCTATTCGCTTATCAAATAACAGGATATTTTATGGAAGAGCATTCATCCAACATGTGGTTGAGGTAAGGACAAGGTTTGGTATTATTCTGAGTCTAGCAATTAAGGTAAGATAATTACCTATCTGATCGATCCAATGGATGAACAAGCCAGATGGCGCAGGGATTAGCTCTTGTTTGTGACGTGAGGTATACTGTAATCAGGAGCATTACCTAACCCCAGCATACACCTGACTAGAGCAACGTTTCTTGTCAAAAGAAATAATATGACAGCAAGCCCAGGGCGCAGTTGTATAAAACAACCGTAAGATAATTTAAAGTTTCATGCATTCGATTCCCCAGTTTCTTAGGTTTTCCTTGCGCCCTTTTGCTATTTCGTATACTCATAAATCCACCTTCAACCAAAAACGCAACTGAAGCATACAAGAAAACCCGCTGGTACCCAGGGCTTGTTTTGATAAAATCTCCGCTTATCTTAACGGTTGTTTTATCCAACTGGACCCGGGAATCGAACCACCAAGAACAATGCGTAAACCTCCACATTTAAGTTATATTTAATTTAGTGAAGACAGTACACGATAGAAAGACAATATATTCTTTGGCTTTATTTATTTCCCTTACTCTTGTTACCAACGTATCTATATTTACATTTTACGTAATTATTATTGTATTCACTCAGGTATTTGCAGGAGAAGACCCCTCTTCAAGTTTGGCAGTCATGTTTGATATGCTTGGTTCGTTACTGATAATCACCCATGACAAGTTAGTGTTTCGTTTCATTTCTTTCACTCGAAGGTTGATGTTTTGATTCTGGCGCTCCGGTGGTGAAGCTTCAAGAACTAGTCGGGGAAAGACTCTAACTAACGTGAGCTTGCTGACATGCTTACAGGCTCACGTTGCTGTAAGAAATTTCGTCATTTGTGCTCGTTACCCTCCGTGAGAGGAATTAGAGGGCTTCGCTGTATTCTAAAAATGGGGAGGGGGGGGGGGGGGGGGGGGGGGGGGGTTAGAAGGTGGGATCCCGGGTGCAAAGGTAGCGGGAACCGGGAACTTCTGTGTACTTACAGTTAATATAGGAAGCTATTATTCATTAGAATGACCTATTCATCTCCTATAGCCTAGTACCTGGTGCTATTGTTCGCGCCAATACAAGGTTTGATCGACTGGACGTGAAACTACAACCTTAACCTGGGATAAAAATATTGAGACGGTTACATATGTTTTGCAATTTGGCACCATAATTGGGCATCAACAAACTTTAAGAAATTGCCGCCCTCCCCACCCCAGTCCATTGTTGTTTTAGACTGAAAATAGTCCATACAAATCCTGTGATGCCAAAAACAACATTGGAAGGGTGGAGGGGAGGGGGTGGGAGAACAGTTATATAATGCTATTTGAGGTTTTTTCCTAGGACAATAGAGAAATGTGGGCGTAGTTTCAGTATTTCTCAACTGGTTTTGTCTAAGGTTGTAGTTGCAAATAGTGTGGGTAGAAGGACAATAAGCGTGACTATACAGGCTACATGTAACAGTCTTTTGTTGTGTTTTGTTATTTTAGTGATACAGCCTGTGCAAGAAAGCTGCCTCTGGAAAATGAAGTCTTGAATGCCTTGTACCCACATACTTCATGTCCGGTTAGAAGTCATTATAATTCAGGCAGGGGTCTACCTGAATGCCATTTTCCCGACGCTTAACATGGCATTAATAGAAAAATCTTGTTCACGTTTCAAGCAATCCAAAAACTCTCTGCTCATTACATGAATCTATGTTATGGGGAGTTTTGTAAATATTTGGGTGATTTTGGGGTATTTTTGGGAGGAAATAGTTTTTTTTTTTTTCAAAGGATTTATAAAATTTAGGGAAATAAGAAATATTGAAGATTTAATGAAGTTTAAAAATTAGAATTTGTAGTTAATAATAAATAGATGGACACCAAAATAGTCCACTATCAACCTGGGGTGCTCCTGTGTGGGTATCAACCATCTGTTGGTGTTCCAAAAATCATTTTTTTTATTCTATCCCTTCTTTAAACCTCTTAAAATTTCATTGAAATTCACGTGTACCCCCGCCTTAATGGTTCTATTTAATACAAGTTAAAATCTTAAAAACCGATTACGGATTCTATTTATATTCTTCTGACTTCTTACTTGTAGTATTTAAAGTTTTCAAGCGGCATCAGACCAGATTTGCATGTCATTGACAAAGGGGATGAACTCAAGGTTTGTGTTCTAACATCCCTGAGGGGGAGTACTCCTGTCAATTTAGGATAGGTGTGTCCCGCGAAGGTTGTTAAAACCTGACCCTATTTAAGGGTAATACCAAAAAGGATACCATATTTAAGGACTGAGTACCTCAAAAACCATACCCTATCCCGCGGCACATACCTGTATAGCTTACATGTGAAAGGTATTTTCACAATACCAAAAAGGATACCCTATTTAAGGACTGAGCACCTCAAAAACCATACCCTATCCCGCGGCACATACCTATATAGCTTAGATATAAAAGGTATTTTCACAATACCGGCCAAAAAGGATACCCTATTTAAGAACTGAGCACCTCAAAAACCATACCCTATCCCGCGGCACATACCTATATAGCTTAGATATAAAAGGTATTTTCACAATACCGGCCAAAAAGGATACCCTATTTAAGGACTGAGCACCTCAAAAACCATATCCTATCCCGCGGCACATACCTGTATAGCTTAGATATGAAAGGTATTTTCACAATACCAAAAAGGATACCCTATTTAAGGACAGAGCACCTCAAAAACCATACCCTATCCTATGGCACATACCTATATAGCTTACATATAGGAGTACCCCCTCCTCCCCGGGCTAACATTCCGCTATTTAAATTCTTGAATTGGTATCAAACATACAGCATATAAAATAACTTTAAAAGTACAGCATGTAAGTTGTTTATGGTAGTGTTGCATCCAGCTTTGCTTATTAAGTGGGGGCCTGGAGCAATAAAGGGGACAAAGTATTAACCTCGTGCCGGAAAAAACACTGGGAATGAGGTTGACAAAATATAGTAGGTATATTTTGAGAGTTCAACGCCATGAGTAAATGAGTATTCCCTTGGGATGAGAATCCCGTAATTATCATCATCAGTCCGCTTTTAGTCGAAAGACTACCTTCAGACTCGCCGCACCACAATGGGAACAAAAATGCCAGTTTCTTTCGCCAATATTTAATTCACGGCAAAGATGGAAACAGAAATAATAAACCATTGCACTAAGAATATTATCCTTTGTAACACAATACAACCCTGTGTGCCTATATCGTCATGGACAAATTAATCACAACCTTAGCTTAGACGGATCTATAAAGAACCTCCCCTTACTTCATACAAAAGGGGTAGATCTTTGAAAGACACACTGATCAGGGCTAAACTGTAAAAATCAAACCAACTTAAAACCGAGTGAACAAAAGTCATAAGAAACACGCCAGGCGCTAATAGGATTTGTGATATGCCTGTCAACACCTTTAATTTCATTTGGTTTCACATGCACATCATTATAATTATACGAGATTAACGACGGGTGATTTACGTCATCAGTATGGAATTTCTCAAAGTAAATCGCAGACGCTCTCTCGTGCGAACGCCTCTAGTGGCCGGGAGCGATGAGAGGCGGCTGTATTCGCAGGCTAGTGATTCCATAGTTGGTCATTTTCTTTGTAGTACTCGATCAACTGCTCTGTCTCGCTCTCCGTCCACTCACTTTCCTCTTTTTCTTTCAGCGAACGAAGAACGCCATGTTTCTTTTTTTGCCGCGCTGCACTGACAGCCAATCACAAGCGTTCAATTCAAACTTGTTGCATGGCAAGTTGTACCGTGAGTGGTAATACAAGCAACAAAACTGAAATTTGTTGCAGAAAGTAGAACTCAAGTCTACTTTGCGCAACATGTTGCCGCAACTTGCAACACTGAATTTTGTTGCATGACAAGTTTCTCACACAGGTGGTAATACGCGCAACAACGCCTTTCAACTTGCAATGCAACAATGTTGCGCGACAAGTTGAAAGAAAATATTGCCCGTATTACCGGACCTTAAAAAGGAGGGCCGTGTAGAATATGCTGCTTAGAATTTTGATGATATCGGGGTGAAAACGAGGAATACCCTGCAGTACCCGTTATGGTGTACCGTAAATCCTCTATTAACAATAAGCCCCCCTCTGTTTGAAGGCGCCTCCCCTTCCCTTAACAACCCAGAATATAACGGCTGACTGTATAACCGGTACATTTGTACCGCTCCAATCCAGGCACGAATTCATATACACAGTACTCGCGAGCTTTGGGGAAAATATAACCGGTAGTTGTACTAAAAATGATCATTGTTACGGCAATCAATGAGTGGTGAACTGCTTGTGTTTCTCTAAATTGTAATAAGCCCCCCCTTCCCCTCCCCCCCCCCCCCCCCCCCCCCCCGCCCCTTCTCAAAAGCACTTGAAATCATTAAGGATTTACGGTAATTGTTTATCTGAATTGTTTTTCTATATTTCTATGTTCCAGATATGGGCTCTTCTAATATATCCAAGGGTTATCTCAAATGACATCAAAGTGAGTTAGTGTTCTCTCATTATTATTTTATTCTCTTGTGCCAGGTGGGAAGTACTGTTTTTTTTCACAGTTTAATGCTTAAAATCATCCGATATGAAAATAACGGGGGTGCTCGTCGTACCTTTTAGGGGTCAAAATTTGTAGATTGGTACCACTTAGGGTGCTGAAATACCTTTTAGGGTATTGAGCCGAAAGAATATGACAGAATTTGTCTTGTCTTGTTTAAAATTGGTACCTCTTAGGGGTAAAAATATATTTTAACGACGCCTATCAAACGAGATTCTGGTACCTCTTAGGCTGTTTTTCGAAAATTTCCGACGAGCACCCCCTCATTTTTATATGAAAGAACCCCCCTCCCCCGGACAAATTGCCGCCAAGTTGCATCAGCTTTCGAACATGTTCGAAACCTCTGCGGTATTGCTGCGATAAATTGCATCCAAATCGCCCTGAAATCGCCGCTAGTTACACACCCGATTTGGAAATGCAACTTGCGCGAGACAAAAATTGAAATGAAGAATGCGACAAAAATTGCACAAAAATCGCCTGTGTAAACGGGTTTTTACAAAGGTTGATTGAAGCATATAACACAACAAAGAGAATTAGCCACCTTATCATTAGCCTGCGAGGTCAGGCTTTTTCAACGAAAGAAAGCAAAAGAGGAGTGGTGCATGAGACGAGGTTGCACTTGCCCTACAAAAAAGTCTCTGTGGCTTCGTTCGCTTGCTTTCGTCCCGGTTTTCGTTTGTTGCTTGCTTTCGGAAAAGCCTGGCCACCTTATCACAGGAATTTTTGCCCGAATTTAATTTCATTGTTTTAAAATGCTTAATATTGCAGCTTGAAATCTCAAGTAGCGATGTTCTTAGAATCCGCACAGAAGACATTGTGGAACAGTATTCTGGCATTATTACATTGAACAGGGTAATTTCAACACATATATTTCTAGTCCCTTCAGGCTCAAGTTGAAACATTAATTCTATTTTCTGATTGGTTGTTACATGTAGAGACCATTGATATGATTTTATTTCTCTTTTCTGTATGTTTTTTTTTTATTTTTTTTTATGTGGAAGACATTCACATTCATATATGACGTAAGAAATGGAACTTACTCACCAAAAAGGCAAGCAGCTAATTTACCATCCTCTGTCTGTTTAACTCGTTGATTATCCTTTCTAAATGCGATATCTAAGGCTTTTTAAACATTAAAATAAAATAAAAAAGCTCAAAACTACAAATACAATGTTGGACTTTGTTGGTATGTGTTTGTTTTGTTGATTTAAAGCCCGGGGGAGGGGGGGGGGGGGTGGGGGGGGGGGGTACTCTGCAAATTTTTGGGTGGGGGTGTGCCGCTGGGACTCTGAGACCCTTAAACTATACTAGACCATTTTAGCTGCATTTTGCAACCCTATTCTAGACTAAACACCGAAAAACCCTACCCTATCCTAGACCTATTCCAGACTCGCTATTTTCCAGAAACTCGTTCACTATCACAGCTATTAGTTAACAGGGGTCAGCAAAAATGCCGTACTGCCCGCCGTACCGATTTTTAAATGTCATTTGGCAGTAAACCTTGTCTAGACTAAATTCTTCACGCAATTGATCAGTTTAGTGGAAAATGATACCCTATTCTAGACCAAAGATCTCTGATAACTATACCCTATCCCAGACTAAACTGCCTGAAAACCATACCCTTCACAGCGGCACATACCTATATAGCTCATATATGGAAGTACCCCCCCCCCCCCCCCCCCCCCACGGGATTTAAAGCTTGTAAGAGTGGTTTTACAAACCTGAAGTTTGACAGACCGAATAAATAGAGAAAGGAAACATCGTACAACGATGTAACTACTATTTCGAAAGTCGCCGGGATTCTTTTGTAAAAGGAGAGATTTGAAAAAAACAAATATTTGGTGGTCCTATCGCAAATTCTAAGCGTAAAGGAAAGCAAGCCCCCGATCGTCAACTGCACGTAATGCGTTGCATATCTATTTGAATGTATTAATTTGTGTGATGCAAATTATGTCGGGTATACTGTCCGACACTCACATCAACGCAATAGCCGTCGGGAAACATCTTGCAACGCAACATGGATTACATGGAAAAGCACCGATTGACCATCTTTTTAAAGTGCTAAAGAAATGCAGAAGCAAGTTCGATTGCCTAATTTACGAAATGCTGTTCATAAAGGACATCAAGCCTTCTCTTAACACCCAAACTGACTCAATTCCTGCAAAACTGTTTATTTGACACTTTGGCCCCGTCCACACGTATACGTTTACGTTCGTAAACGCATATTTTTTTATGTGTTTCGGCCTCCCGTCCACACGCAAACGATGAAAACGGTCACACTAAACGGATATTTTCGAAAACGCTCTCCAAAGTGGATATTTTCGAAAACACCGTTTACCCGTTTACGTGTGGACAGCGTAAACGGATATTTTCATAAACGCTGATGTCACAGCTGTTTATGGCGCATGCTCAAGTTATCTAGCGCATGCTCAGTGCAGATTTTTTAGCGTTCACGTATCGTTTTAGCGTTTACGTGTGGACAGGTGAAAACGAATCGTAAACGATGGCTGGCTTCGTGTGGACGGGAGCGTTTTAGATAAAAAAATATGCGTATACGTGTGGACGGGGCCTTTAGCACACTTCTGTCATCTCGCTACAAAAGACACCACAATAACTCGGTATCGCTGAAGAATTGTCGCTAATTAAAAATTTATGTTCATGAATTTATTTGATTTACAACAATACATACCTCGCGTATCTTTGTAATTTATAGTCCATACAAGTTCATTGCAGTCTCTGTACAGATGTTTCCAAGCGTTAGAGAACTGACTTGTGAAAATGAACTTCAGGTAATTGCAGCCACTACATCATTACCTAACTGGTGTTAACTTCCTGTTTAGAGCGGTTTTCAATTGAGTATCGAAAGTAATTTCGCAAATGCTACGCTTTGTGATTGGCTAAAATATTAGGCGCCACTTTATCGACCAATCAGAAGTAAAACCAAAACCAATCGTGGCTTGACTCGCACACGTTTTCCCGCGCTTGGCGCCGGCTACCTGTAATTACATTGAGTTCTGATTGGTTCGTTGGATCTTTCCCAGCTGTGATTGGCCAGAGTGATTACAATGGTTTTGTTTTCACGACACTCATGTGAAAACCGCTCTATTTACCACTTTGTTGTTAGTTTATTCTGGCTGGTTGTTTTCGAGAGGTTTCGTGATCAAAGAAGGCAAAGCAAATGAAACACGGCCAAAATAATCCACTTTTTTTGAAGTGTTTCAATTTGGAGTATTTTTGCACCATTTTAAACTAACTTCTGAGGAAGAGACACTACAGAACTGAGAAAAGCAAGATGGTATTTGAACGTGGGCTACATTAAACACTTAATGACTGATCCCCCGAGAAACAGTGAATTTTGTTTCCCGAGAATCTCGATGTTTCCCGAGACGAATCTAGGGAAACATCGAGATTCTCGGGAAACGAAATTCACTGTTTCTCGGGGGATCAGTCATAAAGTGATTTGTTATATAGCAACACAAAAAACACAACACAACACAGTTGGAAAAACGCGCCGAGCACTTGAGGTAAACATCAATCGCATCATAATCATGCCACCTTTTTTTACGATCTGATCACGTGCGCTAGCGGGCAACAATGCACTGTTACCCTCTGATGTCAAAAATGTTGCCCGCGTTCGCAAATAATGCCGCTCATGGACGTTTGAGAGGAAACAGTTTGTTTGTTAGATGTAATGTGACCATGAATCAACCAATGAGCGCGCGCGTTGTATTAAGAAAAACTCCATCTATATAACAATAAATATTAAAGGACTAAGTTATTGTTCATCTGTTATGTTTACTGGTAGAAAGACTCCAAAATGAAAGGAGATTAAAGATTTAAGTGTCAACTGAAATAGTCATTCTTTATCTGTTGTGTTTACTATGAGACTCTAAAATTGTGAAAAAAAGATTGCACATTTGAATGCAAACTGAGCTGAATATTGCAGGAATGATTCTTCATTATGTTTATCGTGAAAGAAACTCTCTAAAATGAAAAGAGACTGAACATTTGTATTTAACCTGATGAGCTGAACATTGAAGGCATTATTTTAAATTCATTGTGTTTGTTCAGGTGCTGCATATAGGCGTGGGCTGTCCACCATCTAAGACCGTTGTTATAAGGAACTGCTCTGCAACCACTGGTGACGAACCAATACCATTTCTTTCTCAGGTACCCCAGTAATAATTGCTTGATTCTCAGTCATCTGTGAACGTTTAGAGCAGCTTTCAATTGAATGTCGTAAAACCAAAACCAAAGTAATCACTCTGACCAATCACAGCAGTCGTAAACAATCCGATGAACCAATCAGAGCTCGAAGCAATTACATGTCGGCGGCGTCAAGCGCGGGAAAACGCGTGCGAGCAAGTCACGATTGGTTTTGGTTTTACTTCTGATTGGTCGAGAAAGTGGCGCGAGATCTTTTAGCCAGTCACAAAGCGTAGCAATGCAAAACCAAAGCAATTGTGTAATTACTTTCGACACTCAATTGAAAACTGCTCTGTGTTCAAACATAAACGTTGATCACTTTTGGTGATTTTTTCTTCCTATTTCAAAGCAAGCCTCTGGTCATAATCATGAAAACACGATATGTGAGTCGCGACTCTGTTGGGAAGAGTTTGAAAAGGAGCAGGTTGTCTCAGCAGAGACAACATCAGAACCAATTTTGTGAGGCTCCAGATCCTTATACGAGGAAATACGGAAATTAAAAAGAATTATATTTTAGGTAACTGCTTACTGGTGTGAAAAATATTCTAATAAATATTGTTTTTAGGTTCAAGGTGTAAATGGACAGGATGTATGTCATTTGGAGGCAGCTGTGTCTGAGAGTTTCAAGTTGGTTCTGGATCTGTAAGTACTTAATGATATGAATGTCATGGTGATTTAGTCGTTTTCGGATCAAAACTGCCCCAGATTAAAACTAACTACCTTTTGTCAAACAAAAAATGCTTATCGAACATTGAGAGGAAGATATCAAGTGAATTTGTAAAGAGAGAATAAACCATAATAAGAGTTTTAGCGAGTTTTCCAAGACACAATGCGACAAACTTTTAAAAATTGGCCCAATTTTTTTCAAATTGCAATCCATTTCCATCCTGACCATCTGCAGCCCAAGATACTTATTTTAGAGCGCTGATAGAATAATTTTAAACAAAACTGAACCATTGTTTTAGGGTTTCCACTGATATAAATAAGTGTTTTGGGCTTTTTAAAGTAACACTTTATTCTCGCGTGGGGTAGTTTTCCCTATACTCCGGGTATGAGTTTTGATAGCAGATTAACGCAAGTTCAGGATTAAAGTGCATATGAAGTAAAAAAAGAATTTCCATGGTTTGATAGTGCTTTACTTTCTTTATCTAAATTTGTGGGTTTCATCGAAAAGATCCTTCCCATTGTGAAATTATTCGGCTTGAAAGTTTTGAATTTTCCGCCAGAAAGTGTCTCTATCGAGCGCGCGGCCAAAGCTATTGTATTACAAGGCTGTGACGTAGAAAATACTTCAACTCACGAGTATCATGGCGGCAAAGGAAAAATCTTCGACCTGGCGACTTTCTGTCTGTCTGACAGAGACTCTGTAGAAGACATAATTTCATCACAGTCTGACATTCTTTTGAAGAAATGGAACGAAACACACTGTGAACATACAAAAGAACGAATCTCAAGTATTTTCTACGTCATTAACACAATGGATATCGACAACTCGTTCCCAGTCTCCGGGACACTGATTTCTGCAAATTGTGCTACTTTGGACGGCAAAAAAGAGGCCTTAATTTTTTTCCTGACAAATTTCTTTTATCATTTCGAAATAAAGACATAATAGCCTCCAAAAAAGACAAAATAAAAAATTACTTCATGTGCACTTTAAGCTTCAATTAAAGTTTTTGTTTTTGTTTTCTGAAAGCTGTCTAAATCGAAATTTCAGTTTGAAATTAATCAATTCCGAAACGAGGACAAGAATCTTGTTCAGAATTTTGGTCTGGACGTTTAATTGGTAGATAAAATATGAGCGGGAGATCTGTATGGGCGTTTACAATGGCGAGCCAAAGGCGAGCCATTGTAAACGCTCATACGGATCGGACGCGAATATTGTATCGTACTGGTGAAATGAAACAATGAGTAGAGATCTGTATAAAAAGTTAATGAATACTTATTAGCTGAGGAGGTGTTTGTATCAAAAGTTAATTCTACTGTTTAATAATTCATCAACTCAGTTGATTTGTATTGGGATTTACAAAGGTATACATGCGACTCAAATACTGCCTATTTATTGGTCATAACTGTTATGAATTATTAATGAATTTTACAAAAAAGGTTAAAATGGCATGCGCTTTGAATAACTTGACATTCTTTTAGCTTGGCTGCTCGATAATAATCTGCGGAAACATGCGAGAAAAACATCTGATACTCACGGCCATTAAAAAGTTTTATTTGTTTTCGCTTTGGTCAAAACTTTTTAATTTTAAGGCCCTTCGAGGATTATAAAAAAATTACAATCAATGTGAAGATCTCTGACATGATCTCTGACATCTTTTCTGCGTCCATGTCGAATATCTCTCCTATCTGTCGCCAACAATTCAACTATCCGTACTTGTTTTTTTGTATTATTTAAGAAATTTATTTCAAAGACACTCATATTTTTTAGTTCAGTTCACACAGTACTGCCGCCATTTTGGAACAAAGAAAAGAGCGATGAATTCTGGGATATAATGATGCTTTTTGGTATAGATTTCGATCACCTCGATCGTCCCGATCGTTTGACAGTGTTTCCATTTCATCGCTTCAGATTTTTCACGATCGCCCCAAGTGATCACGATCGTCCCGTGCGTCCGGGTAAAGTTTTTCCAAATGACATTGTTCCTCGTGGGGAGTTTGGTTTTGAAGATTAACACTGAATGGATTTGCTAGCGAAGTGGCGATTCTCCTTGCGATTCTCCTTGAGTTACCTATACACACTCAAAGAACCGCTTCGCTTTGCTAGGAATCCCACACTCTTGGCCACGTCTATTGACTCACCTCAGGCCGCGTTTTAACTCAGCGCTCGCTCGTCCCCAAAATACGCCTGCTTGGCAGGCAGATAGGCAGCAGATGTGCTTGACCGGTCTTGACCCGTGATAGTCTCCACGAAAGCATGCCAGAAAAAAATCTGGTATCTGTAGTGTTATGGAAGACACGGCGGCGTTAGGTGAATGCCATGTTAATTGCTTCGATGATTGCAACAAATAAATCAAGTGTCCCGTTTGCTCATTGCATTACCTAGTGTTTTACATTGTTTCATTGCGATAGAGCGAAAATCGCTCGATTTATTACATGTAAGATTATGCCAGTACCCAGGGTAGTTTTCCCATAGCCTTTAATAAGAAGTTTGCTTTGGTACTCAATTGTTCCGTTGTGTTCCTCAAATTGTGCACAAACGCTCTGATTTGTTTTCTAAACAGGTATGAAGGAGACAGATTTGTACAAGAGGTGCATACAGACTATGTAGTGTGGGAAGAAAGCGGGAGGACAGACTACGGATACACTGCAACTATGAGTGAGGTACGAGAGGTGAACTTACAGCTGTCATAGTGATTTTTTTCGATGTTACAAAAATTGCTTCAGCTGGGGTTTTGTGGACCCATTAATAGATTGCGTATCCCCTTGTGCACTTTTGCCCAGCCCTCTCTTCTTTTGCATTCCATTACAGTTAGCCCGATGGTGTGGCTAAAAATCTTTTACTTGAAACCAGTAAATCTTTTATCAGTCAACAAAGTGGTATCCAAATGACGTCATCCTTCGTTGCCATGGCAACGCAAAAAAAAGGTAACAAATACGCTATTTTGGACCATTTGAGGCTAATAACTTATAAACTACACGGTGAAAGTTTTTGTTTTCGATATATTTTTGTTTAATTGGCAAGGGAAACATTTTAACAGTTTTTTTAAAAATTCTGTACATAGAGTTCAGAGCTACCTTAAATTTATGTAAAAATGACATATCTCTTTTTTCCTATGTACAGATTTTTTTTTCAAAATTGGCACAAACTTTTGTTATGTTTATAAGACGAAAATATATAAAAATCAAAAAATTTCACCGAGCAGTTTTGAAGTTATTAGCCTCAAAAGGTTGAAAATGGGGTCTTTTTGTCCTCTTTTGATGTTGCCATGGTAACAGATTTTGATGTCGTAGCCACCTAAATTTGTTCATTGGTTAAGTGTTTACAAACATGTGCTAAACGTTTTCTCTTAACTTTACTGGTGTAGCTGTGATTGAATATCATAGATGTATCATGATGGGAATGTTTAAAACTATTAGGAGCCACCTTAAAGTGCCTATGAAATGAAATTTATTTTTTGATGTATCGAAAGTTTCACCTTTTTAGACCTTGGAATAAAAGGTTTAAAGTGTTAGGGACGATGCGAAATGCTTTTTTTATGGTCTCAAAGTTAGGTTGTTGGCGCTAAAAAGTGGCTCCAATTTGTGCGCGGCCAAAACCAGTGTCATATTACACTGTGACGTAAATAGTTGTACAAACTGCTGCGGGAATATAGAGAACAAGGGAGCTGACAAGAGACGTCGCTAGAGGTGGACCAATATTATGTGGCGAGCGGCCTCAAACATACGAGATATTAGAATTCTTCGATAACAGAGGGTGTAACAAAGCTTTATTTTGCTCCAGAGGAAAATAGGCCGGCGAAATACACGAAATTTGTTCGTCGACATCGGAAAGGGTACGTCAAGCGATGTTGTCAATGAAAGCGCTTATTGTTAAGATTAATATTATTTTGCAAAAGAAAATAACATTCCGGCCGGTGAGGCCGTTTAATCAAGCATAATTTTTCCAATCCTTATCCTGTTTGGAAGTTCCTTCAAGCCTCGGCTCGACTGGAGAGCCGTCGAAGTCAGCGAGGCCTACAAAAATATACTGACTCGATCGGCACTGACTGGCGAGTAATATAAATGTTTATACGGTATTCCGAATTATAAAATTCAAATTGCAGTGACGCAAGTGTTCACTGGAAGGCGTCTATTCTACGGAACATCTATCAAAAATCTACACGTACAAATGCGTAAGACTATTCGAAACAAAATACATCGCTGAATCATTGCGTGTTCGATCAGATCAATTTTTATACAATGAAATATAAATCAGACATAAATGTAAACACGATACTTTGAACTCACTTACAAGCCGCCAAGTGGTTAAAATTCCCAGAAACGATCAATCGCTGGCAAGACACTGAACTAAGAAGCATAATTATTACGTATATACTTGAGTTCAAACATTTTGAATAAATAAAAAAATACGCTATCAAGGCACCTTGCCGCTAAAAATACACCATTCACATTCAATTCAGCAAGCCGCCTGAAAAACACCACCTCGGATATGCATAACATATCAGTATAATTTAAGCCCCATTTACACGGGCTAAAAATTCAGCACGGCACCCTAAATATTCGGCACGGTACTAATGATTTTTGGGCACGGCACTCTCAATTATCTACGTGTAAACGTGTCGGACCCAAACAAAATGTGGCACTGGTGCCCAAAATTTTAGGGGTGCCGAGACTACCTCCAGGAGGTAGTCTCGGGACGGGTAAAAGAAGGCACCGTGCCAAAAAATGTTCGATTTCTAATAATTTTGAACGAATTTTAAGCCGTCACGCATGCGTAGCATCCATTGTAATTTCAAAATGGCGGACGATACAGACAGACCGATACGATAGATATAGGAAATCGTATGAACTACTTGTGCATTTCATGATTTATGGGCACGAGTGATGTTTTGAAATTTTGAAATGAAACGCTGCAATGGTTTCCATTATTTTTAACCAATCAATAACAATCTTTTGACAGGTAAACCATGCCTGAAATCTAAAAATTGATCACATCATTTAAAGAAATATTTAAGCTTGAAGTTCCAAACTTTTAAAGTAAGTGCAACAGGTTTGCAGCTTTCTTATTGTACTTTACAACCTAGATTTGCACTCTACAATCTGATTATGCATTCGTCATTGGCCAATCAGAAACTGTATATTTTGCAGAGTATATTATAAGAAACGTCACAATACAGACGATACATGTACATTCCTTTCAGATGTCTTTCGTAACGTTGATGTCCTTCTTGTTGTTCTAGGCGCCGATTTCTAATCAATAACCGCTAAACAGTGACAATAACATCATTTCCCGCTATTTCCCGGGGAAATACAGGCGAATGTTAGGGGTGCCAATACAGAAGTAGGTACCGTGCCCATTTGAGAGAAATTCCACTATTTTGATCGTGTAAACTAAGAGTGCCGTGCTTAAATAGTTTGGGCACGGTACCGAAATTTGGGGGTGCCGTGCCGATTTTTTTGCGCGTGTAAATGGGGCTTTAGAAACTTTCAACTAGCAAGCCGCCAAGACATATCCTTCGCATTGAAAAAAGAACTTTAAGTAGACGAGCGAATTGCCAAGCCGATAAAATAAGTTCATAATCTCCACGCGCGATCAATGAACTTCAGAGAAGACCGGCCGAGTCGCTAATACGCTAATATCATAATTGTTTGTACTACAAATATATCGTTCGCGTTCGAAAAACGCTAGTCAACGAGCCACAAAAAGGAAATAACAAAAACGCCTCTGCGTTCAATAAGCTTACAACTCAACTGGCGAACCCACTGAGACGCTGTGCTACTGAAATGTATACCTTTCACGTTCAATAATCTAAATGATCAAAGTCCGTCTTCTTCATGTTCACTTCCTTCGCTCAAGCGGCACAGTCGGTTCGTCTCGCTACGGCAAAACTACAGTGGACACGATCATTTCAGTTGATTAAGAGTGATCCGAAACTGATCCTCTTCACCTTCAGAGGACTGTAAAGAAACAAATTAGGCGCTGTCTGACATTTGTATAGCCAAAAACGTTGGCAAAATGACCATCACGCTAAAGGATTCCAAGGGAATTATAGCGTAAACAAACCAATGTGTCATACTATTTACGTAATTTACGTCATCACGCACGCCCACTCGCCCACAGGCTCTCCAAAAATTGGAGCCACTTTTCAACCGAAGTGACGCATCTTCGAGGGGCTAAAAAACCGATTTTCTTTCTTTTCCTCGGGAAATGATTATTGTTTTCGTTCTTTGGACATAATAAACTAATGAAAAACGAAGAAAAAAAAATCATTTCATAGGCACTTTAAGGACGGTGCCTTAGTACATAGGTATTTTGCCTGGTGTTTGACTATGGGGGAATCCAAAGAGAATATCGGGGTAACCACGCATTTTTCAGAGATAATTAAGCTTCAATCTGAAAAAATGATTGCCCGCTTGACTATCCCTCATATACCCCATTCACACCAACGCTTAAACATGTTGTTTAGTTTAAAACAGGTTTAGAAAAATATCTCCTAACCTCCGGTAATATTTGGAGTAAAATCTTTACTAAAACAAACTTTATTGACTTTATTACCATTCCAGGCAGTTTGAGTCATATACATTTAAAACTTTCAGGATAGAGGCTAAAAACCTAATTAAACTAAACAACATTTAAACATGTTTAACCGTTGGTGTGAATGGGGCAATAGTCTTGTACTCCAATCTGGTTTCTCACATTTCTTCATGTCTTTGTTTGACAGGCTGGGTGTACAAAGGAAGCTCAGTCATGGAGCAAACTGACAGGGAATAGCTCTGGAGATATAACACACCTCTGGACACAAAATGTTTGTTTTAATACTGACAGAGTACCCTTCGTATTTTTTCTTTCAAAGAGACACTGTCCCGCCGAAGTAAAAATGAAAATTTTGCTTACCTTATTTCCACGTTATATTGCCAGTTGCCACCAAATATGCCACTTTATTGTGTAAACATATTCTATAGAGAAAAACAGAAGCAGTAGTTTGGAGATAAAGTGCAGGATTACAAGGATGGAAGTGGATTACAGTTCATCAACTTTGATTTCGTGACAGGCGGTCAAGAAATCAAAATTGCCAAAAAATTTGGAACTTTTTAGCCGCAATTTTGTATCTTTAGCCGGTTAACATTTCTCTGCTTTCATCCCTTTTGGCGATATGTTCTTCCTACTTCAAGATAATAAAGCAAGTTTAAAGCAAGCTCCTGGCCACCATAATCATAAAAACACGACATATCATCCAGGACTCTGACCCTTTAACTAACATGGAAGCCTCTCTTTCTTACAGAACTATCAAAGCTGTTTTGAGCCAGGCGTAAGTGACAAGACATTTGATGGAAGCCAACCGTACGAGATTTTAAATTCATCAGGGATCTCCCAGTTAGTGTTTCAAGGCTCTGGGTTATTTCGATTTCAACTCAAAATTGTTGGTGCTCATTTGAGGCAAGTGTTTTTTGTTTCCAAAATAGTACTTACGCGCGTTTTAAATGCCGTATCTAGCTCCCATTCGTCCAAAAAAATTCTTTCACGTTTGACGTTAGTAAAAATACAGCCTCAATTGTCAATTTAACGCTATACCCAAATGACTGCAGGTTCAGCATCTTAAAGGTCTGTTTTACCTTAACTCTTCAACTCTCGAGAGTGCCAAAAGCCGGTAAAATTCAAGACAAATCTCAAATTTCATGTTGTAAAATATTGAAAAACAAATGGTACCTTGCAAACGTACTTCCAAAGAGGTTGCATTTGAATGGTTACACTGATTTCGTCCACAGACTCAAAAGTTAGAACTACATTACATGTCTCCATAATTGACTCTGGGAGTGAAAGGGTTTAAGAAATACCGTGCCTAACTAAAATCTTATTCAGACCCAGCAACACCAGTACTGCGCAGGTAACACCTCTGACGTACGGCGTTTGAACCAGAAGTGCGTTTCCCTGCAATTCATCTCTTTTTTTTAATTCAAAATTATTTTACTTCTTGCCTATTTTATCTTTCGTAGCAAAGTAACTATTATATTAGATGAACACTTTGGAAATATCTGCAAGGGCCAACGGACAATGCAAAAGCGTCGGATCCTGGTGGATCTAGTCAGTAAATTTGATATAAATACGAAAGAACTAATAAAGCAAGGCTGACTGTACAACTGGAATATATTAGAGCCGCTCTAATATATCCCGAGCTTTCACTTGAGTGTCGTAAAACCACCAAAGTAGTTACTCTGGCCAATTACAGCAGACGCAGGTGATGTAATGAACCAATCAGAACTCGTAGCAAATACATGTAGCCGGCGCCAAGCGCGGGAAAACGCGTGTGAGCAAGTCACGATTGGTTTTGGTTTTACTTCTGATTGGTTGAGAAAGTTGCGCAAGATTTTTTAGCCAATCACAAAGTGTAGCAATGCAAAACCAAAGCAATCGAAAAATTACTTTCGACACTCAATTGAAAACCACTCTATAGTTAAATTGGTAATGTTTTTCCTGGTGTTTTCACAGTTGCCTTGGATTTTCTTCCCTGTAGTTTTTGTGAACTTAGCACTCGGTTCTCCGTGGATGTGGCGAGCAGTGATGAAGCGAAAGAATTCTTGCCACAGGTCGTTTCTGTTCTTGTGGTAACCCTTGGCAGTACTGTTCTTCTCTACATCAGCTTTGCATGTTATACTAAAAAGACACTGGATCGACATCAGAAGGACGAGGAGGAACAACAAAGGCTGCAGGAACTCAAGTAAGACTGACTGCGCTTGTTAACTGAAAGCAATAATAGGGACGGATCATTCTGTTTTTGAGCGGAGGGTTGAGCAACTACCAGAAGAAATTCCTCCAAAGCTTTCGCAGAAGAGAATTTCTTTCAATTTCTCTCGGCACATTTTTTTTCCTTGACTAAAGGCGCGTTTGTATGACCGTATTCCGAAATAAGAATACCGTATTTTCTCGATTAAACGCCGTTGTATGTAAGTTGTATGTAAGCCCCTCATTTCAAAAGGTTTCCTAAAAAATGGCGGGCGAGAAGAAACTGCTGATTCAAAGAAACGCCGGGTCCACTAGGCCAACTTTGAAATAAACCCCGGTGGCGTTTAATTGAGAAAATACGGTAAACAGAATCGTCTTTGAGAATTGTTTGTTCATGTACACTTGCAGTGTGAATTTCTCAAAACATGCTTTTAATACATCAATAGGAGATGTTTAGTTTTCTTGTGGCTCTCAAATCCCGAAAAACACGAATTTTTTTTACCATTAGGTATATTTAAATTTTTATTCCCAAAATACCTTCAATCAACCTATCAGTCGCAGAATAGTGGTTGGTCGAAAACAATCATCATTCCCGTAATAGTTTGGGCATTCTGCGGTTTTATTATCTGCACTTTCTGTAACCTGTCATACGAAATACTAGTCAAGAGGAGCTCCAAGATTCACAATTAGTCTTGACTTTTCATTTTTGCTTGATTGACTGAGCATTTAACAATTTTCAGTTTATTTACACATCTGTCATGGCTACTTGGATTTTTCCTCGAGTATATGTTCACCACAACGCTGCCATAGTTCATCTTCATTCTGACTGATACATTGCACGAGTTTTATGACTCAATTTATATATATATATCGAGCGCAGTTAAAAAACTAATTTCTTTCGAAGGCATTGGTCTAGCACGAACAGGTTTTCTTTGAGAGCGTATTTAATATTCTCGTGTGTTGTTTCAGGAGCTTGTTTTCCTCGGTCCAGCAAGGAGACGGCGATGTTGGGTTGTCACATCGGCGCTCCACGAGTCATAATGTACGACGCTTCACCGGAACAGCCATGCTTTTGACCAACAAGCTACCGGACGAGTGCCTCGCGGAAGACGACACTATCTTAGAATCGTGGGAACCTAGTAGCGTTTCTTTGAGATCCAGAAAGTCTTCTCGTACCAGTAAATGACAAATTCCGTCATTTTGAAGACAGAGCGTCTTTCACTTGAGTGTCGTAAAAACAAAACCAAAGTAATTACTCTGGCCAATCACAACAGACGCTGACAATCCAATGAACCAATCACAACTCATAGCAATTACATGTAGCCGGCGCCAAGCGCGGGAAAACGCGTGCGAGCAAGTCACGATTGGTTTTGGTTTTACTTCTGATTGGTTGAGAAAGTGGCGCCTAATATTTTAGCCAATCACAAAGCGTAGCAATTACGAAATTACTTTCGACACTCAATTGAAAACCACTCTAATGCCCCCAGAAAATATTTCTGGTTACCAGACTATTTCTCACCCCACCCTCTTATGTTTTTACTTCCACTATTGGCAAGTCAGTGTAGTTCAGCCTTTAGAATTGCTAAGTTCACAACACGGCCAAAGTGAGAAGGTTTAGAAATTCAAGAAGTTAGATTTTCTACAACCGTCGCATTTCGTTTGACAAGTAACTTTAATTGACTTCAGCTGTTCTTCACTTTAAGTTTATATAGTCTCCCATTTAGGAAATTCCCTTAAAAAAACACTGTATATTAAGATGTATTTATATCGTTTGTAACCTAAATCGTTCTTTTTTCTTAATAATACTAATACAAATGGTGTGGATAATAGCAAGCAAGTAATAATTTTCAAAGTAACGACAACTGTCTTTTAAAATCAAGTCCGTTGTCGTTACTTTGAAAACTAATACAAATAAAGTTACCTTGCCTTCTCGTGTATCTCTATTACAAATTTCAATTTTTTGGTAAAGAGAGAGCTAGAGTTCATGCGTTTTTGGAGATTTGTGCATTCTAAATTTAAAATTCCAAACGGTGATGTGTACAGTGCCCAGTTCCAGCCTAGCTCCAACCTAAAAAAATGTTGTTCTGTATTACCTTGATTAAGCGCCCTGTGATCTCCCGCAAATATGCGCCCCCTTATAGACTCCATGTCCCCTTTAAACTCAGTCGGAAACTATTTGAAGGTCTGGGTACATAAACAGCCTTTGACGGATTTTGAAAATTTTCACTCTCAAATTTTTTTTTTTAAGCCAAAAAAGTATACTGCTGCTACTTAAGGTGTTTCCCTCCAGTTTCCGTGTAGCCGCACCTACCATTTTTGAGCGGCCGTTTATCCAACTTTCCTTTATTGAATTAGTATGAAACTTGCACAAAATATTGTACAAAGTTTGAAGTTTATAAGAGTGTAACAATTTTGTAAATCTGATTTAAAATTGCGGAGATAAACGAGAAACATTGAAATCACTTGAGTCTAAATTCCGAGCGATTGCGATGGCATCTAGAAAAATCAACTATTACGATAAGCTATGACATATGGCAAACAAAATATCTAAAAATTAGAAACTTTTGTCAAGCCGATTTTGAGTAAATCGGAAAAACATTTTGAACTTGCGATTTTGCATGTGTATGAGCACATCTACAAGTTCCTCAATTAAGCTTATAAAAGTTTAATTTCTCAATCTCAAATTTACGCCAAAATGTGTGTTTAGTGTATGAGATGAAACTATAAAGGTTTGAAAGCGTTTCTCGTTTTAGTTTTGGAGATTCGATTTTCTATAGGAAACCATAGTTTTTTGACTGAGTCCCTGATATTGTAGTTTTAGCACTTTTCTACATATTTCAAAAACCGCGAGATAGATTTTCTTTTAAACTTTTATTGGTCGTTTCTTTATAATATGAAGAACATTGTCTCGAAGTTTCATCTTATTGAAACATTGCAACATGGTCAAATAAAATAATAAAGTTCACCTAAAACGCGATTGAGACTTTGTGCTTTGATTGCACGGTGGAAGGCGCACGTCGCAAAGAATTTTAACGAGTTTCTCAAGACGCAATGCGACAAACTTTAAAAAAATTGGCTCTATTATTTCACGTTGCAATCCATTTCCATCCTGGCCACCTGCAGCCTAAGACACATGTTTTTAATCTTAGAGCCCTGGTAGAATAATTTGAAACAAAACTGGACCATTATTTTTGTGTTTCTACTGATATAAAAATGTGTTTTGGGCTTTTTAAAGTAACTCTTAATTCTCGAGTGGGGTAGTTTTCCTGTACTCTGGGTATGAGTTTTGAAAACAGATTATCGCTAGTTCAGGATTAAATATCAACCAAAGTTTTTGTTTTTCTTGTTTGAAAGCTTCAGTTTGAAATAAGTCAATTCAGAAATGCGAACAAAAATCTTTTTC
Source organism: Dendrophyllia cribrosa (assembly GCA_024195265.1). Lineage (NCBI taxonomy): Eukaryota > Metazoa > Cnidaria > Anthozoa > Scleractinia > Dendrophylliidae > Dendrophyllia > Dendrophyllia cribrosa. The sequence goes on from JAJLRJ010000006.1 coordinate 44,736,748, forward strand.
AGAAGTTTTGGTTTGGAAGGACCTGGAAGTTGAAAATTGTGCTTAATTGAATAACAAGGCGTTTCTTAGCTTGGGTGATCGATAATCAACTACGAAAACACGCGAGAAAAACATCTGGTACTCACTTGGGTTAGGTTAGAGGTAAGTAGATTAGTGAAAAGAAGTGAAATTTGTAAGCAGTCATTACCCTCTGGACCCAGCGCCCCAGGAAAGAAGTGTCGCTTATTCTATAAATAAATACAAACATAATTGAAGTTTTCCCCATTTTATTTATCAGAACATTACTTAATCATTTGACATCGGCGCTTAACAGACAACTTTTTCCTCTTCTTTTATCGATTATTTTCTAAGAGAAAGCTTAAGCAACTTAGAACTAACCAAAATGCACATTCTAAATAAAAAAATCCCTCTTTTGAAAATCTATATTTGGCGATGTTCACGGAATGTTTATAGTTCTTTATTATTGAACCAAGATGTATCCCATGGTCTTGATGTGCTTGTCTCCGTTGTCTGCTGAATGTTTAGCTTCGTTTCCACATGTGTTGGTGTCGTCATGACTTCCTCCAGTACCAAACCCGATTCTGGAGTCACACGTAACGCAGTTGCCTTCATTGTTACCAAGGATACCGATCCTTGCTTTCGACCAGGCATTGTTGTCACTTACAGCGTTGAACCCTTCCTTGTTACAGTTGGTTTGCAAAGAGGCCTCAGAACCAATCAGTTGCTTCCACGTGTCACGACCCAGTGAGGTGGCGCGGTATTTATCGTCAGCGATCAGGGAGTACAGAGAGTTAGCGTTCTTGTTGATGACAACAAACTTATTTTCGTGGCCGATCCTCATACCGAGGCAGATCTTGGAGAATGGTGTGTTCCAGTAGGTCGGTAGCTTGGTCTCTTGTGTGTCAAAATCAGTCTGCCCTCCTGCAATGTTGTATGTATTTGTGTCTTTCCAAAGATGAGCATCATAGTGAAACGTTTTCTGTATTTAAGAATAAGAAAATTAATATCTATTTCGCAAACAGTGATAGCAAGCGAAAAAATGTTTACCTTCGTTCCGTCAATCTTCATGGCGAGCGTCCATCCTCCATCTCCACATCCAAAGTTTCCCATGTGACAGTAAACAGGAATGTTTTGTGAACCAAACTTCAGCGTACACACTTGGCTTGTTGTCAAACTGTTTGGGAAGAAAATCATAAAAAATGATATTCTTTCTCTGTAAACCGGCGTCGAATGAAAAAATTATTTCATACAAAGATAATATATAAAATCTGTTTCTATTCACTCCCCTCTTTACAATAATAGCAAATTGTAAATGAATTACACATTGTATGTCGGAAACACAACTTATATAGGATGTTTTTTTCGTGGATAATCAAGTTCGTAACGATTTTATTGCAATCATGCATGTTGAAAACAATGTACCATAAACAGTGGTAAAATGCCACTTAAAATTTTGACTTTCCTATTTTACTTTCATTTTTGGGAACTTTTTTCCTATTTCAAGATAATAAAGTAAGCTAAAAGCAAGCTCCTGGTCATAATCACGAATACACGATATATCAGCCGGGTCAGTGTCCCTTCAAGGTCGTCAAATAAGCGACTAATACAATTCTTTATGTCATTGCTTCCAGTGCCATCAGAGGACCCAGAATTTTCTGAATCAGTGATCACCTATGTTCAGGCTTGAATTCGTTTACAAATCTAACAAATTGTGCAAATGTTGCGATTTTTGGTTTCATGCTGGCAATATTTACAAATGTTATGTGTTTTCGCCTTGCCGTGTTCCCTCTATCGAGATTGCGAATTTTCCGGTTTCAGCTCAAATCTCCGACGGCCCATAAATCGAATGTAATTAGCAATAAGTTAAGTATTGTAATTAGTATTTTTATTGATTGTTCCTGAAGCCCCTTTGGGGAGGACACAATAAAGATGTATATGTATGTGAGTATGTATGTAATACCGTGACAAAACGTGAACGACTAATTTGATGTTAAGGTGCATCAAAATACCTTTGGAATGTATGCATAAACTTACTGGTGTTTCTCGTACAGTTCCTTACAAGAAGTGGCGGGAACAGCTGGACAAGCTGCATCTGTAAAGAAAATAGAATCCCGGTTAAAATGTAAACATGAGATTAAAACTTCATTTGAAATTACTTTCAAGACACTATACGTGGAGTAGAAGTTTTGTTCACCAGTTCAATGAGTTTGTCCAGATTCGTTTAATTTCCAAGTTCAGAGGCGGCGGACCCTTTTAAAAAAGTGGGGGGCTCATCGTATACCAAGCCAAGTGCATACCCCTACTCAAATTTCCCAGAATGTCCTTTGAGTAGTTCGTTGGCACAAGCAAACCTCTTTGCAATCTTAACAGTGTCCCGCAGTGTGTCCGTAATCTATTTGCGACAATGCATATTAAGTAGGCAGATGTTCAGACGATCCTGCTTCATAGTGCTTCTTAGGTAGTTCTTAAGTCGTCGGAGGGCAGAAAATGTCGCTCAGAAGTCGCCGATGCCACAGGTAATGTCAAATACTATGCACTTATTGACTGAGTGGGAGGGCCGGACGGGAAAATATTTGGCTCGAGGTCATGGCGTACAAAGTTACAAACGTCGAAAAATGAGTAAATAACGCAAACTTGCCGAGCTTTTAGTCCAAAAGTTTTTTTCAAATTATGATGGCGTGATTAGTGCGCGCATAGCCCAGCTCGATGTAAAGAAACCGTTCAAACAAACAAAAACAGATTTAAAACCCGTCTTATCGTTAACTTTCGATAGAAAGGATCGTTGTATTGAATACGGTGTTGTTTAATCTGCCAAACTTGACAAAGTAATCAAAATGTTCGCCCTTCCTTTGAAGATAGGTCGCAGGGTAGTGTTTCGCAAGTGTTTTAGCTAAACTTCAAAGACGCCGTAGTGTATGGGTGGAGCAGGCTGATTCCAAAAAAATTGAGTAAAACAAAAGAAACCACTTGAGGGGGGACACGCTTTTTTGTTATGTCATCACGCGTATGTTTTCGACAGCATGGACGGACAGTGCAACCCTAAAATGTTTTTAAATTTTTAAACTCCCGTTTGCGGTTTCAAATTTATGGAAATGTTTGCACGGGCTAATTTTGTTTTTGACTGTAGTGCGACCAGGCTCTCCTTTACATGCAAAGTTTTATGGGAAAAAATATGCAAATTAAGGTGGCTCCAGATAGTTTTTTAGCGCGCGAGGCATGGGCACGAAAATTGCGCGAGCGCTCGTTTGTTTATTTTGATGACGTCACGAAAATAAAGAGGTTTTGAAATTTTTACAAAGTTCTTGACATCGGTACAAAAAGAGGGCTAGGCTCCAAAACTAGGTTAACAGATAGCTTCCATTTTGTCGTGCGTCTTTTCATTTATAGATCACAGATGACGTCAAAACGTGTTACGTTATAAGAACAAAAAAGTGGCCAACGAGCCACAGGCAAGTTGTTCACTTATGTCCTTACCGCGTTTTGATGTCATCTGTGATCTATAACTGCACAGATAGACACACGACAAAATTGAATATATACTATAACAGGGAAGAAAGACTAGCCTCGTAGCACTCGACTGTGATCATAACTGTTCGAGGTTTTTTTTTTTGTAATTTCGGCACTTTCCACGTAAACAAAACTACTTTCTGATTCGATTTCGTCTTTCTCTTAGTTATCAATTTAATAGCTTCTAAAAACACTTTTTTGATACCTTAACTTGCCCTTTCGGGAATAGTCTCGTCCATATTTTCAAAACTGTCAGCCATGTTGGACGAAACAGAGAAAACAAATTATCCAAGACGTCAGCTACCTGCAATATACCTAACAATGTTGCAAGCCTCAGTACGTATGTACTAAATATTGTATAATAACAATTATTCTTTTCTTCAAGAAAAGTTTGCACCTACCGGCTTGGCATTTTTGGCAACCTTCAACTTTTGTTGACACATCTTCGAGTAGGCTTTTGATCGATTCTATCTGTTCTTTCATCCCTTTTCCGATGCATTTACCAATCGTCTCGTCAAAAGGTTCATAATCCTCTGGGGTGCTTGCCTGAACGTAACCGATATCGTCCCACGCTGTGTAGAAACCAGTTCAAACTGAATCAAAATATGTTTTTTCTATAATATTTTTCAGAAACAACAGACTAAAGTTAACATATTGTCACTGGTTATTTTTTGCGAATAAACCAATGCCGTACTTGTTTAGGGCCAACAAACTATCTCATTTGGGGTTTGAAGTAAATTAAAACATGTTTTAACTGAATTCTGCCCTAATTGCCATGATTGACAGTTGTCATTCGTCTCACTTTGGTTCCCTCTCTCATTCCCTTCTATTCATGAACCTGTGCACAGGATACCAACATAAAAATCCCACTATGGTCAAATTTCTAAAGAATCCACCCATGTCAGGTAAAAGACGCGTGTTACATGTTTTATACCTCTAGGCTGTATTGCCACCATCGCCACGGGTAACACTATAAGGAGGACAAAGTACAATGTTTCCTTGATAGCCATCTTTTTAGAAACTGTCGAGATAAAAAAAATGCGAGTGTTTAGTTTTTAAATTGTTACTGATTGAAATGTGAAAAGAACAATGCATGGCTCAGTAAGCTTCATTTTTTAGTTTTTAGGCCACGGTTTTGGAGCTAAAACCGAATTTTTTTCATGCAACACGATGCCTAAACTATTATGACTAGAAATGGTAGGTAGGTAGGTAGGTGCTTTACAGAAATCGCTTTGCAGCAGAACGGCTGAATCTGCTCCTACCCGGGGAAAGAAATAAAGCTAATACACCCCATTTTAATGTTTTTATACAACACGTCTTTTTACATTTCGGGGTAACAAGCGACGATCACGTCAGCAGCCGGTTCATGCAGAGCTTTAGTAGTACTCTGCTCTTCAACCAGTTGGTTACAAAAGCCAAGCTTTGACCTTTAAAAACGTGTCCTCTGGGTCGCTTTCTGGCATCCAATCGGGAAAATTACCCGACACAAAACGTGAAATCGAGGCGACTAACAAGAAAAAACAGTCAAAAATCTCAAGTCACCACATGAGAGGACGCATTGGGCTTTCAATGTAAACATTTTAGGACCATCTCCTGGATTTGCCACTGGACTCCATCACAAGCCGGAGGCCAGGGTCGATTTTATTGCACTAAAGTTATCGTTTACTGTGGGCAGAAACAGCCTCAAAAACTATTAATAGGCTCGCTATGTGTTTAACGGAAGCCAGTGATATACACCATGGTCAAACTGGCACAGAGTAGTGACTTAATTCCTAAATCTCCTCTGGGAGAATAGGGCAGCAGAGTAGTACAATACAATAAAATGGTCAGTTATATAAATGCTTTGTTCGATTGAAAAAAAAATGGGACTTTCTTTCATTCACAGGGTTCGTACATTCCATCATGCTTCGATTCTTTCTTTCCAGCTGATGAAAGTTTTAGGGAAAGAAATCTTATCCCCCGAATTTACTCGCTGCTTTTGCCTTTCCGAAAATCCTAGCTGACTTTATTTCGTTTCCAAAACGACAGTTTGTATCCCTTCGAAAACAAAAGGCGTTAAATTTTCCGATGTTGCGAAAGTTTGAGGCGACATTTTACTTACGAAACTCTGGTTTCTAATCAAATCTATTGCGATTTTGTTAAGATATATGACTAAGGCCTTCTGAAAAGCTTTTTACCGAAACGATTCGTTGGGTGCACCCGTAAAAAGTAAACCAAAGAAGCCCCAAAAATATCGCCTGCAAGCCAGGTCTTGTAGTGTGCTTGTCCAGTGTAAAATAAAAGGGTCCTATGAGCTAACTCGTGAATACGAAACAACCACTGGTCCCTCCCCTCTCCTACACGTTGTTTTTTTTTCATTAGATGCAAAGGAGGACAAAGAAAATGCGGAAGCATAGACTCAAATGTTTATATTAATAATGAAACACTATTAATTTCGAGGTATATTCAAAGACAAGTCTATCATCAACATTCACTATAAAAGGCTAGCCAATCACAGTGAAGTGAACAAGTTCTCGTCATTTACTCTTTCCGTCAATGCGTGCAAATGCTATTTTAAACTTTTTCAAACTGAAGGCTTCGAACAATTTTCTGCAACAAATGATCACGCTAAAGCAACGCGTATATTTTGACCGACAGTAGACATTTGTCTTCAGTAGAACTAAAATTAAACGTAATAACAACCTTGAAATTGAAAATCTACATGACAGGACGCAAGCGACGTTTCTGTAAGTACCGTTTCACGCAGAGTTTAATCTTTGTGGTTATATAAGGCAGGTACTTTATTAATCTTATTAAATATTTCGTACAACCAAAAGAGGTATCGATTGGAAGTAATCGCCAGAGTGTGAGCGCGAGAACAAATCGATTTTCGTTAAAGTTCTTATGAAATGTACTTTTTTCTTCGTTTTTCATTATTTTATTATGTCCGAAGGACGAAAACAATAATCATTTCCCGAGGAAAAGAAAGAAAATCGGATTTTAGCCCCTCGAAGATGCGTCACTTCGGTTGAAAAGTGGCTTCAATTTTTGGAGAGCCTGGGGCGAGTGGGAGTGCGTGATGACGTAAATTACGTAAATAGTATGACACATTGGTTTGTTTACGCTATAATTCCCTTCGAATCCTTTAGCGTGATGGTCATTTTGCCACCGTTTTTGGCTGTACAAATGTCAGACAGCGCCTAATATGTTTCTTTACAGTCCTCTGAAGGTGAAGAGGATCAGTTTCGGATCACTCTTGATCAAATGAAATGATCGTCTCCACTGTAGTTTTGCCGTAGCGAGGCGAACCGACTGTGCCGCTTGAGCGAAGGAAGTGAACATGAAGAAGACGGACTTTGATTTAGATTATTGAACGTGAAAGGTATACATTTCAGTAGCACAGCGTCTCAGTGGTTCGCCAGTTGAGTTGTAAGCTTACTGAACACAGAGGCGTTTTTGTTATTTCTTTTTAGTAGCTCGTTGACTAGCGTTTATCGAACGCGAACGATATATTTATAGTACAAACAATGTACACTTGTATATTACATCGGATATTAGCGCATTTGCGACTCGGCCGGTCTTCTCTGAAGTTCATTGATCGCGCGTGGAGGTTATGAGCTTATTTTATCGGCTTGGCCGTTCGCCCGTCTACTTAAAGTTCTTTTTTCAATGCGAAGGATATATGCCTTAGCTTCGTGGCGGCTTGCTAGTTGAGGTGGTGTTTTTCAGGCGGCTTGCTGAATTGAATGTGAATGGTGTATTTTTAGCGGCAAGGCGCCTTGATAGCGTATTTATTTCTTAATTTATTCAAAATGTTTGAATTCAAGTATATACGTAATAATTAAGCTTCTTTGTTCAGTGTCTTGCCAGCGATTGAACGTTTCTGGAAATTTTAACCACTTGGCGGCTTGTAAGCGAGTTCAAAGCATCGTGTTTACATTTATGTCTGATTTATATTTCATTGTATAAAAATTGATCTGATCGAACACGCAATGATTCAGCGATGTATTTTGTTACGAATAGTCTTACGCATTTGTACATGTAGATTTTAGCCTGCGTAGCTGGCGGTTTTTTTTGTTGGCGCGCGCGATAATTCGCGAGCGGCGAAGCCGCGAGTTTCGAGTTTCGAGCGGCGAAGCCGTGAGAAACCGCCTGCTCGGTTTCGTGGGCTTTTTGAGTAGCCGCCCCCTTTTGACCTTTTTGACATCTTTTGGTGGATACAATTACCCAACCAATCACAGGGCGCATCGTAATACGAAACTTCATGTAAATTACGATCGCGCGAAAAATCGTGGCTTACGCTGGCGGGCAATAAACAACAAAAACTCCATAAGTTCCTTTGATGGCGAACGGCGATACCCCGAAAAAAACTGTCAAGGGAGGGAGAATCCGAAAAGCGCAAATGATAACTGTAGATTGTGCTGTTTCCCTTTGAAAATTAAATACTGTGAATTTCAGAAACGCTGTGGCTAAATGCCCCGGCAGTCAGGAATTTTCACAAAATTTTCAATGAAAGGTTCTTTCAAACCTTTTGAGAGTATTCGATGTTCGTTTAGAAATGTCAAGCGATTCCCAAAATTATTTTGATTTTCCAGTTGACGAAATATTCAAGCTTGAGCATACTATAAGATCGCTATGTTCCCGACACTTAGAAAATTTCTGCAGACTGCCGGGCACGGTCTCAAATAGACTATAAAATGCCCGGCAGTGACAAATTTTCATAGAATATTTCGTCAACTAGAAAAGCAAAATAATTTTTGGAAGCGCTTGACATTTCTAAACGAACATCGAATACTCTCAAGAGGTTTGAAAGAGCCTTTCAGTGAAAATTCTATGAAAATTTCTCACTGCCGGGCATTTAGTCTATTTGAGACCGTGCCCGGCAGCCTGTGTATTTTCCTCTGGAGCAAAATAAAGCGTTGTTACACCCTCTGTTATCGAAGAATTTTAATATCTCGTATTTTTGAGGCCGCTCGCCACATAATATTGTCCAGCCCTAGCGACGTCTCTTGTCAGCTCTCTTGTTCTCTATATTCCCGCAGCAGTTTGTACAACTATTTACGTCACAGTGTAATATGACACTGGTTTTGGCCGCGCACAAATTGAAGCCACTTTTTAGCGCCAACAACCTAACTTTGAGACCATAATAAAAGCGTTTCGCATCGTCCCTAACACTTTAAACCTTTTATTCCAAGGTCTAAAAGGGTGAAACTTTCGATACATCAAGAAATAAATTACATTTCATAGGCATTTTAATGGCCATGGCCGGGAGGTTTATCTACTTGTTTTTGAAAAAAGGTCAATATTATTGCTGTCGCACACCGTTTCTCCAGTTAGCTGACCTACTCGTTTAAAAGTTCTAAAATGATTATTTTGGCTCTTGCAAAATTCCAAGATAATATAAAGCGTATAGACGAGAAGTTATTGAATTTCACCAATCAGTCAATTTCTCGAAATGCAGGAACGATATACTTGAAACACAAATGGATTTGCTTCAATCTGTCGTCGGCAAAAAAGGTGCTTTTTTCCTCTTGTTTATCAGGATCATAATAAACGCATTCGTCTACATCCGCGACGCGAGAATGACGATTTTCCTGTGAATTCTGTCATATTATGTATTTGAATTCATTCAGATGCGTTTGTATGAAATTTAATTCACTAATACAAACATCAGCCTTCACTACTAAGTTACTGAGCTGGTTTCTCGTTCAGTGCGATTTAAAAAAAAACGACTAAGACTTACTTTCATCTGGATAGTCCTACTTCTTAAATGCAAAAAAAAAAAACGTTGCTTACAAAGCAATAGCTCGTCTCGTCAATACTGACTGTTGTTCACAATTATTTGCCAAAAAAAAAGAATGATAAAGAACAAAAATGTAACATACCAATTTAAGTCTTCTTCACTCAGTCACTGCTGTTCGTAGAATGCACAACAATAAAAAAGGCTTCCTGATATAAAGAGGCGGAGGAACATATAATTATACCCGAAAACAGCAACAACATTTTTTATCTCACCTATCAACGATATCATTGCTAGGGAAGTCTTAACTAATACAATATCACATGAGGTCCCATTCCGCTTGAAGCTGAACGGAAATATAAACACGCAAAAATGCTCTTAGCTTCACGAGCTCTCTACATCTGTTTTCATTAATTTTTTAGAAACTTTCAATTTGGGAAACGGTACTCGTCGAAAAGGCGAAATTATATTCTTTTGATACTTTAACCCTTCCTTTCCCAGAGTCAATTGTGGAGACATGACTGCAGTTCTAGTCTGTCGACAAAACTCTATGGTGTGACCATTCAAATAAAACCCCTTCGGCAGTACTTTTGCATGGTACCATTTGTTCTAAGGCCTGGGGCAAACGTCGAATCTAAGTCGCGCCGAATTTATTAAAAATAGGTTGGACAAAGAGTCGACTTGATTCCAGCGTGGTAGCAAACGTCGAACCTGCGGCGATCCTATTTCACAAGTTGCACTTCATTAAAACACGGGAATAAGCACGTGTCCCCGTGCTATTCACGCGATGCGCGGCTAGTTACTGCTGGGACTTGCTAGCGAAATGTCGAAATACAATGCTCGTCGGGCCTTTCTATTTTTCGCAATTAAATACCAAAGAAAGAGAAGACTCGCAGTATGTAACGCTTTTACCGGCTGTCCATCCCTCAACGTCCTCGTTTTCTTCAAACACTGAACATTTATTGCAAATAGGGAATTCGCATCTCAAGCATTTATATTTAGTGTTCGTGAAACACAAAAAACACATTTCCATCACGCTGTGCCTCCCGGTCGTGAAATTGTCTTTGTACAGCGCATGCTCGTTAGGGGGGGGGGGGGGGGGGGGGGGAGGGGGAAATAGGGTTTGGCAGATGGGGGAGTCGGTATTTTTGTGACGATTGCGCAGTCCATCACATTTGAATTTTGTAATTCATATTTTGTAATTTGCATGATTTGTGAATTGAGTTCAGCGCGTGTTTAGAACGGCGTTTGCTGAAACGCCGAACCACTGTCGCATTATCCGACTTGGCAAGTCGAACTTATGCTGGAGTCGAACCAATTAATTTGAGTCGAACTTAATTGCGGCAGACGTCGCACCATTCATGCGCCTATTTCAAAATTCATAGGTTCGACGAATTAAGTTCGACTAAGATTCGACGTTTGCCCCAGGCCTAACTTTTGAGTCTGTTGATGAAATCCTATGGTGTGACCATTCAAATAAAACCTCTTCAGCAGTACTTTTGCATGGTACCATTTGTTCTAACTTTTGAGTCTGTCGACAAAACTCTATACACCTTATTCATAAATGGCGGCGGAATTATTATTCTTTTGTATTTATTTTAATTAGCCTCACAAGCCTCGTTAGCATGTGCAAAATTCAAACGGATTTACACGCTAAAATGAAGCTAGTGAGGCAAATTAACATAGATATAAAAGAATCATGAATCGGTCCATTAATTATGAATAAGGTGTATGGTGTGACCATTCAAATAAAACCTCTTCGGCAGTACTTTTGCATGGTACCATTTGTTCTAACTTTTGAGTCTGTTGATGAAATTCTATGGTGTGACCATTCAAATAAAACCTCTTTAGCAGTACTTTTGCATGGTACCATTTGTTTTCCAATATTTTACAAAATGAAATTTGGGATTTTTTTAAATTTTGAATTTTAGCACTCTTGGGAGTTAAAGGGTTAATTGTTCGAAGAAACATTTGCTTTGAATCTCTTAACTGAGAGTCATTAAAATGCCTTCTGCCTTTTAAAAGTGGCTCTTTCAGGGGTATTTATTCGATTAAATAAGACGTTTTCTTTCATATGAGATGCAGTATATTTGTTACAAAAACTAAAACACTTCCTATGACAACATCGATAGCATAGTGTCTACGCGCACTTGCGCAATAGACACAAAAAGCTTCTAGATTAAATGAGGAATTTAACGAGGAATTTATCAGTTTTTCTCTTAAACATGAGCAACATTTTTTATCTCGCACGACAACAACAGTATCATTGCTAGGGAAGTCTTAAGTAATATCACATGTTCCACCTTGCTTTAGGTTGAAAGGAAACACTGACTGAAGTTAGTGCTTTCGGTCGACTTTGCGGTCACACCACGCAGTTAACTTCAGTTAGTTCTAATTAGCCTATGGATGCGTTAGAATTAAAAGAGGTTTGTGACGGCCCTTATTGTTGATCCATGAAATGTCAACATGGTTGACCGACGTAAAGTGTGTCTAGTTTTTCTTCTTATTTATTTTTTTCGTGCGGCTAACCGTCGGAGAAAAATGAGAAATAAGCTGAGAATTTTAACGGGTGCTCGACGCCGAGTACACGTGTTGCTACCTTGTTGTATGTAAATTTTTTGTTTGTTGTTTTTGGTTTCCCCCCCGGCTTCACGCTTGGCTTTTATTTTGCATATTTATATATGCTCATCTCGCACGTGCGAAAAGAACTGTCACATTCTGATTGGTTGTTTGTTTGTAAACTTAAGACTAACCCATGAACCCTGCTTGGGTTTAACTATAGTTAGTCGGTATCGTTTTGGATCACAGAGGCGTCAATTTTCTAACTATAGTTAGAGCGAACAGAGAAGCGGTCACATTACCGAAATAGCTAACTATAGTTATCCCCGTCTTAACTATATAGTTAGTAGCCCAGATGTGACCGCAGCCATTAAGTGAAATTAAAAGGTCTTCAGTAGGCTCAGTTCACATTTGGTGCCTGAGAATTAATTATCGGGTACTTAAGTGAGCACTGGCTCTCTGTGTAATGCATATTTCGTTGCTTTAGAAGCACTTGACCCTCAATCCACTGCTTTACATACCCATAACTCCCTGCTATGCTTATGTTTCAAAATAGTGTCTGAGGGGTGCCCAGTGTGTGACATAGCTCAAGTCTCGTTATACAGTAAAATCAAACTTCAACAAAGTTACATGAAGGTGTTCATTAAGATATAATTATTTCAATCTGTTAAATCTTGATATAAGCTACATATTTCCTCTAAAAGTGGTATGCCCAAAGAAACCAATCAAAGTCAATCTCAGGGAGAAAAACTGCATAAAAATCTTATCTACGACTCCAAATAATGATTGTTTTAGAAGGTAAATCTAATAATTATCTATAATAATTTTGTTCTCTAAATCTCTATAATTTAATTAAAATGTATAAAAATTCTGATAAATAAAACCTAAATGCTGTCAAATAAAACCTAAAATACAACACACATAATGGTCTGATACATGGGACTGTAATTCTATAAAAAAAATAAACAAGACATTGATAAATTCATCATTTGTAATTTCATGAAAATAGCACTAACAATACTGTATAGCATTTTTTAAAATAAATTCTCACTTAATATTTACTTATCGGGGTTGGATTATAAATAAATATTCACATGTAATAAACTGTAACAATTAATGTTTGCCTTGGCCTAACATGTACATTATAAACTTCCTTTCAAGTAATAGATTAACAACGAGTGCGAGGGTTTCATCAGAGTATCCAAACACCGAGAAACAGATGAAAGCACGAGGCCGCTTCGTCCGAGTGCTTTTATTGTTTCAAGGTGTTTGGATACCCTGATGAAACCGGAAGCACGAGTTTTTGATCTGGCTTCTCAAAGTATGCCACAGTGCAATTTCACAGGGTAGTGTGATATGGCTTTGTTTTTCCTGAGACAATGTGAATAATCTTAGGTTTGGTTTTGAATTCTATTTTGGGTGTTAGTGTGCTTTTATGCGCGTTTGAAGATATATGGCAGCGTCTGTTGAGGAGCACATCGAAGGCCGTTTTCGAAAAGTCAAAAGTGCGGAGAAGAGGAATTGAAGTTGTTAGAAGAGAGTATTCCTAAGTCAACAGCTTACAAAACTAAATGGGCGGTCAAAATGTTTCGTGAGTGGCAGATTAATCTGAAAGTTAAAGTTCCTGTACTTGATGCGGGTGGAGCATTCAAATGTTATCAAGAATTGCACAAAGTCCAGCCATTGAGTTCAGATTTAGAAAGAATGGATGCCTGCTCGTTAAACTACTGGCTCAGCAAATTTGTCCAAGAGGTCAGTGAATAATAAAGGGGAGATGTATCCAGCGAAGACCCTTTATGGCATTAATTATCTGTGGAATTCGAAGGTATCTTGTTGAAACTGTGGGAAGCGAAGCGCTAAATCAACTACAAGCCGAGGATAAAAGGTAAATGGTAGAAACATTATTTTATAAATAATACTGTTTGCAAAATCTGTATTGATCGTATATTATTTCAGGCGTTTAAAATGACGTTTTACTTCTGCAGATTTGTCATTTTCCGTCGCTGTCTCGACGCCGAGATGAAAGATTCTACGAGGAAAGGTGTTGTTTATTTTTTAATTCAGCTTCGCTGTCAAATTGTGAAATTAACATTGTTGTTAACGGTGCAAACATAAACTGTTGTTTTGTTTAATTTCTTTTGTTTTGATGTGCGAATCTAGATATCCAATGAGGAATCAGATGAAAACTATGTGTGGTTTGGATATGTGATCCAAAACACACGTAGTTTTCATCTGGGTTTTCATTGGGTATCAAAACTCATGCATGTGACGAATTTAGCCATTTTTATTGGCTGAATAACTCGTGAATTATTAATGAGTTTTAGAATAATGTTTCCGTATGTAGATTGTATTTGACATATAAATTTTCCATGTAATCTTTTATACTTTATGACTAAAGCTTCTTTGGAATATGTTTGACCTTTTTGGAAAAGTCATGCCCAATTTGGTCAGCTCCTTTATGAAATTCATTACTTTACATCACTAAGTTTCTTGGCCTTCAGAAAAAACAATGCAGTAATTGATGCATAGGATGCTGAAATCTGAAAGGAAACAAAATAATGCGTGCAAGTCAGAAAGTAGCTTTTCAAAATTTTGGAAAATGTAGCCATGTCCTACATTGTACACACTGTAGGTCGAAAACTTAAGGTTTTGTGATACACAAGAGCAGGGCTTTGCTCTAGCAGTGCCTGGTGTTTCCTGATAACTTACTTTTGCCCTGAGGCAACTTGGAAATCTAAGTTTTTGCATAAAACTCACAATGCTGGGCACCCTGGTTTTTCACAGGTTCAGAGCTTTCGCGGGTTTCCTGCAATCTTTCTCAGAGCACAGCCTTGAAGAGCCACCGCTCTTGTTTCACAACCTACCTTTTCTCCTACTCAATGTTGTCATCCCTGCCTAGTAACGGGTTACCTTGCAATACAATAAATCAGCTTTTTCAATAAACACATCGAAATGATGTTGAATTCCCTGTATCTAATCACCACAAATATCAACTCCATTATAAATGTGTTAACTTACTAGATTCTGTTTCAACAGCATCAGGTTGTTTGTTATCCTTGGTTCTGTCCTCAGTCTATAAATTATGAACCAGAAAAATAATATTTTTGTCTCACTCTGACAGTATACATGTAGGGTAAGTGTTTTCACAAGGAATTAATCTATGTACAGGGAGTCATAATATTAGTTATCATTAAGTTAAGAAAACAGAGCATCATATCACAAAAATAATGAAACAAAGGCCAAAGGAATTCTGCAAACTCTAAAAGCGCTGTTACTCCTCTGGTTGGAATGCCGTTATCACAAATACGACTCTGCATGTTGTCTGGTAATGTGGCAGTAGTCATTTATTCCTACATGTAATGTGCAAAGAGGCACTTCAAGAGTATAAAAGTGAACACTTGAACAACTTGGGAAGTAAAAACTGATTGATCGAAAGTGCTTTTTTTTTAAAACCCTGAAGTTAATTCTGCCCTGTGAAAAAATATGTGAAATTCTGAGATGTTTTTTTGGGGGCCTGAAAGCTATGTGAAACAGCCTGTGAAAAGATCTCTTGATTGTTAACAAACACACTCGACCCTGTGAAACACCCTGTGAAATATACATAAAAGAGCAAGGTAACAAGCATGATGTGAATTACCCTGTGAATTTATTCAGAGCATGATATAGCATAATATAGGGCTAACAAGCCAAATTACTGTTTGATTTAGTCAATATCTAATTGACATTATTTTGCTGTAAAAATTCACAGTAAAAACCCATTTAATCAATGACTTATAATTTCAGAAATCCAGATTACCAGTCATCTAGTGTACTTCAATTTCACAGTGAAAATCCTTTAAAGTCAAACCTTTACAGGAAAAATATTTCCTTAATTTACCCTTGGACTTGTTTAAGCAATTCATAGTCACTTTTTAAATGGAATTTGAAAGAAAATGGCTTTGATCAACATCCACCATGATCTTGCTTTTGAAACGTGAGAGCTGGGCGATCGAGTGAACCTGGGGAGAGTGAGCCACTGGTCAGCAGTTTAAGCCTACAGAGCAGGCACTGTAGCACACAAACAGTTCGTTTTCTTTTTTGGCGCAAATTCAAATGCTGGAAGAGAAGTGATCACCTTTAAAAGAACCTATACTAAGGATAATATTCTTTCTAAATCTAGGTAAGTGAAACAATGAATCTTTAATTTGGTGAAGATTTATTGCTTCAAACATAAACACAGTCAACTTACACAACACAAGCTTTGGCTTAGATCTCTTTCACTGTTTGAAGACTTTGAAATGCACATGCGGTCTTTTGAGAACTGTTTTTCCACACAGTCCTCAGGGGCGGATCCAGGATTTTTCTTAGGAGGGGGTGCACCTCTAAGGAATGACGTAACTGAAGGGTGACGTAAACAAATTTTAAAAGCGAACAACGCAGACTAGGTCATCTCAGGGGGGGGGGGGGGGGGAGGGGGGGGGGGGTGCGCACCCCCTGCACCCTCCCCCTGCACCCTCCCCCTAGATCCGCCCCTGGTCCTTCCCAATTTTATATTTAGCACAACAGTTTCACTAAGATAGAGCGCAAAGTACAGTGTAACTAAACATATTATAATTTCATAGATCTCTGCAAATATAAGCTTACTCAATCTTTGTATGTTCCTTTCCTATGCTATGCTTAATAATTTTGTATAGCTACATTTTTGAGATTTGTCTCCTGTTTTCAAAATAAGATCTTGATTTAGAAGCTTTATTATTAAGCTTATCTTATTATTTTTATATGTACATGTGCTGGATTAAAGAGGACAACATAAATTATATACATGTATATAGAGACAAGATTGAACTGACTTAAACCAAATGTTTTGCTTTGTTGTAGCTATTGATCATGAGCTTGCACTCCAGATGAAGTTATCAAACCTCTGCTCATCAGCTAAGTGTGGAACAAACAATTTAATAAAAGCTATATGATTATGACTGGTGCATGGCACACTACATGTAGCTACTACAGCTTTTAAGCAATATGATCAAATATATTGCTATGTATATAACTATGACAATTTTAGAGTTTTAATTATGAAGACAGCAAAATAATTTCAAAGCAAATTTCCTGTTGATGTAACCAAAATTCTATTAATATATAACTGATATAATAGAAAATACTAATAAATGTATGTTGAAAGTAGTTCCATGTGTAGCATTTTCTATATTGATGTTGGAATATATTGCAGGATCCCGGGATCATCTCTAGCTAGGTGGGATCCTGGGTGGGATTGGCAAGATCCTGCCTAACATTTTTACATGGGAATTCTATTTCACATACTTTATTTTTCACATGGTTTTTTCACCTATTCCAAATTTACTTGAGTTTCACATCCCATTTCACATTGTATTTCACATAACAACAATTTTCACATCCATTTTCACAGGAACCGGTTACCTGTCCTGTTGGTCCTGTTTCACATGCTTTTCCACATGGTATTTCACATCCAATGCTGTGAAATACCCAGTGAAAATGTGGAGCCTGTTTCACATGCATCTCAAAGGGTTATTTCACTTGGTACGTGTAAAAAACCATGTGAAAACCATGTGAAATCCCTGTGAAAAATTTCACATGGTTTTCACATGAATTTCACATACTTTTCACAGGGTTGCTCCCAGTAGTGTGACCCAGGACTTCAAATATGAACAAGTCAGTGACAAAAAGTTTCCACAGTCTTAACTGATGATGATCCACAAGTGAGTGCAAAAAAGAATTAATGCTCAAGCTCTCAAAAATTTATAAATGAGTTTTCCTGTTTTACTTTTCTTAAAGTGTGTTAGTTTCCCAGTGTTCCTGCTGGTAATATGTACAATGTAGTGAGTGAGGGAAGGGGAGGGGGAACAGGCGAGGCTACGTTTGAACCTTAAACACTGCTCTTCGCGAGTATCCACAAAGCATCTAGAAATAATAACAAACAAAACCAATTTTTATCTTGTTCTGACACTATTCATCAGTATGGTTGCTTACGCATGTGTTTGTTTGTTTATTTCTTTATTCAGGGTTTAATTCATAACAACATACTTGCGTGTTGTCATGCACAGTGTCGCCGCAATTATCATCACTACAATGTACATGTATCTTCTTCTACAGTGTACCCTGTTGTTCCTCTCTCCTCCGCAGAGGCCTCCTAGTCACGCTCCACACTTGGCAAAAAAACGCGCGGAGGCTGGGTAGAGGTAAAAAGTAAAGCGCGCGGGGAACTCTGGGAAGCTCATCGCTCTTCCCATCGTTCCCCGCGCACCCATTTTATATTTTACTGTTCTTTACTGATAGGAGCCTCTGCGGAGGAGAGGGCTGTTGTTCTGTTTTGTAATTAGAAAAAAATATATTGTTAGAAGAATAATGTCAGTTGTTCAGGGATGTAGACTCAGTTTTTAATAGGTGGGAATATCGAACTGACAGACAGGTAAAAAAGAGAAAAACGTAGTCCTTTAAATTTTAAAAGCGGCACTTGGCTTTTACAGCCGGAAAAATGAAGTTCACAGCCGGGTAATTTCCCCGGTTTCCGGCTATTATCTACATCCCTGGTTGTTTCATTGTTTACGTGTAGATTAGTTTGACCAGCTGAATTGTTGATACACACAATGTACAGTAAATTAAAGCTGATGTTTTGAGGGCTAGCACTAAAAAATATGGTGGCAATTTACTTTATCAACAAGCCTGATAATACTAACATTTTGTTTCACTCCCCCACCAATTCATTATCACAGTTTCATTTGAAACCAACTGCTTTATATTCATGTGTCTATCATAATTATACATGCAAGACAAGAACGGTACAAATTATGCTCGTGTACATGTATAAACACAACACAGAGTCACGCAACTCCTGCGTAGTTAAAAGTCTACTCTGAGTTAAAAGGGAGTTGTGTGCTAATGAGACCATGACTACAGAATCTATCCTCAAAGAGACAGGTGGAGTCCATAAGCAGAAGTTACATGTAGTAATATTGATGTCTATGATGCCCACATGCACTCTTACATGCATGGGAATGAGTAGATATATAAGGCTAGTTCTGGGACACCCATTTTAAGGCCCCACAGACCCCTATGGAGCCTTAATTTAATGATTGACACCCCCCTGCCCCAGGACCTCCTGCCAGTCGGCCCTGGAACAGGGGTTTGTCAATCATTAAATTAAGGCTCCATAGGGGTCTGTGGGGCCTTAAAATGGGTGTCCCAGAAACTAGCCTTATATATCTACTCAGGCTTCGTCCTTCTTCACACAGAGCGCAAAACTCATAAGGGCAAGCCCTATGGTGCACGTTAGGTCTGTCCGTGTATTACCAATTGGAGAAATCCCTATCCATGGTATATCACAAATTGTGACAATGGGGCGAGGAAGAAGCGGAAGAAGTTCTTTATGATCGGCGCAACCCCACAAAATATTTTTTTGGAAGGGCTTCTAATACAATAGTGAAGCCCAATCCAAAAGAAAACATTATCCCTCCAGATATACTTAGAATTGCCGAAGCATTAACTCCACAGCAACTTGTATCACTGATTACCAATTGAAAAAACCTTTACCCTTTGCATATCAATGATGACGACAACACAAGCGTTCATGAACTTTCTCAAATCGAGAAACACTGGTCTGAAACAAAAGAGCGCCGACTGGGTGAGAGCCAGACAAAACTCCATCGGTACATCAGAGATTTCTGCCTTGACAGGATCGTCGCCGTTTGAATCACGGCACAGCTTGCTCTTAAAGAAAATTCAACCCCCGGTTATGCATAACAATGCGGCTTGTACCTGGGCAATCTGTTCGAACCGATTATACGCAAATATTTTGAGCAGAAACATTCTGTTTCCGTTTTTGGTCACAGCATTTCTCTTAATCTGTCAAGCGAGCACCCACTTTATCGAAAGGTAACTTGTAGCCCAGACGGCTATTTCATGGATAAAGACGGCAACTTTGTTCTGTTGGAGTTTAAATGTCCGTTCAAGCGAAAAATAGCTATTAACAGAATTCCTAGCTATTATAGCGATCAGATACAAACAGGCCTTGCTTTGAGTGGCGACATGGTCTCCAAAGGCTTGTTTGTTGACGGCTATTTTAGAATGTGTTCTTTAAACCAGATAGAGCCGAGTTTAGCTCACAATTCTTTTCTCAACGCCGGGAAAACATACAAGACAAAAAACAAATCAACCCTTGCCTGGGGGGTCTGTTATCTATTCAGCAAACAAAACATCAAGAACAATCAAGCCGAACTTATTGATCTTGGTGCAACACAAACAATTGCTTTGTTTGAACATGTCATGGGTTTAATAGCCACTAAAGATGTTTGGGTTTCTTATGGTAAAATACGAATGACGTTCACAGACCGTGACGAAAATGATGAATTTTTACGTTTAAACTATATGAAAGAAGCGCTCTCTAATCCGAGTAGAGAATGGCCGAAACCTGTCGCAATGTTCGCTTGGAAATTGCTCGATCTCACTGAAATTTGGGAGTTTAAAAAAACGGATTTCTTGAGGGACATCCAAAGATCGGTTGAATGTTTTCATGAGAATCTATCAAAGTTAAAAGGAAGAATCAGAAATTATACTTACACCGAGGACTCTACCACAACTCCAAACACAGGCGATGACAAGGCCGTTTTGGAAGCCTTTCTAATGGAGCAAGCGGCAATGCTAACTCCAGAGTTCTGAATGCATTATCCCATAAATGTTCGTTTTTGATTATCATAGCATCAGACATCCATTGTTGTCTCAGGAAATTTACAATCGCTCGTTGCGGGGCTTCAAGCGGTGTTATAATGTCCAGGATTTTGTAGATCACAAACGTATAAGAGATTCTCGGAAGCCGATCTTCTATTTGTTTGAATATACGTTTCGTTTCATGGATTTGATCGAGAGTCAACTGCACAGGCAGAAAATTGAGCTTCTTGATAAGCCGGTTCAAAGCATAACCAAACACATAACTTCGTCCCGACCGATGGCTTGGTCTGTGGAAATTGTTTTGATGTGTACATGTCAGAGCATCATCGAACACTTCCACACGGCCGCATCTTTTACAATAAAGTTCACAAGAATTGATTGATTGCAAAAAGGAGCCGCCACAGTCATAACAAGACAGGAGTCTTCGGCCCCAGCGTTCAATCTGCATGTCTTTGTAATGTTTTTGTAGATATTGCTTCCCAATCTCTGCCCGCCCCATATCTTCGCATAACAGATAGAATTTTTCCGGCAGGCACAAGCGGTGTATTTCTTTTCTGTAATCGCTGCCGTATAGCGAGCGAAGGATGGCAAATTTGTGCTCTTTGTCAAGTTCATTGAGCCGTACGTCAAACTCAGTCATGTTTATATTTAGAGATTACAATTTTTTCAATTGGGGGTTTCCCGTGATTTCCGGTATTGTTGTGTAAAGGCCGTATTTGGAAAATTACGACTTTTCGAAGCTTCTTGAACATACCGAAGCGCCCCACAAATACCGAAGCGCCCCAACTTTGTTGAAAAAAGTTTTTCTGGGGCGCCTCGGAATTTATTTTTTGAAAAAGTTTTTGTGGGGCGATTCGGAATTTATTTTTGATAAAGTTTTTTGGGGGCGCTTCGGAATTTATGGGTCTATGTGTGACGGGATTTTTCCCTCAAGATTTGTAGATTAAAACCTGAATTTAATTTCTCAAATCGGATTTGGATGCTGCGGCGAGAAGTATCTTTTTTTGAATTTCTTGTGTGACTTCCTTGCGAAGTTCCTTTTTGAGTTTCTCGAGGTCTGGCGCTTGTGTTTGAGTGGCAACGTCTTTTTTTGCCTTAACACCATCCCTGATTGCAGCTTTGAGTTCGTGATATTTTTCCACCTCACGAGTAATTATGGTGAATTCTGCATCACTGATCCTCTTGTCTTCCAGAGCCTTTGAGACCAGTTCATTGACAGAGTTGCGTTTAGCCAGGGCCAGTGTGTAGATATTTTCGTGTTTGGTCACTTTACGCTCTAGCCGCTTGTTAGCAGCTGTAAAGCCAACAGAGGACAGCCCACAGAGGGTCGCGACGCCGGCAAGTGCTGGACTTGCAACAATTCCGAACCCAGTCAATGCAGTGGCTAGGGCCCCTGATGATAGCCCAACAGAAAGCGACCCAAGGCCAACCGCCGAGTAATGAACTAAGGCTTGGGTTCGTTTATATTTTTTTGCGACCTGACGGTAATGCTCGGCTTCGTCAGACAGCTCTTTAAGCAAGTCAGAGATTTTTTTTAGCCGGAAATCTTCTGCATTGATTTGAGTGATCTCACGCATAGGGTATAGCTGTTGTGTCTCGCTGTATTCGGGGGCCGATGGAAGCACATTGGCAGAACTCATGGCGTGGGTATATATATGATTTTTAATTTATCTCAACTTCAAATTCCAAAGGCGCGCCATTGAAGTTGAAGAGGTCATTGTTCTCATCCCTCACTGACAGTGTTATGCTGTTTACATAATCACCAGACGAGACGTCACGCAAGACGTTCTGCTGTGTTGTCTCGTAGAGAATTTTCTCAAAAGCTTTTCCACGAATATCAAACCGAGCCAAAACTGTCGAAGGCTTCCCATTGAGGAGGTTTTGCTCTTTATCAACCAGATCACAGTGAATGAAGTAAGGGCTTGGTGCCCTTAAACGCTTGACGAAGGTTATAAGCATCAATACAGGTCTTATGCCAAGCAATTCTGCCAGATTGCCACTAAGCGTCACACTGCTGCTGTTATTATGAATGATCATGGCTCCATATGACCCGTTCGTTTCAATTGTTAGATTTAAACGGCTGTTATAGTCTTTTAGGCCTTCAAAGTCTTTCGCTAAACTCTCAAGAGTGTGATGGCCTGGAAGTAAGGTTGCGCCACGTGATGAACCATTAGGGGGAGGGTTTGTTGGCGAAATCTTTGCTTCTTCTTTCAAATTATGCCACGAGTTGAAAATTGAGCAAGAGGTAAGACGGATGTATCTCGGTTTCGGCAGTGGGTGGTCGAAATAGATCGTGTGAGGGTTCGAAGGTGTGACGATTGTTAACACAACCATGATTGTTGTATATAATTACACATTTTAAAATATAAATATATACAATCATGTTTGGCAGACGGCCCGGTGGAATTTTTCCTAATTCAAATCTTGGTATAAAAATTGGCGGCCGCAATTACGGCCCCCCACCCCCTTTTTATTCGCCTCCAAATGCCTATACCCATGTAAAGCCAAAGCCACACACAGATCCTGAAATGGCTTGGTTGAGTTCGCCGGAGGCTGCCAGGCTCTCTGCCGCGGCCGCGGCCAAGGTCAAGGCGCTCTCAGACTTCAAAAAGCGTTTCCCGCTCGCTGATATGTCACACTTTGAAGTGCAAGTAGTGTTTGGTGACGACCACAAAACAGCCACAGGAGAAGTGCTTTACAAAAAGGGCCCTGGCTCATGGGCACTCGTTACAGAAATGCTCCACAAAGATTGGACTCAAGCTCAAAGAGACGCTCTTGGCCTTCATTATGACGGGGGTTTCCCTTATCAGTTATCGCTGGGGCAACCAGAAAAGTCAATCCCGGCTGTTGATTTCTCCACCCCAATAGACAAAGACATGATGATTGGCGCAATCTTGAACGACGAAGCGCAAAAGATTTACGTCACGCCAACAGATTACTTCACAACTAAATACAGAAACATCTTCAGGGGCACGCAGATATCATTCACAACCGCGAAATACGGCCGAAAGTGGATGGGTGGACCGCATATGAGCTTTTGGCCACAACAACTCTCCTTCGCCCTGTGGTGTGCAACAACCGGCTGTGGAATCTCGCGTGACATTCTCTTCGATAAGAACTCCAGTCTATCCCTAACCCCCCAGCTCCGGTCGTTTTACCGGTTTCACGTTTATTTCACAACAAGGCGAATACTCTACCAGATGGGCGGGGAACAAAGCGTGAGTGCTTTGCCAGACGACCCTCCATTCAACCAGAAAGACAACAAGTACAACATCGACGCGTACAAGAAGATTTGCATAGAGTTCGGTATCGACCCCAGTTCTGACTTCCGTTTCACATACGGCAAGAACCACGGTCTTGGGAATGTCTACATTTGGGCTTATGGAGAGGGCCCCATCTCTACCGATTACACCTATCCAGACCCTGATCTAGCTCTGTTCGATGATGAGCGCGTGACTGACAGAAAATACCCCAACTTTCGCGCCAATGGAATATCTTTCGTCCGCAACGACCAAGGGGCGGACACCCAGTTCGAGCACTTTGTGCCAAATTACGCACAGGGGCTAACACAGCCAGGGCTCGCGCGTATGAACCAATCAATCGAGGCCTTTGTGTACTGCATTCTTGGTTCGCAAGCCAAAACCCGCAGCAGCATCATTGGAAGAGGAGGCCGGGCGTTCGAAACGCAGAGAGTCTTCCTCACCCATCTAGAGGAGGCCATAATACTGAACGACATCGCAACAAGCGTACAGCGTTACCAGCTTGCCATCCAAGTAACGAAAGTGCGCTTAGACTTTGCGACAGCACCCGGAAGCTGGCTCATGCCATCGCGCATGATTATCAACACAGAGAGCGTTATCGGGTATAACAACAATCTACAGGAGGCAACGCAAGGGATGAAGCTTGGTGTGAACAATGATGTTAATCTGGGCACAAAAAAAGCCTCCCTTCGCCACATGGACGGTGGGCCGACAAAGATCAATCCACCAAACAGTCACCCATCAAACCCGATACATAAACAGGCCACACAGGCACAGGGCATCGCACCCAAACCAAAGACCACACCCACACCACAACCAGCCCCAACGCCACAACCCACACCAACCCCACAGCCCACACCAACACCCACACCACAGCCCGACCCGCATCACGTAAACAAGGCACTCATTGCTGTGGGTGCGCTTGCTTTGGCAGGCCTTTTCGTTTGGTCGAGATAAGTGTTCAAGACTTCGAACGCTTGGTGATCCTTTCAACAAGGAAGGCCACCACGGCAAGGATGAGCAGCCAGGCGTGTTCCCCCAGAAAGGAGATGACCGACCCAGCCGCTTTGAAGATGAAGCTCACAATTGAGCCAATGAGGCCAGGCAGTGCGCTGGCTGCCTTTTTGCCAAGCTCTTTAAGCCCATTTCCAATAGCCTTGGTGGCCCTTGCCAGGCCGTTCAAGGTGGCGAGTACAACAGCGCTGATGGTTATTCCGGCTGCCAGAACAATTGCTTGCAGGGTCCATCCGTATTTCTTGAATATTTCTCTAACCCTCTCTCTCAAAGACAGGGCTTGTTCCCTTTCTTGAACCTGTGGTCTGAGCCTTGCCAGCTCTTCTCGTTCAGCAACCCGGGCTTCAGCGGCTTCTCTTTCAGAGGGAGACGTGTTCTCATCCTCTATGACGCGCTTGTCTTCAGCGTTCTGCCGTTCAAGCTCGTCTTCTCTTTCGTTTAACTCATCAAGTGGTTTAGTTGAGTTTAGCCTTGCTTCAAGTTCATTTCTTTCCTTCTCTTTGGTAGCAAGGCGTGTTCTGGCTTTGTCAAGCTTTTCCTGCCGTTTTTTTAGATTTTTTTCTTGTTCTTTAAGGGTTCTTATTTCTATCTCCTCATTTTTGATATCACGTTGATAATTTTCTTCCAGCTGTTGTAGGCGGGCAATCTCGGCTTGATTTCCAACGCTTGAACCGTGCTTCAGAGCCTCCCTCTTCGCTTTAGTTCGCGCAATTTTGTCTCTGAGGTTTTCCTCCTTATTTTGTGCTTGTTGTAGATTCGCATCAACACTTTCAGCCTCCTTCAGTTGTTTTTGTTCCTCTCTTAGCCTTTGCTCTTCTCCTCTTACTGATGCCTTGACTTCATAGAGACGCTCTTTGGTGCTTGGGCCAAGAGCTTTTTTGAACTTGTTTGTGAAGGCTTTACGGAGGCTACGATCTTTATTAA
The DNA here is from genome assembly GCA_024195265.1 of Dendrophyllia cribrosa. Classification (NCBI taxonomy): domain Eukaryota; kingdom Metazoa; phylum Cnidaria; class Anthozoa; order Scleractinia; family Dendrophylliidae; genus Dendrophyllia; species Dendrophyllia cribrosa. The sequence continues at coordinate 44,762,413 of JAJLRJ010000006.1, forward strand.
AAACCACAGTCTCGCCACCTTTTTGGCCAAAAGAAACAATTCTGTTTTTATTTTCACCGCTTTTAGCGAGGTTAATTGGGTCTATTTTGGAAAAATCAGCTCTGGGATATAGTTTTTTGATATCGTCTCTAGCTCTTTCAGCAAAATCTTCTGAGAAGTCTCCAAGCAGAAGGTCGGTGTCAGAAGTGCTTGGCAGCCCACTTTCTTCGCGAGGCAATGTACGCATTTCATGCCGTTCACCACCATGGTATGGGGTGGATGTACCGCCTGGTTCAAAGGGTTGTGTGATGTTGGGGTCGGTGTCTTGGGGCAGGGCCCATCGTTGGGCTTCTTGTTGTTGTTCTTCTGTCATTTGATCCCACCTGACTTCAAGGCTCTCATCGTCATCGTCGTCATTCCCTGTGTCTGGGGTGCGACTGGTTTCATCAGTTGTCTCAGTCGGATCTCCTCCGACTTCAAACCCAGCCATGATGATATATAAATATAATTTTAAAAAACACAAATATATACCCCATGGCTGTGCAACCGAATCTACTTCCATCTCACAGTGAAAAGACACTGGGCGCCATGAAAGCAGAGCGAACCGTTAAGCGCATCACATTTAACCCTTCTGAGGCCAACCCCGGCGAGACACTGTACGTCTCGGTGCCCAAGCTGGGCGAGCACGATGTCATTGTGTCCGGCTCGCTTGCACTGGTGTTCAACATCAGCCTAGCCGGAGGCCATGCAAATAACTATCTCGTACAAAATGTTTCTCGGGCCCTGGTGGACAGATTCGTTGTAAAGTTTGCAGCCACCACTGTCCAGGACACGGTTGGGTACGACATCTACAAGATTTTCGAAGACTTATTCAAATCAACCGATGAGCGGGAAAATATGCTTATGGAGGGCATCCAGAGTGTGGATTTGTGTAAGATTCGCTCTGGTGCTGGCGATAAGAAGTCATCCGGGGTGGATGTGGAAAATAAGCTGGAGACAATATACAAGAATAAGTATCGCATTAAACTGGATCACCAAATCTTAACTGATCATGGTGTTATATATCCTCAAGCGTTATATAACGATCTGGTCTTCGAACTAACCCTCGCCCCCGCAAACCAAGTTGTCCGAGGCTCAGACACAAGCAAGCTCGTGTACAAGTTAGAAAACATCCAGCTTGAGTATGAGACAATCAGAAGTAAGAGTCTGGCCGACGAGGCAACAAGCACTTACACTAACGGCAAGGAGTTCGCTTATGACCTCGTAATGCGAGATCGGGTGCATCCCTTCTCAAAAGGAGGTGACACTCGGCTGAATCTTAGGGTTAACCCACAGCGCCGGTCTCTCAAGGGCATCCTCTTGCTGTTCATCAACCCCTACACGGCTGGTGCCAGGGACTCTGAGAACTATTTCAATCCCGACATCACCAAAGTGAAGGTCACAGTCAACGGTGTTCCAAACAGGCTTTACAACGAGGGCATCAGTGGTACAGACATGTGGAATGAAATCTTCCGATACTTCAAGCCACACACGCGCGGCAGGCCTAACACGAACTTGACCAAATATCTCACAGGCAACAAGTTTGGTCTCTGGATTGACCTGCGGTCCATGGGTGACACAGCCCTGCACGGCAACGGCCAACGGCTCGTCAACACACAGGATGGCGTGCAACTCGAGATCGAACGAAACGCCACAGGTTCGGGAAACGCACTCTGCCACATCTTCACCATCTCAGACTCACAGATGGACATAATGGACAGGCAGCTGCATTCTGTACAGTACTAGGTAAACACACAACACACGCATACGCACAACACACGCATACGCACAACACACGCATACGCACAACACACGCATACGCACAACACACGCATACGCACAACACACATATATATACCACCAGCCCCATGGTCACAAATAAGATCAACTTCTATGCTAAGCCGGCTCCCCTGCCATCCACCGGACCCCTGTCACACAATAAAATACAAAGACTTCTGGCAAAGGCACCCTCCCCGCCAGTTTGCAAACCAACTAATATAGGTGTTGGTTATGGACCCAAGAAAGTTGCCATTCAATGCACTAATCGTGGGGCCCACTAACTCTGGCAAGACACAGTATCTTCTAAATCAACTGCGAGGCCCCTTTAGGGGTTGTTTTGACTACATCGTTTTATTCTGCCCCACATTTGTCAAGAACAAGACATACGATGGCTTCGTGGACCGCGATCCGCACATCTTCGTGATTGTCTGCCAACAGCATGAAATCGAAGACTGGTTGAAGCTGGCGAGCTTCTTTTTCGCATGCACCAACACTTTATTCATTCTCGATGACTGTGCCGCCTCCAAAGATGTCAAAGGCCGCACGAGTCAGCTGGTCAATCTGGGGTTCAGCGCAAGGCATGACGGCATATCCGTGTGGGTCTTGACCCAGCAGATCACCAGCATAGCTAAGCCATATCGTGATAACATTGCAGCGATCGTGCTCTTTTACACGCCCTCCAGCAAGACAACCAAAGCCATATTCGAAGATTATTCCGGCGAGCTCTCCCACGAGGAGTATAAAGAGCTTATTGCAAGGCTCAAATCCCGCAAGTTCTCCCACCTGGTTTTCTCTCTGAGGCACCCGTATGGAATTGAGTACAAGGTTTAAACACGGTCACACAAATATATACAGTACACACATATATACAAGCCATAAATGCGCCAACCAGTCTACACAAGCTCACTGTGCTTTCACAGCTTTTGGATGAATTGCACAAACACACACTTGATGCGCAAAACAAAATTATCAAAGCCGCTGGTGAGGAAGATCTGCGCCTCATGCTTCTCAACAGATATCCATTGCGGTTGAATTCTATGCCAGACACCATGGCGGGGCTTATACGAGAGCTTGAAACTCTTTTGCCAGACATCAAGAGAAATATTGAAAAATAAAAAACATATATATACCCCTGATGGCACAAGCAGCTGAAGACCAGGCCGTTTTCGAAGTAATGCAGATGCTGGAGGCCATCCCTGAAACCACACCTCCCACAGGGATAGTTGGTGACAATGACATTCCTGCCAAACGTGAGAAGCTGGCAATCCTTGTTTCAACCGGCAAGGCCAAAGAAGCTATCGGCGTGCAGCTCACACACGATCATGTCAAGCGGTTGTCAGACAAGGACGTTGACAAGTACTGCAAAAGGTACGAGGCCTACGTCGGCAACAAGACAACCGAATCCCTAGTTGATTCAGCCATCATGCTCATGTCCAAAGGCGTTGGCATGGTAATCCCGATTGAGAATGTTAAGGAGTTGCAGCAAGAACTCAAGAACGACTACATCATCAACCAGGAGCTGTCAAATCTTGCTGGGGGCCTTGCCATTCGATGTGGGCGATTGCTGGCGCTTGCCAATGCTGCTCTCATCACAACAAAACACATCAAGTTTGAACGAGAACCTGACTTGATAGAATTTGAGCCCCAACCCACACATCCAACCAGAGACAGTGAAGGCTATCCACTTGAGGGCTTTGATGAAGTTGGGCTGGGACCTGGAGTGACCTCGCAGGAACCTTGAAGAAACCTGGCAGCAACCTGTAAGCACCCGGTGTCACATCTTGTAAAAAATAAAACTCACATATATACCACAATGACCACACCACTCGAGACGATCCCTGAAGAAACTCAAACTCCAACTCCAACTCCAACTCCAACACCTGCACGTGTTACCTCTGAGACCCCGAAAACAAAGCCTGCAACAGAAAAGAACCCCGGCCGTGTTGCTTCTGGCAAAAGGCTAGCAGAACGCAACCGCCTGGCCCGGGAAGCAAAGAAAAAGGCCGAAACACAAAAGCCTGCACCCTCAACAAATGAAAACAATTCTGCAAACCAACCCTCAACAAGTGGTGCAACAAGTGACAGCAACAACAACAACTCAATCGTTTATATTCTGGGGGTTGGCGGGTTGATTGTATCTGCTGCGGGTGTGTATTACCAACGCGAAGCCATAATGCAAAGGCTTGGGCGCAAATCAAACACACCAGCAACACCAGAAAACACCCCCGCTGCAACACCCGCTGCAACGCCCCCATCTCGAATTCCGGTAAGACAAGGAATTAAAAAAATGGAATAAAAAACATATATATATACTGACCATGAATCCTTTCCAAGCTTTGATGAATTCTGCTGCAATCGGAGGTGTGTTTCTTCTTTGGTTTGGACTTACTTCGGTCGCCTTTGATACAGTTTACAGTTTAGCACTGAATAGGCACAACGAGCCCGAGACCGAGACCGAGTCCGAGTCTGAGTCCGAGTCAGAGGCCGAGGAACCCCAAGCCCGATGCCGATGCCGAGGCCGAGGACGAGTCTGAGTCAGAAAAATAAAAAAAGCATATGTATACTGGGCACAAACCATGTCTGACAACAAGCTTGTGAAGTCTATACTCGAAGCCGGAACAATCACTGGCCTTGTCGCTGGTATTGGTTGGATTGGTAAAAAGACCATCAAAGAAAACTTAACTGCCGACCCCAGTGCAAGCTTGATGAACTACGTCAAGTTCACAGCCGTCATGGCTGGCACCATAGCACTGAAGAAATATCTCGAGGAGCAGAAAATCCTCCCAGACAACATGTAAAACCATATGTATACACACGACCACAATGGCCTCGATTGCAATAATGGCCCTTGGCGTTGTTCTTAATGCGGCCGCTTTCACGGGCGGCAATTATCTCGCTAAATATCTGTCTGGTGATAATGGAAAGGCAGCAATGGATGAGAAAATCCGTCACGACAAAGCCCTTGAACAATACCAAGCGGCTTACGCCAAATACCAGAAGGACCGCACCAAGCTCCTCGACTGGATTGCAGCCAACGATCGGATTTAACACCAAGCTAGCAAAAACTTTCAAACCACCGACCAAGCCCTGGTCTTGTATAATCAGATGCACCAAACACAACCAGATAAACAAATCAAAGACTACAAAGAGCCTCAGTTCTCGGACTTCTACAAACCCAGCCCAAAACAGCAGAATGGTGAACTTGTGTTCATTGGAGGCACCCTGCTTGCTGGTGGGTATGCGGCTTATCGCTTTCTGTAAACAAACATATATACCCCCTATGGAGGCGAAACTCTCAAAGATCTATTACAGCCCGAGAGGGTATTGGAAAGGTCTTGTTGCTGTGATAAAGCTAGCTGCAGCAGCCAAGGTCTCTGATGATGTCGCAAAGAAATGGCTGGTCAAACAAGCCCTTTGGCAAGTTTACCTCCCAGCGCCACGCGCTATCCCTCGGCCCAAGTTTGATGTCTCATCACCCAATGCAGTGCATCAAGCAGATCTTCTCTTCCTGCCCCACGACAAACTTCCCCACGGGAGAAAGATTTACAAATACGCATTAACCCTTGTTGATGTGGCTAGCCGTTACAAAGCAGCAGAGCCTCTGACTTCGAAAGAGTCTGAAGAAGTCTCAAGGGCATTTCAGAAGATTTACAGACGTGGGCCTTTGAAATGGCCTCAACTCTTGCAAGTTGACCCTGGGAAAGAGTTTATGGGGACTGTGACTAAGACCATGGAGGATAACAAAACGACCATTCGTCGCGAACGGGTTGATATCCACAGAGACCAAGCAATTGTGGAGAGATTCAACCGAACCCTGGCTGAAAGGTTGTTTGGTTATCAGTATGCCGTTGAAATGAATATGCCCTCTGGCCGGTCGACTGCATGGGTCAAAAGACTGCCAGATGTTGTCTCGGCCTTGAACAATGAAGTGACAAGACTCACTGGCAAGAAGCCTGCGAAAGCGATCAAAGAGAAAGCAATATCCTCCAAGCCCGCGACTCCATATCCTAGGCCTGTGGGGGATAAGGAGAAGAAGCTCCCTCCCCGGGTGAGTGTGAGATATATTTATTACCCCGGTGAGCTTGAGGGTGGTGGTAGGCGTGCGACCGACCCGATCTGGTCTTTGAAGGTCTACAACGTTGAGAGAGTTGTTACCAAGCCGAATGAGCCAGTGGTGTATTATCTCTACGATGGCCCCAAGAGAGGGTTTGTTCGTGAAGAGTTGATGGTTGTGCCGCCTGGCACTCAGTTACCACCGATATCTTTGTGACCATATGCCAGCGTGTGGACGCCATCCTCCTTAATCCAGCGCTTTGAGTCAAAGGGGGAAAGTGTTGTCTTGTTTAGATGCATGCCGTCCCGATCCATCCCGTGTTTGAAGGCCTCCTTTTTGAAGAGGGCATCCTTGTAATTCTGGTGTGTAATCTCCTTCTTCGTAACAACCTTGGTGGTGCCCTTTGCTTTCTTGATGTTTTTGTCACCCTCGAGAAGGATTGAGTAAATCTTTGATCGCAGCGCGACAACCTCAGAGATCGGCTTTCCTGCACACTCGTCCTTCATCTTACCGATAACCTTCTTGTTCGTTTGGCTGTGAAGAGGGTGATCTTTCGGGAAATCACTCGTGTCAAACTCATGGATGTTGGCTTCCATGTCTTTGTACACGTCCTCTGTCTTGATTTCAAGGAGCAGGCTGTCTGTGTCAGTGTAGATTAGCTGGCAGTTCGGGCCGTATTTCCGATCTAGATAGAAGTAATAGAACTCGTACATCAACGTCTTAGAGAGATCAAGCACGCACATGCCCGTGTAGACAGGCCTGTCCATTTTGATCTTCTCTTTACGCATCTGGATGCTAGCGAGGGTTTCGCAGAAGATTGCGCTCCTTTCATAGAGAGGGTTGGCGAGCAGCTTCCGAAGCTTATCTTCCTCATCTGATCGCACCAGGCGCACATCGACTCTGGTTCTGAGGTTTTCCATCGTCTTGCCAAAGACTGAGTTGTTCATTAGCTTGCAGAAGTTCTTCTCGAAGTCTGATGTGGCCTTCTTTCTGAGCTCTGTGTTAAGTCTGATGTATGGCTCCATCCAGTCCTTCTGTTCGAAGGTCAATACCTTGTGCACTTTTTTGAGCTTCATTCCGAGAGTGAGATATAGCTGAAGATTTCGGTAATGAAGGACATATCTTTCCTTGTCCTTCAATGTGAGGAGCAGCTTGCTTGTCTTGTCATCCCCCAGGTTCAACTCTCTTGCAATGGATCTTTGATATGGCGACATCTACTCGTTTGGAACTTGAGATGCCTCTGGGGCTAGCGGGTAAGAGTTGTGCTTGTCATGGAGATATTGGGGATACTCTAAGTCAACCTCGAGTATGCAGCCTGTTTTCCTCCTAGGGCCCATCTTGGCGATCTGCTCCGCTGTTGGAAGCGGCTGACTCATGGCCCAACCGTAGAGATTGTTTGCATCGAGATAAAGGAGATATGACTTCTCCTTCTCCTGGTCAAAGTCGCTGAGATATGGGTTGGCATAACGCTTCATCTCTGTTGAGATGCCGCCTCTCGTTCCCTTCTCGACGAAGAGTTGCATTGTATAGTCGGTCAGAAGCTCCAACTCTATGCCCGTGTGTTTTAGCAACGCATCCCAACTCAAACCAGGGCTGGTGTAATAATGTGCAGGGTCTAAACGGTAATTCTTAAGGCATGTCTTCCTAAAGTTTTCAAACACATCTGCGAGGAGGATGACGTCCGTTAGGAGATAGATGTCGTGGTAATCTCCGAGATTCTCACATTCAAAGGCATCCCACACTCGTTGCGCGTGCACGTAGTCATCGTCTGTGATATGCTCCTTTTTAAGCTTGCTGTAAAAGGCCTCCTTCGTCGGAATGGAGGTTTCATTGAAACGTTCGAAGGAATCCATGTACTCGTAGGGATAAACACCCTTTCGGAGTAAAAGGTCTCTTTTTGCTGGATCCGTTTCGTGTTGTTTTAAGATCTCGAAAGCTTCTGGTTTGATTGATGTGACAAGGCTATCGAGGCTTTGTTTCATAAACTGACAGCTGTCTATAAATCTAAGCTGACCCATAGAGAAAGAGATATATTTCTCCATTGTTGTGGGGATGCATTTAAGTTCAGAACCGACCTCTGCGATTTTCTGCATCAGATGGTGAGCATCATAGCCTTTCAAGTTGTGGAAGACAACCGGGATTGTTATCTTCTTTGGGTAGATTCTGAAGTAACTTCTGTTGCATGTGTTGTGGGCCGCCCCGCGATACCTGCCAGTGATGTGGCAGTGGTCTATTACTGCATCTCTGTAACATTCTCGCAGAAGAGGTCTGGCACAAAATCCACAGTCGTCCTCTGGTAACTCAATCTCTGGCTTTTTCTGCCTCTTTGCCCACTTACCGATTATATATCTTCCATTGTCATCTAGTGTTGTGTCTTTTAACCACTCTCCGTAACAACTGCGCTTGCTGCCAGGTGCCCTCGTGTGCCTGTGTACCTTGCCGCAGTACTCTCCTGTTTCTGGGTGAAAGAACTCAAACTCGTCCCTTGCATTGCGCACAATAAGAGTCTTACCACAGATATGGCAATCCGTGGCTTTGTTGAAGTCATCCCAATCAACGCCTGTCATTTGTAATGGTTCATTGTGCTCGAGAGCCTCACGTATCTCTACTTCAGCCCTCTGAATAGATGCAAGAAACTCACGAACAGGGTTCTCTCCTCGATAAATGTAGGGATGGCCAACCGCGCCATCTGATCTGACAGTAATGAAGGAAAACCCGCAGGGTTTGTGGACCTCAGTCTTTGTGGTGCTGCTTTGTTCCTTTGGGGGGATCCGCGCGTCTAGCTTTTCGATGAGGCTCTCACAGTCAGCATATATCACATAAGGAACCTTCATCTGTTTTTGATAATTCTTAAAGCGAAGGATGTTTTCACCTTCCTTGGGCATTTCGACTCTTGTTGGGCGGTTTGAGGCTCCTTTGCAATAGATTAGATGGTGTTCGAGAATTCTTTCTGATGAGAAGCCTTGCAAACATCTCACGCAGAAGTGTACATGATGGTTTCTAGAGTGTTGTTCGTGAAGAAGTCTGCTTAGACTCTTTACAAGGCAGTAATGGCTGATGGTTTCAAAGGTGTGAGGGTCTATCTTTGTAATGAGCATGACATTGATTCGTGGAATCTCCTCGCCTTCCATCTCACTGACGCGATATGTAACAACTTTGCTGTTCTGCCAGCCTAAAACGTTGATTGCAATGTTATTGAGCTTCTCAACTTTCGATATTTCATGCAGTGGTGTTGGTAATGAAATGCCTGTAAAGTCAAACCCATCGTCTATTGGGTATTTACTTGTCCTTTCCGGGTGCTCAGCGGCTGGGAAGCGTGCAGCCCTCATTACCCACCTAAGACAAGCATGATCTCTGTTTTTGATATTTATTAAGGCGTGTTTTACCTTTAGAGCTTGAGGAAGAGGGAAATAAGATCCACCTCTTATTGGCTCATATCGGGCAAAGTCAAGGAATACTTTGTCCATCCCTACAACTGTCCAACCCGACCCATTTACAACGATTTCAGTGACTTCTTCTCTTTTTCTATTTATATCAATGTCGAGTCTTCTCTTAACATCGTCCTCGTCAAAGATGTTGATGATTGCCGGCACCTTCTGTCTTAGATAAAAAGTCGCACGCTCAACACCTCTGTTCCCTTCTTTTATAAGTTTTATAATGATGCCGTAATTAAACTTTAAAGGGCCGAGTTGGTTTGACTCTGATCTGATCACTCTGAGAATTTCAGGTTCGATCATGTTATGAAAGATAAGATCTCTCACATGAAAATCTTCTGGAACATGCATTTTATAACAGTGAAGCCAGTCACGAAACCCGCGGTTCTGAAGTTCGAATGCAAGATTCACCATCGTGGTATATACAAAGGGTATACATTTCTTCAATTGGTAATACACGGACAGACCTAACGTGCACCATAGGGCTTGCCCTTATGAGTTTTGCGCTCTGTGTGAAGAAGGACGAAGCCTGAGTAGATATATAAGACTAGTTTCTGGGACACCCATTTTAAGGCCCCACAGACCCCTATGGAGCCTTAATTTAATGATTGACAAACCCCTGTTCCAGGGCCGACTGGCAGGAGGTCCTGGGGCAGGGGGGTGTCAATCATTAAATTAAGGCTCCATAGGGGTCTGTGGGGCCTTAAAATGGGTGTCTCAGAACTAGCCTAATATATCTACTGAATGTTAGAAATCAAGAGGAATTCCCATGGCGATGCAATGCATTGTAACTTGCAATACAGTGTATCAGGCTGGGTGTTAGACAAAATAAAATTAATCAACAAGTTCCATTGCTGCAAGATGAAAGATGCCGGTATAGAGTTTGTTTTCGAAGGTTAAAACTGAATGGATTTGATAGCGAAGCGGCGATTCATCAACGACTTGTGATCATCTCCTTGAGTTACCTATACACACTCACGACTGCTTCGCTTTGCTAGGAATCCCACACTCTTGGTCACGTCTTTTGATTCGCCTCAGTCCGCGTTTTAACTCAGCGCTCGTTCGCCCCCAAAATACGCCTGCTTTGCTGGCTGATAGGCAGCAGGTGTCGTTGACCCGTGATAGTCTCTACGAAAGCATGCGAGAAAACAATCTGGTATTTGTAGTGTTATGAAAGACACGGTGGCGTTAGGTCAATGCCATGTTTATTACTTCGATGACTACAACAAATAAATCAAGTGTCCCGTTTGCTCATTGCATTACCTAGTGTTTTACATTGTTTCATTGGGATAGAGCAAAAATCGCTCAATTTATTACATGTAAGATTATGCCAGTACCCAGGGTAGTTTTCCCATGATATAGCCTTTAATAAGAAGTTTGCTTTGGTTCTCAATTGTTCCGTTGTGTTTCTCAAATTGTGCACCAAGGCTCTGATTTGATTTCTAAACAGGTATGAAGGAGACAGATTTGTACAAGAGGTGCGTACAGACTATGTAGTGTGGAAAGAAAGGGGGAGGACAGATTACGGATACACTGCAACCATGAGTGAGGTACGAGAGGTGAACTTACAGCTGTCATAGTGAATCTTTTGATGTTACCAAAATTGCTTCAGCTGGGGTTTTGTGGACGCATTAATAGATTGCGTATCCCCTTGTGCACTTTGCCTGGTGTTTGACTATGGGGGAATCCAAATAGAATATCGGGGTAACCACACATTTTTCAGAGATAATTAAGTTTCAATCTGAAAAAATGATTGCCCGCTTGACTATCCCTCATAGTCTGGTACTCCAGTCTGGTTTCTCACATTTCTTCATGTCTTTTTTTGACAGGTTGGGTGTACAAAGGAAGCTCAGTCATGGAGAAAACTGACAGGGAATCGCTCTGGAGATATAACACACCTCTGGACACAAAATGTTTGTTTTAATACTGAGCACTCTTCGTATTATTTCTTTCAAAGAGACACTGTCCCGCCGAACTAAAAATGAAAATGTTGCTTTCCTTATTTCCACGTTATATTGCCAGTTGCCACCAAATATACCACTTAATTGTGTAAACATATTCTATAGAGAAAAACAGAAGCAGTAGTTTGGAGATAAAGTGCAGGATTGCAAGGATGGACGTGGATTACAGTTCATCAAATTTGATTTCGCGACAGGCGGTCAAGAAATCAAAAATTGCCATCTTGTGAAATTTTGACCTTTTTAGCCGCAATTTTGTATCTTTAGCCGGTTAACATTTCTCTGCTTTCATCCCTTTTGGCAATATGTTCTTCCTACTTCAAGATAATAAAGCAACTTTAAAGCAAGTCCTGGCCACCATAATCATAAAAACACGACATATCATCAAGGACACTGACCCTTTGTAACTAACATGGAAGCCTCTCTTTCCTACAGAACTATCAAAGCTGTTTTGAGCCAAGCGTAAGTGACAAGACATTTGATGGAAGCCAACCGTACGAGATTTTCAATTCATCAGGGATCACCCAGTTAGTGTTTCAAGGCTCCGGGTTATTTCGATTTCAACTCAAAATTGTTGGTGCTCATTTGAGGCAAGTGTTTTTTGTTTCCAAAATAGTACTTACGCGCGTTTTAGATGCCGTATCTAGCTCCCATTCGTCCAAAAAAATTATTTCACGTTTGACGTTAGTAAAAATACAGCCTCAATTGTCAATTTAACGCTATACCCAAATGACAGCAGGTTCAGCATCTTAAAGGTCTGTTTTACCTTAACTCTTCAACTCTCGAGAGTGCCAAAAGCCGGTAAAATTCACGACAAATCTCAAATTTCATGTTGTAAAATATTGAAAAACAAATGGTACCTTGCAAAAGTACTTCCAAAGAGGTGCCATTTGAATGGTCACACCGTAGGATTTCGTGCACAGACTCAAAAGTTAGAACTACATTACATGTCTCCATAATTGACTCTGGGAGTGAAAGGGTTTAAGAAATACCGTGCCTAACTAAAATCTTATTCAGACCCAGCAACACCAGTACTGCGCAGGTAACACCTCTGACGTACGGCGTTTAAACCAAAAGTGCTTTTCCCTGCAATTCATCTCTTTTTTTTAATTCAAAATTACTTTACTTCTTGCCTATTTTCTCTTTCGTAGCAAAGTAACTGTTATATTAGATGAACACTTTGGAAATATCTGCAAGGGCCAACGGACAATGCAAAAGCGTCGGATCCTGGTGGATCTAGTCAGTAAATTTGATATAAATACGAAAGAACTAATAAAGCAAGGCTGACTGTACAACTGGAATATATTAGAGCCGCTCTAATATATCCCGAGCTTTCACTTGAGTGTCGTAAAACCACCAAAGTAGTTACTCTGGCCAATTACAGCAGACGCATATGATGTAATGAACCAATCAGAACTCGTAGCAAATACATGTAGCCGGCGCCAAGCGCGGGAAAACGCGTGTGAGCAAGTCACGATTGGTTTTGGTTTTACTTCTGATTGGTTGAGAAAGCTGCGCAAGATTTTTTAGCCAATCACAAAGTGTAGCAATGCAAAACCAAAGCAATCGAAAAATTACTTTCGACACTCAATTGAAAACCACTCTATAGTTAAATTGGTAATGTTTTTCCTGGTGTTTTCACAGTTGCCTTGGATTTTCTTCCCTGTAGTTTTTGTGATCTCCGTGGATGTGGCGAGCAGTGATGAAGCGAAAGAATTCTTGCCACAGGTCGTTTCTGTTCTTGTGGTAATCCTTGGCAGTACTGTTCTACTCTACATCAGCTTTGCATGTTATACTAAAAAGACACTGGATCGACATCAGAATGACGAGGAGCAACAACAAAGGCTGCAGGAACTCAAGTAAGACTGACTGCGCTTGTTAACTGACAGTAATAATAAGGACGGATCATGAACAACAAAGGCTACAGGAACTCAAGTAAGACTGACTGCGCTTGTTAACTGATAGTAATAATAGGGACGGATCATGAACAACAAAGGCTGCAGGAACTCAAGTAAGACTGACTGCGCTTGTTAACTGACAGTAATAATAAGGACGGATCATGAACAACAAAGGTTGCAGGAACTCAAGTAAGACTGACTGCGCTTGTTAACTGATAGTAATAATAGGGACGGATCATGATCAACAAAGGCTGCAGGAACTCAAGTAAGATTAACTGCGCTTGTTAACTGATAGTAATAATAAGGACGGATCATGAACAACAAAAGCTGCAGGAACTCAAGTAAGACTAACTGCGCTTGTTAACTGATAGTAATAATAGGGACGGATCATGAACAACAAAGGCTGCAGGGACACAAGTAAGACTGACTGCGCTTGTTAACTGATAGTAATAATAAGGACGGATCATGAACAACAAAGGCTGCAGGAACTCAAGTAAGATTAACTGCGCTTGTTAACTGATAGTAATAATAGGGACGGATCATGAACAACAAAGGCTGCAGGAACTCAAGTAAGATTAACTGCGCTTGTTAACTGATAGTAATAATAAGGACGGATCATGAACAACAAAGGCTGCAGGAACTCAAGTAAGACTAACTGCGCTTGTTAACTGATAGTAATAATAGGGACGGATCATGATCAACAAAGGCTGCAGGAACTCAAGTAAGATTAACTGCGCTTGTTAACTGATAGTAATAATAAGGACGGATCATTAACAACAAAGGCTGCAGGAACTCAAGTAAGACTAACTGCGCTTGTTAACTGATAGTAATAATAGGGACGGATCATGAACAACAAAGGCTGCAGGAACTCAAGTAAGACTAACTGCGCTTATTAACTGATAGTAATAATAGGGACGGATCATGAACAACAAAGGCTGCAGGAACTCAAGTAAGATTAACTGCGCTTGTTAACTGATAGTAATAATAGGGACGGATCATGAACAACAAAGGCTGCAGGAACTCAAGTAAGATTAACTGCGCTTGTTAACTGATAGTAATAATAGGGACGGATCATGAACAACAAAGGCTGCAGGAACTCAAGTAAGATTAACTGCGCTTGTTAACTGATAGTAATAATAGGGACGGATCATGAACAACAAAGGCTGCAGGAACTCAAGTAAGATTAACTGCGCTTGTTAACTGATAGTAATAATAGGGACGGATCATGAACAACAAAGGCTGCAGGAACTCAAGTAAGACTAACTGCGCTTGTTAACTGATAGTAATAATAGGGACGGATCAAGAACAACAAAGGCTGCAGGAACTCAAGTAAGACTAACTGCGCTTGTTAACTGATAGTAATAATAAGGACGGATCATGAACAACAAAGGCTGCAGGAACTCAAGTAAGACTAACTGCGCTTGTTAACTGATAGTAATAATAAGGACGGATCATGAACAACAAAGGCTGCAGGAACTCAAGTAAGACTGACTGCGCTTGTTAACTGATAGTAATAATAGGGACGGATCATGAACAACAAAGGCTGCAGGAACTCAAGTAAGACTAACTGCGCTTGTTAACTGATAGTAATAATAAGGACGGATCATGAACAACAAAGGCTGGAGGAACTCAAGTAAGACTAACTGCGCTTGTTAACTGATAGTAATAATAGGGACGGATCATGAACAACAAAGGCTGCAGGAACTCAAGTAAGACTGACTGCGCTTGTTAACTGATAGTAATAATAAGGACGGATCATGAACAACAAAGGCTGGAGGAACTCAAGTAAGACTAACTGCGCTTGTTAACTGATAGTAATAATAGGGACGGATCATGAACAACAAAGGCTGCAGGAACTCAAGTAAGACTGACTGCGCTTGTTAACTGATAGTAATAATAAGGACGGATCATGAACAACAAAGGCTGCAGGAACTCAAGTAAGACTGACTGCGCTTGTTAACTGATAGTAATAATAAGGGCGGATCATGAACAACAAAGGCTGCAGGAACTCAAGTAAGACTAACTGCGCTTGTTAACTGATAGTAATAATAAGGACGGATCATGAACAACAAAGGCTGCAGGAACTCAAGTAAGACTAACTGCGCTTGTTAACTGATAGTAATAATAGGGACGGATCATGAACAACAAAGACTGCAGGAACTCAAGTAAGACTGACTGCGCTTGTTAACTGATAGTAATAATAAGGACGGATCATGAACAACAAAGGCTGGAGGAACTCAAGTAAGACTAACTGCGCTTGTTAACTGATAGTAATAATAGGGACGGATCATGAACAACAAAGGCTGCAGGAACTCAAGTAAGACTGACTGCGCTTGTTAACTGATAGTAATAATAAGGACGGATCATGAACAACAAAGGCTGCAGGAACTCAAGTAAGACTGACTGCGCTTGTTAACTGATAGTAATAATAAGGACGGATCATGAACAACAAAGGCTGCAGGAACTCAAGTAAGACTGACTGCGCTTGTTAACTGAAAGTAATAATAGGGACGGATCATGAACAACAAAGGCTGCAGGAACACAAGTAAGACTGACTGCGCTTGTTAACTGATAGTAATAATAAGGACGGATCATGAACAACAAAGGCTGCAGGAACTCAAGTAAGACTGACTGCGCTTGTAACTGAAAGTAACAATAAGGACGGATCATGAACAACAAAGGCTGCAGGAACTCAAGTAAGACTGACTGCGCTTGTTAACTGAAAGTAATAATGGGGACGGATCATGAACAACAAAGGGTGCAGGAACACAAGTAAGACTGACTGCGCTTGTTAACTGATAGTAATAATA
Organism: Dendrophyllia cribrosa; assembly: GCA_024195265.1. Classification (NCBI taxonomy): domain Eukaryota; kingdom Metazoa; phylum Cnidaria; class Anthozoa; order Scleractinia; family Dendrophylliidae; genus Dendrophyllia; species Dendrophyllia cribrosa. The sequence continues at coordinate 44,778,364 of JAJLRJ010000006.1, forward strand.
AGGACGGATCATGAACAACAAAGGCTGCAGGAACTCAAGTAAGACTGACTGCGCTTGTTAACTGAAAGTAATAATAAGGACGGATCATGAACAACAAAGGCTGCAGGAACTCAAGTAAGACTGACTGCGCTTGTAACTGAAAGTAACAATAAGGACGGATCATGAACAACAAAGGCTGCAGGAACTCAAGTAAGACTGACTGCGCTTGTTAACTGAAAGTAATAATGGGGACGGATCATGAACAACAAAGGGTGCAGGAACACAAGTAAGACTGACTGCGCTTGTTAACTGATAGTAATAATAAGGACGGATCATGAACAACAAAGGCTGCAGGAACTCAAGTAAGACTGACTGCGCTTGTTAACTGAAAGTAATAATAAGGACGGATCATGAACAACAAAGGCTGCAGGAACTCAAGTAAGACTAACTGCGCTTGTTAACTGATAGTAATAATAAGGACGGATCATGAACAACAAAGGCTGCAGGAACTCAAGTAAGACTGACTGCGCTTGTTAACTGATAGTAATAATAAGGACGGATCATGAACAACAAAGGCTGCAGGAACTCAAGTAAGACTGACTGCGCTTGTTAACTGAAAGTAATAATAGGGACGGATCATGAACAACAAAGGCTGCAGGAACACAAGTAAGACTGACTGCGCTTGTTAACTGATAGTAATAATAAGGACGGATCATGAACAACAAAGGCTGCAGGAACTCAAGTAAGACTGACTGCGCTTGTTAACTGAAAGTAATAATAAGGACGGATCATGAACAACAAAGGCTGCAGGAACTCAAGTAAGACTGACTGCGCTTGTTAACTGAAAGTACTAATAGGGACGGATCATGAACAACAAAGGCTGCAGGAACTCAAGTAAGACTAACTGCGCTTGTTAACTGATAGTAATAATAAGGACGGATCAAGAACAACAAAGGCTGCAGGAACTCAAGTAAGACTAACTGCGCTTGTTAACTGAAAGTACTAATAGGGACGGATCATGAACAACAAAGGCTGCAGGAACTCAAGTAAGACTAACTGCGCTTGTTAACTGATAGTAATAATAAGGACGGATCATGAACAACAAAGGCTACAGGAACTCAAGTAAGACTAACTGCGCTTGTTAACTGATAGTAAAAATAAGGACGGATCAAGAACAACAAAGGCTACAGGAACTCAAGTAAGACTGACTGCGCTTGTTAACTGAAAGTAATAATGGGAACGGATCAAGAACAACAAAGGCTGCAGGAACTCAAGTAAGACTAACTGCGCTTGTTAACTGAAAGTAATAATAGGGACGGATCATGAACAACAAAGGCTGCAGGAACTCAAGTAAGACTAACTGCGCTTGTTAACTGATAGTAATAATAAGCACGGATCATGAACACGAAAGGCTGCAGGAACTCAAGTAAAATTAACTGCGCTTGTTAACTGAAAGTAATATAAATAGGGACGGATCATGAACAACAAAGGCTGCAGGAACACAAGTAAGACTGACTGCGCTTGTTAACTGATAGTAATAATAAGGACGGATCATGAACAACAAAGGCTGCAGGAACTCAAGTAAGACTAACTGCGCTTGTTAACTGATAGTAATAATAAGGACGGATCAAGAACAACAAAGGCTGCAGGAACTCAAGTAAGACTAACTGCGCGTGTTAACTGAAAGTAATAATAAGGACGGATCATGAACAACAAAGGCTGCAGGAACTCAAGTAAGACTGACTGCGCTTGTTAACTGATAGTTATAATAAGGACGGATCATGAACAACAAAGGCTGCAGGAACTCAAGTAAGACTGACTGCGCTTCTTAACTGATAGTACTAATAGAGACGGATCATGAACAAGAAAGGCTGCAGGAACTCAAGTAAGACTGACTGCGCTTGTTAACTGATAGTAATAATAGGGACGGATCATGAACAACAAAGGCTGCAGGAACTCAAGTAAGACTAACTGCGCTTGTTAACTGATAGTAATAATAGGGACGGATCATGAGCAACAAAGGCTGCAGGGACACAAGTAAGACTGACTGCGCTTGTTAACTGATAGTAATAATAGGGACGGATCATGAACAACAAAGGCTGCAGGAACTCAAGTAAGACTGACTGCGCTTGTTAACTGATAGTAATAATAAGGACGGATCATGAACAACAAAGGCTGGAGGAACTCAAGTAAGACTAACTGCGCTTGTTAACTGATAGTAATAATAGGGACGGATCATGAACAACAAAGGCTGCAGGAACTCAAGTAAGACTGACTGCGCTTGTTAACTGATAGTAATAATAAGGACGGATCATGAACAACAAAGGCTGGAGGAACTCAAGTAAGACTAACTGCGCTTGTTAACTGATAGTAATAATAGGGACGGATCATGAACGACAAAGGCTGCAGGAACTCAAGTAAGACTGACTGCGCTTGTTAACTGATAGTAATAATAAGGACGGATCATGAACAACAAAGGCTGCAGGAACTCAAGTAAGACTGACTGCGCTTGTTAACTGATAGTAATAATAAGGACGGATCATGAACAACAAAGGCTGCAGGAACTCAAGTAAGACTAACTGCGCTTGTTAACTGATAGTAATAATAAGGACGGATCATGAACAACAAAGGCTGGAGGAACTCAAGTAAGACTAACTGCGCTTGTTAACTGATAGTAATAATAGGGACGGATCATGAACAACAAAGGCTGCAGGAACTCAAGTAAGACTGACTGCGCTTGTTAACTGATAGTAATAATAAGGACGGATCATGAACAACAAAGGCTGGAGGAACTCAAGTAAGACTAACTGCGCTTTTTAACTGATAGTAATAATAGGGACGGATCATGAACAACAAAGGCTGCAGGATCTCAAGTAAGACTGACTGCGCTTGTTAACTGATAGTAATAATAAGGACGGATCATGAACAACAAAGGCTGCAGGAACTCAAGTAAGACTGACTGCGCTTGTTAACTGACAGTAATAATAAGGACGGATCATGAACAACAAAGGCTGCAGGAACTCAAGTAAGACTGACTGCGCTTGTTAACTGATAGTAATAATAAGGACGGATCATGAACAACAAAGGCTGCAGGAACTCAAGTAAGACTGACTGCGCTTGTTAACTGATAGTAATAATAGGGACGGATCATGAACAACAAAGGCTGCAGGAACTCAAGTAAGACTGACTGCGCTTGTTAACTGATAGTAATAATAGGGACGGATCATGAACAACAAAGGCTGCAGGAACTCAAGTAAGACTGACTGCGCTTGTTAACTGATAGTAATAATAGAGACGGATCATGAACAACAAAGGCTGCAGGAACTCAAGTAAGACTGACTGCGCTTGTTAACTGATAGTAATAATAAGGACGGATCATGAACAAGAAAGGCTGCAGGAACTCAAGGAAGATTAACTGCGCTTGTTAACTGAAAGTAATATAAATAGGGACGGATCATGAACAACAAAGGCTGCAGGAACTCAAGTAAGACTGCAGGAACTCAAGTAAGACTGACTGGGCTTGTTAACTGAAAGTAATAATACGGACGGATCATGAACAACAAAGGCTGCAGGAACTCAAGTAAGACTGACTGCGCTTGTTAACTGAAAGCAATAATAGGGACGGATCATGAACAACAAAGGCTGCAGGAACTCAAGTAAGACTGACTGCGCTTGTTAACTGAAAGCAATAATAGGGACGGATCAAGAACAACAAAGGCTGCAGGAACTCAAGTAAGACTGACTGCGCTTGTTAACTGATAGTAATAATAAGGACGGATCATGAACAACAAAGGCTGCAGGAACTCAAGTAAGACTAACTGCGCTTGTTAACTGAAAGTAATAATAAGGACGGATCATGAACAACAAAGGCTGGAGGAACTCAAGTAAGACTAACTGCCCTTATTAACTGATAGTAATAATAGGGACGGATCATGAACAACAAAGGCTGCAGGAACTCAAGTAAGACTAACTGCGCTTGTTAACTGATAGTAATAATAGGGACGGATCATGAACAACAAAGGCTGCAGGAACTCAAGTAAGACTGACTGCGCTTGTTAACTGAAAGTAATAATAAGGACGGATCATGAACAACAAAGGCTGCAGGAACTCAAGTAAGACTAACTGCGCTTGTTAACTGATAGTAATAATAGGGACGGATCATGAACAACAAAGGCTGCAGGAACTCAAGTAAGACTGACTGCGTTTGTTAACTGATAGTAATAATAAGGACGGATCATGAACAACAAAGGCTGCAGGAACTCAAGTAAGACTAACTTCGCTTGTTAACTGATAGTAATAATAGGGACGGATCATGAACAACAAAGGCTGCAGGAACTCAAGTAAGACTGACTGCGCTTGTTAACTGAAAGTAATAATAGGGACGGATCATGAACAACAAAGGCTGCAGGAACTCAAGTAAGACTGACTGCGCTTGTTAACTGATAGCAATAATAGGGACGGATCATGAACAACAAAGGCTGCAGGAACTCAAGTAAGACTGACTGCGCTTGTTAACTGATAGCAATAATAGGGACGGATCATGAACAACAAAGGCTGCAGGAACTCAAGTAAGACTGACTGCGCTTGTTAACTGATAGCAATAATAGGGACGGATCATTCTGTTTTTGAGCGGAGGGTTGAGCAACTACCAGAAGAAATTCCTCCAAAGCTTTCGCAGAAGAGAATGTCTTTCAATTTCTTTCGGCACATTTTTTTCCTTGACTAAAGGCGCGTTTGTATGACCGTATTCCGGAATAAGAATACCGTATTTTCTCGATTAAACGCCGTTGTATGTAAATGTAAGCCCCTCAAACGTTTGTTTGTGGTATAATAAACTGAAGATTTAAGGGCAAGGTACACGGCTGCCAAGAAAAACGAATAATAACCCTTTCCTAAAAAATGGCGGGCGAGAAGAAACTGCTGATTCAAAGAAACGCCGGGTCCACTAGGCCAAGTTTAAAATAAACCCCGGTGGCGTTTAATTGAGAAAATACGGTAAACAGAATCGTCTTTGAGAATTGTTTGTTCATGTACACTTGCAGTGTGAATCTCTCAAAACATGCTTATAATACATCAATAGGAGATGTTTAGTTTTCTTGTGGCTCTCAAATCCCGAAAAACACGATTTTTTTTAACCATTAGGTATGTTTAAATTTTTATTCCCTGAATATCTTCAATCAGCCTATCAGTCACAGAATAGTGGTTGGTCGAAAACAATCATCATTCCCGTAATAGTTTGGGCATTCTGCGGTTTTATTATCTGCACTTTCTGTAACCTGTCATACGAAATGCTAGTCAAGAGGAGCTCCAAGATTCACAATTAGTCTTGACTTTTCATTTTTGCTTGATTGACTGAGCATTTAACAATTTTCAGTTTATTTACACATCTGTCATGGCTACTTGGATTTTTTCCCGAGTATATGTTCACCACAACGCTTCCATAGTTCATCTTCATTCTGACTGATACATTGCACGAGTTTTATGACTCAATTTATATATATATATATCTGTCTGAATTTTGGAAAAGGTACCTGCCATTTTTGTTATGTCACTTACTAAAATACTGTATTAGGACGGCAAATTGTTCTCAAATTGGACTCGGGTTGCAAACTGTGAGTAAAAACTGAAGATACAAGCAATTGCAAAAAGAGTTGAGACATTGTGTACTGTTGTGCATATTTCAAGGATACATTTTGAGTTTAAAGGGTTAGGGTTAGGATCAGGATTAGAATAGTTGTTCTAGTGATACAGCATTAGTGCAGTGTTTGCCCAGTATCGCTACAGAAGCAATAGCAGTGAAGTTCACTAATTACTAGCAGTCGTTTTACAGCATTCTAAACAAACAAACGAGATAAAAACAGAAACACACACACATATAATGCGATGCTATAAATAATTTGAACCTGATCTCACTAGAATAGTCAACTGATCTGATCTCGCCATAAGAAAAAAAGAGCTCATAGAACCTATTCTAAATTTATATTATTCTCAGAAGAAAGTTGAAATGAACAAGATCACTATTCTGACTCACGGCCGCTAACTATTCACTTTGGCGGTCGGAAGTTTAACATTCGCGGAGCGTAAGCTATATTCACGAAATTCGGATGGAAGGGCTATAGTCTTATAGAAAGTGTTTTGCTGAACTAGCGGCTCAACAGCTAAACAGCTAACAATTCCAAAGCGTGAAAAACATCCGCTGTCAACAGGACGTATGATGTTTGAGATTTAATTAGCCAAATCGCCGAGCAAAAAGTGTGAGTACCGATAAACCACATTCTTTTGCTAAAACACACACATTAAAACACACAGTGAAAATGCGTTTCTTTTACCAGAAAATTCAGCCAAGACGGCGTCTTTATGCCAAAGCTAGTAGGCTGCAATTAAAATTTGACAAATACTTCAGGCGAGAGAAGCGGTTTAAGATTTACATAAATCGTGTAACAACGCGCCAAAACTAACACGAAACATAGCGGTTCGGCTTGATGTAAAACCAAAACACCATAGTTATTTACTAATAGAGATATAACAAAATCAAGTACAGAGTCTAACTGCATAACATTAAAACACTTACGGAATTTTTGGGTTCACTTCGGTCCACCTTCCATTCCGCTTGCTGACAAAGGAACCATAATATGTTTTCTGACCCTTTTCAAAGTCACGCAAAGTAACGTGACGCCGCTTTTAAAAGCTACGATCTTCTACATTTCGTCTCGGGTAGAAGGATAAAAAGACGCTTCTTTCGCTGGAGACGAGCAATCTACTTTATTGCTGAGATTATTGCCCTTCCTGCCTCTTCGTTTTTATCGCAAGCTTCTCATACAGCAAAAAGAACGCAACAGATACCGCAATGAATTATGGGAAACTCCTGAGTTCAACGAACGGGGAATGCCATCCAACTGATTTTTCACAAAAATATATAAGTCTAAAAGCACCTCTTCAATTCCAAACTTCGGTCACAGCAAGGTGTCACAAATGGGCTGCAACTCACGATCATACAGTTTTTAGACAAGACGTGCTTTTAGACTCCGTCTGGATCGGCTTGCCTACCGACTGTGAACGGCCGCAAGAGTGCCAACATCAGCACTATTCGACAGTCGAAAAGCAAAACACCGCTCGTTTCTTTGAAAGGTGCTAGTGACTTACGAGTTTCCGGAATTAATGATGTCCTTCAACCACCAGACGGGCACAAATGTGGCGAACAAAGAAAATAAAATTGACTACAGGAGCTCAAAGCCAAATGTAAGCTTCGAGAGTGGCTTCAAGATCGATCGACCATCGTTACTTTCCCACTTTGATTTGAATATTACGACGTCATGGACACGTGATAATTCCTATGTAAAAGACTCTTTTCCAGATCTCTTCTGTAGTTAGCGCGAAAGTGGTTTCTGCTAACGTTAACAAGTTACAACTCAGGGCGTTATATTTACTTCAAAGTAAATACTTCGAAGCTTACTTAAAATACAGTGCATTTTAACTGTTTGTTCTCATTAACTCTTTCTGTAAACCGTTCAAAGCTTTCGTATGTGATGGTGTTTTTTTACGCGCTTGTTGTTTTAACTCCCTTTTTACTAAATTGAAAACGTTTTCTATGTAGAAGAACACCTGGAAATGCTTTCATATCATATCATTTATTTTAATTTATTTGAATACTATAATGTATTTTACCAAAGATTGTTCGTTGGGTGCCCCTGTACATTTGAAGTGACATCAAACCTTCAATTGCTACTTTTTGTGAGGTGCCTTTTCTTAAAATCAGACAGATATATATATATATATCGAGCGCAGTTAAAAAACTAATTTCTTTCGAAGGCATTGGTCTAGCACGAACAGGTTTTCTTTGAGAGCGTATTTAATATTCTCGTGTGTTGTTTCAGGAGCTTGTTTTCCTCGGTCCAGCAAGGAGACGGCGATGTTGGGTTGTCACATCGGCGCTCCACGAGTCATAATGTACGACGCTTCACCGGAACAGCCATGCTTTTGACCAACAAGCTACCGGACGAGTGCCTCGCGGAAGCCGACACTATCTTAGAATCGCGGGAACCTAGTAGCGTTTCTTTGAGATCCAGAAAGTCTTCTCATACCAGTAAATGACAAATTGCGTCATTTTGAAGACAGAGCGTCTTTCACTTGAGTGTCGTAAAAACAAAACCAAAGTAATTACTCTGGCCAATCACAACAGACGCTGACAATCCAATGAACCAATCAGAACTCATAGTAAATACATGTAGCCGGCGCCAAGCGCGGGAAAACGCGTGCGAGCAAGTCACGATTGGTTTTGGTTTTACTTCGGATTGGTTGAGAAAGTGGCGCCTAATATTTTAGCCAATCACAAAGCGTAGCAATTACAAAATTACTTTTGATACTCAATTGAAAACCACTCTAATGCCCCCAGAAAATATATTGTTTCTGGTTACCAGACCATTCCTCACCCCATCCTCTTATGTTTTTACTTCCACTATTGGCAAGTCAGTGTAGTTCAGCCTTTAGAATTGCTTTTCACAACACGGCCAAAGTGAGAAGGTTTAGAAATTCAAGAAGTTCAATTTTCTACAACCGTCGGAGTAAATTGGAAAATATTGTGCATTTCGTTTGACAAGTAACTTTAATTGACTTCACCTCTTCTTCACTTTAAGTTTATATATTGTCGTCCATTTAAGAACCTTGAAAACACTGTATATTAGATGTATATATACGTTTGTAACCGAAATTATTATAATTTTTTCTTAATATTAAATACTAATACAAATAAAGTTACCATGCCTTCTCGTGTATCTCTATCATAAATTTCATTTTTTCAGTAAAGAGAGAGCAACAGAGTTCATGCGTTTTTGGAGATTTGTGCGTTCTAAATCTAAAATTCCAAATGGTGATGACGTGTACAGTGTCCAGTTCCAGCCAGATGTCAGTAAAACGCGGGGTCGGGGCCGGGGTCGGGGTGGGATTAGGTCTAGGATTAGGTATGGGATTAGGCATAGTGTTAGGATTAGGTAATAGGATTATATTTAATCCCATACCTAATCCTAGACCTAATCCCACCCCGACCCCGGTCCCGACCCCGCGTTTTACTGACACCCGTTCCAGCCTATCTCCAACCTAAAAACAATGTTGTACTGTATCACCTTGACTAAGCGCCCTGTGCCCTAACGGAAATATGGGCCCCCTTACAAAAATAATCATGTCCTCTTTAAAACAGTCAGAAACTATTTGAAGGTCTGGGGTCATAAATAGCCTAAGTCGGATTTTGAAAATTTTCACTCTCATGATTGTTTTTTTAGACAAAAAGTTAAACTGCTGCATATCCCATGTTCTTGGGGAAAAATGGTTTTGACCTGACGGTCATATGGCATGCTTTGTAGCGTGGTGGATGTGAAAAGAGATAGAACACTTCAAATACAAATAGCGACCCTGTTTATATTAAAATAAAAAACATTGTAGAAAGATTTCGACTGCATGTGTAAACGTTGTGTCACTCTTTGCGAAGGAGCAAAAGTTTCCATTCCCCAGAGCTACCCAGGTGATGCGTGACTCGCTTCCGCCGAAAAAACAAAATTTTGCTTGTCCTATTTCCATGTTATATTGCTCAAAAAAATTCTGTAGAGTAAAACAGAAGAAGTTGTTTGGAGTGACGGAAGTGGATTACAGTTCATTGAAATTTGATTTCGTGACAGGCGGTCAAGAAATCAAAACTGTTTTTATTGTGGAATTTTGGTCTTTTTAAGCCGTCATTTTGTCTCTTCCGTAAATCTGTCTTTGTTTTCATCGCTTTTGGTGATTTTTTCTTCTTATTTCAATACAATAAAGCAATATCCTGGCCGTAATCATGAAAACAAGATATATCAGTCAAGACAGTGTTCCTTTATGAAAGCGGGTTGGGAAGAGTTCGAAAAGGAGCAGGTTGTCTCGGCAAACGCGGCCGGACCATCTTTTCATCAGAACCGATTTTGTGTCGCTACAGAAATTAAGGCGAATAATCTTTAAATAAATAAATGTCATGGTGATTTAGTCGTTTTCGGATCAAAACTGCCCCATATTAAAACTAAGGACCTTTGTTAAACAGCAAATGCTTGAAGAACATTTGAGAGGAAGATATCAAGTGAATTTTCAAAGAGAGAATAAACCATAATAAGAGTTTAGAGAGTTTCCCAAGACACAATGCGACAAACTTGAAAAAAATTAGCCCAATTTTTTCAAGTTGCAATCCATTTCCATCCTGGCCATCTGCAGCCCAAGACACTTGTTTTTACTCTTAGAGCCCTGGTAGAATAATTTTGAACAAAACTGAACCATTATTTTTGGTTTTCTACCGATATAAACATATGTTTTGGGCTTTCTGAAATGCGAACAAAAATCTTTTGGTTTGGAAAGACCTGGAAGTTTAAAATTGTGCTTTGAATAACAAAGCGTTCTCTTAGCTTGGCTGCTCGATAATCATCTACGAAAACACGCGAGAAAAAACATCTTACTCACTTGGGTTAGAGGTACTAAGTAAATTAGTGAAAATGGGTGAAATTTGTAAGCAGTCAGTCCTTCAGGATCGATTCAGGACCCAGTTTAGCGCTCCAGGAAAGAAGTGTCCATTATTCTATAAATAAAAACAAACATAACTGAAGTTTTCCCTATTTTATTTATTAGAACATTACTTAATCATTTGACATCAGCGCTTAACAGGCAAATTATTCCTACTTTAGGTTCTTTTTTCGATTGTTTTCTGAGAGTTCACGAATGTTTATAGTTCTTTATTATTGAACCAAGATGTATCCCATCATCTTGATGTTCTTCTCTCCGTTGTCTGGTGAATATTTAGCCACATTTCCACATGTGTTGGTGTCGTCCTGTGCTCCATCAGTACCAAACCCGATTTTGGAGTCACAAGAAATGCACTCGTTTTGGTCGTTACCAATGATACCGATTCTTGCTTTTGACCAGGCATCGTTGCCACTTATAGCGTTGAACCCTTCCTTGTTACAGTTGCGCTGCAAGGAGGCCTGTGAACCAATCAGATGCTTCTACGTGTTTCGACCCAGTGAGGTGGCGTGGTATTTGCCGTCAACGATCAGGGAGTACAGAGAGTTTGCGTTCTTGTTGATGACAACAAACCTTTTCTGATGGCCGATTCTCATACCGAGGCAGATCTTAGAGAACGGTGTGTTCCAGTAGGTCGGTAGCTTGGTCTCTTGTGTGTCAAAATCAGTCTGCCCTCCTGCAATGTTGTATGGATTTTTGTCGTTCCAAAGATGGGCATCATAATGGAAAGTTCTCTGAAATTAAGGATAAGAAAATGTACACATATCAGAAATTATAATTCAACACATTGATACACTGCCCAAATATGGTCAAAAAGTTATCGATATACGCTATGTTCACATGACGTATATCCAACGATGGCGGTAAATTTCGCATTTTGAAGGAAAATGAAAATGACCGCTGCCTCAGTGCACTTTCGTGTTTTTGGGAGAAAAATGCGTGAACTATTAGATAAAAACGGGAAAGGAACGAAAAAGAAAAGAGAAAAATTATTGATCACATGATTGGACAAAAAAGGCGCGAAATTTTCGCGTTGTCGCGGTTGCAGTGCAGTGTTTCTTGGCGAAGCTGAATGAAGGCTGATTCAAAGTCAACCGCTCGACAAGAAATGAATGAAGGAGCACAATTATCGGAAAATGCCTTTAGTAATCACTTCTGGAATATGACTAGACTTGATACTTCCTCGGAAAAGTTTCTGATCTTTGTTTTAAGCGAATTGACGCCACTACGGCTGTAGGAACTAAAACGAGCAAGTTTGTAAACAATAGCGATCGACTCAGCTCGTACTTCGATGTTTGAAAATTTAGTGCGCTGATGGAAAGGACTAAAACCCACATCAACTACAGGTAACGATGTTTTAACCGTTTCTTGTATCCTTTAGCTGTGAATTTTTGTGACATACTGTCCACGCTGCAGTTCTTTCAGATTTTTCGCCGCTATGTTTAGGTAGCCGTGTGTTTGTTCAGTTTGTTTTGATTCTGAATTGAACTTTTTAAGACACGAAACACTTGTAAGTAAGAAATTCTATGCCATTTTACTGTGTTTTTATTTGTGTAATCACTACTCTGTCTCGTTCTTTACGTAGACGAAAGCTCTCCGTAGAATCTCTCAAATTAATTTTAGCAGTCCGCAAACGTTTTGACATTCGCTGCTTGTTGTGTAATAAATGGCGCGAGGTAAAATATTGTTGTAAGCCTTTTATTTAATAAAAGGTTGTATATCTCAATGAATTTTTTCTCGAAACTGTGATTTGTTATCAATGTGTTGAATTATAAAAAAGTAATATAGTGTTCAAGCTTGCACAATATTGACAAAGGCGCCACTTTCATTCATGAACTGTGTGATGTTGCAAGTTTCGCGCGGTAAAACATATGTAAGCTTTTTTTAAAATAAAAGGTTTGTCGGCGATATTTTTTCTTCAAACTGTGCTTTGTCATCAATGTGTTGAATTATAAAACTATTATAGCGCTCAAGCTTGCGTGATATCACCTAATTTTAGCCGACTCGACCTACGGCCTTGTCGGCTAAGTATTAGGCGATATCACGCGCGCTTTCGCGCTATAATAGTTAAAGAGTGATAATCTGAAAGATAAACCTTATTGCCGTCAATCTTCATGGCCAACGTCCATCCTCCATCTCCGCATCCAAAGTTTCCAATGTGACAGTAAACAGGAATCTTTTGTGAACCAAACTTCAGCGTATAAGCTTGGCTTCTTGTCAACCTATTTGGGAAGGGAATCAGTCTTCTTAATCTTTGCCTGTAGACAGGCCTTCTGCTTGGGGATAGGGCGAAAAGGAAGGCCCTTAAAATAGCAGAAACATCAAGTGAAAAAAATATTTCATTCAAATGTAAATCGATGTAGGCTAAAGGTTTTTTAATTAGTACTCAGAAATAAGCTCAAAATCCTAGAAACAAAGCAGTGAGGATACATCCATTGATTTGGTAGGGGCTAGAAAATGGTTGTCTTTTGTACATTTGTAACTCGCCATCCCGCGGGGGTTTCTGAACCCCCCTCATTATGGTAAATTATAAACAATAACACATGTAATAACACATTGCAAGTTAAAAAACGTGAACAAAACACTTACGCCTTCTTTTCTGTGGACTTGGTCGGATTCCTTACGATTTTAGTGTAAACATGCATGTTGACGAAATTAAACAGTGCACGCAAAAGCGTCTAACTTTAGAGTCGTCATTGGACTAATAAAATAACATTTTGCAACTTTTGCTGGCTTCAAGTGTCAGTCTGAGTTGGAAATAAAGTTCTTTATGTGCCGAGTCGTGCATGGTTCAACACGAAAAGAATTCGTGGAGACAGACTGAATAACATGCATTCAGCCCTTTTTTTCTTCCTTTGTGTGGTTGGATGTCCTTGAATCGATAGCCTATCATGTTCAACAAAATACATTTCGAATGTATGTATGAACTCACTTGTGTTTCTCGTACAGTTCTTTGCAAGAAGAGGCGGGAACAACTGAAAAGGAAGTAACATAACGGTTAGATGTAAACAGTGTGGAATTCCCTCTGCTAGATTTTGACTGACACGTTAATAAAGTCATTATTATTATTATTATTATTATTATTATTATGGGATGAACTGCGCTGGTTTCCAAAACTTCATTTGAAATTACTCGAGGCACTTTACCTGAAGTGGAAGTTTTGCTCACCAGTGCAATGAGTTTTTCCAACTTCGTTTCCAAGTTCTGTGCAATGAGCTTTTCCAGCTTCGTTTCCAAGTTCTTTATGGCATCGCTGACATGCGAATCATGATTCACAGTCAGGTTACAATTACAAATTGCCGGCTTCTCGCAGGTTTTGGCGGGAAGAGATGTTTGGTTATTGGCCGACTTAGAAGCATTGACGCAATCCAAGGCGGATAGAGCGATTTTCGTATGACCTTGAAATGGAACGTGCGTACAGAGCCAAAACAACAAATGAACGCGAAAAGTAAACATTAGATTGGTTTATCGAACAGAGTCAAACGCGCGCGGATTTTGATTGGCTTGTCGAACATGCATCGTGTTGAATACAAGAAAAAAGTAATTTTCCGCTTTTTTCCGCAACTCGAGACAACAAAATGCCGAACTGGAGAGTACGTAAATACTCATGAAGGACTTTACAACTCTGGCGTAGCCTATCCCTTGCAAAAAAGGTACCAGATTTTGGCAGACTATGTAGTAAGTGGAAGTTTTGCAGTCAGTGCACGCGAAAACCGCGTATGCTACAATACCGCTCGAACAATTTACGAAAATTCATCGCGACCGGAGATTGTCAAGCTGGAGGAAGAGGGATACCACCAAAGAAAATGGAACCTTCGGGCTCTCCATCCTTCGGTGTAAACTCACTCCTGGTGAAATGACGAAGCACGAAAGACTACTTCCTTGGCTATTTAACGAGGAAGACCTCTGAAATAACCACACATACAAAAAAACACCATTTAATTTCCACCGACTTTCGAAAACACGCACAACACAGCACATTTGATCTTTTGTCCGAGAACTTTCTGAAAATCGTGCAATCAATATTCTGTTTGACGTCATTCTGTTTTCGACATTCCGATTGGTTTATCGAACAAGCGCATTTGCCATATTAGGGTTGTTTACGCGGGAAACGAAACGAGGCTTTTGTTTCGATCTGTTCAATCATTGGCGGATGAAACAAATCGCAAACACTCTCCGAACCGTTTTTCAAGGTCATGCGAAAATCGCTCTATCAGTATAACGATCAGTGCGAAACAAGCAAACGACGAGCGCATTTTAAGAGTGAACAACTTCTTTGGCCTTAGCTTCTCCGGTGACTCAGTGATGACTGACTCTCTTGTTATTGAAGTTGTTGTTAAATGAGCCTGGTTTTCACTAGCGCATCAGCATAAGCGGAAGGCATAAGAATTTGCGTCAATTGAAAACGAACGTTGATGTAAGCATGAAAGTCAACAACAAAATATGTTATCGTTCATCATAGACCTATATAAAGGTCTTCAATGGAAATTGTCTGGTTTTCTTTTTCTTCATTGAAATGTTTTTGTATGCGTACACGTGTATACATTAAAATATCGTGGTTTAAAATTGGCTGTGATTTTCAGGTTTGTACTTCTTTTGTTCAAAATCATGTTAATTAATGATAATAAATGACAGTCAAAAGAAGATACGAATACAAAAAAAAAAAATTCAAAAACAAAAAACAGCAATTGCTATCCATCTGAACGAGTTAATACAGTGTTTATTTCCCTTGTCCTTCTCTGCTTTTTTTCAAGCTTTAATTATTATAAATATTTTGTTGTTTTTATTTTTATATCTTTAAATTCTTTCACGTATTGAACCAGGTAGTTTTACGTCCTCAGCAAATCTTTCAGGACCTAGAACAAGTGCGATTTATTGGCCGAATACAGCTATTTCAATTAACGTTGTCGGATAAAAGCTCAAAGCTACAAGCCAAGATAGTTGGGAGCGGCGGTAAAGAAACGTTTTTCCCGTTCGTCGCATCGCTCATTCGCGCCGTTTCTTTTCGTTTCGCTGCTCCCAACTATCTGCATGCCTGGAACAGGCGTTCGGTTTACTCGTTCGGTCTTTACTTGTAGGCTAGTTTGAGCTTTGAGCTTTGAGCTTTGAGCTTTCACCCGACAACGTTAATTGAAATAGCTGTATATCATATCCCTTATGCATTTGCTATGTTTCGTTTACAAAAGCATAAGGCGAACAGAACTTTAAGCGCAAGTATTAGAAAGAGCAAAAATTTTGATCCTTATTCCTATACTCGTGCTTATGTCAGGCGCGTTTTCACGTGGATATCAGCCCTGTTATGCTGTGCTATGCTTCCGCTTAAGGCTGGTTTTCACTAGCGCATAAGCACAAGCATAAGCATAAGCATAATCGGCCGAAAAGCAAGTGAGAACGCCAGAACATAAGCATAAAGACATACGCAAGCGCAGTATGAACGAAATTCTCGATACCAGCTTTCCTCGGCTGTGAGATCCGAATCAAAGATGGCGGATGATTTGGTTGACTGCCTTGTGCTTATGCTTGTGCTTATTTCATCCCCGTTCTCACTTGACATAAATGTGACACAAGCATAGCATAAGCACAAGAAGAACGATCGTATGTCTTTATGCTTATGTTCTGGCGTTCTCACTTGCTTTTCGGCCGATTATGCTTATGCTTATGCTTGTGCTTATGCGCTAGTGAAAACCAGCCTTTATGCTTATGCTTATGACTCTGCGAGAAAACTTTTGTTGTCTTTAGGTGCGTGACCAAATTATTGTGCCAAGTTTATTCGTAACTTAATAAATCACCTAAAGATTCTTGAACATGTCAGACTTCTGTGTACACATTTGTTTTTAAGTTTTTGTGCTTTACAGATTTAAAAGTGTAACAACGGCTTATATTTATCAATTATTCGCGAGCGCGAAGGGCGAAGGGGAAGTAAATATTGGTGTTATTTACCGAAATGTATGAAAATCATAAGACATTTAAAATGTTTTACCCCTGTTCAACCCGTGAATACGCGCATACGTAACGAACAGGTTATCGGTAACGGAGACAGATATGTAAACGAGCACTCACTCGCTCCTTCCATCAGCTGTAACTCCTCTTTTGTCACGTAATGTTTTTTAAAAACTAGTAGTAATCATAGATTAAAAGAGTGCGATGATGATGTCGATTTACGCCCTGCTAAATGTTTTCGTTCACCCTTAGCCGCCAATTGAGAGTACAGTCAACTCGCAAACATTTTGCTTTTGTTGTTGTGATTCGAAAGAAACAGCGTTTCGCATTTGGAGAATTTAGTTTTATCGACTGAGTCGATAAGGTAAATTGACCACCGTAAAAAGATTCAAATAGCTGACGTTTCGAGCGCTAGCCCTTCGTCGGAGCGAATCCGACGAAGGGCTAGCGCTCGAAACGTCAGCTATTTGAATCTTTTTACGGTGGTCAATTTACCTTATCGACTCAGTCGATAAAACTAAATTCTCGTGTTTCATCCCCCCACCGACGCAGCACCACAGTTTCTCTAGAAACTAACCCCATTCATTTCGCATTTGGAGTCTTTGCAAAACTAAAACTGAACTGCAGACTTGAAATGGATTTTAATACGCGTTTTATTGGGGTGGGTTATGGTTATCAAACAGCAGTCAGACGGCTCGAGTTCAAATTTCGCCATGAACCTTTTTTTGGCGTTCTTCAAAAGTCGTTACGATTAATTTAAAAAAATATATATATCGAACCTTGTCAATATAAAAACATAAGCTTAACGCAATATCGCGTTACCATTTCTTATTCACAGGTTTGTTCTTAGGAGCCTTTGATTTTAGAAATGCTGAGAGTGCCTGAATTATTATTCACCTCGCTATGCATTAAATATAACGTCAGAAATCAGTGAAATGATTTTGGTGATAATAATTTCGTAAATTACATTACCCGCAACTGTGTGAGTTAATTTATTTTCTGTGGGTTCCTTTCTTCTTTTCTGATATAGAAATGGGGGAAGGGCCACAATTTTTGGGCCAAACCCCTTAAGCGAAATTCTGAAAACACAAAGCGGATGTGAAAGTGTAGCGTTGATTGCTATACTAATTTTTGTAGATAGGCCGAGCCTAACAGCGGAGCTCCCTGAACAGAAAGCCGATGATAAGCTTAACTAAGGTGAAAGGTCGGAAGCACAAGAATTAAAATTGACGACCGGGCTATTTTTCAATTTTAGCAATTCTCAAAAACAGTATTACGCGACCGTCTGCACAGTACATTTAGACCGTACAAAACTGAGTTCACAAAAACAACTTTTTCTCGGTCTAGAATAAGTAATGTGATTAATTTCCAAATAAAATACACCTGTTGCGTATAAAAATTGCCCGAGAAACTGATTTGGAAATAAAAATTGCAAACATAAGGCGACGCGAGTGAAGTTAGAACTATGACCCAAGTCTTGTTTTGTTTACATAAAATCGTTTTTCAACCTATGTAATAAATGAACAAACACATAAAAATGGACAACAAAATCTTCTTTTGAAAATTTTTATTTAAACATCGATTAGTTCATGTTTTAAAGCAAAACGCGTACCATTTATAACGCATCGACACCGAGCTGTCCTCGATGAAATTCAAGATATCAACTCGGCTGCTTGGAAATTCTTTAAAACTTCGCTTCTTCGGTTCTGAAATCTGAAGAAGAAATATTGCCCTGCATTGATAAAAACGTATGAAGTTCCTCGAAGCAAGAATTTATCACTGAAAGCTCTTCTTTTTCCACTATAACGGCTTCTGAGTATCCCTTAATTAGAATCCCTGTCTTGAGTAGCAAACCGCGAAAAAATGCAGGGAAAAACGACCTCGCAAACGGTTTTCTCCGCTAAACACAACAAGAGTGTTTACTGCAGCTGAAGTGACATCGGCCGTGTAGCCGCGCGAAAAACAAAGCCAAAGATCCCAGATGTTGCGTGACGTCATACGCGCATGTTTTGCGACGTCATACGCGCCCGCGGGCTAGCCCTCCACAACGCACGGACAGACGGACACTCGCACGGACGCGCCCGCGAAACATTCCGCTAGCCATGACCATGAAAAATGACGGGCATAGGTTCTATGAGTATGGAGCTCCGCGAGCGAGCCTTCGGCCCGCGAGAGCTCCGCTACTAGATGTAATCAGAGATTAAGAGTGCGTTCGACATATTTGTTAACAGCTGAATTGATAAGAAGCAGTATGGATGCCTCCTTTATGTGCACCGCCACTTGAAAGTGCAATGAAATTGCAAACATTTTGCTTTGAGTGTTGAATGTTGTTGTGATACGGAAGAAACAGCATAACAGCTGCGTTAACTTTTTATAGTGACTTATTCCGGTTCGCATTTACATACAATGCAAATGCACCTAATTGCAATAACGTTGTCATAGAAAAATGAAAAATGTAAAAACGAAAAAATGAAAAAAGGCCAATAGAGCGTTTTCACTCAGTCCCGTGGGACTCAAATGACAAAGGCCATGGCAGCCATGTTGGTGTTCCTAACAAAGGAAGTTAATTAAAATTCTTTTGTACGGGAACACCAATATGGCGGCTATGACGTCAAGTGAAAACGCTCTATAGGAATTAATTAGACATACAAAGTACATTCTCGCCGGATTTTAATGATTCTCAAAGCATGCATAAGAACTATGTTTAAGAACAGGTTTTGCACTTTTCCTTTTTCGTAGTGCAACTGTGCACATGTAACAGTTATTCTCAGAGAATGACATCAACCGGGTAGCAACATATTTCCAACATGGACGGTTACCATATGATTTCAACTTTTACCTAGGAAAATTTTAAATAACTATAACCGCCCACGCTTAATCGTGCGGCGTGCCGCTGTGATAATTAAGCTAAGGGACGGACCATTTCATTCCGAGTGTGAATTTTTTTTTCGGCATCACTATTTGCAAGAATTTTTTTTACCAAAATGTATGAATTGTTTTTCACGTGCTTTCATGTTTTCTCTTAAATTCCTTCTGCAGGAATTTATTTTTGGTAATTGCCCAACCCCCCACCCCCCACCCCCCCCCCCCCCCCCCCACAAAAATTAAATGGTCCGTCCCTAATTAATTCCTATTTGGCTTTTTTCATTTATTGCAATTAGGTGTATACACCTAATTGCAATAACGTTGTCATAGAAAAATGAAAAATGAAAAAAGCCACTGAATAGGAGTTAATTAGCTTAATCATCACAGCGACACGCGGTTACACGTTTCAACTTTTACCTGAGTTAATTCAAAATAACAATAGCCGCGGCACGATTAAGCGTGCAGCGGCTATTATTAATTTAAACTAAGCGTGCAGCGGCTATTGTTATTTGAGGTTTACCTTGGTAAAAGTTGAAATCATACACCGAATGCAAATATGGCCGCCAGGCAATTTTTTGTTTGGCCAAGTTTTCAGAGAAATTAATGACATCACGTAAACAAGTGCTGCTAAGTGTATCATCTTGCAAAGTTTGAGTGTTTTTGGTTTAACGGTTGCAAAGTTATGGCTCACTGAATTTTAAGCATTTGTATGAGAAAAGAGATTCTATCCTGACTAGCCTCGCTTTCACGTTTTTCCCAAAATTTGATTGCCTATAACTTCTCCTAAAATAAGAATCTAACCTTGAAAATGCACACAATGACTTATTTTGACCTGATCTTTATCATTATTCAATTGCTTTTCTTTTCTTGAGAACCTGTCCAAACAAAAAATTGTTGGGCGGCCATATTTGCATTCGGTCCATATGGTAATCGTCTATGTTGGAAATATGTTGCTACCCGGTTGATGTCATTCTCTGATAGAGAATAACTGTTACATGTGCATAGTTGCACTATAAGAAAGGAAAAGTGCAAAAACCTGTTCTTAAACATAGTTCTTGTGCATGCTTTGGAATTGTTAAAATCCGGCGAGAATGTACTTTGTTTGTCTAATAAATTCCTATTGGCCTTTTTTCATTTTTCGTTTTTACATTTTTTATTTTTCTATGACAACGTTATTGCAATAGGCCATTTCCGAGTTGCCATTAGCCTCTCCATCAAAGCGAGGCTAGGTGCGAAAATGAGTTTTCATTCACATGCAAATAAAACCTCTGAAATGGCCTATTAGGTGTATCTGGAAAATTCGACTAAAGGCATAAGCGAATGACATTGAATATTTGACAAACAGCAGCATGGATGTAATAAAGATGATGTGATTCAAACATAAGCTTGCACGATTTTCAATAAATCTGAGCAAAATCATAAACAAATCGAATTTTATTTTGTAAAATAATATAAGATATAAAAGCAAACAAAGGAACATCGTGTTGCAGCCGTCTATATTTAAATACCTGGAACAACAACAGCGAGCAAGAACATGCGGGAAGGCATAATGCACATGTCATCGGCTTGCCCCTGGGGTAGGACCCCGGACCAACCAGGGGGATTGTGAAATGGTTGGAGCAAAGTTGAGAATTTTCCCCAGGGGTGAAGGAATCTAACAAGACAAAGTCCCCTGTGTCAAGTGCATCTCAACGAAAAATCCCCCTGATATCCACCTCATATAAGCGGCATAGAGGTGATAGAGAGGGATAATCGTTTGATTGATTTGATAGTTTGGAGATCAAATTTTAAGCATTCATTTTGAGGCTTGGAGAAGCAACATATAAATATCTTTATTACAAAAAATCAATACAATGGAAGATGAAGTATGGTATCACGGAGAGCATCAGAAGTCCATTCTGAGAGCATATGTTAACATAATTACATTACTCATGATGCTTTACAAATAGTCTCAATGCCAACCATTATTAATAGTATTATTAAGTTATTCATTGCATTTATGTAGTTATTGAATTTATCAGCGATATCATATTTCTTTTTCGGCAACAGGAACAGGAACAGGAACAGTACTTTTCCATATGATAACCAGACTTTAACAATCAAGCAACGCGCAAGTGCCAGAATATACTATGCTGGGCATGTTTTATCGCTGTTTTTGCGATTTCTCACGAGAACGAAATCATTTGATTGTTGGACTATGGAACACTTATTTCATTTGTTTAATTAATTTGTTATTTCACCGTCGCTTTAACCCCAACCCCCACTCCCCCTCCCCTCCCTAGCTTTTGTTCAGTAGTTCTTTAATATCAAAACATATCATGTTTGCCAGAGTAAAAAGATATTCATACACCGAATACAAATATGGCCGTCGAGCAATTTTTCGTTCGGCCAAGATTTCAGAGAAATTAATGATATCACGTAAACAAGTGCTGCTAAGTGTATCATCTTGCAAAGTTTGAGTGTTTTTGGTTTAACGGTTGCAAAGTTATGGCTCACTGAAATTTTAAGCATTTGTATGAGAAAAGACATTCTATCCTGACTAGCCTCGCTTTCATGTTTTTTCCCAAAATTTGATTGCCTATGACTTCTCCTAAAATAAGAATATGGCCTTAAAAATGCACACAATGACTTATTTTGACTTGATCTTTATCATTATTCAATTGCTTTTTTTTTTCTTGAGAACCTGTCCAAACAACAAAGCGGGGTCGCTATGTACTCGCCGCCAATTGAATGAACACATTGTTTCGTAGTTATTACGTAGTTTAGCCGCAAGCAGTACCAGAGTAAACGCCTGAAGCAGACAAAACCCACTGTACGCAGAAACCGAATGCAAAAACGTCCCTCAAGACATGTATTTTGCACATATATCCATGAATAAATCACGAGTACTATTGACAAGCATCACAATAAATTCCCCGTTTTGCCACACGTGATTTTACAAAATTTCGAATTCCCCCACCCCTTTCCTTCGAACTCAAAACAATGTGGCGAATTTTCCCCTGCCCAGGGGCAGAGAAGCAGTTTTATCCCCTTGTATTCCCCGATATATTCCCCTGGTTGGCCCGGGGTCCTACCCCAGGGGCAAGCCGATGACATGTGCATAAGTCACGGGGAGGATTGTTGGATCCAAACAGAAAAGAAATTGCAGCCAACCATAATTTATTTCACTTGCCGTATGACAGAGACCAGTGAATTGTCTAGAGAATGACGGCGTTCGTAAACGGCCTAGTCACCCTGAAATGTTCGTGGTCGATTTTGTCGTCAAACCTCTGCCAGGCTTCATTTCACTTGCTACAGTGATAAAATCAGTCAATTCGCAACTTTTTTTCCGGCCGTTGGAAAGCGTGCTTTTATGCGCCTCTACGATCAACGGCAAGCATGACAGCGAGGCCAAAGTAGATACCAGTTCCCGCCCCGTGAATTTGCCCCGAAAAGAACAAAAGAATCTTGAAGTTCCGAGGGGCTAAATTGGCGTCGAAACAGAGAAAAAGCTGAATTCAATCCGGCTACTACACAGGACGCCCAACATGACATTAGGATAGCGTTCACGTTCTCGTTCCTCGAACGCAATTAGATCACGAGATTTGTAATCGGAACTTCCAACTGATATTCTTAATTTTAGAGGATTGTTGAGGAACATACAAATCTGTGCAAGCGTCATGTGAAGATCTGCGAAATGAAATGTATTTACACAGCTGGATTAGTTAGCGGGAATAAATAAACGTTTTTAGTACAAAAGGGTGTAATTTCACTGTTGAGGAATCTAATTTTTCGCAATTGTCCCATTGATCCAAACAGCATCAAATCGTGTGTAATTCTTTTCTTGGTACTGATCAAAACCTATACGCTTAAATTTGTTATGAAATGCAAATTTAATATGTAAATCTATTTATTTATGGTTTGGAGAAAAAAACAAAATGAAAATAAAGCGTAAAGGAATGTGAATGGCCTGCAGGGAGACTTAAATAGAGGTTGGAAGAGGACACAATTTGTTATTTCAGTAACCTGCAAGTTCGTCTTTAAAAGCTGTTACCTTCAGGATCTAGTTCAGTACCCCATAAAACAAACATTGTTTATTTTTTTTCCATTTTATAGATCTACACCTTAAAAGTAATGATCCAAATATTAGAAGGATAGTGCTGAACGGCAATGCACGATGGAATGTAAACTTTTTTCATTGTTTCAACTAGTGATCTCATTTTTCTAGACTCAAAAACCGCTAAAAAGTTAAGGTTCAAGGTGCATTAAGGCCAATTTTTTTAAGGTTTAAAGTAATTTGAGACCCAATCGCACAACATGCAAGTTTTAAAAGATATTGTATTTGGGGAACTTCATCAAAGAAGCAAAATTATTAGCTATTATCCTCTTCTATTCTGATTGGTTAAGCACGAACATTTCCTAAAATTTATTTGACGCAAATGGATTTTCTTTATTTTTATAATGAAATATAATTATGAACCATCAGATCCTCCTCTATTCTTGGAACCAAAGATATTCTATGTGGGAAAGAGCCAATGCCGCAGAACAATGAAGTTTATTATAGGAGTCTTATGTGGAGCATTACTTAATCATTTAACATGAGCACTTGACAGCATGCAGACAAATTATTTTTGCTTTAAGGTGGTCAGACACGAGGGGTCATGTAGCAGGGACATGTTGCAGCGACATGTAGCAGCGACAAAAATTTGTGTAGTACACACTGAGGGACATGTAGCAGGGACGTGCGGCGGGGACATGTAGCAGGGACAAAATCATAGCGTTTGCACACACATGAAAATGTTGCGAGGGCATGTCTCAGGGACATGTTGCAGCGACACGTCCCCTCGAGTGAACTGATACTTTCATAATTGTGCAACACCATTTTTGGGGACATTTTGTCCCCGCGACATGTCCGCCACGGAGTTCAACTTGTTGAACTTCATGGGACACGTCGCGGGGACAAAATGTCCCCAAAATTGGTGTTGCACAATTGTGAAAGTATCAGTTCACACGAGGGGACGTGTCGCTGCAACATGTCCCTGAGACATACATACATACATACATACATACATACATAAACTTTATTTTTTCTCGAATACAACAACATTTTCATGTGTGTTCAAGCGCTATGATTTTGTCCCTGCTACATGTCCCCGCTGCACGTCCCTGCTACATGTCCCTCAGTATGTACTACACAAATTTTTCTCGCTGCTGCATGTCACAGCGACATGTCCCTGCTGCATGACCCCTCGTGTCTGACCACCTTTAGATCCCTTATCGCGCCGCATTTTTTTAATTTTTTTTTGCTGAGCGAAAACCTAAGCAACTAACCAAATTGCACATTCGGTAACTAAATAAACAAAATCGCTCTTTCGAAAATCTATATTTTGCGATGTTTATGGAATATTTATAGTTGTTTATTATTGAACTAAGATGTATCCCGTGGTCTTGATGTGCTTTTGTCTGTTGTCTGGTGAACTGAATGGAGCTTCATTTCCACATGTATTGGTGTCGTCATGGAGACCTCCAGTACCAAACCCGATTCTGGAGTCACAAGAAATGCAGTCGTTTCCCTCGTTACCAAGGATACCGATTCTTGCTTTGGAGTGGGACCTGTCGCCACTCACGGCGTTGAACCCTTCCTTGTTACAGTTAGTTTGCAGGGTGGCCTGTGAACCAATCAGATGCTTCCACGTGTTACGACCCAGTGACGTGGCGCGGTATTGCCCGTCAGCAATCAGGGAGTACAGAGAGTTTGCGTTCTTGTTGATGACAACAAACTTTTTCTCGTGGCCGATCCTCATACCGAGGCAGATCTTGGAGAACGGTGTGTTCCAGTAGGTCGGTAGCTTGGTCTCTTGTGTGTCAAAATCAGTCTGTCCTCCTGCAATGTTGTATGAATTTGTGTCGTTCCAAAGATGAGCATCATAGTGAAACGTTTTCTGTATTTAAGAATAAGAAAATTAATATCTATTTCGCAAACAGTGATAGCAAACGAAAAAATGTTTACCTTCGTTCCGTCAATCTTCATGGCGAGCGTCCATCCTCCATCTCCACATCCAAAGTTTCCCATGTGACAGTAAACAGGAATCTTTTGTGAACCAAACTTCAGCGTATACACTTGGCTTGTTGTCAAACTGTTTGGGAAGAAAATCATAAAAAAATGATCTTCTTTCTCTGTAAACCGGCGTCGCGGAATAAACAAATTATTTCATACAAATATAATATATAAAATTTGTTACTATTCACCCCGCTCTTTACACCCCTCCCTCAATAATAGCAAATCGTGAATGAATAACACATTGTATGTCGAAAACAACAACTTATATGGGATGTTTTTTTTTGTGAATGATCAAATTCGTAACGATTTTATTGTAATCATGCATGCTTCTACGAGTTTCCAACTTAAGATAAAAGAGGCTTTTCATATTCATAGAGAAAAACCGTCTTTGAATCAACAATTATATCATGTAAATTTGAAACTATCCTTATAATTCTCACATTGCCACGCTTTTATTTACATTGTTGTTACTAGCATAATTAACATTTGTTCCCACTTATATATTCACTGTCAACGCTTTGTACATTACTTATTAACTGAAGATGACAGAAGTTGCTGTCGAAACATGTTTTTCAATCTAAAACGTTTTGTCGTTTTTCTTAAAATTAAAGCATGTTGAAACCAATGTACCATAAACATGGTATAGTAAAACGCCACTTAAATTTTTGACTTTCTTATTTTACTTTCACTTTTGGGGACTTTTTTTCCTATTTCAAGATAGTAAAATGAGATAAAAGCAAGCTCCTGGTCAAGCAACCGGGACAGTGTCCCTTCAAGGTCGTCAAATAAGCAACTAATACAATTCTTTATGTCACTGATTCCAGTGCCATCAGACGACCCAGATGTTTTTTTTAACTTCAGAGGCTTGAATGATCACCTATGTTCAGGCTTGAATTCTTTTACAGATCTAACAAATTATGTAAATGTTGCGATTTTTGGTTTCATGCTGGCAATATTTACAAATGTTATGTGTTTTCGCCTTCCGTGTTCCCTCTATCGAGATTGCGAATTTTCCGGTTTCAGCTCAAATCTCTGACGGCCCATAAATCGAATACCGTGACTCAAACGTGAACGACTAATTTAACGTTAAGGTGCATCAAAATACCTTTCGAATGCATGTATGAACTTACGTGTGTTTCTCGTACAGTTCCTTACATGAAGAGGCGAGAACAGCTGGACTAGCTGTAAAGAAGATAAAATTCCGGTTAGATGGAAATATGAGATCAAAACTTCATGCATTTAAAATTACTTTCAAGACACTTTACCTGGAGTAGAAGTTTTGTTCGCCAGTTCAATGAGTTTGTCCAGCTTCGTTTCCAAGTTCTGTGCAATGAGTTTTATCAGCTTCGTTTCCAAGTTCTTTACGGCGTCGCTGGCATGTGAATCTTGATTCACAGTCAGGTTACAATTACAAATTGTGGGCTTCTCGCAGGTTTTGGCGGGAGGAGCTGTTTCGTTATTGGTCGAGTTGGCGCAATTCACTGCAACTATCAATATAACAATCAGTGCGAAGAAAACAAACGACGAGCGCATTTTAAGAATGAATAACTTGTTTGGTTTGGCTTCTCTTGTGACTTAGCGATGACTGACTCTTTGGTCTCACGCGCAGCCGTTATTTATGTCGGAGCGTTGATGCACAACGATCCAAATAGTGGATGCGCAGGAGAATGCTAGCGCTTACAGGAAGTTTTCACAGGCGACATATTAAACCACAAGCGGAATCAGGTTACAATTACAAATTGCCGGCTTCTCGGAGGTTTTGGCGGGGGGAGTTGTTTCGTTATTGGCCGAGTTGGCGCAATTCACTGCAACTATCAAAATAACAATCAGTGCGAAGAAAACAAACGACGAGCGCATTTTGAGAATGAACAACTTGTTTGGTTTAGCTTCTCTTGTGACTCAGCAATCGTCGACTCTTTAGTCTCACACGCAGCCGTTATTTATGTCGGAGCGTTGCGCAAATAGGGGCTGCGTAAATAGGGGCTGCGCAGGAGACCGTTAGTGCTTACAGGAAGTTTTCACAGGCGACATATTAAATCACAAGCGGAAGAGGAAAAATATGCGTCAAGTGAAAACGAACTTTGACATATAAATGTAAAAAGTAATAGTCAAGTGAGGCCTTAAAGTGCACATGAAGTGAAATTTCACTACCGTTTTGTTTTAGGGTTTTATGTTGTTTATATCACCTTTATTTCATTTTCAGTCGTTTTCCTTTTTTGTGCGAAGAGGATCCACTATTTTTAGTGGTTCGAAAACTCCCGCCGGGGCCTGAAATTTGCGACATTTCGCAGCCAAAAAGGTACAAACAATGTATTTGTGACTTCTTCGTGTATTCGATCACAACAAAACCTGGCGGAGAAGGGAACGAAACGGCAGCGTAAAATAAACGTCGCTTTCAAACATATTTAATCGAAAGAATCCTTCCACAAGTTGCCAAAACTCCACCGTAAAACAAGTGACGCGCTCAGTTGTAAACTCACTAATGACGTCACTAGAACCCAGGTCCTTGTCTAATATGCCCAACTTGCGTCGCTTGATAAAATATGTTCCGGCCACTTCAAGTGACTTATTTAACCATCAAAATAATGCTTTAAACACCTGTTTTCAGATTATCGAAAAATAGGTAGTGAAATTTCTCTTCACGGTGCACTTTAAGCTAATGTATCCCAGCCCAAAAAAGCCTGAAAAAAAAATTCATGGCTTTTCAACGGGAATTGAACCCGTGACCTTCGCGTCATCGGTGCATGCGATGCTCTACCAATTGAGCTACCTAAACCACATATTGGGAGAAGGTATATTGCTCCCAACACGAACAGCACCAGGTAGCTTTATACATGTACGGCCTCGGCAAATCTTTCACCACAATTTACTCACGAAATATTTTCCCAGTTAAATCGAATTCTATCATATTTTTGGTAAATAATAGCTGTAACGTTTCGCAAAGTTTTATAGCCATCGCTTGAGGGACGAAAAAGTTATGATGCAAAGTTTGTCATGGATGAGTGCGCCCGAAATAACAACGGAGCCACCTTAAGCGGACGTATTAGAAAGAGGAAAAGTTTTAATCCTTATCCTAATCCGAATCTGAGCCGTTACTGCGTTAATGCCTTTGTTAATCCCCATTTAACACATTCTAAAAGCAAAGGGATATTCTAATGGGGCGAAATTCTGGCAAAAAGTCCCAATTTATGTCCTTATTTTGCCAAACGTCTACTTTTTGGATTTTTTTTGGCAAAATTTGTGTTACTATTAGCAAATCTTGCCATATTCTAGCTTTGGTTGGCAAAATCTTTCAAATATTGGTATATATTGCCATCATTTTTTTGGCTTTCTAAAATATTGAAAAAAGCGCAGTAAAAAACTGTTTTAAAACTGTGAAATATATAACCAGTAATTTTCACTCATATTACACTTATAGACTGAAATAAATTAGCGGCAGAAATTTCCGAGGCTTTTTGCTTCAGTGAGTAAAATAACGGTGGAAATTTCCGCAAGTCTTTCGTGTCAGTGAGTAAAATGTCGGTGGAATGTTTAGCGTCTCTATCAACAAAGAACTCCTTCAACTGAAGTTAAACTTGCTTTTAAACACTATCGGATTTTATTAACTCTTATTCCTCGCGAAGCGAGGGCCGAAGGCCGAGCGTGGCGAGGTTAATAAATTTGTCGTCCCTCGGGAGCTGAGCCGCGTGAATTCGAGCGAAAAATATATTTATATCCCTTCTTCAGTGTTTTAACCCTTCTTCAGACAGGTTTATTTAACAGTTATTCACCGAACGCGAAGGCAAATACTGATAAATATTTACCGACCGAGATGAAGTTGAAGTAAATATTCACCAATATTAAAAATATTTGCTTAACCTGAGGTAAAGAAATGTTTTGTAGTTAAACATATATAAAAGAAATTGAAAAATGAGAAAAATAGTTTTTACTTATGTTATATCTTTAGAAATGTTACCTCCGCTTACAGCAGAGGTATTTACATATATTCCCCGCGCTATATTGAGCTGAATGTTATCGAAATATAACTTCTGAATAAGATTGTTTTCACTCACGTGTCAAAAATCTTGACAACCGTTGCTACGCCGCCATGTTGGTGGACCAAAGTGTAAACAAACCCGAGTCGCGTCTTCTTAATTATACGGGTACTGTGATCAGTTGTTTGATGCGGCAAAAGCGGTCGAGATAGGGGTATCTATTTCGTTTGAGTATGTTCTGCAGTTATGAATCAAAGCAAAGAAACCGACAAATTGCCACAGGAGAGACGATCGTGATGGATATATTGTTAACTGAGTTTCATTAATACTCGGGAACGACAGAAAACGAACCAGATAAAAGTAGACTACGAGTAGTCCCTCCTTTTTCCTCAGGGATTGTAGAGCGAGCGAAACGCGAGCGCGCGTGAAAATCACCCTACGCGAGAAAGGCGAGAAAGATAAAAGAAACGTCGAACAAGCGTCGCAGCGAGAACTGAGAGAGGAACTAAATGAACCCGGAGGGCAAATGTCTGATATTATGTTCGAGAACGAATCTCCAAAAGCAAAAAGGCCCCCCAAGAATATTTCATGCCTTGCCCTACTGAAATATTTCAGTCGCCTTTTCTTTTAGGTAAATTCGACCAAAACATTCTCGGCTGTTGTTTGCGCTCGTGCGATTTCCGTTTTTTAACATGGCTTCGATCTAAAACTCTCCGATGAAGTCTACGATAGTTAAACGAAGTATGTAAGAGAAATAAAGAACTTTTGCAGCCTATAGTTCGCAAGTCAGTGCTGCCCACTGGCTATCTTTCAAACTATTGAATAGCTATTTGAATCTTTTTACGGTGGTCAATTTACCTTATCGACTCAGTCGATAAAAGTAAATTCTCGTGTTTCATCCCCCCACCGACGCAGCACCACAGTTTCTCTAGAAACTAACCCCATTCATTTATCTTTCAAACTGATCGTTAAAAATTCTCCACTCGCATGTACACAACTTGTGTACATGACTGAGTTTATCATTTAGTGTTGTCTATGCTTCTTGGTCAGTTCCAAACGAACACTTATAATTTGAACAGGATTCTGCCTACCCACCCTTACAACCTAGGCAATGAGCAGACGAAACTGTTCCTTCTCTTTACGTGTTGATTAAAATCGAGATTTTGAGTCATTCATATATGCTTCGGTATACGCTGAAAATGTCTCACCAGCTGTCACCCGGGGGGGGGGAGGGGGGGTACTCTCCTGGACTCGCTATTTTCCAGAAACTCGTTCACAACCACAGTCTAAGATGCCAGGGGTCAGTAAAAATGCCGTAAACGACCCGCCGTACCGATTTATAAATGCTATTTGCCAGTAAACCTCGTCTAGACTAAATTCTTCGTGCAACTGATCAGTTTCGCGGAAAATTATACCCTATTCTAGACCAAAAATCTCTGATTACTATACCCTATCCCAGACTAAACTGCCTGAAAACCATACCCTTCACAGCGGCACATACCTATATGACTATATAGCTCATATATGGGAGTACCCCCCTCCCCCCCCACCCCCCCCGGAGATGTCACCTTCGCTAAACAAACAAACAAACTCTCCTGGACTCGCTATTTTCCAGAAACTCGTTCACAACCACAGTCTAAGATGCCAGGGGTCAGTAAAAATGCCGTAAACGACCCGCCGTACCGATTTATAAATGCTATTTGCCAGTAAACCTCGTCTAGACTAAATTCTTCATGCAACTGATCAGTTTCGCGGAAAATTATACCCTATTCTAGACCAAAAATCTCTGATTACTATACCCTATCCCAGACTAAACTGCCTGAAAACCATACCCTTCACAGCGGCACATACCTATATGACTATATAGCTCATATATGGGAGTACCCCCCCTCCCCCCCCCCCCCCCCCCCCCCCCCCCCGGAGATGTCACCTTCGCTAAACAAACTTGACAATGTTTGTTGCAATGATTTGGCTTTGTAGTACGCTCGCTATAAATAATAAGCTCCTAGTGTAGGCTTCGGAAAGTTTTAAACTGCTGATGGGTGTAAAGGCTGTTGAGATTTTCTCCAAATATAAACGCTGCTTAACTCGCGATTCCAACTTCTTAGCATATTCCGAAATGGGACAAGAACAAGACAAATAAAGATTTTTCCCAGACGACTTTGCTTCACATCCCGAAGTATTCATTTCTAAAATGCGACAACTGTAGATGTGACTTGCATTGCACCCTATTACTGCTATTACGCAATCGAAAGTCCACCAATATGGCGGCCGCTCTGTCGTGACGTCACGTGAAAACGATCTATACTCATACGATTGTGCTAATGAATTTTAACATAATTTAAATGCAACGGTTTTCTCGAAAAAGATATGCAAAAGTAGTGTATCGCCCGCCAGCTTCGTGCAAGCAATTAATAGGCTATTGGTCTCTGTCTTCGTTCTTTCAGAGCAACTATTATTTCAAATTTTATTTAGTACCCTATCTGATGTAAACTGAAATTGAAACGGAAGACCGGAGTCAAAACTCTAAAGCCGAGGAGCGACCTGGCTTCTGATTTCCGACTTCCCACTTCCCGCTTCTAACTTCCAACTTCTGATTTCCGACTTCCGACTTCCAACAATAACAACAACAAAACCTTTATTAATATAAGGCCGTTTACAGGCAGAAAAATCGGGTACGGACTCGTCAAAAAAGTGGTACGGACTGCACAATTTTAGCCGTTTACACGGATAATGTTCTACTGCAGTTGGGACAATAAAAGGCCTAAGGATCAAGTTTGGAAGGTTGCATTTACACTATACGTTTTGGGGGACCGGACAAATTTCTAGTCCCCAGAGGCACGCGGATTTTTATTGCGCATGCGATCAGCGAAGTTATCATGCAAACTGTAATGTTATGTAAGAAATGAAGAAACGGGTCCGGACTCGTATTTTTTCAGGTTTTGGGGCCATAGACGTCTATGGCCCCAAAACCTGAAAAAACACGGGTCCGGACCCGTGCCAAAAGACATGGTACGCATAGTTTACACGGGCGAAAATGTGAGGTCCGTACTCCTTTTTTGACGGGTCCGTACCCATTTTTTATGTCGTGTAAACGGCCTCATAGTGTCTAAAGTATTTAGCTTAGTAGCTAATTGGGGACACTGTAATAAAAATACTTAAAAGATAAAAATATCCGACTTCCAACTTTCTATTTTAAGCTTCAGACACGCGGATTACACTACAGGCGCGCTTCATCCGTTGAACGTTCGCCATCGTGCGTTGTTGCGTTACGCACAGACAGTATTATTCCATGCTGTAAAGCTATAAAACCGGCAATTTCCGCGTTACTAAAGCCTTGTTGGAAGTAACTTGTAATTGCGTTCTCCCTCTCTTAAACACCTTTTTTATCTCAAATTTAATAATAGCGATGAAGGACTGTTTACTCACCAAACATAACAACGCACGATGGCGAACTCTCAACGGATAAAATAGGAAGCCGGAAGTCGGAAGTCGGAAGTCGGAAGTCTGAAGTCCGAAATCAGAAGTTGGAAGTCGGAAGTCCCTCCTCGGCCCCAACCTCGTTCCCAGGGTCTTCTCCTTCCCGTCCCCCTGGAGCGGGAGAGAGAAGACCCTGGGAACGAGGTTGCCTCGGCCTTCGTACAAAACAATCAATTTTAAAGTAGTTATGCGTTTCGGTTCATCGATTATTAATTTTATTCGGTGAAAAATAAAAATAATTCGGAATAAAACTATATCCTACCCTTCTTACACTGTATCTTATTAAACATGTAATATTGTTAATAAATATTTTCATGAATTAAATGTTGTGGTCTCAGAGTTGAGGACAGCTTTTGAATAGAAAAGCTATAGTACAAACTAGCCTAGCCACACAACAATTGTTAAATAGAAGGACAAAGACACTGCCGCTCTCTAACCCAGAGCTTAATTACTCTTGCCTAAACATGACGAATCACTTGAAACCGAATAAATGTCGAGTCCAAATACTACAATAATAAAGTAGCAGTCAAAATGAAGCTCTTCAAACTTGGCCGGCAATAATTATATGGAAGGAATGAGGAGCGGTCTTACGGCAATGAAATGGAGGACGGAACGGTCTAACGCAAAAACTTCTGATCAGCATCTGATCAGGAATATTTGTATTTGTGACACTGGCAAAACAAACTGACGAAGTTGTCGACTCTTCAATTTGACTTCAGTTAATGCACATGGTTGCCATTCTTTGGGTACGGGTGTTTCGCACCCTCGATGTTACAAAGACAATTAAAAATGTAATATTAAAGTTACATTCTTGAAAAGTGCACATTCTTGTACATAATCGTCCCGATCGTTTGAAAAACTATCGCGACCATTGGGGCGACCGGGACGATCCATCGCTTCGTTCGACTGAAAGAGTGTGAGCGCACGGCTGTTAGCAAAATTCCTGGGTCCGACTTTTGGCGCGACATTCGCGAACAAAATGGCGGATTTTAACGGCAAAGAGTGAACCTCGTGGCTTGTTATCTGCTTTTTCTGGCAATTTTGTGCCGTATAGAGGAGCTAGAAGAGTTACACGAAGGCATAGATTTTGGATTGGATATCGGCCGTATGCCGTACGAATGTTCTTGTATTTCCTTTTATCTTCGGCGGCGTCAATGTCGATTTTTTTCTCCTATCTGTCGCCAACAATTTAACCTTGCGTACCTGTCTTTGTATTCTTTACAAACTTTATTGTAAAGAAACTCATATTTTTAAACCACCTCTATAAATAGTGAAGATTTCAGCTCATACGGTATTTTCGCCATTTTGGAACACAGAAAAGAGCAATGAATTCTGGGATATAATGATTCCTTCTGGAATAGATTTCTGTCACCTCGATCGTCCCGATCGTCTGAGAGTGTTTCTATTTGATCGGTTCAGATGTTTTACGATCGCCCCAAGTGATCACGATCGTCCCGTTCGTCCGGGTAGTTTGCGATCGTCCGGGTAAAGTCAGTTCTCCATATGATCGTCCCGTGTGGACATAGTCTGAAACCGCCACGATCGGGACGACCATATGGAAACCAGTCTTTAACCCATGAAATGAAGTTCATGGATATACTTAACATCGATTTCTTTGATACGCGACCCTTCAAATCAAAACTTCTCTGGGAAGTTGGCAATACCCTGCCGTCGATCATACCGAGAAACCGATTTTGAAATGACTTGCTCGCTTGTCTTTAACCCGTTTGAAAAATGTAGTTATAAAGCACTTTGATCCTCGTGAGGAGTTTGTTTTCGACGGTTAAAACTGGTTGGATTTGATAGCGAAGCGGCGATTCATCAACGACTTGTGATCATCTCCTTGAGTTACCTATACACACTCACGACTGCTTCGCTTTGCTAGGAATCCCACACTCTTGGCCACGTCTTTTGATTCGCCTCAGTCCGCGTTTTAACTCAGCGCTCGTTCGCCCCCAAAATACGCCTGCTTGGCAGGCTGATAGGCAGCAGGTGTCGTTGACCCGTGATAGTCTCTACGAAAGCATGCGAGAAAACAATCTGGTATTTGTAGTGTTACGAAAGACACGGCGGCGTTAGGTCGATGCCATGTTTATTACTTCGATGACTACAACAAATAAATCAAGTGTCCCGTTTGCTCATTGCATTACCTAGTGTTTTACATTGTTTCATTGGGATAGAGCAAAAATCGTTCAATTTATTACATGTAAGATTATGCCAGTACCCAGAGTAGTTTTCCCATGATATAGCCTTTAATAAGAAGTTTGCTTTGGTACTCAATTGTTCCGTTGTGTTTCTCAAATTGTGCACCAAGGCTCTGATTTGATTTCTAAACAGGTATGAAGGAGACAGATTTGTACAAGAGGTGCGTACAGACTATGTAGTGTGGAAAGAAAGGGGGAGGACAGATTACGGATACACTGCAACCATGAGTGAGGTACGAGAGGTGAACTTACAGCTGTCATAGTGAATCTTTATTTTGATGAAACAAAAATTGCTTCAGCTGGGGTTTTGTGGACGCATTAATAGATTGCGTATCCGCTTGTGCACTTTTGCCCATCCCCTTAAGGACGGTGCCTTAATACATAGGTATTTTGCCTGGTGTTTGACTATGGGGGAATCCAAAGAGAATATCGGGGTAACCACGCATTTTTCAGAGACAATTAAGCTTCAATCTGAAAAAATGATTGCCCGCTTGACTATCCCTCATAGTCTGGTACTCCAGTCTGGTTTCTCACATTTCTTCATGTCTTTGTTTGACAGGCTGGGTGTACAAAGGAAGCTCAGTCATGGAGCAAACTGACAGGGAATAGCTCTGGAGATATAACACACCTCTGGACACAAAATGTTTGTTTTAATACTGACAGAGTACCCTTCGTATTTTTTCTTTCAAAGAGACACTGTCCCGCCGAACTAAAAATGAAAATGTTGCTTTCCTTATTTCCACGTTATATTGCCAGTTGCCACCAAATATACCACTTAATTGTGTAAACATATTCTATAGAGCAAAACAGAAGCAGTAGTTTGGAGATAAAGTGCAGGATTACAAGGATGGAAGTGGATTACAGTTCATCAAATTTGATTTCGTGACAGGCGGTCAAGAAATCAAAAATTGCCATCTTGTGAAATTTTGACCTTTTTAGCCGCAATTTTGTATCTTTAGCCGGTTAACATTTCTCTGCTTTCATCCCTTTTGGCGATATGTTCTTCCTACTTCAAGATAATAAAGCAAGTTTAAAGCAAGCTCCTGGCCACCATAATCACAAAAACACGACATATCAGCCAGGACACTGACCCGTTAACTAACATGGAAGCCTCTCTTTCTTACAGAACTATCAAAGCTGTTTTGAGCCAAGCGTAAGTGACAAGACATTTGATGGAAGCCAACCGTACGAGATTTTCAATTCATCAGGGATCTCCCAGTTAGTGTTTCAAGGCTCTGGGTTATTTCGATTTCAACTCAAAATTGTTGGTGCTCATTTGAGGCAAGTGTTTTTTGTTTCCAAAATAGTACTTACGCGCGTTTTAGATGCCGTATCTAGCTCCCATTCGTCCAAAAATATTCTTTCACGTTTGACGTTAGTAAAAATACAGCCTCAATTGTCAATTTAACGCTATACCCAAATGACAGCAGGTTCAGCATCTTAAAGGTCTGTTTTACCTTAACTCTTCAACTCTCGAGAGTGCCAAAAGCCGGTAAAATTCAAGACAAATCTCAAATTTCATGTTGTAAAATATTGAAAAACAAATGGTACCTTGCAAACGTACTTCCAAAGAGGTTGCATTTGAATGGTTACACTGATTTCGTCCACAGACTCAAAAGTTAAAACTACATTACATGTCTCCATAATTGACTCTGGGACTGAGAGGGTTTAAGAAATACCGTGCCTAACTAAAATCTTATTCAGACCCAGCAACACCAGTACTGCGCAGGTAACACCTCTGACGTACGGCGTTTGAACCAGAAGTGCTTTTCCCTGCAATTCATCTCTTTTTTTTTTAATTCAAAATTACTTTACTTCTTGCCTATTTTCTCTTTCGTAGCAAAGTAACTATTATATTAGATGAACACTTTGGAAATATCTGCAA
Source organism: Dendrophyllia cribrosa (assembly GCA_024195265.1). Taxonomy (NCBI): domain Eukaryota; kingdom Metazoa; phylum Cnidaria; class Anthozoa; order Scleractinia; family Dendrophylliidae; genus Dendrophyllia; species Dendrophyllia cribrosa. Next base: position 44,815,255 of record JAJLRJ010000006.1, read on the forward strand.
GGGCCAACGGACAATGCAAAAGCGTCGGATCCTGGTGGATCTAGTCAGTAAATTTGATATAAATACGAAAGAACTAATAAAGCAAGGTTGACTGTACAACTGGAATATATTAGAGCCGCTCTAATATATCCCGAGCTTTCACTTGAGTGTCGTAAAACCACCAAAGTAGTTACTCTGGCCAATTACAGCAGACGCAGGTGATGTAATGAACCAATCAGAACTCGTAGCAAATACATGTAGCCGGCGCCAAGCGCGGGAAAACGCGTGTGAGTAAGTCACGATTGGTTTTGGTTTTACTTCTGATTGGTTGAGAAAGTTGCGCAAGATTTTTTTAGCCAATCACAAAGCGTAGCAATGCAAAACCAAAGCAATCGAAAAATTACTTTCGATACTCAATTGAAAACCACTCTATAGTTAAATTGGTAATGTTCTTCCTGGTGTTTTCACAGTTGCCTTGGATTTTCTTCCCTGTAGTTTTTGTGAACTTAGCACTCGGTTCTCCGTGGATGTGGCGAGCAGTGATGAAGCGAAAGAATTCTTGCCACAGGTCGTTTGAACTGTTCTTGTGGTAATCCTTGGCAGTACTGTTCTTCTCTACATCAGCTTTGCATGTTATACTAAAAAGACACTGGATCGACATCAGAAGGACGAGGAGGAACAACAAAGGCTGCAGGAACTCAAGTAAGACTGACTGCGCTTGTTAACTGATAGTAATAATAAGGACGGATCATGAACAGCAAAGGCTGCAGGAACTCAAGTAAGACTAACTGCGCTTGTTAACTGATAGTAATAATAAGGACGGATCAAGAACAACAAAGGCTGCAGGAACTCAAGTAAGATTGACTGCGCTTGTTAACTGATAGTAATATAAATAGGGACGGATCATGAACAGCAAAGGCTGCAGGAACTCAAGTAAGACTGACTGCGCTTGTTAACGGATAGTAATAATAAGGACGGATCAAGAACAACAAAGGCTGCAGGAACTCAAGTAAGATTGACTGCGCTTGTTAACGGATAGTAATAATAAGGACAGATCAAGAACAACAAAGGCTGCAGGAACTCAAGTAAGACTGACTGCGCTTGTTAACTGATAGTAATAATAGGGACGGATCATGAACAACAAAGGCTGCAGGAACTCAAGTAAGACTGACTGCGCTTGTTAACTGATAGTAATAATAAGGACGAATCATGAACAACAAAGGCTGCAGGAACTCAAGTAAGACTGACTGCGCTTGTTAACTGATAGTAATAATAAGGACGGATCAAGAACAACAAAGGCTGCAGGAACTCAAGTAAGACTGACTGCGCTTGTTAACTGATAGTAATAATAAGGACGGATCATGAACAACAAAGGCTGCAGGAACTCAAGTAAGACTGACTGCGCTTGTTAACTGATAGTAATAATAAGGACGGATCAAGAACAACAAAGACTGCAGGAACTCAAGTAAGACTGACTGCGCTTGTTAACTAATAGTAATATAAATAGGGACGGATCATTCTGTTTTTGAGCGGAGGGTTGAGCAACTACCAGAAGAAATTCCTCCAAAGCTTTCGCAGAAGAGAATTTCTTTCAATTTCTTTCGGCACATTTTTTTCCTTGACGAAAGGCGCGTTTGTATGACCGTATTCCGGAATAAGAATACCGTATTTTCTCGATTAAACGCCGGGCCCCGAATAAACGCCGGGTATAATAGAGGAAGTTGTAAGTAAGCCCCTCAAACGTTTATTTGTGGTATAATAAACTGAAGATTTAAAGGGCAAGGTACACGGCTGCCAAGAAAAATGAATAATAACCCTTTCTTAAAAAATGGCGGGCGAGAAGAAACTGCTGATTCAAAGAAACGCCGGGTCCACTAGGCCAAGTTTGAAATAAACGCCGGGGGTGTTTAATTGAGAAAACAGGTAAACAGAATCGTCTTTGAGAATTGTTTGTTCATGTACACTAGCAGTATAAATCTCTCAAAACATGCTTATAATACATCAATAGGAGATGTTTAGTTTTCTTGTGGCTCTCAAATCCCGAAAAACACGATTTTTTTTACCATTAGGTATATTTAAATTTTTATTCCCTGAATACCTTCAATCAAACGCACCCTAAAAAAATAGACTTATAGCGCACATATCACACGTCTCATGGCGCTTTACATACACTTACGAGATTGAGATCGGACGTCATATCAGCTTATGAAGGCGCCTCAGCTGCTATCGGTCCATTGTTGATCTCATCTCCCCCACCCCACCCATGAACAATGTACGGCACTGAGGGTGGTCACAGCCAGGGTTTTGTTTCGTCCTCAGTGGCTCTTTTACTTCCCCATCGGAGACTGGGTCGCCATTTCTACCTGGTCATCCGAGCCACCAGGCAGCGGTTGTTATGCTATGCATAAATATTTTTTTTCACTGGTTTGCAAGATATTTCTTAACTTTGCCGGTTTCACGGTGTACGATTCTGCAACAGCTTTACCGGAATTTTGTTTTGTACTTTCTCAACTTTCCCCTAAAAAATACAATGATCCGGCTCCAAAGAAACCGGGGGAAGGGGGAGGGAGGGGGAGGGAGGAAGGGGGGGGGGGGGGGGGGTGGAATTCTATCACTCGCAGAATAGTAAATTATTCTCACTGCATCCCCATTACCACATCGCGGCAGACTAAGTTATGGGAGGAGTCCGCGACTACTGTGGTAGCAGGTATGCAGCGGAAGAAAGGCTATAAGGGCCGTCAACCGGCACCAGGGGAGGTGGGCGGGTCGATAAATGCTTCCTCGACGGGAACGCCGGCCAAATGAGGACGATCGAGGCCGAAACACGGAATTTATGCAAAAGGGGGGCGCAAAGCATCATGCTTGCCAAAAAGCATGAACGCCCGGTGGAATTTGAGGGATAAAAGATGAATTCCGCGATGCGCTAATTACGTATGCAGTGAGAATAGTAAATTATTCTCACTGCATCCCCATTACCACATCGCGGCAGACTAAGTTATGGGAGGAGTCCGCTCCTACCCGCGACGCTGGATAACAGCTACCCAACTATAACCGAAAAGGACACCCTCAGGCTAAGTAAATCGCAAGACAACCGTGCGAAACACAACCTTTAATGTAACCTCTCCCAACTCTCAGAAATCCCTTTACCTTCATGAAAACGCGCCCAGAAAATAATAACAAAGACAAAACGCCTAGAATAAACAAAAACAAAATGAACCAAAGCTATATTATAAAATATAAACGGCGATAAAATGAAAATTATTGTTCATGTTTCTTCAGTCCAGTGAGTTGTTCACTACGTTTCCACAGTTCAGCAGCCACCTTTTCATCTTTTGCCAACACATTGCAGTCTGCCAGTGCGCAGTCCTTGAAGTATTGCCCAGTAACATCTTTTAGTTCCTCCGCGGCTGCGCAGTACACAGAGGTCTGTGCTCCACCATTTATTGTCTTGAAAAAGAAATATGTGACAAACCAGAGAAGTGGCTGAAATATCCACATCTTGGCAATCCGGAAGTGACGCACTATTTCAGTATTCACAACTCCAGGGTGAAGAGCATTCACCGTCACTCCTGAACCTGACAAAAGAAAGGTGCAATGTGTGGTTACAGAAAATATATATCCATACCTCCCCCATTGATGGTAATTGGAAATTCCAAGGAGGTGGGGGATGGGGGTTCTCAAAATCTAAAGCGAAATTGGATTGGAATTGCAGGAGGGGGAAGGGGGTTCACACCAAAAAACCTTGTATGGGAGGGGTATGAACATCTTCTGGAACACAATGTGCCATTCCTGCTATAAATATTCTTACAAAAAAAATTATTACAGTGGCTTTACAAAACCCGTGAAATAGAAATTAGACAACTTAAGACACTAATTCCATTGTTTTCTTTTGTTATTACTTTTGACTACTCGGGTATTTTTAACAATGACTGTTTAATTTTGTTTCACAGGTTTTGTGAAATCACTCTACTAACTTAAGATGTTTCTACTGACTGAAAGACATAACTTTTTAAGCCATGCTTTTAACCTTATGGGGCCCTAAGATAAATCAATGCTTATGCACCTATCAATGTTTATAAGCCTGAGGGAGGAAGGGTACGTTAAGGGTGGGGGTTTGGTTGACGTGGCCTCCCGTATGGTGGGGATTTTGACATAACATCCCTGCCCCAAGGGAAGAGATATTTGATCATCCATCGTCCATAACTAAGAAGGACTGGTGACAATTGAGAAAAAAGGCTTTTAATTATAATATATTATAATAAGATCATTTTTAATAAGGAGTAAAACTTTGCCTTGAGACCTTGAATGTAATGCATTGCACTTTTATACATTAAGTCATGAAGTTCTGCTGCCTACACAATAAAAATAATATTTATCCAGGGTGTCCACATCAACAAGGTAATTAGGCATGTAAGGTAGAACCTGCACTGGAGCTTAGTGGCCCATCAGGCTGGTTTCCATAGCATATAAAAGTGACTAGGAGTATTTCTACTGTACCCCCCCCCCCCCCCCCCCCCCCCCCCCCCCCCCCCCCCCCCCCCCCCCCCCCGGAATTGGGATGCTAGTTCATCACAAGGTTCCCAAGCATTTAATTATGCCTAGGAGGAGAGAGGCACTGAGAGAGAGTAATTAAAAGTGTCTTGCCCAAGAACACAATGAGTATTGGGCCACTGCAACTCTCACACCTAATACATGAAGGGGAATAGATGTGGACAGACATCCCAATGTTTCTTGGGTGTAATCCAGACAAACAAGGATGGTTGCTCCAGCAATGACTAAAGACCAAGATGCATCAGCATTCAAAAAGAAAATTCCATACCCGGTTTCAGAAAGTTCAAAAATTGTTCTCTGGGGTACCTACTGGTATGTTGTACATTAATTATACATACAATGTGCTCACAAATTGAGTAGTTCATATATTGACTAGTAGTAATTGGAAATTAGGGGAGTGCATTCGACAGGGTGGGGTGATGGTACAGGGAGTGAGGAAATGGGAGGTGGAGGTGAGGGCCAGTAAGTGGTGGTGGTGGTGGTGGGTGGGGGGGGGGGGGGGGGGTGGGTCAAGGAGCGGCAGTTATATATATCTTATTGACCAAGCGCGAGGGCCGTACTGGGAGAATATCGGCCTGAGGTCTTGACAGTACGGACCGAGCGCAGCGAGGTCTGTACAGAAAAGACCGAGGGCCGATATTCTCCCAGTACGGTCCCTAGCAAGCTTGGTTAATAAGAGATTTATTACACGACTCCTGCCGGCGGGAGGATCGCGTGGGATCATTCGGGACAATGCCCGGTCCAATACTGAGAGAATATTGGACCAGCAATCGAGCATTCTGATTGGTTGATTTTAGTTATTGGCCCTCTGACTGTCTTAGTCGTGTAATAAATCGTCATATTCTCGGGATATTTTCAGTTTAGAACTATACAATCCAAGTCTTGTTTTGTTTACATCAAATCGCTTTTCAACCTATGAAATTAATGAACAAACACATACAAATGGGCAACAAAATCTTCTTTTGAAAAAATTTATTTAAAAAAATAAATAACCTGATTTGCCAAAAGCAGTTATTGTAAAATTTGACTTCTACAGAGGTCCATCTCTCAGTCACAGTCTTCAAGGAAGAAACAGCGTGACATTTGCGTTACTTTTTGTTCACATTTACATACATGCAAAATAATATATCAAGCGAATAACATTGAATATTTGACAAACAGCAGCACAGATGTAATAGACCAATTCCGATATATTAAAATTCATACTTGGCTCCGAGGCTTAGGGGAATAAAACAAAAGAAATCACATCGAGGTTCAGGTATGAATAATTTATTTTTTTGTTTTATTCCCCTAAGCCTCGGAGCCAAGTATGAATTTTAATATATCGGAATTGGTCTATTAGGATGATGTGATTCAAACATAAAGCTTACACGATCTACAATGAAACTAAACAAAATCATAAAGAAATCGAATGTTATTTAGTAAAATAGCAATGATAAGATAAGCAAACAAAGGAACACCGTGATGCAGCCGTCTATATTTTTAATACCTGAAAACAGCAACAACAGCGAGCAAAAACATGTGGGCATAAGTTACCAGGAAGAATTGTTGGATCCAAACAGAAAAAAAAATCGCAGCCAACCATTATTTCACTTGCCGTATGACAGAGACCGATGAATTGTGTAGAGATCGACGCGGATCGACAGCATTCGTAAACAGACCCTGAAATTTCCGTGGTTGATTTTGTCGTCAAACCTCTGCCAGGCTTCATTTCACTTGCTATGTGATAAAAATCCGTCAATTCTCAACTTTTTTCCGGCCGTTGAAAAGCGTAAAGTTGCTTTTATGCGCCGCAGATTAATAAGCGAAGCGAAAGCGTCCTTCTCCGATCGGCAGCAAGCTCTATGACAGCGAGGCCAAAGTAGATACCAGTTCCCGCCCGTGAATTTGCCCCTGAAAAACACAAAAGAATCTTCGGGGGGGCTAATCGGATAAAGAAGCATGAGAAAAAATCTCGATTTTTTCCGCTAAAGGAAATTGCACAGGACACCCAACACATGATACAGGACATTCAACACGAAATTAGGATCGCGTTCGCAGACCAACGCAATTACAGCTCAGGTACTTTAGGATTTAGCAGGTGGAAGGCCAGGCTGCTACTTTTGGGTAGAAGCAATTTCCAAGTAGCCAAGTTACTTTTGGATGGTTAAAAAACGTTTGAAAGTCACTTAAGAAACGATTACAAGACCGATTAAGCCGTTCAAGATTTCACTGTAATTCCAATTGGTTGTTTGTAAAACAATAATATTAATTTTACCTTTTAATCTCTTGCTGAACTCCAAGGTAAAAAGAACCATGCACAGTTTACTGTTGTTGTAGGCTTTCCAGAATGATGTTTGATAATCTTCCTTCTTTTGAGAGAGGACTTTATCGACATCAATTTGTGAAGACACATAGGTATGCTGTCTAGAGGATACATTAATAATGCGGCTGGGTGAACAGGCTTTTAGTTTATTCAACAAGAGATGCGTCAACACAAAATGACTAAGATAGTTCACTTGAATGGTGTTATCAAATCCATCAACTGTTGATACACAAGGCCCCAGGTAACCAGCATTGTTTATCAAGATGTCAACCCTCTCTTCTTCCTTGTCAATCTCCTTGGCAAAATCTCGTACCGACTGGAAAGAAGACAAGTCCAGTTTTTTAACTTCTATGTTTCTATTTCCAGTGTTTTCTATAATGTCGGCAGCAGCTTGTAATCCTTTTGTGATGTTACGACAGCCGATTATCACCCTTGCTTTTCTCCGTGCCAGTATCCGAGCTGTTTCCTTTCCAATGCCAGTGTTTCCTCCTGTTACCACAACAGTCTTACCTAACAAAGTGTAAGAGAAATATAACATCAACACCTGAGTCAACATTTAGATCAGTACTGACTCACTAACTAAAGGTATCTATAATGTCAATAGAAGGATAAGATGATATAATGAAAATTGGAATTGAGTTTAAACAAATTTATTATTGACTATAATTGAAGGTCTTCGGGCAAGAGTGTCCTTTAAATTGGCTTTTTGGAAAATTTTCACTGAAATCTTCGATTTTTGGCTTCAAAAGGGACTCACTTGCCAAAATTATAATAGACATGTTAATATCACTGAAAGGATTTTAACCTGAGATCAATAAATTTCTATCTTCAAACAGAAATAAAATTTAATCTTCAAAAGATACATAGGGTGTCCTAAGGCCCAAAATATTTTCTCAAAGATGTGGATTTTCTTCCCCATTTGGGATCTGTTTTTAGTACTATACCTTAAATAGGCCAACCCCATAAAATGTTTTGTTTCCCAATTGCCCGACTGACCTATTTTTTTGGAAAAGTAAAAAAAAAAACAGCTACACTGTCTGACAAGCAAAATTATACTCGTCTGCTTAAACATGTGATCAAGACTTTATTTTGAATAGAAATCTTTTATATTAAATTAATTAGCCTCCATAATATGTAGACGAGGAGTAAATTTGGATTTGGAAGACATTGGCAATCGAAGGCACACATGTAACCAGGCCTTCTTACCAGGCTTTTTCTGGACTCAGGCTCCCTCGGTCAATTTCTTTTTTTTTTCCTGAATGACCGACCTACTTTCATATGAGAGGGAAGGCGATGGGAAACGAAACATTTTATGGGGATGGCCTTAACAATAATAAATCATCAATTTGACAAAACTGTGCTTCAAAGGCCTAAAACATACCATTTTTGTTTGTACCCTAGGTGCCAGGGGATTTTCTTGTGCTCTTTTCCAGTCTCTCTCATGTTAAATTCTTCTTAATATGTCTCTTATCTTTTTGCTGCAAGAACTGAGCCTCTGGGCAAGAGTGAGAGTCCTTTGATAGTGCCGAGCCAATAACATTATCTCACTTACACACTACAAAAACATCCTGAATCTGGATACTTTGTTGATTGGCTCCAAATAATTCAAATCTATCAAGTGTTGCAATTGGGCAACTAGAATAACACACATATAAAGTGAACGTAACATTATGCATGGTTTTTTTTAAAAAAAAAAGCTTCAAAAAAAAGCTTCATGTAACGGAAAATAACGACTAACGTCTGTGACGAAAAGGTAAAACAATTCTATTGGTTAAAACAAGGTTTTGCAACATTCAAACTAACTATTAACTATGTGTCACCGGAAAAAGCGAGTAACCTATGTGACAAAACGGTAAAAGAAAATTCTAGAACTAATATCGCAGGTTTTAATCTACTTATCCAGTAGCCCTCTCTTGCTCGTCGCATCTCCACGGCTTGACTTCTCACTTTCTCGAGTACAGTCAATTTGAAATGCTGCAATCCACGGGTCCTAAAATGGCGAACTGTTGGTATGTTCTTTTGACCTATTGAGATATCTGAGCGATGTTGATTTGCCCGTATTCTAATGCAGAGGGCTACTGGATAAGTAGATTAAAACCTGCGATAAACAATTTAACTTAATAAGCGCGGATTAGTTCTAGAATTTTCTTTTACCGTTTTGTCACATAAGTCAATCGCTTTTTCCGGTGACACATATGCATAGTTAATAGTTAGTTTGAATGTTGCAAAACCTTGTTTTAACCAATAGAATTGTTTTACCTTTTCGTCACAGACTTTAGTCGTTATTTTCCGTTACATGAAGCTTTAATGTTGTATTACCTGTAAAACCATCATAACGCTCCCGAGGAAGGCCGAGACGTCGAGCTAATTAAAACGTTTATTTAAACTGAAGTTGGTTTCTTGACCTTTACAAATCAAGTTTATACGACAAATTTCAAGTCTCAAGTGATCCTCCAATTAAAGATTTCAGGTGAGCATTGTTTGCGAGGCCATTCACAAGTCTACCAACGTATATATATATATATACTGAATAAATGTTTGGAAGAAAATTTGCCCTGAGTCAGTGGGATTTGAACCCCTGTCCTCCTGCATACTAGTTAGGCGTGATAACCACTACACCATCAGGACAACCATGCTGGCAACATGGCAATCTAAGATGTGATTTATGTGATTCCGGACGTGGGCCTCCCGGGATTTTTTCTTTCAAGGTGACAGGGTAGGGGAAGCCTATAACTCCATTTGAAACCCAACTAAGGATCAAATTCATGATACACGACCGAAGTCAACTTAGCGAGTGACAAGGGAGGATCCACAAGGGATACAGGCTATTTTTTATATATATGAACAGTATATGAGAGAACCCCTAACCCTGCACACCCCAAATAATCATATTTTTACTGAATAAATGTTTGAAAGAAAATTTGCCCTGGATTTGAACCCACGTCCTCCTGCATACTAGTTAGGCGTGATAACCACTACACCATCAGGACAACCATGCTGGCAACATGGCAATCAAAGATGTGATTTATGTGATTCCGGACGTGGGCCTCCCGGGATTTTTTCTTTCAAGGTGACAGGGTAGGGGAAGCCTATAACTCCATTTGAAACCCAACTATATATATATATATAGTTGGGTTTCAAATGGAGTTATATATATATATATATATATATATATATATATATATATCCAGGAGAATCTTTGTATTGTGTGTCGAGAGGGCTCGATACCATCGGTAGAGCAAATATAGAGAGAATAAGTAGACACGGTTAAACTTTTGACTTTTTTGTATGCATTAAACCGAAGTCAAAAGTTTAACCGGGTTGCTTTTTCAACTGCTTAAGTTGAGAGCACACTGCGATGATCACAAATTTCACGCACTGCATCTTGTTTTTGTATGTTTTCTTTTATTTTCCATCGTTACAAGTAGGTTTTTAAAGTAACACTTAATTCTCGAGTGGGGTAGTTTTCCTATACTCTGGGTACGAGTTCTGAAAGCAGATTATCGTTAGTTCAGGATTAAATATCAACCAAAGGTTTTGTTTTTCTTGTTTGAAAGCTTCAGTTTGACTGAAATTAGTCAATTCAGAAATGCGGACAAAAATCTTTTTCAGAAGTTTTGGTTTGGAAGGACCAGGAAATTCAAAATTGTGGTTTGAATAACGAAGCGTTCTCTTAGCTTGGCTGCTCGACAATCATTTACGAAAACACGCGAGAAAAACATCTGGCACTCAATTGGGTTAGAGGTAAGTAGATCAGTGAAAAGAAGTGAATTTTGTAAGCAGTCAGTACCTTCAGGACCCAGTTTAGCGCCCCAGGAAAGAAGTGTCGCTTATTTTATAAATAAAAATAAACAATTGAAGTTTTCTCCATTTTATTTATCAGAACATTACTTAATCACTTGACATCAGCGCTTAAACAAATTATTCCTACTTTAGGTTCTTTTATCGATTATTTTCTGAGAGAAAGCTTAAGCAACTAGCCAAAATGCACCACATTCGGTAACTAAATAAAAAAAATCGCTCGTTTGAAAATCTATATTTGGCGATGTTCCGATCACGGAATGTTTAAAGTTCTTTATTATTGAACCAAGATGTATCCCATGGTCTTGATGTGCTTCTCTCCGTTGTCTGGTGAATGTTTAGCCTCATTTCCACATGTGTTGGTGTCGTCAGGGTATCCACCAGTACCAAACCCGATTCTGGAGTCACAAGAATTGCACTCGTTTTGGTCGTTACCAAGGATACCGATTCTTGCTTTGGAAGCATGACTGTTGCCACTCACGCTGTTGAACTCATCCTTGTTACAGTTGGGCTGCAAGGAGGCCTCGGAACCAATCAGATGCTTCCACCTGTTACGACCCAGTGACGTGGCGCGGTATTGCCCGTCAGCGATCAGGGAGTACAGAGAGTTAGCGTTCTTGTTGATGACAACAAACCTTTTCTCGTGGCCGATTCTCATACCGAGGCAGATCTTAGAGAATGGTGTGTTCCAATAGGTCGGTAGCTTGGTCTCCTGTGTGTCAAAATCAGTCTGCCCTCCTGCAATGTTGTACGGATTTCTGTCGTTCCAAAGATGAGCATCATAGTGAAACGTTTTCTGTATTTAAGAATAAGAAAATTAATATCTATTTCGCAGACAGTGTTAACAAGCGACAAAATGTTTACCTTTGTGCCATAGTAATCTTCATTGCCAGCGTCCATCCTCCGTCTCCACATCCAAAGTTTCCCATGTGACAGTAAACAGGAATCTTTTGTGAACCAAACTTCAGCGTATACACTTGGCTTGCTGTCAACCTATTTGAGAAGGGAATCAGAGCGGCAAAAGATCAGTCTTCTTAAAGGAGAACTGAAGGCTACAAGCCATATTTTTTTTACCCACTGATTATTATAGATACAACTATGATTTCGGGTAAATGATAAAAAAACTCGAGTGTTTCAACATGAAAACGGCAGAAAACTGACGGAATTCGTCAAAATTGAACGCCCGCCATTTTGTAAGCAATTACTTCCGGTTACTTCCAAAAAAGGAATTCCGGTCGCCATGTTGTGACGTCATTGCGCTCTTATGTTGTGGATGCGTTTCTATTGAAGTCTTGCTCCTAAATGTTTATAGTGGTAAGCTTATTTCCAGAAAAGAGACATAGAAGTTTGTTTGACGAAAGAAGTGTTTTAATAGCGATGGCTGAGATTGAACCGTATTCATTTGAACCAATGCGAGATCACTCGGATTCGGACGAGGAGATTGCTGAAAATCCGGACGAAATGAGAAGAGAAAAAACCGCATGGTGTATAGTTGTGAACGTCGCGAAAACTGGGCAAATCAGCAAGAACGAGAGTGTCTGTGCTGCCAGGAGATTAAAGAAGCTTTAACAAAAAATATCAGGTGAACATCAGTTATGTACAAAAATGAAAATAAATGTTTCGGACGTTTCGAGTTCACAATGATTGTGTAATTTCTGTTTGTGTTGTGTATGCTGCGATATTTGTTACTCGGTATTGTTTACGAATTCTGCAATACCTTGTTCTGATTATTTGGCTCAGATGTGGAAACAGATCATCATCCCGTTCATTGTATTACTCAGCATCCCAGTTTTAATACAGTATGTTTGCAAAGAGAAGTGCTGGAGACAGCGATGGTTGGCTTGAGCCAGGCGCGTGGGATACGAGCGCCGCGAGAATTTAATAATGTGCAAGTATTCCGACTACTGGCACACTTGTTTAGTTTCAGTTCTTTATTTCATTCGCAGACGATAGAAGCTTATGTAAGTTACCGCTTGTCTGTAGCCTCTTGTGGAGGATTCCGAACCATTAAGTTCTATTGACAGAAAATTAGATTTTAAATGCCATTCATAGATAAACATAAGCAAACGTGATTTCATAGACATAGCCGCGACCGATAATAATGCATGTTTAGTCTCCTTATTGTTTAACGAAGATTTTAGCCCTATGCTAGGATTTTAAAACATGCTACAAGCTTTACTCGTAAATGTCTTTAGAGCGACAAACTCGCATTGAAAGGCAATTAATATATTTCATGATTTCGATAACAGACACAACTGAACGACAAGAATAGACAAGTTGCGTTACAAGCGTATCTCGCGGGGAATTTGAGGCATATGGTAGATCTGTCTGGCAAGCTTGATCCACCATCGTTACTTCGGTTTGACTATAAGAATCGTTTAGCACACATGTCGGGGAGACAGTAACTTTTCCTTTTTTTCTTCGTGGTTTTCCCAAACTTGTCAACCCGGCTTTATTGCGTTCAGAAACAGCATGCAGTAGATGTCTGAGATGTCACGGACTCTCGACCGTCTGGTATATTACGTGTGGCTTGCCTATTTAATAGCACTTACTTACGACTTACCTTCTCACGGCTCGCTTTACGTTTTCGTTTTTCACTGGCAGGCCTTTGGCTTGAGCTCTTCTTATGTGGAAATAGACTGGGAATGGCATTATGCGTTTTCTGCATTTGCCAGACACAAGCGTCGCTCGGTAGTCATTTTTTAAACACGATGGTTCAAAATGAGCTGAACAGATGTGACAGTTTTCCAATGGCGGCGTATTCTCTCGCTTAATCTGGGCAAGCCATTGACCAAGTTGTCTTTCATCTTTCAATGGAAATCGATGAAAATTTATCCCGTTTTTGGAATCTCTGGGAGATCTGTGCGAGCTAGCATTCTACAACAACGCACTGAACCATATTTTATCAATTGTATTGAAATTTGGCGCGTTTACGGGAGAGCGCAATGACGTCATGCTTAGCACCCACGCCTTCAAAATGGTGGACAAAATGGCGGAGACACATAGCGTCATTTTTGTGGCCTTTTCCCCTTGCAGAACAAGCTCGAAATGAAAGTATAGGTACAAATAAGGCAATTTTCACGCAAGCAATATCATTTACTTTGCTGTAAAATTGATTACAAAACTTCGTTTTTCACCTTCAGTTCTCCTTTAATCTTTGTCTACAGACATCAAGTAACGTTATTTATGAGGTCTAATTAATAAGCGGAAAGAATCCGTGGAGACAAAAATAACGTGCATTTATGCCATTTTTTTATTCGTGTGATATGGCTATATGGCCATTGAATCGGATGCGGTGATATAAAAGTTAAGACTGTAATTTAAATGTTCCTCAAAACACGTTTCGAACAATGTGTGAATGAACTTACTTGTTTTTCTCGTACAGTTCCTTACATGAAGAGGCGGGAAAAGCTGGAATAGCTGTAAAGAAAATAAAATCCCGGTTAGATGTAAACATGAGATCAAAACTTCATTTGAAATTACTCTCGACTGAGTTACTTTACCTGAATTAGAAGTTTTGTTCACCAGTGCAACGAGTTTGTCCAGCTTCGTTTCCAAGTTCTTTATGGCGTCGCTGACATCCGAATCATGACTCACAGTCGGGTTACAATAATTATTACAAACTACCGGCTTTTCACAGGTTTTGGCGTGAGGAGGTGTTTCGTTATTAGCTGAGTTGGCGCAATTCACTGCAACTATCAATATAACGAAAAAAACAAGCGACGAGCGCATTTTGAGAATGAACAACCTCTTTTGTTTAGCTTCTCCTGTGACTCAGTGATTGCAGTGATGACTGACTGTCTTCTTGTGTTCTGTTACTTTACAGGACGTTATTGTCTACAAAACGAGAAATTTTTCTTGCCTTTAGGCGCATGATCAAATTATGCCAAGTTTTTTTTTTACTTTTAAAATAATTCACTTAGAGATTCTCATTCACGAACACGTCAGACTTCTGTGTACACATTTTTTTTAAAAAAGTAGTAGCACTTTATAGATTTAAAATTATAAACGAGAGGTTTATTTAACAGTTATTCCCGAGCGCGAAGGCAAAGTAAATACTAATAAATATTTACCGACCGAGACGAAGTTGACGTAAATATTCACCAATATTAAAAATATTAAAAATGTTTTGTAGTTAAAAAAATATATATATAAAAAATGAAAAATGAGAAAAATAGTTTTTACTGCTGTTATTTAAAAACGTTAGCTCCGCTTACAGCAGAGTAATTTACATTTCCCGCGATACGAGCTGAATAAGTGTTACCGAAATATAACTTCTGAAATATACTCATATGATTGTGCCAATAAATTCTAACATAATTTACATGCAACGGTTGTCTCGAAAAAGATATGCAAAAGTAGTGTATCGCCCGCAAGCTTCGTGCAAGCAATTAATAGGCTATTGGTCTCTGTCTTAGTTCTTTCAGAGCAATTATTACATCAAATTTTATTTAGTACCCTATATATATGATTTAATTTGAAATTGAAACGGAAGAACGGAGTTAAAACAATCAATTTAATAGTAATTATGCGTTTCGTTTCATCAGATGCCTCGATTATTAATTATATCCGGTGAAAAATAAAATTAATTCCGAATAAAACTAATACCCTACCTTTCTTACGCTGTATAGTATTAAACGTGTAATATTGTTAATAAATATTTTCATGAATTAAATGTTGTGGTCTTAGAGTTGAGGTCAGCTTTTGAAAAGAAAAGCTATTACACACTAGCCTAGCCGCACAACAATTGATAAATAGAAGGACAAAGACACTGCCGGCTCTCTAACCCAGAGGTTAATTACTCTTGCCTAAATTAAACATGACGATTCACTTGAAACCGAATAAATGTCGAGTCCAAATACTACAATAGAGTAACAGTCAGAATGAAGCTCTTCAAACCAGGCAATAAGTATAGAAGAATGAGGAGCGGTCGTACGGCATTGAAATGGAGGACGGAACGGTGTAACGCAAAAACTTCTGATCAGCACCTGATAAGGAAAAACAAACTGACGAAGTTGTTGACCAATTTGACTTCAGTTAATGCACATGGTTGCCATTCCTTGGGTACGGTGTTTCGCACCCTCGATGTTACTTGCTAGGCAAAGGCAAGTAAAATATAATATTAAAGTTACATTCTCAAAACGTCCACATTCTTGTACATAAGCTCACCTACTTAAGCATGATTTCCATATGATCGTCTCGAAGGTCTCGATTGTCCCGCCACCGAGACGATCCATCGCTTCGGTCGACTGAAAGAGTGTGAGCGCGCGGCCGTTAGCAAAATTCCTGGGTCCGATGACAGACTTTTGGCGCGAGATTCGCGAACAAAATGGTGGATTTTAACGACAAAGAGTGAACCTCGTGGCTTGTTATCTGCTTTTCCTGGCAATTTTGCGTCGTAGAAGAGCTAGAAGAGTTCCACGAAGGCATAGATTTTGGATTGGATATCGACCGTATGCGGTGCGAATGTTCTTGTATTTCTTTTCCGCTTCGAAGGCATCAATGTCGAATTTTTCTCCTATCTGTTGCCAACATTTTAACCTTGCGTATTTGTCTTTCTATTCTTTATATAATTTATTGTAAAGACATTCATATTTTTGAACCTCCTCCGCAAATAGTGAAGAGTTTATTTTTTATTTTTTATTGAATGATACTGAACGTGTTATTAATATTACATAAATGATAGGTAAATAAATATGGTGTAAAAATACATAAAAGAAAAGGTGAGAAAGGTGACAACAAGCAAAAGGAAATATATATACACATATACATATACATATAAAGGAGTTGATATTTTGACTATCCTATTTTACAGATTTATTTGCGTTTTTGATTTGTGCTTTTCTATATCGAGTTTACTTTTAAGAACGGCAAGGAAGGTTTCAAAGAAGTACTGGTCTTTCTCTCTCGAAGCGGTGTAAATGGAATGTTTCGCTATTATTAAACAGAGGTTCAAACCAAGTTGTAGGGCAAAATTTTTTGTAAAGTCATAGATGATATTTTCTTCGTTAAGTTCGATGGAGTCATCATTTTTGGTATTCCACCAATGTGTAAATTTTGTCCAGAAGCTTTGGACATGTAAGCAAGATACAAATAATTGTTTTAATGTTTGCTTTTGTTCGCACAGGTGGCATTGATCTTGTTCTTTAATTTTATCTCTAAATAGAGAAAAATAGTGAAGAGTTAAGCTCACACGATATTGCCGCCATTTGCCACGATATTGCTGCCATGCTGCCAAGAGCAATGAATTCTGGGATAAAATTATGCTTTCTGGGATAGATTTCGATGGCCTCAATCATCCCGATCGTTTGAGTGTGTTTCCATTTGATCGCTTAAGATTTTTCACGATCGCCCCGGTCGTCCGTAGTTCTATCCAAGCGATCGCGATCGTCCCGTTCATCCGGGTAAAGTGTTTCCATATGATCGTCCCGATCGTGTGGACATATTTTAAAACGACTGGGACGATGCAGACGATCGGGAAGAACATATGGAAACCAGGCTTTAATACATGAAATGAAGTTCATCGATATACTTAACATCGATTAATTCTTTGATACACGACCCTTCAAATCAAAACTCTTCTGAGAAGTTGGCAATACCCTGCCGTCGATCATACCGAGAAACCGACTTTGAAATGGCTTTGCTCGCTTGTCTTCAACCCGTTTGAAAAATGTAGCTATGGAGCACTTTGTTCCTCGTGGGGAGTTTGTTTTTGAAGGTTAAAACTGAATGGATTTGCTAGGAATTAATAAAAAAGATGAAATGTAATATCTTTATTTCCGTTTATATCTACTTCTATATGTTGCATGTTCTTCTTTTTTCATTTCAAATCTCTTTTGTAACGGTTTTTTAAGCTTTATATCTTCAACGGTTACTTTTCCATTGTATTATATGTTATCATAGCATCATATTGCACGCTATACTCAAATTTAAATTGTAACGTCCTAGTTTACCCATAGTCATTATTTGTAATACCCAGAAGAAGAAAGGCCGTGCCCTTTGAAATATTGGATAAATTACATTTTTATATTCCTTCACTGTCGAATCAGCCTTGCTTTTTTTGTTTGACAGGCTGAGTGTACAAAGGAAGCTCAGTCATGGAGAAAACTGACTGGGAATAGCTCTGGAGATATAACACACCTCTGGACACAAAATGTTTGTTTTAATACTGAGCACCCTTCGTATTTTTTCTTCCAAAGGGAAACCGTCCCGCCGAACTAAAAATGAAAATTTTGCTTACCTCATTTCCATGTTATATTGCCAATTGCCCCCAAATATACCACTTAATTGGATAAAAACATTCTATAGAGCAAAATAGAAGCCGTAGTTTGTGTAGGATTGCAAGGATTGAAGTGGGTTAGAGTTCATCAAATTTGATTTAGTGACAGGCGGTCAAGAAATCAAAATTGCCATTCTTGTGAAATTTTGACCTTTTTCGCCGATATTTTGTATCTTTAGTTTTTATTTCTCTGCTTTCATCCCTTTTGGGGACGTGTTCCTCGTATTTCAAGAAAATAAAGCAAGTTTAAAGCAAGCTCCTGGCCACCATAATCATAAAAACACGACATATCATCCAGGACACTGACCCTTTGTAACTAACATGGAAGCCTCTCTTTCTTACAGAACTATCAAAGCTGTTTTGAGCCTGGCGTAAGTGACAAGACATTTGATGGAGGCCAACCGTACGAGATTTTAAATTCATCAGGGATCTCCCAGTTAGTGTTTCAAGGATCCGGGATATTTCGATTTCAACTCAAGATTGTTGGCGCTCATTTGAGGCAAGTGTTTTTGTTTCCAGAATAGCTTAGTTGATAGAGCGCCAGTCTGCAGAGCGGAAGATCGCGGGTTCAAATCCCGGTCGAACGATCACTCAGGGTCTTAAAATAACTGAGAACGAAGGTGCTGCCTTTGCTATGACATCTGCAGATGGTTAGACCTTCACGTGGCTCGGATGACCACGCAGAAATGGCGGTCCCGCCTCCGATGGGGACGTAAATGAACCACTGAGGGCGTAACAAAACCCTGGCTGTGACCATCCTCAGTGTAATACATTGTTCATGGGTGGGGTGTGAGAGATGAGATAACGATGGACCGATAGCGGCTGCCTGACGCGCCTTCATAAGCTGGCGTCCAATCTCATTCCCATAAGTGTTGTAAAGCGCCTTGAGACATGTGATATGTGCGCTATATAAGTCTCTTCCTTTACTTACGCGCATTTTAGATGCCGTATTTAGCACCCATACGTCCGAACAAATTATTTCACGTTTGACTTTAGTAAAACACAGCAACGATTGTCAATTCAACATCGTACTGAAATGAGAGCAGGTTCAACATCTGAAAGGTCTGTTTTGCCAAAAATCAACATTAACGAAAAATCCCAAATTTCATTTTGTAAAATATTGAAAAACAAATGGTACCAAGCGAAAGTACTTTAGAGGAGGATTCATTTAAATGGTCACACCATAGGATTTCATCCACAGACTCAAAAGTTAGAACAAATGGTACCATGCAAAAGTACTGCTGAAGAGGTTTCATTTGAATGGTCACGCCATAGGATTTCATCCACAGACTCAAAAGTTAGAACAAATAATGGTACCATGCAAAAGTACTGCTGAAGAGGTTTCATTTGAATGGTCACATCATAGGATTTCATCAACAGACTCAAAAGTTAGAACAAATGGTACCATGCAAAAATACTGCTGAAGAGGTTTCATTTGAATGGTCACATCATAGGATTTCATCAACAGACTCAAAAGTTAGAACAAATGGTGCCATGCAAAAGTACTGCTGAAGAGGTTTCATTTGAATGGTCACATCATAGGATTTCATCCACAGACTCAAAAGTTAGAACAAATGGTACCATGCAAAAGTACTGCTGAAGAGGTTTCATTTGAATGTTCACACCATAGGATTTCATCAACAGACTCAAAAGTTAGAACAAATGGTACCATGCAAAAGTACTGCTGAGGAGGATTCATTTGAATGGTCACATCATAGGATCTTGTTAAAAGACTCAAAAGTTAGAACAAATGGTGCCATGCAAGAGTACTGCTGAAGAGGTTTCATTTAAATGGTCACATCATAGGATCTTGTCAACAAACTCAAAAGTTAGAACAAATAATGGTACCATGCAAAAGTACTGCTGAAGAGGTTTCATTTGAATGGTCACATCATAGGATCTTGTCAACAGACTCAAAAGTTAGAACAAATGGTGCCATGCAAAAGTACTGCTGAAGAGGTTTCATTTGAATGGTCACATCATAGGATCTTTTCAACAGACTCAAAAATTAGAATAAATGGTGCCATGCAAAAGTACTGCTGAAGAGGTTTCATTTGAATGCACACCATAGGATTTCTTCAACAGACTCAAAAGTTAGAACAAATGGTACCATGCAAAAGTACTGCTGAAGAGGTTTCATTTGAATGTTCACACCATAGGATTTCATCAACAGACTCAAAAGTTAGAACTACATTACATATCAGTCATAAATCACTCTAGGAGTGAAAGGCTTTAAGAAATGCCGTGCCTAACTAAAATCTCATTTAGACCCAGCAATACTAGTACTGCACAGGTAACACCACCACTGACGTACGGCGTTTAAATAGGCCACTCCGAAAAATACCATAATAAATCTTTTATGTGCATCTGAGGTAATAGGAATTCAGAGTACATGTAGGAACGCTAGGACGTAGCATTATGTGTTCGTATACAAATGTGCACCATATGTAAATTGCGAAGAAGTTGAAGCATAGCATGTGCAGTTCGTGCTGAAAACAAATTAGAAATTGGAAAAATCAGGCTTACATCAAGTACCACCCAAACCTGCACTTTAAAGAGTATTATGGCATTTTTCATAGTTTCTGGAGTTGGGAATTACAAGTGCTTTTCCCTGCAATTATTATTTTTTTAATTCAAAATAACTCTATTTCTTGCTCTTACCCTATTTCTTACTCTTTTTTTGCTCTTTCTTGGCAAAGTAACTATCTTATTAGGTCGGTTTTCACTTGAGAGTCGTAAAACCACCAAAGTGATTACTCTGGCCAATCATGACAGACGCAGACGATGTAATGAACCAATCAGAACTCGTAGCAAATACATGTCGGCGGCGCCAAGCGCGGGAAAACGCGTGCGAACATGTCACGATTGGTTTTGGTTTTACTTGAGAAATTGGCGCGAGATTTTTAGCCAATCAGAAAGCGTAGCAATGCAAAACCAAAGCAATCGCAAAATTACTTTCGACACTCAATTGAAAAGCACTTTATAGTTTTGGTAATGTTTTCCTGTTGAGTCTCACCGTTGGGTTTTCTTCTCTGTAGTTTTTGTGAACTTAGCACTCAGTTCTCCGTGGATGTGGCGAGCAGTGATGAAGCGAAAGAATTCTTGCCACAGGTCGTTTCTGTTCTTGTGGTAACCCTTGGCAGACGAGTACTGTTCTACTCTACATCAGCTTTGTATGTTATACTAAAAAGACACTGGATCGACATCAGAAGGACGAGGAGGAACAACAAAGACTACAGGAACTCAAGGAAGACTAACTGCGCTTGTTGACTGAAAGTAATAATAGGGACGGATCATTCTATTTTTGAGCGGAGGGTTGAGCAACTACCAGAAGAAATTCCTCCAAAGCTTTCGCAGAAGATAATTTATTTCAATTTCTTTCGGCATATCTTTTTCCTCGATTAAGGGCGCGTTCGATTGACCGTATTCCGGAATAAGAATAAACAGAATAATCTCTGAGAATTGTTTGGTCATGCACACTTGCAGTCGTAAATCTCTCAAAACATGCTTAAAAATACATCAATAGGAGATGCCGGTTTAGCTTTCTTGTGGCTCCCAAATCCCGAAAACACGATTTTTTTCCCATTCTGTATATGTTTATTCCCTGAATACGTTCAATCGAACGCACCCTAAATGCTATGCATAAATAGATTTTATTAAATGGTTTGCAAGATATTTCTTAACTTCATTTCACGGTGCACGATTCTGCAAAAGCTTTGCCTGAAAGTTTTGCGTGCATATAATTAAGTCTTCCACGAAGTACAAGCCCGCAGAATAGTGGTTGGTCGAAAACAATCATCATTCCGGTAATATTTTGGGCATTCCGCGGCTTTATTATCTGCAGCCTCTGTAACCTGTCATACGAAACAAACCACGCGCGTAATGCAAGTCAAGAGGAGCTCCAAGA
Source organism: Dendrophyllia cribrosa (assembly GCA_024195265.1). Classification (NCBI taxonomy): domain Eukaryota; kingdom Metazoa; phylum Cnidaria; class Anthozoa; order Scleractinia; family Dendrophylliidae; genus Dendrophyllia; species Dendrophyllia cribrosa. The sequence continues at coordinate 44,837,077 of JAJLRJ010000006.1, forward strand.
TTCACGATTAGTTTTGACATTGATTTTGCTTGATTGACTGAGCATTTAACAATTTTCTGTTTTGTATTACCATATCTGTTATGGCTTCTCGGATTTTTTCCCGAGTATATGTTCACCACAACGCTTTTATAGTTCATTTTCATTCTGTCTGATACATTGCACGAGTTTTATGACTCAATTTATGTATCCCTTGTGGATCCTCCCTTGTCACTCGCTAAGTTGACTTCGGTCGTGTATCATGAATTTGATTCTTAGTTGGGATTCAAATGGAGTTATAGGCTTCCCCTACCTTGTCACCTCGAAAGAAAAAATCCCGGGAGGCCCACGTCTGGAATCACATAAATCACCTCTTCGATTGCCATGTTGTCAGCATGGTTGTCCTGATGGTGTAGTGGTTATCACACCTGACTAGTGTGCAGGAGGACGTGGGTTCAAATCCCACTCAGGGCAAATTTTCTTTCAAACATTTATTCAGTAAAAATATGATTATTTGGGGTGTGCAGGGTTAGGGGTTCTTTCATACACTGTTTATATTTTTATAAATAGCCTGTATGCCTTGTGGATCCTCCCTTGTCACTCGCTAAGTCGACTTCGGTCGTGTATCATGAATTTGATCCTTAGTTGGGTTTCAAATGGAGTTATAGGCTTCCACTACCTTGTCACCTCGAAAGAAAAAATCCCGGGAGGCCCACATCTGGAATCACATAAATCACCTCTTCGATTACCATGTTGCCAGCATGGTTGTCCTGATGGTGTAGTGGTTATCACACCTGACTGGTGTGCAGGGGGACGTGGGTTCAAATCCCACTCAGGGCAAATTTTCTTTCAAACATTTACTCAGTATATATATATATAAATTCTTTGACAGTTCAGTTGAATGGATTTCAAAAAGCGCTCAACTCTAATTCATTAGAGGAGCAAAGACAAATTCATTGAATGCAGATCAAACTTCAGAAGATATTCATTCGTTTAATGCTACAGCTCTGTTTCGTATGGTCAAAAGATGACCACACTCATCAGGCAATTTAACAAATGACCCGTACATTTCAAAACTGGCGGTTATAAGCATTTAACACCGTTGCTATGCAATATATAAACAAAATGAACTACGAGGTATATAAATAGATGCTACAAGATACAAAAGCGGAATGAGGGGCTGCGTTACTATGTGATAGCTACGTTATCGTGGAGTACTTGAGTATAAATCTGTTCCTGTGGGGGCATTGCGTTTGTTAAGACTACATAATTCTTTTTGACAGATTATAAAAAAATTTTCACTCATATATTTTTCACTCAATTTTCAGTTAAAAAAACTAATTTCTTTCGAAGGCATTGGTCTGGCACGAACAGGTTTTCTTTGAGAGCGTATTTAATATTCTCGTCTTTTGTTTCAGGAGCTTGTTTTCCTCGGTCCAGCAAGGAGACGACGATGTAGGGTTGGCACATCGGCGCTCCACGAGTCATAATGTACGACGCTTCACCGGAACAGCCATGCTTTTGACCAACAAGCTACCGGACGAGTGCCTCGCGGAAGTCGACAGTATCTTAGAATCGCGGGAAGCTAGTAGCGTTTCTTTGAGATCCAGAAAGTCTTCTGATACCAGGAAATGACAAATTCCGTCATTTTGAAGATAGAGCGGCTTTCACTTGAGTGTCGTAAAAACAAAACCAAAGTAGTTACTCTGGCCAATTACAACAGACGCTGACAATCCAATGAACCAATCAGAACTCGTAGCAAATACATGTATCCGGCGCCAAGCGCGGGAAAACGCATGCGAGCAAGTCACAATTGGGTTTGGGTTTACTTCTGATTGGTTGAGAAAGTGGCGCCTAATATTTTAGCCAATCACAAAGCGTAGCAATTACGAAATTATTTTCAGACACTCAATTGAAAACCACTCTAATGCCCCCTAAAATATATTTGTGTTTCTGGTTACCAGACCATTCCTCACCCCATCCTCTTATTTTTTTACTTCCACTATTGGCAAGTCAGTGTAGTTCAGCCTTTAGAATTGCTATTCACAACACAGCCAAAGTGAGAAGATATAGAAATTCAAGGAGTTCGATTTTCTACAACCATCACAGTAAAATGTGACATATTGTGCATTTCGTTTGACAAGTAACTTTAATTGATTTCTGCTCTTCTTCACTTTAAGTTTATATATTGTCTCCCATTTAGGAAACCTTGAAAACACTGTATATTAAGATGTTATATATCGTTTGTAACCTAAGTCATTATTTTTTCTCAGTAATACTAATAGAAATAATTAAGTTACCTTGCCTTCTCGTGTATCTCGTTTACAAATTTCAATTTTTCAGTAAAGAGAAATAGTTCATACGTTTTTGGAGATTTATGCATTCTAAATCTAAAATTCCAAACGGTGATATGTGTTGTATACAGTGTCCAGTTCCAGCCAAACTCCAACCTAAAAAAATTCTGTACTGTATTACCGTCAACTTAGGAGCTTATTTCTCGGGATGGAAATTAGCTCCTAAGTTAACGGCACTTCTTTTGCAGCGTTTCTGTTCCGACGAATTTTTTGTAACTTGGCCACATTCAAGACTATATCAAAGAAAGTCGATTCCAAAATTTTGAGCCAAATAAAACGGACCATTATTTTTTCTAGGAGGGCCTCAATATGAAATGAGGGGTTTGCGCAAATCCTGAAAGAATTATTGCGATAGAGTAAAAAACAAAGAAGTTATAACCAACAACAAGTTATAACGTTTGCCTTTGCGAAATTGCATCCAGGTCACAGAGGAGCGCATTTTGCATTTCGACGGAGTCACCTTAACCATGTCAGAAACTGTTTGAAGACCTTGGGGCATAAACAGCCTATGTCGGATTTTGAACATTTTCACTCTCAAATTGTTTTTCTCTTTAGCCAAAACAATATACTGCTACTGCTTAAATAATGCCTGGTTAACGATGGTTGAAGTAAAAGAGATTAAATTAGCCTAAAATATCCCACGTTCTTGAAAAAAAATGGTTTTGACTTGAAGAGTCATATGGCATGCTATGTAGCCAAAATGTATTTTGTCGTGGTGGCTGTGAAAAGAGATAGAACACTTTTTTTATACAAGGTAACTAAGTCAGCTCGAAGGCTGGTATCCATAGCGACCCTGTTTATTCTAAATTTAAAATACAAAACATTGTAGAAATGGCTTAAAATTTCCATTATAGAAAGGCTATCGAAAGTGATTTTTTTTTTGTGAAACTCCGGGAGGCCCCGCACTGGCACATGTATATGAAGCAAATAAACATAAACGGCTATATAAAATGAGAATTATTGTTCGTATTTCTTCAGTCCAGTGAGTTGTTCACTGCGTTTTCACAGCTCAGAGGTGGCTAAACGTGGAGGTTCGATTGCATGTGTAAAAGTTGTGACTGTGTAGGAGCAAAAGTTTCATTCCCCAGGTGATGCGTGACGCGATTCCGCCGAAATAACAAAATTTTGCTTATCCTATTTCCATGTTATATTGATCAAAAAAATTCTGTAGAGCAAAACAGAAGAAGCTGCTTGGAGATAAAGTTCAGGATTGCAAGGATGGAAGTGGATTACAGTTTATTGAAATTTGATTTCGTGACAGGCGGTCAAGAAATCAAAATTGATATTATAAGGAATTTTGGCTTTTCTAGCCGTCATTTTGTCGTTTTTTTTTTTTTTTTTTTGCTTTTGGTGATTTTTTTTCTTCTTATTTCAACATAATAAAGCCATCTCCTGGCCGTAATCATGAAAACACGATATATCAGTCAGGACAGTGTTCCTTTATGAAAACGGGTTGGGAAGAGTTAGAAAAGGAGCAGGTTGTCTCAGCAAAGACCATTTTTACTTCAGAACCGATTTTGTGTCGCTACAAAAATTAAGGCGAATAATCTTTAAATAAATAAATGTCTGGTGATTTAGTCGTTTTCGGATCAAAACTGCCGCATATTAAAACTAAGGACCTTAGTTAAACAGCAAATGCTTATAGAACATTTGAGAGGAAGATATCAAGTGAATTTTCAAAGAGAGAATAAACCATAATAAGAGTTTAGCGAGTTTTCCAAGACACAATGCGACAAACTTTAAAATATTGGCCCTATTATTTCAAGATGCAATCCATTTCCATCCTGGCCATCTGCAGCCCAAGACACATGTTTTTACTCTTACAACACTGGTAAAATAATTTTAAACAAAACTGAACCATTATTTTTGGGTTTCTACTGTTTGGGCTTATTAAAGTAACACTTAATTCTCGAGTGGGGTAGTTTTCCTGTACTCTGGCTACGAGTTCTGAAAGCAGATTATCGCTAGTTCAGGATTAAATATCATCCAAAGTTTTCGTTTTTCTTGTTTGAAGGCTTCAGTTTGAAATTAGTCAATTCAGAAATGCGAACAAAAATCTTTTTCAGTAGTTTAAAAGTGTGCTTTGAAAAACAAGGCGTTCTCTTAGCTTGGCTCGGCAGTGCTCGATAATCATCTACGAAAACACGCTATTAAAAATATCTGGTACTCACTTGTTGACACTTGGGCTAGAGGTAAGAAGATTAGTGAAAAGAAGTTAAATTTGTAAGCAGTCAGTACCTTCAGGGTCCAGTTTAGCGCCCAGGGGCCCGTTTCTCGAAACTCTCGGTAACTTTTCGTGCCCGAAGCCAAATATTGAAATCAAAATCTAAAGAATAAAAGCGCGGGTCCTAACGAACAACTGAACCAGTCCATTTTGTTTTGCTAACTGATAGTTTTATCGTATTATCTGCAAAACTCTATTGAAACCTCGATCTTCAATGAAAATAAAACAGCTTTCCGGACCCGGTAATTACCGGGTCTTTCGAGAAACGGCCCCCAGCAAGAATTGTCGCTTATTCTATAAATAATATATCATAATCTATAATTGAAGTTTTCCCCATTTTATTTATCAGAACATTACTTAATCATTTGACATCAGCGCTTAACAGACAAATTATTCCTACTTTGGGTTCTTTTATCGATTATTTTCTAAGAGAAAGCTTAAGCAACTTAGAACTAACCAAAATGCACATTCTAAATAAAAAATCCCTCTTTTGAAAATCTATATCTGGCGATGTTCACGGAATGTTTATAGTTCTTTATTATTGAACCAAGATGTATCCCATGGTCTTGATGTGCTTGTCTCCGTTGTCTGGTGAATATGTAGCCTCGTTACCACATGTGTTGGTGTCGTCATGTTTTCCTCCAGTACCAAACCCGATTCTGGAGTCACAAGAATTGCACTCGTTTTGCTCGTTACCAAGGAAACCGATTCTTGCTTTGGAAAAATAACTGGAATCACTCATAGCGTTGAACCCTTCCTTGTTACAGTTGTGCTGCAAGGAGGCCTGTGAACCAATCAGATGCTTCCATGTGTTTCGACCCAGTGAGGTGGCGCGGTATTTGCCGTCAGCGATCAGGGAGTACAGAGAGTTTGCGGTCTTGTTGATGACAACAAACCTTTTCTCGTGACCGATTCTCATACCGAGGCAGATCTTAGAGAATGGTGTGTTCCAGTAGGTCGGTAGCTTGGTCTCTTGTGTGTCAAAATCAGTCTGCCCTCCTGCAATGTTGTATGCATTTGTGTCGTTCCAAAGATGAGCATCATAGTGAAACGTTTTCTGTATTAAAGAAGAAGAAAATTTATATCTATTTCGCAGACTGTGATAACAAATGGAAAACAAATTTACCTCTGTGCCATTAATCTTCATGGCCAGCGTCCATCCTCCATCTCCACATCCAAAGTTTCTCATGTGACAGTAAACAGGAATCTTTTGTGAACCAAACTTCAGCGTATACACTTGGCTTGTTGTCAAACTGTTTGGGAAGAAAATCATAAAACATGTTCTTCTTTCTCTGTAAACCGGCATCAAATGAACAAATTCTTTCATACAAATATAGTATATAAAATTTGTTACAATTCACCCCCCCCCCCCCCCCCCCACCCCCCTCTCTTTACACCCCTCCCTCGATAATAGCAAATCGTGAATGAATAACACATTTTATGTCGAAAACACAACTTATATCGGCTGGTTTTTTATCGTGGATAATCAAGTTCGTAACTATTTTATTATAATCATGCATGTTGAAAACAATGTACCATAAACACGGTAAAATGCCACTTAAAATTTTGACTTTCTTATATCACTTTTCGGGACTTTTTTCAAGACAGCAAAGTAATCTAAAAGCAAGCTCCTGGTCATAATCATGAATACACGATATATCAGCCAGGACAGTGTCCCTTCAAGGTCGTCAAATAAGCGACTAATAAAATTCTTTATGTCACTGCTTCCAGTGCAATCAGAGGACCCAGATGTTTCTTAACTTCCGAGGCTTGAATGATCATCTATGTTCAGGCATGACTGATTCTTTTACAGATCTATCAAATTGTACAAATGATGCGATTTTTGGTTTCATGCTGGCAATATTTACAAATGTTACGTGTTTGCGCCCTCTAGCCGTGTTCACTCTATCCAGATTACGAATTTTCCGGTTTTAGCTGAAACCTCCGTGACAAAATGTATGTATGAACTTACTGGTGTTTCTCGTACAGTTCCTTACAAGAAGAGGCGGGAACAGCTGGACAAGCTGTAAAGAAAATAAAATCCCGGTTAGATGTAAACATGAGATCAAAACTTCATTTGAAATTACTCTCAAGTCACTTTACCTGGAGTAGAGGTTTTGTTCGCCAGTGCAATGAGTTTGTCCAGCTTCGTTTCCAAGTTCTTTATGGCATCGCTGACATGCGAATCATGACTCACAGTCGGGTTACAGTAATTGTTACAAACTACCGGCTTTTCACAGGTTTTGGCGGGAGAAGGTGTTTCGTTATTGGCCGAGTTGGCGCAATTCACTGCAACTATCAATATAACGATCAGTGCGAAAAAAACAAACGACGAGGGCATTTTGAGAATGAACAACTTGTTTGGTTTAGCTTCCCTTGTGACTTAGCGATGACTGACACTTTAGTCTCACACGCAGCTGTTATTTATGTCGGAGCGCTACGCAACGATCCAAATAGCAGCTGCGCAAGAGACTACAGCGCTTACAGGAAGTTTTCACAGGCGCCGCGGACATGTTAAACCACAAGCGGAAGCAGGTTACAATTACAAATTGCCGGCTTCTCGCAGGTTTTGTCGGGAGGATGTGTTTTGTTATTGGCCGAGTTGGCGCAATTCACAGCAACTATCAATATAACAATCAGTGCGAAGAAAACAAACGACGAGCGCATTTTGAGAATGAACAACTTGTTTGGTTTAGCTTCTCTTGTGACTCAGCGATGACTGACTCTTTAGGGTCTCACACACAGCCGTTATTTATGTCCGAGCGTTGTGCAACGATCCAAATAGTGGCTGCGCAGGAGACTACTAGCGCTTACAGGAAGTTTTTACAGGCGACATATTAAACCACAAGCGGAAGCGGAAAAATTTGTGTCAAGCGAAAACGAACGTTGACATAAATCATAAGAATAAAGAAAAAACATGTTTATCGTTCATCATAGACCTAAAGGTCTTCAATGAAGATTGTGTGGTTATCTTTCTCTTCGTTGATTTTTTTTTGTATGCGTAGACGTGTATACATTTATATCGTGTCTTATAACTGGCTGTGATTTTAGTTGTTTTAGCCTGCGCGCAGACGTCTCCTATTTCCTTTGCTTCACACTGAAAAGGACGTCCGTTTTCTGTTGGGAACAAGGAAATCGGAGATGGCTGCACGCACTCTTAAGTTTTATTTTCGTTTCAGCTTTGTGTCGGCCTTTGTTCAAAATCATGTTAATTAATGATAATGAATGCCAGACAAAAGAAAATACAAATCAAAACAAAACAAAACCAAATTTGAAACTTTTCGCAAAGTTTTATCGCCATCGCTTTAGGGACGAAAAAGTTATGACGCAAAGTTTGTCATGGATGAGTGTTCCCGAAATAACAACGGAGCCACCTTAAGCGGACGTATTAGAAAAAGGAAAAGTTTTAATCCTTATCCTAATCCGAATCTGAACCATTACCGCTTTAATACCTTTGTTAATACCCTTTTCCTTCAATGTTTTGTTGTTTTGATAATCTTTACGTTCTTTCACGTATAGAATCAGGTTGCTTTATACGGCCTCAGCAAATCTTTCACCACAATTTAATCACGAAATGTTTTCCCAAATCGAATTCTATCATATTATTGCTAAATAACAGCTGTAACTTTTCGCAAAGTTTTATAGCCATTGCTTTAGGAGCGAAAAAGTTATGACCCAAAGTTTGTTATGGACGAGTGCGCCCGAAAGAGAAAGAGGAAAAGTTTAATCCTTATGCTTATGCCGCATGCATATATGTCGGGCGCGGTTTAAGCGCTGTCATGATTCCGCTTTTGCGTTATGCCTGTACAGGAAAATTTGTGTTGTCTGTAGATACGTGACCAAATTGTGCCAAGTTTATTTTCAACTTTAAAGGGGCTATGTCGCGAGGTTTCGCCTAATTTTAGTAACTTTAATTTACACTTTTATCTGTCAAAATTCTTTTGTTCGCTGATACGAAACAGGACTCGAAACGGAACCAGTGGCCACGTACACAAGAGCTATTGCTTGTTTTGATTTAAGTCCCACAATTTCATCGCTCTTTTCTCAAGCGAAACAAAATCAGAAAAATGTTAGGTTTGTCTGTGGCGGTAAAGACGTACAAAGCGAAGACTCTGGTACCATGTTAATATGCTGAAGTGTACTATATTTAGCCAACAGAGAAGAAGAACCTTCGTCCATGACATTCCATGGTCAACTGATTTCTATCGCTGCTCGTACATATTGAGAAATTTAGCCGTACGATTTCAGAATCCGAAAAATAACCGGGCCAAAATCAAGACAAATAGATTATTTACATATGTGAAAAATCTGAGACCATTTGGTGAGCACAGCACTGCAGGATTGAATGGATTCGACGATGATGACGTAAACTTGAAAAACAGCCACCGGACGTTTTTCAAGATTGTAGTTTGCGTGACACCTCGCGACATAGCCCCTTTAAAATAATTCAGTTAGAGATTCTTGAACACGTCAGACCTCTGTCTACACGTTTAAAATATGCAAACTAAAGCGTAAAGTTTTCCACTTACTTTGTATAGCCTTTAATAATATAACTTAAATTTTGTGTATGAAAATCTATTTATTTATGGTTTGGAGAAAAAATGAAAAAAGCGTAAAGGAATGCAAATGGCCTGGGGGGGAGACTGAAAAGACGTTAAACTGAGGCTTGGAAGAGGACAGAATTTGTTATTTCAGTAACCTGTAAGTTCGTCTTTAAGAGCTGTTACCTTCAGGATCTAGTTCAGTACCCCATAAAACAAACATCGTTTATTTTTTTTTTCATTTTATTGATCTACACCTTAATCATTTAACATGAGCACTTAACAAACAAATTATTTTTATTTTAGACTCCCTTATCTCGCCGTTTTTTGTTTTTTGTTTTTTGTTTTTTTTTTTGCTGAGCGAAAGCTTCGAAAGCTGAAGCAACTAACCAAACTGTACATTCGGTAACTAAATAAAAAAATCGCCCGTTTGAAAATCTATATTTGGCGATGTTCATGGAATGTTTATAGTTCTTTATTATTGAACCAAGATGTACCCCATGGTATTGATGTGCTTTTCTCTGTTGTCTGATGAATATTTAGCCTCATTTCCACATGTGTTGGTTTCGTCAGGGACACCTCCAGTACCAAACCCGATTCTGGAGTCACACGAATTGTCTTCGTTTTGCTCGTTACCAATGATACCGATTCTTGCTTTGGAATGATAACTGTGGTCACCCACGGCGTTAAACCCTTCCTTGTTACAGTAGCGCTGCAAGGAGGCCTGTGAACCAATCAGATGCTTCCACGTGTCACGACCCAGTGAGGTGGCGTGGTATTTACCGTCAGCGATCAGGGAGTACAGAGAGTTAGCGTTCTTGTTGATGGCAACAAACCTTTTCTCGTGACCGATTTTCATACCGAGGCAGATCTTAGAGAATGGTGTGTTCCAGTAGGTCGGTATCTTGGTCTCTTGTGTGTCAAAATCAGTCTGTCCTCCTGCAATGTTGTATGGATTTGTGTCGTTCCAAAGATGAGCATCATAGTGAAACGTTTTCTGTATTAAAGAAGAAGAAAATTAATATCTATTTCGCAGACAGTCATAACAAATGGAAAAAAATGTTTACCTTTGTGCCATTAATCTTCATGGCCAGCGTCCATTCTCCATCTCCACATCTAAAGTTTCCCATGTGACAGTAAACAGGAATGTTTTGTGAACCAAACTTCAGCTTATACACTTGGCTTGTTGTCAAACTGTTTGGGAAGAAAATCATAAAAAATGATCTTCTTTCTCTGTAAACCGGCGTCGAATGAACAAATTCTTTCATACAAATATAATAAATAAAATTTGTTACTATTCAACCGGCTTCTCGCAGGTTTTGTCGGGAGGATGTGTTTTGTTATTGGCCGAGTTGGCGCAATTCACTGCAACTATCAATATAACAATCAGTGCGAAGAAAACAAACGACGAGCGCATTTTGAGAATGAACAACTTGTTTGGTTTAGCTTCTCTTGTGGCGGACTCAGCGATGACTGATTCTTTAGTCTCCCACGCAGCCGTTATTTATGTCGGAGCGCCGCGCAACGATCCAAATAGCAGCTGCGCAGAAGACTACTAGCGCTTACAGGAAGTTTTCACTAGCGACATATTAAACCACAAGCGGAAGCAGGTTACAATTGCAAATTGCCGGCTTCTCGCAGGTTTTAGCGGGAGGTGGTGTTTCGTTATTGGCCGAGTTGGCGCAATTCACAGCAACTATCAATATAACAATCAGTGCAAAGAAAACAAACGACGAGCGCCTTTTGCGAATGAACAACTTATTTGGTTTAGCTTCTCTTGTGACTCAGCAATGACTGACTCTTTAGTCTCCCACACAGCCGTTATTTATGTCGGAGTGTTGCACAACGATCCAAATAGTTGCTGCGCAGGAGACTACTAGCGCTTACAGGAAGTTTTCACAGGCGGCATATTAAATCACAAGCGGAAGCGGAAGAATTTGCGTCAAGTGAAAACGAACGTTGACATGCATGTAATCCGGCATAAGAAAAAAAAGTAAGTAATAGTCAAGTGAGGTCTTAAAGTGCAAATGAAGTGAAATTTCACTACCGTTTTGTTTTAGGGTTTTATGTTGTTTATATCACCTTAATTTCATTTTCAGTCGTTTTCCTTTTTTGCGCGAAGAGGATCCACTATTTTGAGCGGTTTGAAAACTTCTACCGGGATCTGAAATTTGCGACATTTTGAGCGCGGCCAAATGGTACAAACAATGTATTTGTGACGTCATTCGTGTATTCGATCACAACAAAACCTGGCAAAGAAGGGGACGAAACCGGGGCTAAAATAAACGTCGCTTTCAAACATATTTAATCGAAAGAATCCTTCCACAAGTTGCCAAAACTCTACTGTAAAACAAGTGACGCGCTCAGTTGTAAACACACTAATGACGTCACTAGAACCAGGTCCTTGTCTAATATGCCCAACTTGCGTCGTTTGCTAAAATTTGTTCCCGCCACTTCAAGTGATTTATTTTCCCATCAAAATATTCTTAAAACACCTATTTTCAGATTATCGACAAAAAAAATGGTAGTGAAATTTCACTTCATGTGCACTTTAAGCTACTGTATCCCATAACCGACAAATTGCAAGGCTGATCTGACTACGTAAAAAAAGTAGATTTTGCGAGACACCAATACGACAGAAACCTATAAAGCAGGGTAGCAACCGCGGATAGCTGTTTCGCTCTGTTGGGGCTCGTCAGCGTGGTGTAGCTTGTAGCAAACTAAGAACGACTACAAGAATGCAGTCGTTACGGTAAATAGATTGCACAATGAACCAACTTGTCACCCGCATCACGCGTGCCACATAACGTGTTGCGGGGAACAAGCCGTCCCAAGATGTCACAATGGTGTCTCGCAAAAACTGAATGTACATGGCAAGTCAATGTAAACATTTAAACGCATGGACTAAACCATGCTGAAAGAAACCCAGCATATCGGATCTACTATAGACCTACGGTACTAGCCCGAAAAAAAAATCATGGCTTTTTAACAGGAATCGAACCCGTGACATTAATTCGCATCACCGGTGCGATGCTCTACCAATTGAGCTATCAAAACCACATATTGGGATCCGAGCAGGTATATTGCTCCCAATACGTATAGAACCAGGTAGCTTTATACATGAACGGCCTCAGCAAAACCTTTCACGAAATGTTTTCCCAGTTAAATCGAATTCTATCATATTATTGGTAAATAATAGCTGTAACTTTTCGCAAAGTTTTATAGCCATCGCTTTAGGGACGAAAAGGTTATGACGCAAAGTTTGTCATGGATGAGTGCGCCCAAAATAACAACGGAGCCACCTTAAGCGGAAGTATTAGAAAGAGGAAAAGTTTTAATCCTTATCCCAATACGAATCTGAGCCGTTACCGCGTTAATACCCTTGTTAATCCCGTTTTAACACACTAAAAGCAAAAGGGATATTCTAATAGGGTGAAACTTCTACTTTTTGGATTTTTTTTGGCAAAATTTGTGTTACTATTAGCAAATCTTGCCATATTCTAGCTTTGGTTGGCAAAATCTCTCAAATATTGGTATATATTGCCATCATATTTTGGCTTTCAAAAGTATCGGAAAAAGCGCAGTTAAAAAACTGCTTTACTATGAAATATATAACCTGTAATTTTCACTCATACTACACTTATAGAAATAAATTGATGGCGGAAATTTCCGAGGCTTTTTCCTTTAGTGAGTAAAATGACGGCGGGAATTTCCGCAAGTCTTTCGTGTCAGTGAGTAAAATGTCGGTGGAATGTTTAACGTCTCTGTCAACAAAGAACTCCTTCAACTGAAGTTAAACTTGCTTTTAAACACTATCGGATTTTATTAACTCTTATTAATATATAATATATATATATATATATATATATATTATATATTAATAAGAGTTAATTTCTGTTCAAAGAGCTATACTGTTAGGCTCATCCTATATATATATATATATATATATATATATATATATATATATATATAGGATGAGCCTAACAGTATAGCTCTCTGAACAGAAAGCTGATGATAAGCTTAACTAAGGTAAATGGTCGGAAGCACAAGAATTAAGAATGACGACCGGGCTATTTTTCAATTTTAACAATTCTCAAAAACAGTATTACGCGACCGTCTGCACAGTACATTTAAACCGTACAAAAGCTCACAAAAACTCAACTTTTTCTCGGTCTAGAATAACTAGTATGATAATTTCCGAATAAAATACACCTGTTGCGTATCGAAAATTGCCCGAGAAACTGATTTGGAAATGAAAATTGCAAAAATACAGACATCTTTGCATAAGGCGACGCGAGTGAAGTTAGAACGATAAAATCCAAGTCTTGTCTTGTTTACGTAAAATCGCTTTTCAATCTATGTAATGAATAAACAAACACATAAAAATGGACAACGCGATCTTTTTTTGAAATATTTTTAATTATTTAAATATCCATTAGTTTATGTTTAAAAGCAAAACGCGTACAAGCGCATCGAGGCCAAGCTGTCTTGATGAATTAGAAATTCAAGAAATCAATACATCTGAATTTGAGCACGTTTTATAAACATTTCTCAAAAACTAACGGGAACACAAAGAAAAAGTCAATCACAGATTGATATCAACATAAATTCCCATCGAAAAATGCAGTTAGTTTTACCTTTAAGTCCCTCGACTGCTTGGAAATTCTTTTAATCTCCGCTTCTCCTGTTCTAAAATCCGTAGAAGAAATATTGCCCCACATTGATAATCAAAGGGCTCTGAAAGCCATCTCGTTAATGCGTTAGAACGTGAGGTTAAAAAAGAAGAATCTTGATAGTGAATATGGTAAAGATGGCGTTGTAGAATCAGACATTACGTAGAAAATGCGAGGCGCAGTAGTCAACTGGATATGGTTCTTGGCAGGATAGAGAAGATTGAGAGAAAGTTTGAAAATTCGTGTTGGTGCAAGTCAATAAAAGTTATGAGTAACAAAGAATCACGAGTGTGAATGTAAATAATTTTGATGTTAGTGAAGTGAAAGTGAAAGACTTTTTCCGCCTTGCTAGCTAATTGACGATGAAAATGTGTTGTTGTGTCAATTTGCACAATGCATTTTCAGTTATTCATTGTCTATTTTCTGTTGGGATATTTGACAATAGAAAAAAAATTTCTAAATCAAATACAATAGGTTGCCGCAATTTCAAAACAATTAAAAGCCCACAAACCTATCAAGTGATCGATAATACGTCACGTGCAGTGACTTTATATCTGATAAAAACAGTCCTATAAATTAGTATGTGGTGTTTTATTAGATATAAAGTTACTGCAGGTGACGTATTAATATTAATTATCAAAATATCAATTGACACAACAAATGGTGACTGAATCTTTAATATTCTTTCAAGTAAGGCCCCGGTTCAAACCTTGAACTTCACATGTGCTGAATCTAATGGAAGGAGACCGTAACAACATGTCTTTTCTCTAGAGCTGCCTGTCTCCATGCCAGGACAATTTGGGCTATGTTAAGCAGACATCGCGCCATCAGCCATTTCTTTTTCAACTCTCCAGCAGTATTTGAAAATAGAACAAAAGTAAAAATTTATGGTATTTTGCTGTTCTTACTCTTGCATAATGAAACGGAAAGTTTTGTAGTTAGCTAAAGTATCGAGTCTGCTGTTTTATATATTTTGACGTGAAAAATGGCGGGAAAATGGTGATCACGTGGTCATTTTTCGGTCACGTCTGCTATAGGCGCACTTATATAGAAAATATTGGGTTTGGAGCGAGTAAACAGGACACCACTCCTGGCGGTCACTTTTTTAGTTCCCTTAGATCGAAATGAGGTTCATGACAGGCCTACACCGACTCCGCTATGTGGTTTTGCGGTTGCGATGCATTTATATTAGCTTTCAAAGTTTGGCTGTTATGAGTATGTCGTTAAGTGATTTACGTCTTGTATGATATGATAGGCGGCGTTTTGTAAATAGTTTTCAGGAATGGTTGGTTTTGAACGAAACTCCATTTTTCATCAGTATTTGTTTTAGGTTTTTCAGTCGTCGATGAAATGTTGTGACAAAAGGCATTATTATCTCGTGAGTTTTTTTCGTTTTGTTTTTTAATGCCAATTGCGTTCCGGCAAAAGTGAAATTCAGAATACCAGTGCATTTAGGAGGGTGCTAATGGGGTTAACAGTTAACTGACAATTGCCCAAAAATATAGTAGTTAACTGATAAATGAAAAGTTAACAGTTAAGTGACATTCTATTGATTATACTAAATTAACGATTGTTGTTGTTAATAAAAGCAACTCATAGTTTTTTCCTAACAGCAAAGCTATTTTGTGACATTTACCTGTCTCGCTGCGTGACCAGGTGACATATTAACCGATATTATATGCGAAAGGTACCAGGGTCGTAGAGCGTTGTCCTTGATCTCCGTGATGGCGTCGAGTGGCGTGGTCAAAGTTATTCTGAGTTTTTGTCGAGATGATGACAAAGGATCGGCATTCGAACGACACATAGGTCGCATACCGTTTGACATGACAAAGCACAATTCAATGGACATAGCTTGTAAACATTTGATCGAACAATAAGCGGAAAGTTTGGACTCGGTGCGTTTGATTTAAAGTTGTTCCGATTAGAGAAGATCGACGGGAAAGCTGTTACAAAGGCTCAGTTGGAAATGGAGCTACCTTTTTCTAATGGGAAATGCGACAAGTGAGATACATGCTGTGTATTTTGTTTCGTCTTTTTGTTTAGAATTTTGTCCAGCACGCGAACGCGGGTTGACCCCGGGGTTGACCACACTAGCCCTTTTCAGTGTTAGATTAAATGAGTTGGCCTGCGAATACAGCCGCCTCTCATCGCTCCCGGCCGCAAGAGGCGTTCGCGCAAGAACGCCCCTAGCGGCCGGGAGCGATGAGAGGCGGCTGTATTCGCAGGCTATAAATGAGTAAGATTTCTGATTACAGTAAAACCTGTATTAAGCAGACCCAAAGTAAGTGGACACACCGTATTTTATTGGACACAAGCATCAGTGAGTTTCGATTTTTTCCTTCCCATACTCTCTGTGTACGATCCTGTATCAAACAGACATCTTAACGATCCTTATTACGGTTTTCGAAGCTATCTTGACAGGTGAGAAATTGTGGTTTTTGTCTCAGTTTAGCATGCTCGATATGTATTGTACGACCCTTTGATGATCTTTGGGATATAAATCTCTTAAACGACGATAGTTTTTATGCTGTGTAGCCATTTATAGAATTATTGTTTCTCTATGCCTTCGTTATGCTAGTTCTCTTGGCATATTATGTTAGAGCCTCTTTGGCTAACTTTTTTTGCAAGATAAGTAGTGATCGGCCGCAGCTTTTCTTATTGCGTCGACGAAGGAGACGCTTCCTAATCTTGTCGGCTAGGCGGAACGAATCGAGAAAAGTGTCGGTACCAAATCTGCGCCATCTTGAAACGTCACAATAGTATCCAGCATTTCCAGCGCGTGGAAATCATGAGTGCTCCGAAATGTCAAATGTAAATAACCTATTTGTCTTGATTTAGTTTCGGATATTTTCCCGATTTTGAAATCGTACGGTACGGCTCAATATCTCAATGTCTAAAAGTACACAGTGGAAATGGACGAAGGTTCTTCTTCGGACCAAGTTAGTTGTTGGGTCTCTTTGGAATCAAACAAGACGTTATTGAATTTTCCTTGCTTCTAGCACCGTTCGGGTATGTTTTGAATGCTCTAAATTTATTTTTCGGAGGTTCTTTGCCTGATTTGAAAAGCTTTCACCTTAATACCAACGTCGCTTCTTCGCGATGTTCTATGGAGCGATTCGCTGTATGTCTTGCCGGCCGCGCCAGGCGAACGCCTGCCCATATATCTAAGAATTCAACTGAATCGTCCTTTGTCTCATTGCAAGGATTAATATTCGCTTGAGAGAGAGCAATGAAAATTTCTGGACTTCATTCAAAACAGATCAAAATAACTACTGCAGCTGATACTGTTCGCGTACGTGACCTACATGTAGCTGGACCTTGAGATCGCTTGCGCGTGTTATTATAAATTACGTGAACCTTAGAAGAACCTTTGTCCATGCTCCACTGATTAAACATGTGCTGAATGCAACTTCCAGACATTGAGATATCTACATTTATTTAGTCGGTAAAATCCTTGCGGACATCACACCAAGTACTGAGGCGCATCATTTCAGAATCGGAGAAATATAAACCGAAATGAAATCAAGACAAATATACTATTTATGTTGGAAAAATCTGAGACCTTTCGGAGTACACAGCACTGCAGAATTGAAGGATTTTCCACGGCGCTAGCGTGAATTTGTTTGACGTCGGTCCGACGTTTTTGCCTGCGTGACATATCTCATGACATAGCCCCTTTCAACAGTGGCTGAAACTGAGGTACTACGTAGGTCAAGACGAGGTGCTACGGTATAAGGAGACGCACTGTAATCTATGATTACTACTAGTAAATAGAGTAGGCCCGTAGCTATCCAAAGGTGCCCTCTCATTGGCTGTTTCGCAGAACAATAGAATATTCTGTGTAAATTATCTATATCATGTCTGGCGTCGTGTTTAAATCTCTGATTGCCCACTGTTGCTCATTTACTGATATTTTACATAAAAGAGGGGTTCTTGTCAGCAAGCAGCAATAAATCAATCGTATTTAAGCCCGCTTGTGTTCAGCGGTCCTTTTCACGTCCTTATGTTCTCTATTTGGATTATGACAATCACGGTGACCGCTGAATTGTAATGATTGCTAATGCTTGTCAATGATTGCAAATGTTCGCCAATACTCGTTGCTCACCTCTGAGCGTAGGTCCTCTGACAGCAACTCCGTTTTCTTTCTATAACTACCCAGGCTGGTAAAATACCAAATCCATGTACCCATCTTCTTGGCCGTAGAGATTGTAGAGATTGTAGTGATTGTAGAGATTGTAGCGACTGTAGCGATTGTAGCGACTGTAGCGACTGTAGCGATTGTAGCGACTGTAGCGATTGTAGCGACTGTAGCGATTGTAGCGACTGTAGCGATTGTAGCGACTGTAGCGATTGTAGCGATTGTAGCGACTGTAGCTGTTGTAGCGACTGTAGCGATTGTAGCGACTGTAGCGACTGTAGCGATTGTAGCGACTGTAGCGACTGTAGCGACTGTAGCGACTGTAGCGATTGTAGCGACTGTAGCGACTGTAGCGACTGTAGGGACTGTAGCGATTGTAGCGATTGTAGCGACTGTAGCGACTGTAGCGATTGTAGCGATTGTAGCGACTGTAGCGACTGTAGCGACTGTAGCGATTGTAGCGATTGTAGCGACTGTAGCGACTGTAGCGATTGCAGCGACTGTAGGGACTGTATCGACTGTAGCGACTGTAGCGATTGTAGCGACTGTAGCGACTGTAGCGATTGTAGCGACTGTAGCGACTGTAGCGATTGTAGCGATTGTAGCGACTGTAGCGACTGTAGCGATTGTAGCGACTGTAGCGATTGTAGCGACTGTAGCGACTGTAGCGACTGTAGCGACTGTAGCGACTGTAGCGACTGTAGCGATTGTAGCGACTGTAGCGACTGTAGCGACTGTAGCGACTGTAGCGACTGTAGCGACTGTAGCGACTGTAGCGATTGTAGCGATTGTAGCGACTGTAGCGACTGTAGCGATTGTAGCGACTGTAGCGACTGTAGCGACTGTAGCGATTGTAGCGATTGTAGCGACTGTAGCGACTGTAGCGACTGTATCGACTGTAGCGATTGTAGCGACTGTAGCGACTGTAGCGATTGTAGCGACTGTAGCGACTGTAGCGATTGTAGCGATTGTAGCGACTGTAGCGATTGTAGCGACTGTAGAGATTGTAGCGGCTGTAGGGACTGTATCGACTGTAGCGACTGTAGCGACTGTAGCGATTGCAGCGACTGTAGGGACTGTATCGACTGTAGCGACTGTAGCGATTGTAGCGACTGTAGCGACTGTAGCGACTGTAGCGATTGTAGCGACTGTAGCGACTGTAGCGATTGTAGCGACTGTAGCGACTGTAGCGACTGTAGCGACTGTAGCGACTGTAGCGATTGTAGCGACTGTAGCGACTGTAGCAATTGTAGCGATTGTAGCGACTGTAGCGATTGTAGCGACTGTAGAGATTGTAGCGGCTGTAGGGACTGTATCGACTGTAGCGACTGTAGCCGCGATTGCAGCGACTGTAGGGACTGTATCGACTGTAGCGACTGTAGTGATTGTAGCGACTGTAGCGATTGTAGCGACTGTAGCGACTGTAGCGATTGTAGCGACTGTAGCGACTGTAGCGACTGTAGCGACTGTAGCGATTGTACCGACCGTACCGACTGTAGCGACTGTACCGACTGTAGCGATTGTAGCGACTCTAGCGATTGGAGCGACTGTAGCTATTGTAGCGATTGTAGCGACTGTAGCGGTTGTAGCGACTGTAGCGATTTTAGCGACTCTGGCGACTGTAGCGATTGTACCGATTGTAGCGATTGTAGCGACTGTAGCGGTTGTAGCGACAAGACAGAAAGACATATTCTGTATTTCAATTTGATGCCAATGTTCACAATTTCATATTGTATGTCTATTTCATTTTTAGCGACGTTATTCACTATTAACCATCATTAAACATTACTGTTCTTTTAATTTCAGGAGAACGGACAGCCTTGTCTCACGCGGCGACGTTGTTATGAATACAACTGCTAATGTATAACATAACTTCATTACAAGGTTTTCGCTATGAAGGACCATTCTATACTATGGAAATCGACCATGCGAAAAATAAAAGAGCAGAGGGTTTTTTGCATTCTTATCTAAACAAAACTCTCCAATAAATTTATTTTTCAAAAAACCAGTTTGGTCGTTGGGCCCATATTTACTAAAGCATCATATCCCTGCTCCCTGACAATGCTATATGAGGGTGTGAATGGGGTTAACCGACTAGCGACAAAGGGCGAAAAATATTACTGACTACCGACAAAACGAGGAAAAAATTGCCGACTAGCGACAAATAAATTCTAACCGACAACCGACATGGTCCGACGTGAAGGGATGTTTGTATTAAAAAGAAGAGCATTTTGAATTTATTTTTAGCGCAGGAAATGTCCAGATCCTTTGGTGGGCTCTATTTCACAAGACGGTACCACATTAATTCCAAATTTCGTCAATTATAGAATTTCCTGTCTTCAAATTACTTTAAAGCTCCGGGATCCTCCTTTTCGGAGAGCAGCGGCGGGCTCATTTCTAGAACAGCGGCTCGTAAGCGAGCCAACGAGACACCCTGCTGTTGTGTCATGATTCTCAGATACTTTTGCCTAAACTTTTGCCCGCTTTTGAGACGTCAATATAAAGTCGTATTGACGTCTTAAAAGTCAGCCTGTGATTGGTTGAAAACTTTCCGCGGCAATTTAATGGGTTCCTTCCCTAGAAAAAAAAGCTTCAAATTATCTTCAAAGTAAGGGCTAAAATGTTAATTACTTTGTCAAGTTTGGTAGATAAAACAACACTGTATTCAATGAAACGATCCTTTCTATTGAAAGTTAACGATGAGATGGGTTTTAAATATCTTTTTGTTTGTTTGAACAGTTTGTTTACATCAAACTGTGCTATGCGCGCGCTAATCACGCCACAACGCGTTGTTAGCATACAATTTGTGGACGAAGGGGATGTTACTGAGGTGTTTGAGGATCACAGGGAAGTACAAATTGATGAGTATGAGACAGATTCGGATGACGAGGAATCAGATTTTGAAGAACATTCAGAGCTTGTCAATAGAGCGTGTGTTACACGATCCGGCAGGGCAAGAGAGCATGGGCAGGGCTGTTCGTGCATTTGTGCGTCTCGATATGTGACGGTAAGAGGTAATAATAGTTGTAAAATCATTACATGGCAGAAAGAATCCCCACAGTAAAGCCACGAGAGCCGTTGAATAATAAGTGTAATAAGTGTTTGTGGACGTCTTGGGAAAAAAAAAGACTTCCGTAGCTAACAAAATTACGTATCCCAAAGGCTAAAGTGGGCATTTCACTCTTGTCAAATTTACCTCTCTTGATTTAGGCCCCGTCCACACGTATACGTTTACGTTCGTAAACGCATATTTTTTTATGCGTTTAGGCCACACGTAAACGATGAAAACGGTCACCCTAAACGGATATTTTCGAAAACGCTCTCCAAGGTGGATATTTTTGAAAACGCCGTTTACTCGTTCACGTGTGGACAGCGTAAACGGATATTTTCGTAAACGCTGATGTCACAGCTGTTTATGGCGCATGCTCAAGTTATCTAGCGCATGCTCAATGCAGATTTTTAGCGTTTACGTATCGTTTTAGCGTTTACGTGTGGACTGGTGAAAACGAATCGTAAACGATGGCTGGCTTCGTGTGGACGAGAGCGTTTTAGATAAAAACAAATATGCGTTTACGAACGTAAACGTATTCGTGTGGACGGGGCCTTACTTCGATGCCCTGTAATCGACAGGAAAACAAATTCACATCTAGAATAAAAGCTTTGGTGATTTTATCGGTATACTAGATTTGCAAATAAAAGTGGGTTAGACGATCACGTTGCTAAAAAAACAGAGTTAACTAGGTTTAAGTGCAATCAAATAATGAATTATTACAAGTTTTACACTTCGTCTAGAGTTTAAAGTCTTAAAACTGCGCAAATTACATAACAAATGTGAATAATTAACTTGCATGATCTTGCATTTTTAATTGTTAACTGAAATTTACCGACAACCGACAAAGGTCGAAAATTTCAACCGACAACCGACAAAGTAATGAAATTTTAACCGACAACCGACATGTGGACCCCCCCATTCATTCTTTAATGTTGTATTACATGTAAAACCGTAATAACGCTCCTGAGGAAGGCCGAGACGGCCGAAACGTCGAGCTAATTGAAAAGCATGGTTATAATGGTTATAAATGGGGTTGACAGACCTACACGACTCCTGTTGTGTGACCATTGTATTGTTTTAAGCCTTCAAGCATGTCTTTAAGCAATTCTCTGTAAAAATAGACAGGCTAAACACTATTACCGCTCGTCGCTAAAAAGTACTTAAAAGCATAAAGCTTTCCCAGTAAGACTTAAGAGAGAAATGCGCCTTTAGATCAGTTATGAATTTGTTCTCTTCGTTGATATCGATCTTTTGATCTCGGCGGATTATCTCTCAAATTGATAGGAGGATTTCATGCTGTTCAGAGCCGTTTGAATTATTATATTTCTTTATGCCTGTTTGGTGCTAGCTCTATTGGCATACATTGCGGTTTCTTTGGCTCACTTTTGTAGCAAGATAAATACTAATCGGCTAAAGTTTGTAATAGCTTTGAAAGTGCAAGGATCGTTAAATTTCTCAGGCCGTGATTTCAGTAGTGTCTAAAGTCTCTGGTGTGCAAGACTTGTGAGAAAGTGTTTCTCATCACGGATATAGGCATCTTAGATCCAAGTCTCAAAAAGCCGTAGTCTACAATTCCACTTAAATGGAATAATGAATTCTTGCAATAATTGTTAGCTCCTTAGTTGGTTCTGTAGTTGAGTAGTGTGTCTCAGTGGAGCTAGGATAAACCTCCGTTGTTTTGTAATAGCGTTTGATTTGGCATCCAAAAGATAATCTACAGCATGGATGCTGTTTTGTAAATCTCACGGATGCTAGTATATTCTTCTCTCCATGTGTAGATGTTTAAGCTAAAGCAAGACTGCAGTTTCGATTCTACTCGTGAATCTCGTCAGATGCTAGAGGTATATCTCATGGATATTGGTAACGTTCAAAAGTTTTAGCCGTTTATATATCGCTTAAGCGGATCGAAAATGTGCGTCTATATTTCTATTGGTCCAGAGATTCTGGCCAATGAGGTTAGTCTTGTGCAAATTTCGATCCGGCATACAGTTGTGTTTCTTAAGAAGGACTTTTCGTCAGTATTTGAACCATGTAGGATATTGTCCTTTCTGAAAAGTACATAGACTTCATGAGTAAATATAACTTTTCAATGTCTCCAAAAATGGAGACCTGAATAAGCGTATGGACATAATAAATTCTCCTCTTTGGTACAATTGTACGCGTTCAAATTCTGATTGTCTAGCACGTCACAGGACGGGGTCATGTCTAAAAATGTCAAGCATGGTTATAAATGGGGTTGACAGACCTACACGACTCCTGTTGTGTGACTATTGTATTGTTTTAAGCCTTCAAGCATGTCTTTAAGGTATCAGCACCGGCAAAATTTATGTTCTCCAAATGCCTTGCAAAAATTCCTGGTTAAATGTCATGCCATGAAATATACAAATCCAAAATTTGGGGTCAATATCTCTAATTGTTCACAAGTTATGAGCATTTGAAAATTGACCTTTTTTACCTTTTCGAGCATTCTGATTGGTCCAATAGGGTCACATGACTGATTGGCGGGAAATTCAAAATGTATTGTCTTTATCAATTCATAGAATAGCGAAGCGCACAATTACTATTTATAGAACTAAAACTCAGACAAACAAACCAAAAGTGACTCTCAGGGGATTTCTAATAACGAATTTCTATTGTCAGAAATGCAAGAATAAACAAGAATAAATTATAAACTCAGACAAACATGAGTACTGACGTCATTTGTGCGCTTTGCTATACAACTGGGCCATTCTAGGAACTTCACCCAAAAAGGAATTGAATTAGAGAAGTCACCAAATTCATTTGACAGAATTTTGGTCAGTCTGACCAAATTTTGAGGAAGATCGACAGCTGTCAATCAGAGAGAAAAGTCACATAAAGAAATCACAAAAACAAGTTTTTCTCACACAGTTTTTAATATTTTTAAAATCTGTTTTAAGAAATGAGTTTCAAACACCACTTGGCACAAACGTAGTTTCAGCCCCGTAATTTATGTTAATTTATGCAAACCAATGCAAATAACCGCATGTTTCGGTTTATTTCCCGTTAATTTGCATAAATTAACGTACATTACGGGGCTGAAACTACGTTTGTGCCAAGCCGGGTGTTTAAAACTCATTTCTGAAAACAGATTTTAAAAATATTAAAAACTGTGGGAGAAAAACTTGTTTTTGTGATTTCTTTATTTGAAATTTCTCTCTGATTGACAGCTGTCGATCTTCCCGCTCAAAATTTGATCAGACTGACCAAAATTCTGTCAAATGAATTTGGTGACTTCTTCTAATTCAATTTCTTTTTGGTTGAAGTTCCTAGCATGACCCAGTTGAATTCTATAAATTGATAAAGACAATACATTTTGAATTTCCCGCCAATCAGTCATGTGACCCTAATGGACCAATCAGAATGCCCGAAAAGGTGAAAAAAAAGTCCATTTTCAAATGCCCATATCTTTTGAACGATTAGAGATATTGACCCAAAACTTTGGATTTGTATATTTCATGGCATGACATTTAACCAGGAATTTTTGCAAGGCATTTGGAGAGCATAAATTTTGCCGGTGCTGATACCTTAAGCAATTCTCTGTAAAAATGGACAGGCTAAACACTATTACCGCTCGTCGCTAAAAAGTACTTAAAAGCATAAAGCTTTCCTAGTAAGACTTAAGAGAGAAATGCGCCTTTAGATCAGTTATGAATTTGTTCTCTTCGTTGATATCGATCTTTTGATCTCGGCGGATTATCTCTCAAATTGATAGGAGGATTTCATGCTGTTCAGAGCCGTTTGAATTATTATATTTCTTTATGCCTGTTTGGTGCTAGCTCTATTGGCATACATTGCGGTTTCTTTGGCTCACTTTTGTAGCAAGATAAATACTAATCGGCTAAAGTTTGTAATAGCTTTGAAAGTGCAAGGATCGTTAAATTTCTCAGGCCGTGATTTCAGTAGTGTCTAAAGTTTCTGGTGTGCAAGACTTGTGAGAAAGTGTTTCTCATCACGGATATAGGCATCTTAGATCCAAGTCTCAAAAAGCCGTAGTCTACAATTCCACTTAAATGGAATAATGAATTCTTGCAATAATTGTTAGCTCCTTAGTTGGTTCTGTAGTTGAGTAGTGTGTCTCAGTGGAGCTAGGATAAACCTCCGTTGTTTTGTAATAGCGTTTGATTTGGCATCCAAAAGATAATCTAAGAACAACTAAGACCGATCCTCTGGGGGAAGCTCATTATAACTCATAGAACAAGAGCGAGCAACTCAATTGAGTGCGCAACTTAGAGCAACTCGGAGTAACTCAGAGCAACTCAGAGCAACTCAGAGCTACTCAGAGCAACTCAGAGTAATTACGTCAACTCAGAGCAACTCACGCGATCATGTTATACTGGGGGTCGATAACAGGTCCTCCTGGTCAAACAGTCTGTTCAATAAATATTTTCGTGTATTGACTGCTGCTTCAGCGGCCTCCGCATAATCCATGTCATCATCTTGTATAACTGCTATGTAATGTTTTCATGACCTTTTTATGCAGTGGGTCAGTTCTAAGATCACGATACCACTTTAGACAGTGCAGATACAACCTTCGTAGCCTCTTTCTGTAAACAGGGTGTAAAAGATTAGATGCTTGAACCTCCGCAACGTCTTGTGGCAAACCCTGCATCGTGTTTTCTTTCACCTGCTCTTCCCAGGTTGAGCTAAGATCATTAATAACTTCCTCACGTAACTTATCCCAAGGATCAGTATCATCATTTTCGGCGTCCCTTAACTTAGAGAAAAGGAATTACAATCGGAAAACCATAAATGAAATTAAATTGGAAAATGAGGAAACAACCACAGATGAAAGGCAAATCTAAAAAAACGTATTATAATGACTTGTATAATTCCAAAACAACTGAGACACAAGATAACTTCGAAAAATTTATCGAAAACCCGATCCCTAAACTTGAGGACGAGGAAAGGGATGAACTGGACGGCCCCTTGACATATGAAGAATGCAAAAAATCTTTGGAATCGTTTCAAAATGGTAAATCACCAGGAGTGGGCGGTCTAACCGTAGAATTCTATAAGCACTTTTTTGATTTAATAGGATTAGATCTTTTAGCTAGCCTAGTGAATAAAGCCTATGAGCTTGGGAGGTTATCAATCTCCCAGCGTCGGGGTATAATTACTCTTTTATCCACTGAAAGAAGACGCTGAATTACTGCTCTTACAAAACTGGCGACCCATTGCTCTACTCAACGTAGATTACAAAATAGCATCAAAAGCCATAGCAGTGATAATCGAGCCAATGTTGCCGAAACTTGTGCATCCTGACGAAACTGGCTTTGTAAATGGAAGGTATATTGGGGAGAATATAATAAAGTTAATATTCGATATAATACATGTAGTAAGCCAGCGCGCTCAACTCGATTAGCTTCGCTCGTTGTTTGGCTTAAGCGTAAGGTATTTTTGTTAGGTTGCAAGTTAAATTCAAAGTCTCTATTTGTTTTAACCTGAAATTCACTCAATTTGAGTAGCGTCAAAACCGGCGCTAAGGAATGCAGTGCGCTACCTTTCTCTATTAGTATCCCTTCTTGTTTAACTAAAGAGGAAAGTATTTCTAACATTTCTAAAATTGCCATTCGTTTTGACTCGAAAGTAAATTTTTATCGCGCTTGGTCAAAGAAAAACCCCGCTTTAAAGTAAGGCATCGCGCTCAACTCGATTAGCTTCGCTCGTTGTTTGACTTAAGCATAAGGTATTTCTGCAAGTTTATCAGTACAACATTTAACGGTTGCAAGTTAAATTCAAAGTCTCTATTTGTTTTGACTTGAAAGTAAATTTTTAGCGTGCACTTAATTTGAGTAGCATCAAAAGAAAAACCGCGCTAAACTCGATTATTTGGCTTCCCTCGTTGCTTGACTTAAACGTGTAAACAATTTGGCAGAATAGATAAATCAAAGTGGCAAAGAGATCTTAGAAAAATAATTGCAGATGGCATGTAAAATAAACATTACACTCTTTGTAACAAAACAGAACTGTTTGTAATCATTGTTTTTGTTTACTCAATAAAATAATTTTGACAACATCAAATATTGTGTCGTATTCTTTTTTTTTGGGAAAACATCGTTCAGGGTGCCATTTTGAATACTTAATAAGAGTGAACAAAATCGGTTTGACTAGTTTTTCTAGAGAGTGGCCATTTTGAATAATATACATAGACAAACTGCTATGAACCGGTTTGACCATGATGTCAGTGTATTCTCATTGGTTCATCACCCGTCCTTTGTTCTTTTGCCTTTAAATTGAAACTACCACCATCAATAAAATCTCAGTATACGACTCTCCCAATTCATACATCCTAAATGACTCCACCTATACGGCCTGCATCTCATTAAACCTCTCCTGTACCTATACGGCTTGCATCTCATTCTCTCCTGACCGACCCATTCAAAACCGGTTTGTACAGAGCCAGCCTCATTAACTCAGGGCTGCTGCATGTATGAATAAAATTCGCCCAGGCATCTGGGATAGACTACTGACAGTCGACCAAAATGAAAATTATGTATTCAATTTTGAAAAATGAGTGAAGACGATTAAAAACTCTACTCGAATAAAAAGTGTATCAGCCCAAATTTCTTTGAAAAATAAAAAAACTATACAAAAAGTCGGAATGCTAATTTTGGCACCAATGGCACGCCATAGGAGGTACAGTGAATAAACTAGTAAACTTTAACTGAATCAGAAAAATTGTTGTTTTGTTTGTCATGAATTTGACTGAAGCCCCATTTTTCTCCGTCCAATTAGCCAGTGTCTTTCGGAATGGCAAACTTATTCAGTGAGTAATGGTAATTTTACACCGATTTTGTCTAAATCGTAATACCACATTTTAGTTTGTAACACGTTCTTTTCTTGACGGTGTTATGCAATGCCAATTTGTTATGCAAACTACCACGCAAAGGAATGTGAAAGGCCTGTGGTGGAGACTGAAAAGAGGTGAAATAGAGGTTGGAAGAGGACGCAATTTGTTATTTCAGTAACCTGCAAGTTAGTCTTTAAAAGCAGTTACCTTAGGGCCCAGTTCAGTGCCCCATAAAACAAACATCATTTACTGTGAATTTTCCCCATTTTATTGATTTAAACCTTAATTGTTTAATTTGACAGACAAATTATTCTTACTTTAGAGCCCCTTATCGCGCCGGATTAATTTTTTTCCTGAGCGAAAAATGCACATTCGGTAACTGACAAGAGAGCATAGCTTTATGCTCTCTTGGTAACTGAATAAAAAAATCGCTCTTTTGAAAATCTATATTTGGCGATGTTTATGGTTCTTTATTATTGAACCAAGATGTATCCCACGGTCTTGATGTGCTTGTCTCCGTTGTCTGGTGAATATGAAGCCTCATTTCCACATGTGTTGGTGTCGTCAAAGAGACCTCCAGTACCAAACCCGATTCTGGAGTCACAACTACTACAGTAGTTTTGGTTGTTACCAATGATACCGATTCTTGCTTTGGAATGTTCCCTCTCGCGACATATAGCGTTGAACCCTTCCTTGTTACAGTTGAGCTGCAAGGAGGCCTGTGAACCAATCAGATGCTTCCACGTGTTACGACCCAGTGACGTGGAGCGGTATTTCCCGTCAGCGATCAGAGTGTACAAAGAGTTTGCGTTCTTGTTGATGACAACAAACTTTTTCTGATGGCCGATCCTCATCCCGAGGCAGATCTTGGAGAACGGTGTGTTCCAGTAGGTCGGTAGCTTGGTCTCTTGTGTGTCAAAATCAGTCTGCCCTCCTGCAATGTTGTATGGATTTCTATCACTCCAAAAATGAGAATCATAATGAAACGTTCTCTGAAATTAAAAATAAGACTAATGTATCGGCCAAAAGATAGTAATTGCCGCGGTAAATTTGTTTTAATAATGCTGTTTTATCGTCTCACTGGTATTACAGAATTTTGTCTTTCGTTTTCTGAGGGTAAGCAAAGCAAATGTAAACGGGATGAATCGACGAAAACTCCAGCTGATATTAAGACTAATTTTGTTTTGTAATTCACGCATCAAGTTCTTGCAATGTCTGTAGAATATTGTTGAGCTAAGGACGCATTCACCACGAGGTAGGTGTGAAAATTTAGGTTAATTATTGACAGTGAGTATGTTGCGTTACTAGCTAGCCGTATCGTGTTCGCGTCTTCACGCGCTCTGCTCAGGTTTTGCGTCCCCACGCGCTCAGCTGAGTTAGTCTCATCGACCACTGTCGGAGTGATTTCAAAATAAATTTGTCTTTTATTCCGTACAATCTTCGAAAATCTTTGCTATGCAACGGTCCTATCGCCATGCCTCACAGTCCTCGCTCAACTCGCGGTAGTCTTCGACACTTGAGTTCCGATTTCGAAATATTACAAATCTCGCAGCCAACAGCTTGAAGCACCATGGAAAGCTAGTCTTAAGCTTATGAAAGCGAGGCTATTGTTCGTGGCGCAGTGCATTCTGGCCCAAAATGTTTTCGTGGCGCAATGAATTCTGGTAAAAAGCGATCAATTCGAGATTTTTCGTAGCTTATATTTTATTCTCATATATTTCTCTTAAATCCTGATTATGTTGCTGCTCACTCGTTGCGCTCGTTCCGCAGCAAAATATTATTTCCATTCCACAAAAGAGCGATAAGCTGAAAAATGTTTACCTTTGTTCCGTCAATCTTCATGGCGAGCGTCCATCCTCCATCTCCACATCCAAAGTTTCCCATGTGACAGTAAATAGGAATCTTTTGTGATCCAAACTTCAGCGTATACACTTGGCTTGTTGTCAACCTATTTGAGAAGGGAATCAGTCTTCTTTAGTCTTTGTCTATAAACATCAAGTGAAAAACATCTTTCATCCAAATATAAAGCGGTTATGGTAAATCATGAACCAATAACACATTGCAAGTCCAAAAAGAAACTTATAGGTTATTTTCTCTGTAGAGATGTAATCATGCATGCTAAAAATGATGTATCCAAAACCGCCCAACTTTAAAATTTAGGGTTGTCAAATTAAGGCTTGATAAAGTTTGGAACTTTTCCAGCTTCAAGTTTCCGTCGTCGTTGGAAGAAGATTTTTTCCTTTTTTTTTTTCCAAGGCTTAAATTATGAGCAGAAAGAATCTGAGGAGACAAACCTAACGTGCATTTATGCTATTTTTTTATTCGTTTGATATGGCTCGATGGCCCTTGAATCGAATGCTGCGATATAAAAGTTAAGACTGTTATTTTAATGTGCCTCAAAATACGTTTCGAACTGAACGTATGTATGATCTTACTTGTGTTTCTCGTACAGTTCCTTACATGAAGAAGCGGGAACAGCTGGACCAGCTGTATGTAAAAAAAAAAATAATAAATCCCGGTTAGATGTAAACATGAGATCAAAACTACATTTAAAATTACTCTCAAGTCACTTTACCTGTAGGAGACGTTTTCTTCACTAGTGCAATGAGTTTTTCCAGCTTTGTATCCAGGTTCTGTGCAATGAGTTTTTCTAGCTTCGTTTCCAAGTTCTTTATGGCGTCGCTGACATGCGAATCTTGATTCACAGTCAGGTTGCAATTACAAATTGCCGGCTTCTCGCAGGTTTTGGCGGGAAGAAGTGTTTGGTTATTGGCTGACTTCGAAACATTGGCGCAATTCACGGCGGATATTAATATAACGATCAGTGCGAAAAATACAAGTGACGAGCGCATTTTAAGAATGAACAACTTGTTTGGTTTAGCTTCTCCTGTGACTCAGTGATTACAGTGATGACTGACTGTCTTTTTGTGTTCCTTACTTTACAGGACGTTATTGTCAACAAAACGAGAAATTTTTCTTGCCTTTAGGCGCGTGACAAAATTGTGCCAAGTTTATTTTTAATATAATAATTCACGACAGACTTCTGTGTGCACATTTAATATTCTAATAACGGAGGTTTTAGATAAACAATTAAGAATTAAAATTAGCGATAATAGTGTAGAATGACGTTTCGATGACTCACTCATCATTTTCAAATTCGTAACTAAAGTCTTGTGAGTTCATTATATAATAAATTTGAAAGTCTTATTGCATATGATTAAAAAAGGAATACAATGTGGAGTATAGAGGGTATTAATTAGGTGAATAGTTTTGCTTTTATTGAGTCAGATTGAGTGTTCAGTTTAGGTTTCTTGTCTTTGATGAAAAGCATTTCATAGATTAAGCATTCCAGCTTTCCACGGCATTTCTTAAGAATTGTGAATTGTTCCTGAAGATCTTTATTCCTCTGATTGTGAGCGTCGCGCAAGTGTTTTCCAATAGCAGAGTTCTTGTGTTCCTCAATGCGGAAAGAAAATAAATAGTGATCTACGTCCAGTGTTTACGAGCAAGAAAATCGCCGATGAGATCAAAGTAACAGAAGCCAAACCACCGTTAATAAATCAACAATGCGTTGTTTACGAATTCAAATGTGATCTGTGCGATGCAGATTGTGTAGGTTACACACGCCGACACCTTTTTCAGCGCATTGGATGAGGAACACTGCCGTGGAAAGCTGGAATGCTTAATCTATGAAATGTTTTTCATCAAAGACAAGAAACCTAAACTGAACGCTCAATCTGACTAAATAAAAGCAAAACTATTCACCTAATTAACACCCTCTATACTCCACATTGTATTCCCTTTTTAATCATATGCAATAAGACTTTCAAATTTATTATATAATGAACTCACAAGACTTTAGTTACGAATTTGAAAATGATGAGTGAGTCATCGAAACGTCATTCTACACTATTATCGCTAATTTTTATTCACATTTAATATATATTTTTTAAAGTTGTAGCACTTTTATAGATTTAAAATTGTAAGCGACAGGTTAATTAACAGTTATTTACTAAGCGAAGTATGTTAAATATTTACCGATGGCGACCCAGACGAAGTTGACATAAACGTTCACCAATATTAAGAATATTTGCGTAGCCTGAGGTAAAGAAATGTTTCGTAGTTAAACACATTCCCAGCGCTACGAGCTGAATGTTATCGAAATATACTCTCCAGTGTTTTTTTTAACAATGTTAACATAATTTACATGCAACAGTTTCATCGAAAAAGATATGCAAATTAAAAGTAGTACAGTATGTGGCCCCTGGTCCGGCCACGTCCGTGGTCCGGCCACTGCCGATTTTTATGTAATTTTCTGGCAGAAAACGAAGATTAAAAAAGAAAAAAGATCAACAACTTCGAAAAGATTCGTTTTTATTAAAACTTCGTTTTTTGGCCGGAAAATTACATAAAAAACGGCAGTGGCCGGACCACAGACACGGCCGGACCAGGGGCCACATACTGTATATATCGTCTTTTAAGACGATAAAAGTAAAAGTAGCATATCACCCGCAAGCTTCGTGCAAGCAATTAATCGGCTATATTTGTTCCTGTCTTCGTTTTTTTTTCAGAGCAACTATAAATATAAAGTTTTATTTAACCCTAAAAAATATAGACTGAAATTGAAACGGACTGCCGGAGTCAAAACAATTAGTTTAAAAGTAGCCTGCGAGCAAGCTCTCGGGCTCGGAGTTTCGGGTGCGAGAGCTTGCAACGATGTCTCAGAAATTTGAATACCGCTCCAAATACTTCCCGTGGTTCCCCATTGTCCGAGCTGTCAGAATTTGGCCAATCAGCGCAAACCGGAACCGAGCGTTAATGTAAACAGACATGAAAATAAAAATAGTGTTGGTAACGCAACATACTTTACGACAGCCAGACTGTTTGCTTCTCTGTTTTTTTTTGTAGTGTATCGCTGGCCAAAATTAAGATACGTTTTTCCAAACTCTCTGCTTCACCAGTCTGAAGGTGTTTCTCCTTTGAATGCGTGTTTATAATTCTGTGAATAGCGAGATGTTTATATTGAAAAGGTTTCAAATTAGTTAAGGACTTATGCAAATTGCATGGTGAGCGAATGAAAGCAAAAATAAATCACCGGCCAAAACACTAGAGCTCTTTCGATAGCCGTTCAAATGGCTAAAAATCTTTTACCTGAACAGTCTCTAAGGGAACGACTCGAACGGAAAGCCCTTAGTATTGTTTTCGCGTTAGAGGTCACAATGCTGGTCGATAATTTTCTCGGCTGACCCAAAAAAAAGCTGAAACTTAATTCTTCATCGGCAACCAGAGCCGCAGACATTCCAATACTTCTGGCTTCTGCTACCTGGTCGTCGATCGTCGATCAGATGTGTGCGCGATGATGTAATTGTTCAAACGGACCGAAGGTGTTTCTGGGACTCGTTTCCCTCGTGTATTGTCTTTCTGAGAAGCCATCTTGGTTTGAGAGTTGTTTATTCGATGTCAATCCTTCGGAATCCTTGTAATCTGTAGAGCGGATGGAAAGCCTATTGAAACGAGTCTTGCCAGCGAGTGGTGAGTGAAATCTGAGTTAAATTTCTGCGTTATTTCGCAAATTTCATCGAGACACAAATGGCCGAAGAACTTTCTAGAAAGCGGAGAACTCGTGGAGGTCACAGGTCCACCGCAACCCGTATTATTACGTCTGCAATTGAAATCCTCACTGAAGACGTGTCGGAAATCGCCAAACACGCTGTCAAGTTGAATCAACAAAGGGCAAGCCTTCTGGAGAAACGAACCACTCTTCGACAACTCGACGCGGAAATTCTGGCCGTTGTGGATGAAGAGGAAATCGAAGATGAAATAGAGCGAGCTGATTTGGTCGAGGAAAATATCCAACTGGCTATCGCTAACATAGATCACGCCTTGTCAAATGCAAACGCAAACACTGTTGTTTCTAATCTTCCCGCGCAACCGAACGTGTCAGCAAGCATGTCGACAGAAGAAGGTCACAATGGTTCTTCGCCTCCGAGTGCTTTAGGTCACAACGAGAATGGTTCTTCGCCTCCGAGTGCTTCAGGTCACAACGAGAATGGTTCTTCGCCTCCGAGTGCTTCAGGTCACAACGAAAATGGTTCTTCGCCTCCGAGAACTTCTTTGGCGGATTCTTCAGCGTCTACACCGAGAAAAACACAAGTCAAACTACCGAAGTTGGAACTAAAGAAGTTCGACGGCGATCATAGTAAGTGGATTTCTTTCTGGGATACATTTGAAGCTTCAGTACACAAAAACGAAAATCTCTCTGCCATTGACAAGTTTAATTACTTGATTTCGCGCCTCGAACGGTCAGCAGCTGAAGCAATCTCGGGTTTGACCCTAACAGCATCGAATTATGACGAGGCAATAGAAATTCTGAAGGGTAGATTCGGTAATAAGCAGCAAATTATCAACCGTCACATGGAAATTTTGCTGAAACTTGACATTGTAACATCTCATCAAAACATGAGGAGTTTGCGGAAACTCCATGACACTGTTGAATCAAATGTCAGAAGCCTAAAGTCACTGGGAGTTCCTCGCGAATCATACGGTGGTTTACTTTCGTCCATTTTGATGAATAAGCTACCCCAGGAATTTCGTCTTGTTATTACTAGAGAAATGGGGAACGACGACTGGCAACTGGACCAGCTACTCGCGATCTTTAAGAGGGAACTAGAAGCAAGAGAAAGAGCTGGAGCACCCCCTGTGAATGGAAATCAGCCTTTGCCTCCTAAGCCTCCAAATAGGAACAAAAAGGATCCAGGGACAACATTCAGCCTTTTTAGTGGCAATGGTAATGGTCCCACCTGCACCTACTGTAGGGGAAAACACCCATCAAGGGATTGCACAACAGTAATCAATGCGCAAGCTCGTATAGATCTTTTGAAGAAGTATGGAAGATGTTTTGTGTGCCTTCGGAAGGATCACATAAGCCGCAACTGTCCATCCAAGTCCAAATGTAACAAATGTAATGGCAAGCACCACAATAGTATCTGTCAAGGTCATTTATACGCAGTGCCACCCACCTACCCTGCACCTTCAGTTCCTACACCAGTTCCAGAACAGCAAGGCTTAACAGTGCAACCAGGTACCAATTCTGTTGTCTGTTACTCAAATTCTTCGACACCAGTGTTACTTCAAACCGCTCAGGCTATTGTTTACAACCCCCAACAACCAGAGTGCAAGGTCAAGGCCAGAATCATCCTGGACAGTGGTAGTCAGCGCACCTATTTGACAGACAACTTAAAGAAGATTCTTCAATTACCAGTGTTAGAGAGGAAACAAGTCTCAATTAAGACATTTGGATCCACAGATGAAAGATTGGAATTCGTGGAAGTTGCAGCACTGGGGATCGAACTGAAAGGGGGGCCTAACCTGTCGTTGTCGGCTTTTGCTGTGCCTCTGATATGTCAACCATTGCAGGGTCAGTCTGTTGAGCAGGTGGTGAATGACAATGACTCCTTTGCAGGTCTAAGACTAGCTGATTATTGTGCTGAAGGGGAACTCAATGTTGACATTTTGGTCGGCTCAGACTATTATTGGAACCTTGTGACTGGTCACACCATTCGAGGAACCCAAGGCCCCACAGCTATTCACACTAAACTGGGATGGGTACTCTCGGGCCCTGTTTGTTGTGGAGATCCAGGACGTCAGCAGAGTAGCAATCTTGTGACAACCCATGTCTTGAAATGTGCCACTGGTGAAGTTCCCTAGGAAGGTCTGCAAGGAGAGTTAAAGAAATTCTGGGACTTAGAGTCTCTGGGTATCAAGACTCCGAGCATCCATGAAGAGTTCTTAAGTAGTTAAGGACTTGGCGGTACCAGATCAGTTTTGCAAAACTGATCTGATACCATGCCAAGTCTTAACTACTTCCCATCTGTTGGATTAAAAAATATAGAAAAATTAAATGAAACTATATGTTAATAAAAACAAAATGGTGCGTTCATTTCATTGCGTGATTCCACATAATAGAATCCTTTGCGTGACACAATTCTCGGAAACACAGGAAGTCTACACAGGATTGAATTAAGGAAAGTTATTTTTTGATTTAATTCTTTTTCATTTTATAATGTCCATAAGCATATGAATTTATACCATCTTCCAGTATATATCTTTTGTCATCGAAACAGCTGAGTGATACTTTATTGATTTCATAACTTCCTAATTGATGGTTATTGCTTCGGATTGTTTTCATTGTATGATGCATCTGTTTATTTCCTAATAACGTTTCTTTATAATCTTGATGCTTGATATTATTTTTGATAATATTCTTTTTGATTCCCTTGGCAGTCTTTCCTCCTTTTTGGTTGTCTTTCGTGTAACTATACATTTTAGATCGTAGACCGATGAATTCACAAATAGGAACTCCTGCGGCTTCATCTTTGAATTTGCCAATAACTTTTTTATTTGTCTTATCAAAATACGGTGAGCTTTCAGGGTAGTCACTGTTATCGAATTTATTTTTATCATTCCAAAAGTCTTGGTATACATCTTCAGCTTCGATTTCATAGGTCAAGCTGTCTGTGTCTGTGAAGAGTAACTTGGCTTTGTCTTCATATTTCTTTTTAATGTAGTTATAATGGAAATCGTACATTAACGTCTTGCTTAAATCTAAGATGCACATACCCACATATGCCGGCCTGTTTAGGGTAAGTGTTTCTTTGATCTTATGCACAGCTACTAGATTTTCGTTGAAGATCTTACTACTAACATACGTTGGTTTACTGGCATATTTCAATAGTTTTTTTTCATCGGTGATTAGTCTTACATCTACTCGCTTTCTAATATTTTCCATCGTTTTACCAAATACAGAGTTATTCATAAGTTTAAAGAAGTCTTTTTCAAAAGCATTTTTTGCGTTCTTCCTTTTTTCTGTATTAAAGTCGATATACTGTTTTAACCAAGGAGATTGATCAAACTCTAGTACTCGATGGACTTTAGTTATTTTCAAACCAAGATCAGTGTATAATTGAAGGTTCCTATAATGGAGCACGTATTTTTCTTTGTTCTTCAAGGTTGGTATCAATTTATGAACTAAACCAGTTGATATTTTATATTTCTTCGCGATGTTTTTACAATACCCAGACAATATACTCTCAGTTACTTTAACCTTTTCCGGCCCTAGCGGGTAGTTATTATGAAGATTGTGTAACCCTTCAGGATACTCTAAATCTACTTCCAGTATCAAACCCTTCTCACTATCTTTTTTATACTTAGCTAGGTCTATCTTATCGATCTGTTTTTGTGTCATCCATCTAAAACCGCCAGTAGGTAGGTATTGTGACATAGCCCAACCATATAGATTGTTAGCATCCAGATACATTATATACTTTGAGGGCACCTTCTCATCATATGTTTTCATGTATTTATTGTTTGCTTTACCATACCTATTGGCAATGTAGCTTATTCCACCACGCATTCCTTTTTCGATAAATTGAAACATGTCAATATCAGTTATAAGTTCTAATTTGATATCAGTCATTTTAAGCATAGCATCCCAAGACAAACCTGGAGATGTGAAATAATGACATGGATCTAATTTGTAGTATTCTAGACAGGTCTTTCTAAAGTTTTCAAACACATCAGCCAGCAAAAGGATATCAGATTTAAGATATAAATTATGGTATTCACCCATATTTTGAAGATTGAAGGTATTCCACACATTTTGAGCATGTTTGTAATCTTCATTTGATATATGTTCATCATTCAATATGCTGTAAAATTCTTCTTTTGATGGCAGTTTTTCATTGAACTTTTCAAAGCTATCCATGAAGTCATATGGATACACTCCTTTTCTAGCCATCAGATCAAGCTTTTTACCTTTGAATTTTTGAGAGGTATATTTTAATGATTTTCTTGGTAGATTACTCACTAGTTTTTCCAAACCAGAGCTCATGAATTGGAAACTATCGAGAAAGGTTAAGTGATTACCCAACATGAAAGCCATATACTTTTCCATATTATTCGGAATTGCATTGATATTCATTTGACATTTTCCACCTTTTTTATTTGTATATGTATGCTTCTTGACTATTTCACCAATCTCTTGCATGATGAAATGAGAGTCATACCCACGGAGATTATGGAATATCACAGGTATTTTAATTTCTTCTGGTTTTATTCTGAGTTTTAAATTACAATCTTGATGAGCGGATCCTCTGTACTGACCAGTGATATGACAGTGATCTCTTACTCTTAGATCGGTTTTGTTATATTCTTTCTCGCATATGTGGCATTTATCAGCTTTTTGGAATTCTTCTTCATCGTCTTTAGTCATTCTTAATGGTTTATTGAATTCTTTTTTCATAACCTTCTTACAATATTTAACTTCCTCCAGCATAGCTTCCATGAATTTGTATACAGCTCTTTCGCCTCTATAGACCTGAACTGGTTTACTGTATTTATCATCATAGCAACAGACAACTTTGTATCCATATCCACAGTCTTTATGTTTTTGATATGATTCAGCATATGATTTATCATTGTTTGGTTGACATCCTTGTACTTTTTCTGTAATAGCCTCAAAATCAGCATAGATTACAAATGGAACAGCTAACTGTTTATGATAATTGTTAAATTTTAATATGTTATTATCTTTTTCAGGCATTTTTACAGCTTGTTTACCATTAATTACAATACAGTTTTCTTTATGATTATTAAGGATTGTTTCAGAACTGAAGCATTGTAGACAATGCATGCAAAAATGTTTTCTGTGTTCGTGTTTCGTCTGATTGTACATGAATTTATTGAAGTCTTTTATTAATACATAATGTTTGTTTTCGTTTTCTGTGATCAATAACAAGTTCATATGATCTTCGTACTTTTTATTGGATACATAGATAGGATATGGTTGCTTTTCCTCATAACCGAATACATTGATATTGATTTCATTTTGTTTTTCTATTTTATTATACAGTTTGACAGTCACTGGGAATTGAATTCCAGAGTAATCTAATTTTTCAATAAAATCTTTGTCGACTTTTTTGATTCTCTGTGGATATTTGTCTTGAGGGTTCAAGTACCTTATATGACACCATCTAAAACACTCATTGTCTTTATTTTTCATGTTTATCAATCCCTTAGCACTATTTCTTAGTTCTGAAGGTAATTGAATGTAAGATGATCCCTTTAATGGTTCGTATTTAACAATATTAATATAGTGGTTGTCAATAGATCTTATTGTCCATCCAGAACCCTCAGAAATCCATTGAGCTACACTATTTAATATCTGTTGTTTAGACAATTGTAACGCTTCAGCGATTTCTATGTGGTTAATAATCGTCTGAGCCACACTGTTAAAATATGCAGTCTTAGGCACTATTTCATCACCAGCTAGTTTCTCAAATGTGACCTTTAGTGTTTCAACAAATTTAATTCCTTTTGTATCACTTAGTAGGGTTTTAAAATGGTTTTCAATACCTTTTCTTGTTTGTTGTAATTGTGTTAAAGGGTCTTTATTATTCTTTAATGTAATTTCGAAGGATTTAGTATAACCTTTTAGAGCTTTGTTTGTTTGCTCTATCTTAGTCCTTGGAGCTGGTACAGGTTTAACTGTTTTTTTAGTCCTTGGTGTAGGAATTGGTGTCTTTTTTAATTGTTCTATTTCTTCTAACCATTCAGAAGGTGGGGGTGGTAATCTTTTCCTCTCAAAATAGTCAACCAATTCTTTTACTGTTTGTCTTGGTGATTGGTTTGGTTTTACACTCTTGCGAGGTGTTGGAATAGGCCTCCTCGGTGTTGGAACTGGTTTGGTATCATCTACGATGATAATTTCAGGCTTTTTCTTCTGTTGTTTTAAAAGCAATTTGATTAGTTCTGATTTACTAAGTTTCTCAAGATCGATCTTGTTCATTTTATATACTATAGTATAGATAATTCTTTATATGTATTCAGTTGGTGCGTTTAAGTATGGTTGAGAATTTAAGTGATCCAATCATGAATCCATTAAACTATATATTTCTTAGTTTTTATTGTGTGTTTAAATGAATGAATTCACGGATCTGCCTATTAATATTATCCATATGTTTATTAGTTTTCAAATGACAGAATTTTCCAGCAAGTGAGTAGTTGATATTGTTATTACATGCACGGCAATACCACTCTTTATTTAACATATAACGAGTTTTGGATCTTTTAATAGCTTCTTTTTTGGCTTCTTGGGTTTGGTATATAGGCGGTCGCCCCCTACCTCTTTTTATTATTACTTCTTTTTCCATTATATTATTACTATATATTATTTTATCTTTATATGCGTTTAAATATGGTTGAGAATTCAAATGATCCAGTTATGAATCTTTTAAACTATATTCAGATATTCATTTCAGTTTTCAATTCAGCTATATTATCAACTTTTGTTTGTTTCAACACATTACATTCCTCATCGTATTTATTGTTTTCTATCTCATTGCAGATAATATTCAATAACTGTTTCAATGTTATATCTTCATCCATTTCATGTATTTTTCTATGATAAAGTTTCAATAATTTCTTTTTATATTGTAACATATCCAATCTACGCTCATTATCGTATATTTTATCACGAAGATTGTCTGATTCATCTTCACATTCATTAATTTGAACATTTATTTTTTCAATTTATTTCTTAATACCACTCATGATATATATAAACATTATATATTTTTGACATCTTTTAACGGTATCCATGAATTAAATTCTTTTGGATAACCAGACCATGATACCAAAGCTTGTTTTTTCTTGTAATCCCTCCTAATGACTTTACCAATTCTGAATACATCCTGTTTTGCTAATTGTAATTCAGGTTCATAAAATGACCCTTCTATTGATTCATTATTAAGATCCTTTAACTTATATGTAATAGGGTTTGTGTATTGTATCTTATCGACTGTAAACACTTCTTCAGTCCAGTTTGGTGTATAACCCTTGTCGAACACATTCCGTTTATACTTTGAAATTCTAACCTTATCACCAACTTTAAATTTTGGTTTATATGATAATAGTTCCGTATCGTATAGATTGAAATAAACAGTTCCTTCATTCTTTTTCATAGATGCTTCAATAGGTTTCATTTTAATACTTGAATGCTTTGTACTGTTGTATTCATTTAATAGTTTTGGTAATATGTCTAAATATTGTGTTGTATTTTGAGCTGTAAATTGTTTCCACATTTTAGATTTTAATGTTCTGTTAAATCTCTCAATAACAACAGCTTTACCTTCATTGAGAGTGGAATACATCTCGATGTTATTTTTCTTTAGCCAGTCTTTGAAAGTTTTATTATAGAATTCAGACCCTTGGTCTACCCAAATAAATTTGGGTTTTCTTTTATACTTTTTAATAACATCATCAAATGATTCAGTAATTGTATTACCGGTTTTATTTTTAATGGGAATGCTCCAAGCAAATTTTGAAAACACATCAATGATGTTTAACAAATATCTATATCCTTTATTCCATTTTGAAAACTTCTGCATTTTTACAAGGTCAGCGCTCCAAATATCATCTATTCCATTAACAATAACACGTCTCTTTTGAAATTTCCGTTTGATTGGTTTATGTAGTTCATTTGCAAGGAGTTCAGCCCAATCATTACTCAACTCCTTTTTACGTTTTTTGACTTCCTTTTAACACCTAATCCAAGTTTTTGTTTTACATCAATCGTGTTTCTAGCCAACCAATGCCCCCATTGTCTTTCATTATACGGTACGTTGTCTAAAGCTTGAACCATTTTTCGGTCTGCCTTATTTTTACATTTCCTATCATCATTGCAGACTGAATAATCGACATCATGTTGCATTGCTATTTCATCAGTTCTTCCTGTAGGTTGGTCATATATTTCTAATATTTGGCCAGTTGTTGGGTCATATTTCACTTGACTCTTTAAATCATTATATGGGCCAGTATATTTATGGCCGGGTAATGTCCAACCGCCTTTTGGTTTCGGAAGCTTCCCAATGGCCTTATGAATATCAATCCCACTACCTTTATGCAATGGATCTAGTTTCTTACTAATATCTGAAGTTAAACTATCTAAGGCTTGATCCAAATATTTATCAGCCATTCCTTTTATTTTTTGTTTAGCATAACCAGATTTAATTGCCTTTGATGCTCCGATTCTACCTAAATTATACAAACCTTTTAAAGTGCTTTTAGCTGCTATTTCACCAAGACTGTGACTACCTTCTATATTTAAAAAGCCCCCATCTTGTGAGGGCTCCATTAGTTTCCCTGGTTCTTAACAAAACGAGATTTAGTAATTCCACATTCAGCGCAAGTGCATTTCAACATAGTTCGACCATTTTTAGTTTTCACATATCGTTCGCTTCCTGGTACACATTCAGTGACTTTCTTCTGCTTTACACAATAACTTTTCACCATTTATATATATAAGTTAGATATTTCTAAAATAATTTTCCAGGAATCTCTCATTCTTCATTGTATCATATATGTCAAATACTTGCAATAAATTATAATACGAATTCCCCTTATTCATTTCGTTCAGAAAGTATAAACAGAAGTAGCCACATGTAGACGTTGTTATGTTTTGGATTTGGTTGTTTTGGTGAAGCAGTGTCATATTCCTTCTTTTCGCATGATTTACGATCTCTTGAAATGGAGGCATACCAAAACTGTCAAAATAATTTATTACGTTGTCTTTGACATATGTGGCCACCCAATGGCTTCCACTCATATATGAGGGTTCAAGATTGTAGATAAATAACGCCTGTCTATGGTTATGTGAAACTCTTTCATCCCTTGACAGAACATCTTTGATTGGGATGTTCAAATATCTACACCATTTTATTAGATCATGATTACTTAACGGGATATCTTTATGGAATTTTGGTTTTACAGTATTGCCCCTAGTAGTGGGATGCCATTGAATGGGCTGTTTTTCCCTAATAGTATGCCTTCTCCCGACTTGTTTTTTTTGGTAGTTTTTTTTTTAATACCCATACCAATTGGATTATCCCATGAACCTATAAATGGAGGTGGTCTATAAATTCCAATTCTCGGAGCTCCCTTACCCCCTTTTTTCTTACTAGTTCCCATTCGTGGAGCCCCACTACCAGTTTTAACAGTCAAAGCATTTAGAAGGAGTGGAACACCAATGCTTGCCAACAGAGTGCCTAAAAATCCACCCGATTGTGTTTTTGTTGGTTTCACATGAACACCTGAACCTGATTGAAGGGCATTCAATATATCCTGTTTTTGTTTCGCAGATAAAAGATGCTTATATTCTATCAGCTTATTAATTTTGTCTTGTGGTACGAGAAAACCACCCGACTGTACACCTTTGCCAGATATTGATTTCACAATCTGAGAAGCACCTTCTGAAGCCAATCCAGCAAGAGCTGATAGCCCAAGGGTTTTGCCTATAGTAGGTGCTAGTGTTTTTCCAATACTTAAGATAGAAGTTAGTAGACTACCTCCAACCTGTTTTCTGATATTACTTTTAACAAGTTTGATATCCATACCCTTATTCATCATACGATTCTTCTCCAATCTCTTCTTCACCATCGATGATACATATAAAACGTCATTGCCATGAAGAGATTTATTTGATAGTCTGAGAACAATAGTTTCCCTTTTTTTGAAAGCATTGCTAAGATTCTTCTTTTGATTGTCAGACAAATTTACTTTGATTTCAAAAAGCTGAGTCATTTCTTATATATAATATATATTATATAAAATTTCACATAATATATATGAAATAAGGATATTTATTTTACACTATAACCAATTCATTACCCACTTTGTCAATGACAACAGATTCTTCATATAGGACTACAGCATGAACATTGAAGTTTGCAACTGCATTCTGGCTTAGTCTATACCTAAAGATTAGCTGTTTCGGATCTCTTGTTATTTTTTCAGTTTGATACGTAAGATTAAAGTAAATCAACCCATACAGAGAACTATAGTTTGCTAAGTTCAGCTGAGTTCCGCTGTTATAGTCATTTTTCCGCATAGTATATGACATCAAATCGTTAAAGATTCTCACTTTTGATTCTGTATCATACTCTGTTTCTGGATAAAAGACTCCATTTCCATATTCTAGTCTACAGTTTAAAAGGGAAGAGTTATTATCAGCAGCATTAAGTTTAAAAGTGTTCATTAGATAAGGACTGTCTTCTTCAACTGCATCATTAGGCGGGTTTGTTCTTTTCAAGTAAACAAAAATGTGTTTGACATTGTCAATACTGCTTGAAATCTGGAAAAATCCTGATGATTGTGTAGGAGCTGATGCTTCGTACATTTCCCTTAAATATTTCCACTGAGTTTCTTTAAGAAATGAACTAACGAAATTGTCATACAATGAATCCTTTGGGGTTAGTTTTGGCACCCATAGCAAAAACCTATTAACAACAATTCTTCCAGCATCAGTTCCATTAGCCATGTGAATGAGTTCACCATCGTTTTGTAGCTCAATGTTAAATTGTATTTGCATTGGTACAAGCATCTTATCTTCAAGTTCTTCAAAAAATGAGAACCTGTTCAATGGTATAATCACATTAATGTTTTTAGCACCACCAGCCCCATTGTCTCGAAGTGCTTGAGTTTGCAACCTGCGAGCTTCAAATCCTGTATTCGTGTTGGCTGTTGTAGCATTCGTGTCCAAATACCAGAAACTGTTTTTAGCGACTGATCTGCTATAATCATCAGAATACTCTAGCAGGTTTTTAACAAAAGTGACTTTATGGAGATTGTCAGTGTCATAAACTATTTTTCCTGCAGATTTAATCATTATGTGGTCAATTAAGGAATGCCCTCCATTAATTACCGTTATTCGATCAGCAGCAGCAT
Source organism: Dendrophyllia cribrosa (assembly GCA_024195265.1). NCBI lineage: Eukaryota > Metazoa > Cnidaria > Anthozoa > Scleractinia > Dendrophylliidae > Dendrophyllia > Dendrophyllia cribrosa. Next base: position 44,881,625 of record JAJLRJ010000006.1, read on the forward strand.
ATCCTGCTCCGTCTGCTAATTTCTGTAGTTGGAATTGGACTTCAATATAGGCATTGTACCAATCGTAGAAACTCGATCGATCATTAATTGTAAATTTATAACCATTTTTCGTTTGGTGTTGACCGTTAGCTGGAGACCTGATTACATCATCGAGTTGGAATCGCACCAACTCATTTCTTTGTAGAAAATTATCTGTTCTAAAAGACATATATTATTATGTTATATAATTTTAACAATTAAAAAATATATTCATTGATTCTATACAAATCTAACTCTACGTCTTCTCCTCAAACCATCTCCAGAAATGAGTCTATTCAGTATCATATCAGTACTTTCTTGATCTAGTTTTGGCTGATAATGTTGCTGCAGCTGTTTAATGGGTGAGGATGGAACAATTGCTGTTTGTCTTGTAGCTCCTTTTCTCAAATTTGTCAATCTTTTCATTATCAAATCACCAGATTTTTGAGATACCGCCTTACCAAGTCGCTCACCTGCATGGGATATCCCCGATTCTAACGCCTTCTTTGCTATTGGCTTAGCAAATTTCTTGAAAACAGATGATGCCACACTCTTTAATGGTTTGAAAATATTATCAACGATAATTCCCGATCCTTTGTGTCTGTATACAAATTTACCAAGTTTTGGATGGTAAAATCTTTTGAATTCATACGGTTTCATTATACTATTATGTTATATTATTCTATACTTTTCAGAATTAGTGAGAAAGATGTATCTGCTCCATTCAGGTCAACTAATCTTCTTTTTCCATCAGTAATGTATACCCTGATACTACTAATATTATTCTTATTGACTGGATTGAATGTGACTCTTCGTGGTTCGAGGGTAAAGGAGTAACTAGGTTGGAGTACACTGGTCGAGAAGGAATAAATGATGTCTGTATCTTGACCGTCGACAAGACTGTCGTTTATTAGGTTACAATGGATATTCAGGATATCTGTGTCTTGACTGAGATTGGGCACTTTCGGCCCTATATTTGTTTCATTAGATAATACTGTCTTATCAAACCCGATTAGATCATTAAAATTGGAATGCGTCAAATCAAGCTGATAATTCTGAGTCAATGTAATCGTAACCCTAAATGTTGTATTATCGAATTCAAGAGTGATAGGATACGTATCACCAGTCTTCGTTATATCCTTGATATATGTATTGAAGTCTGTATAATTCCATACTCCGGCTGGAAAGGTGATGTTGTTAAATGTTGAACCACTATCAGAGCTAAATTTAATTAATTGATTATTGTATCCAGCATTAACATTAAACCATGTAAAACTCATATTGATAATTCGGTTAAGGCCGATCACATATTGAGAATTACTATCCAATATCATTGGTCTAGTAAATTTTGTTGTGAAATCTTCAGGTTTATTATTCCCTTGATTTTTTACACTATAAGATGATAAAACTATCTCTCGTTCCATTTATATAATAAAGTTACATAAATTATATTTTGAAATATTGACTATACAATTTACTATATTGTGACCTATTGATTTTCGACATTTTCAATAATGTGTCTAGTATAGTTACTCCCATATTCCTCATCTCAATGCTGGTATTCCCTGCTAATCTTTCACCAATTACCAACTCCAATTTTTTGAGAAGCTGCTTTACATCATTAAAAAACATAATATTTCCACCTCTCTGTTTTCTTCCTCGGCCGTTGATTCCGGAACCTTTCATTGTTTGCAGTTTAGTCTCATAATGTTTTATGTATTCATTCAATGTAAGTCTTGCATTGTCTATTCTTTTGTTTCGCATTTGTCTCTCAGCTTCTGATATAGCCCCACTTTTGAACTGTTTTGTAACATGTGACTTAAATCCACCTAATTGACTTCTTTTTGCTTTAGCATTTTTTATAATCTTATTAAGATAGGCCTTAGTCTTTTCATGTGTCATTTCTGGTTGATTTAACCTCATTTCCACATTTTCATAATCCGTAATACCAATATCATTCAAAATCTCATTACTTATATCTTCATCAACTAATCCATAGTCCATCTCTTCTTCTTCATATTCTGGCGGTAAATCATCTGGTTGATTAACAAAGTATTCAGGATCAACATAAATATTCTTATTTCCTTCCATAAGATCTTGTAAAGATTCTTCATAAGTAGGTGGTTTAGGTACAATTTGTTTATTTTGATTTGGTGGGACATAATCACCAAATAAATCATCAACTTGCATGTCTTCGAAAGGGTCAACTTCAGGCATATAATCAATACCTTGATCAGCTTTTTTAGGTGCTCTTTTCTTTCTTATGGGTACCCTTAAATCTACATTACTGTCGATAACATCATCTAATTTACTAGTCACAGGTTTGAATACCTTAGCCAATGACTCTTGACTTATCTTATGACTAAGATTATGTTTTGTGATTGCATCATGTACAAGATTAATCTTATTACCTAATAGAGATTTACTCTTTGCAAGTTCTTTCCATTTAAGTAAACTCATTTTTATTATATTATTAGGTTACATAAAATTTGGAAATCATATATAAAAAAGAGCATTTTACACCGTGTTGTACACTGTGTTGTACACCGTGTTATACACCATGTTATATTGAAATAATATACCCATATAATATAAATGATAATACCAAATTACGATGCCGATGATGATGTAACCTCAAATTATAAACAGTTATATCCTTTCATGCCTGACCGATGCTTCCGGATGCTAATTTGCGGCCCATCTGGGTCAGGAAAAACAAATGTTCTGCTAGACATGATCTATAGGCTACTCTATTTCGATAAAATTTATCTATATGCTAAAAACTTGGAACAATCAAAATATCAACATTTACTGGAAACATTGAAACCAATCAGTAAAGAGGTGGGTTACCCAATTATTGAAGCAAGTAATGATCAAATATTGCCTTTGTCCGAATTAAATTGTGATAACCAAAAGTTGGTTATTTTTGATGACTATCTTAATACTGGTAGTAAAAATGATGCAGAAATAAGAAACTACTACACTTACTCAAGAAACAAAAATTGCAGTTGCATATATCTTAGTCAATCGTTTTATGACACTGACAAATGTATCCGTCTTAACTCTACACATTACTGCATTTTTGAATTTCCTTCTCCAAACGAACAAAACAGGATTAGTAGAGAGCTTGGTATAAAAAAATCTGACTATGAAAAAGCCACTAATGATTCATATTGCTTCATATATATTGATAAACCAAGGAAATTCACAACCAAGAATTTCAATGAAAAAATATAATATACTCATATTATATATAATGAGTTATTCAAACGGATTACTACCATCAACAACAATAACAACAACATCACAAGGACCACCAGGCCCGCCAGGCGTTGGCTTCAAATTGACAGATGATGGTAATTATGATATGCAAAATAAAAAAATAGTAAATATAGGAACAGTTACTGGTTTGAATGATGTAGTTGATTTCAAATTTATTAGAAATACATTTGTTAGTAAGCATTTACCATTAGTTACAGCAAATCTTGATATGAAAAACAATAATATAAGAAATTTAAAAACACCAATTTCAGAAAAAGATGCTGTTAATAAAGAGTATGGAGACACGCATTATTTAAAATTAGATGGAACAACTCATATGGTGGGGGATCTTGATATGCGGGGACATAAATTAATTCTTCCTGGTGAAATTGATATGGACCGAAAATTGATTACAAATATGGATACAGATGAAAACAATGATTTGTCAGCTGTTAATATGATAACTCTTAAAAATCATAATAATAAAAAAGCTAATATTACAGATGCATATATGAAAAACAAAAGAATAGTATTGAATGATCATTTAGATGCTAATTATCATTCTTTATTAAATGTTCAAGCAGCTGGGGATAATGATGCTTTCCCTTTTTACCATGGGAAGACACATTTTTTAAATTATGACGGTCAACAATATGATGCGAAGAATAAGAAAATCATAAATATCAACACAGATGAAAACCAAGATCTTTCAGCTGTGAATATGATAACTCTAAAAAAATATCATCCCGATGTTCCTGATCACACTCATGAAGTTACTAAAAACATTGATTTGAAAGAACTTTTTAATATTGTTAAGTCGAAACAACAGACATACTTGGATTTAGCTGCAAATTACAACAATCTCGTTAGTTACAACGACGTGAAAAACATTTTTATTTCTCGTAAAGAAATGCTTTCTATGGAAACTGGTCTTGATATGAATAAAAATACGATCTTCAATGTAAAAGATCCAATAGCAATTGATCACGCTACAAATAAAGGATATGTTGACACAAAAACTGGTGATAACAACACAAGAATAAATCAAAATACGAATGCAATAAATAATTTAGAAACACTCAAACTTGATAAAACTATTTCCAGCGATCTTGATATGGGAGATAAAAAGATTGTTAATCTAGCAACTCCTGAACCAAATGAGAATGACGCTGCTATAAATGTTTCATTTTTCAACAGCGAACTTAATGATTCCAATACAAACTTGTACACACGAATAACGGATGATTATAAGAGTTATGTAAACAAGTCACATATAAATACCTCTACAGCTAAAAAAGATGTTTTTAGATACATGATGGAAGATGTTAATCAGAGCTCGTCGGAGAGTAATATTGTTGTTAATGGTATTATCGATTTTGTATCCAGTCCACACAAAATTAATAAGAAAGCCTATGATATAACTCTTACGACAGACAATAACGATGACTTCGCGTCAAGGATAGGTTTTAATGCACTAAATCTTTCTCAAGGTGAGTACACTATGGTGATTGAGTTTTTCGTTCCAGATAAAGCTTATATTAGTTCAACAACTGTCAGTGTTGTATCAACAGTCATTAATATTGGGCAGCAAACTACAAAGATATTTAACACTGAAGGATATACGAAAAGCATTGTTCATTTACACAAATGGCAGGTTTCTCCCCCTGAATATATAATGATAGATCTTCATGGTAGTATAACAAAAGGACATACAAATAAAGCACATCTAATCGTTTATGGTGTTCAAGGACATATCTCGAGTGTTGATTCAGATGTATATGATACTGTTTTTGTAATTGAAAATGGAAAAATGGTTATGGAGACTGATATTGATTTAAATGGTAGAAACCTAATTGGTTTACCAAAACTGAAAAATAAATTCATATTTTTAGGCAATTATATGAAAAATAAGAACAGTCGTGATATAATGTTCAACGGTTCATCATCATTTATTGCGGTAACTAATTTGAAAATAGTAAAATTATGGTTGATAATATTGGACGATAAACCGCCTGAAGGATACAAAAAAATGGTTATATTAATCGGTAACTATTCATTTGCTCCACAAAATTGGAATAAAGCATCGAATAAAATTTATTACACTTTCAATATAGCGTCATCAGTTATCAATTTCAATGAAGATACAGTTGTACAAATCAAATTAATATCAATTGATCATATTACATATGCACCTTATAATTGCCATATCAGTGTAATTTTTGAAGAGTTTTAATATAATAACTAAAACAGGCATCTTCAATTTTAATCACATAGGAAAAACATACACCATATTTTTATATATAAAAGCTACATTTAATATAATCAATAAATATACATGCCGAATTTGGAGCAAGCAATTAATTTTTGTAATAAATTTTTCACAACCCAAAAAAAACTACATCCTAATACTAAAGATGAAATATTAAAATCGGCTTTAATATATCAATTTTTGTACGTTAACTATTTGAATGAGCCAATATCAATGAACCAAATATTAGAAAAACACCCTGACATTGGATTAATAGGACCAGGTTCTTGTACTCTAAATACCAATTACCAATTTTTAATTAAACATGCTATTTTTCATGATGCATTTGGAAGATTTTATAATGACTATGAAATGGGGCCTGGATACACATATTGCTTCCTTTCAATGCCGAAGAAAGTAAAAAGATCTCCAATAATGGGCCAAATAAGTGGTGTATTATATTGTCTTATTTCAAATCCTAAAATATAATATGTACTAATAATATACAGAATAGAATGACTAAAACAGATATCTTTCAATTTAATCATATCGATAAGTGTATAAGCAAAGAAAAATTATCTGAAATCAAAGCGTTATATAGATATTACCACAAACGCTTTTGGTGTTATAAAAAGGCTTTCAAATATTTTAAGAGATTGAATTTAATTGTAAATGTTACTTCAACAGGCTTAGTAGTTATTGGTACAATAGCTGGTAGTATCACATTAAATCCTGCTATACTAGCTTCTATTTCTGGAGCTGGTTTATTGCTTAAGACAATATCTGAAATCAAGGACTATAAGAGAAAAATTGAAATGTCTAAATTTTCTTATATGACTTATGAAAAAGTGTTAGTTGATCTACGGTCTTTTTTAAGAGGAAATCAATTCAACCATACTGTTTTCATCAATGAAATGAGACAGTTAGATGAAATAATCATCGATCTTTGTCCTCTTGCTGATAAATTCGAGAAACAGTATGATAAAAAATTCGAGTAAATTTTATTTTATGAGAATCATGCAACAGGTCACCTTTTAATAATTTTGTTGACATCATTCTTTATTAATTTATAAACATCATCCCACCATTGTTCATAAAATTTTAATGTCTTTTTAGAAGAAGTTATTTTTATTTTATCATAAGGTAATCCTAAAATTTTTAATAATCTTCTCAAAACATAGGTTACACTAATCATCCGTTTCCGGTTCTTATTGACTTCTGGTAACACGTTGTTTATTAATCCAAAAATCTTATATATTTTGTTACGGTCATTAAAACTTAAATGAATCTCTTTTATATATTTATTGATTGTATTTTCGATATGATATTTTCTTACATATACACTCTTTTTTCTTATTCTATATAAATTTTCATGAAAGTCAACATATGAATTAACTAATTCATAACCATGGACGGAACCGCAATTTAGACAGACGCTCATACCATCTATACTATTTATATCTTGTTCACTACAGCATGACTTGACCACTCTCACACTTCTGTCAACTTCTGCCAATTGCTCATCACAAAAGGGACAGGTCAACTCACCAATACTCATCATATAATTGTGAATTTCCAAATTACAATTCATTCTATACTATTATATGAGATTATATTTTTAAAACAATAGCTATAAGCGGTGCGTGTCTAAATTCCCAGAAAACAAAAATAGCGAACATGTAAAAATCGGCTAACGCGAATTTATTGCTACCGAACGATGTCATTTCCTCACAATAAATATTCCCACGCGTGGGAAACTATCTTTATTCCATTGCGTAGATGTTATTACGCGAATTTATTGCTACCGAACGATGTCATTTCCTCACAATAAATATTCCCACGCGTGGGAAACTATCTTTGTTCCATTGCGTAGATATTATTACGCGAATTTATTGCTACCGAACGATGTCATTTCCTCACAATAAATATTCCCACGCGTGGGAAACTATCTTTGTTCCATTGCGTAGATGTTATTTTTAATCCAAATGCTAATCATGGAAGCTGTCATAAAAGGTGATGAAACAATAAATATTCCCACGCGTGGGAAACTGAACCAATATAAACAAGAGTGGAAGGCATAATATTTCGCACACCTTTGATATCACTGATGGATAAACAGCGTTTTATTGAGTTTAGAACAGACCGGGCAAAGTTGAGAGATCTTGTAAAGTTAAATCAAACCCCATAATATGTTGAAAATATTTTCTCTCGTGATCTGAAACAATAGCTATAGTGATGACTCATTTCATAGGGGGCTTCCCCTGTTTTTTCTGAGAATGTCACACACCGATAACTCCATCCTGTTTACAATCTGATGACTCATTTCCTCACAATAAATATTCCCACGCGTGGGAAACTATCTTTGTTCCATTGCGTAGATGTTATTTTTAATCCAAATGCTAACTCTTTGATGGTTGTCATAAAAGGTGATGAGACAATAAATATTCCCACGCGTGGGAAACTCAACCAATATAAACAAGAGTGGAAGGCATAATATTTCACACACTTTTGATATCACTGATGGATAAACAGCGTAAAACATATAGTTTAATTATTTTTGGGAAATCAGAAAGTCGAGATCAGAAATCTGAAAACATATAGTTTAATTATTTTTGGGAAATCAGAAAGTCGAGATCAGAAATCTGAAAACATATAGTTTAATTATTTTTTGGAAAACATATAGTTTAATTTAATTTTTCTATATTTTTTAATCCAACAGATGGGAAGTAGTTAAGACTTGGCATGGTATCAGATCAGTTTTGCAAAACTGATCTGGTACCGCCAAGTCCTTAACTACTTTCTTAGAGAAGCTGACGCATAGAGGAGACCACTATCAAGTTAACATCCCGTGGAAGGCTACACACCCTCCACTTCCTGATAATTACGAGTTAAGTCAGCGAAGGTTAAGCAGTTTGTTGAGTAGACTTCGCAAGGAACCTGACATCCTAAAGGAGTATGACAGTGTCATTAGAGATCAGATCGATAGAGGAATTGTCGAAGTTGTTGACAAGGAGTCAAGGCCAGAGTCTAATCGCATACATTACATCCCTCATCATGCTGTAATCAGGAGGGACAAGTCCACTACCAAGTTAAGAATCGTTTACGACGCCTCGGCGAAGTCGGGAGGGGCCTCACTGAATGAGTGTGTGCATGCTGGTCCTCCACTCGCACAGAACATCTTTGACATCATGTTAAGGTTCCGTAGTCACAGAGTTGCTCTTGTCGGAGACATTGAGAAGGCTTTCTTAATGGTTCACATAGCTGAAGAAGACAGGGATGTACTCCGGTTCCTATGGGTCAAGGACATTGATAAGGCTGAACCTGAGGTTGTTGTTTTGAGGTTCACACGTGTTGTGTTTGGTCTAACATCGAGTCCATTTTTGCTGAACGCCACTATTAAGCATCACATAGGGCAATATGAACAGTGTGATCCCAGCTTCACACACAAATTCCTCGAGAGTATTTATGTCGATGACCTGACCTCAGGCGACACTGATGTGGATCGCACCTTTGAGCTTTATGTGAAGTCCAAATTACGACTGAAGGAAGCGGGATTCAATCTGCGGAAGTTTGTCACCAATTCTGAAGAACTTCGCGAGAGAATTGACAAGAATGAAAAATCAGCCTTAAGGAGCGAAGAAGCTCAGCCTAAAGAGGATGTTGGCAGGTATCAGGTTGTTGAGACAGTGGTGGCGGATGGGCATAAGGTTGAAGAGGAGGACATGACCTACTCAAGGAGCGTCTTAGGAACCCCAGTCATTGAAGACCCTGGCGAACAAAAGATATTAGGAACTCTGTGGAACTTTCACAAGGACAACCTTATTGTATATACGCATTGCGCACCTAGCTTGTAAGGCGCATGCTCAAGAAGATGCTCCGGCGGACGCCATGTTGTAATAAATGTTTATTGTGTCTTCACACAAACGCCTCGTCTTGTTCCCGACAATACCATATTTTGGCGACGAGGATGGCGGAGATTACGTCTATTCCACCCTTCGATCCCTTCGATCAAGCCGGTAGCGTGGGTCCGCGATGGACTAGATGGAAACAAAGGCTACAGTATTACATTGATGCTCGTGGAATTACAGTCGACAACCGCAAACGAGCGTTACTTCTTCATCTCGCCGGGCCAGCCGTTCAAGATATCTTCGCTACACTTTCTGACACGGGCACTACTTACGCCGAAGCACTTGACGCGCTGGAAACGTATTTTTTCCCCCCAAAAGAACCTACAGTTCGAGCGGCACTCGTTTCGAAAGGCACATCAAGCAGCCAGCGAACCGGTGGATCAGTACGTCACACGTCTGCGCCGTCTGGGCGAAAACTGTGAATTCGACAAGTATTCTCTCGACGAAGCCATCAAGGACCAGTTGATTGAACACTGTTCGTCTGCTATACTCCGTAGACGCCTCTTGCGCGAGAAATCCTCAGCTACACTGAGTTCCTTATTGGACATCGCTCGATCGATGGAGTCGGCGAACTTTCAAGCTGCAAACATTGAGGAAACTTCGCCCCAGGACCACTCCGCACACGCTCACCAAGTTACAACGCCGGCGGACGACTATCAACAAGTAAATTTTACCTCTGACCGGCGACGACAGTGCACCCACTGCGGACAGGCAGCTGACCACAAACCTCGAACTCCCAAGTGCCCAGCGTTTAGTAAGACCTGTTCGCAATGTGGAATTCTACATCACTTTGGTCGGGTTTGCCTCAAGAGAACACCAACTCCTGGTCACCCTGGACAGCGGGCTGTCAACCCAAAAATCCAGTATGCACGTCAATCTCTTGACAGTGAAAATCAGCATGATGCTTTTCAACTCAGCTCTAGCCAAGCAAAGGCGGACACCACCGTCACGATTGAAGGTACCCCTGTTCAAGTTTGTATTGATTCAGGTGCAACAGCTAACACTATTGACTATGCAACTTATGAAGCAATCAGCACCGTCAAAACATTGCCTTTAAAGCCCACAGATGTGAAACTTCGTCCATATGGCGAGGACAACCCTGCTCCCATTCCCCTCGCTGGATCATTCTTCGGATTAATCACTGCTCCCTCCGGGCAGATGGATCTGACAAGGTTCCTAGTGTTGAAAGCTAGAAATGCTGGTTGTCTCTTGAGCCGTGAAACTTCAACACGCCTCGGAATGTTGCATGTTGCTGCATCAATAATAACTGAACATTCTCCTGCCCATGGAGAATACAATTATCTCCTTGAGAAATTCCCAGCAGTGTTTAGTGGTGAGATTGGAAAGCTGAAGGACTACCAACTTGAGCTCAGCATTGACCCAACCGTACAGCCCATGGCTCAGAATTCCCGCCCTACGCCAATACACTACCGTGCCAAGGTAGAAGCTAAACTGAAACAACTCGAAGACCAAGATATAATCGAGCCGGTCACTGGCCCTACACCTTGGGTGTCACCAGTCGTCATCGTTGATAAGCCAAATGGAGATATCAGACTGTGTGTAAATATGTGCAAACCCAACGAAGCCCTCCTTCGTACACACCACCCGTACCCAACTTCAGAAGAAATTCTCCAGGATCTGAATGGATCCAAATTCTTTTCTAAGATTGATCTCAAGGAATGCTATCACCAAATTGAGCTTGCCGAGTCTTCTCGCCACCTGACAACATTCAAAACCCATGTTGGCCTCCGGCGATACAAGCGCCTGCCATACGGAGCATCAGTGGGATCGGAGATATGCCAACATGTGATTGGCCAAGTCTTAGAAGGATGTTCAAACGTCAGGAACATTGCCGATGACATCCTCGTCCACGGCACCACTAAAGAAGAACATGACACATCTCTAGAGAGCACATTACTCCGTCTTCAAGAGAACAATCTCACAGTGAACCCAGCAAAGTGTTTATTTGGTGTCACAGAACTGAACTATTACGGATTTCACATCTCAGCACAGGGAGTGTCCCCTGACAAGGATCGTGTACAGGCAATCAAACAAATGCAGCCTCCCAGCACAGCTACTGAAGCAAGAAGCTTTCTGGGATTGGTCAACACAGTGGCCCGTTTTGTTCCAAATGTGGCTGCCATGACAGAGCCTATACGAAGACTGACACACAAGAACGCTCCATGGTCATGGGGTCCTGAACAATCAGAAGCCTTTGACAAGCTGTGTAACCTCATTTCAAGTGACACTGTTCTAGCTCATTTTGACCCCTCCCTACCTACTCAAGTACGCCACGACGCTTGCAAGATTGGAATCAGCGGCGCCCTAACTCAGAAGCACCCTGACGGATCTATACGGCCTGTGGCATTTGCAAGCCGTAGCCTTTCCCCTGTAGAGCAGCGCTACAGCCAAACAGAAAGGGAAGCCTTGTCGGGAGTCTGGGCATGTGAAAGATTCCATTTTTACATTCATGGCAGCCAGTTCGACTTGGTTGGTGATCACAAACCGTTGGAAGTTCTCCTAAATGGTCGTGGTAACCCATCGCCGAGAATTGAACGTTGGCGATTGCGACTCCAACATTACAACCCCCGAATCGTTTACCAACCTGGCATCCTAAACGCTGTTGACATCCTGTCACGCAAACCACTCCAGACTGAGACACCAAGAGATCCGGTAGAGGACTACGTAAACTCTCTTATCGTGGATTCTCTTCCTTCTGCAGTCACCCTTCAAGAGCTATTAGTTGCTTCAGAATCTGATCCTACATTGAACGTTGTCAAAGATTGCCTTGACACTGGCAACTGGTCAGCTGCACCACAACCCTTTCAAGTTCTAAGAGAAGAACTTTCTCAGAAACGAGGCCTTGTTCTGAGAGACAATCGTATCGTCATTCCTCATGTAATGCGCCCCCGCATTCTTCAACTAGCACACGAAGGGCACCAAGGTATCACCAAAGTTAAACAGCATCTGCGGCAAAGAGTTTGGTGGCCTGGCATGGATTTAGAAGCAGAGAGATATGTACGTGAATGTCTTGGTTGCCAAATCGTGGGCCCAAAGCCCCCACCAGAGCCCCTGAGGATGACTGACCCGCCACGACAAGTTTGGCATACAATCCATGTCGACTACTGCGGCCCGTTCCCAACTGGTGAATACCTCTTTGTTGCAGTTGATGCCACTTCAAAGTATCCTGAGGTTCATGTTACACACTCAAGTTCAGCAGCCACCGCTATTACTCACCTCAATCAAATGTTCGCAACCCATGGCATCCCTGAGGTCATTACGTCTGACAACGTCCCCTTCGGATCTGGCGAATTTACGGCATGGTGCAAACAAATGGGAATCAAACATCGCAAAATCACGCCCCTTTGGCCAGCTGCCAATGCTCAAGTAGAGCGGTTCAATGAAACGCTGGAGAAAACCATCCGAATTGCAAATGTAGAAGGGAAGAACTTGCGTTCTGAACTGTTCGTTTTCTTACTGAACTACCGAAATACCCCACACTCGTCCACGGGTGTGTCACCTGCATCCCTGATGATTAATCGCCACATCCGTACCAAGATCCCATACCTGGATCTTTCTCGCCCTTCAAAGGTGCTTCAAACTGCATGTTCCAATGATAATCTTAGAAAGTCGAAGGCAAAGGAGTATATGGACAACCGACACAAGGCAGCTCCTTCTGACATTCGACCGGGGGATCAAGTACTGTTGCTTCAAAAACGCGCCAACAAACTATCTACACGATATGACCCACGGCCTTTTACTGTTGTCAGGAAGAAGGGGGTTAGCGTCGAACTTTCCAGAGGAGAGGCGCGATTGTTCCGGAATGTATCCATGGTCAAGAAAGTAATCTCTTCAACCGGGAACACTGAACAGTCCTTAAGACCTGCTCGTGAACGGCGAATCCCCAGCAATTTGGACATTACTGTGCCGAACACTGGATATTCTCAGAGGCCTTCTCGAGACCGACGTATTCCCAGTTATCTGAACAGTTATGTTTTAGAATAGGACATTTCATAACTTTGCTTATTCAGGCTTTCACAGTTTACCTTAGTTTTGTTATTGTTGTTGTTCTCTTACTTTACCCGAAAAGGAGGATATTGTATATACGCATTGCGCACCTAGCTTGTAAGGCGCATGCTCAAGGGGATGCTCCGGCGGACGCCATGTTGTAATAAATGTTTATTGTGTCTTCACACAAACGCCTCGTCTTGTTCCCGACAATACCATAAACCTTGTATTTGATCTCACAGAGACTGTGTCTTTGGCAAGGAAAGTAGAGCCTACAAAGAGAAATGTGATCAGTACGGTGTCCAAATTCTATGATCCGCTTGGTGTTATCTCTCCCATCATCATTCCATTCAAAATCCTGTTTCAAGAGCTGTGCAAAGAAAAAAGGGGCTGGGACGACCCACTAGAAGGTTCTTGCAAGTCAACCTGGCAGAGACTAGTAGCGCAACTACAAGATGTGAAACCCATCACCCTTCCAAGATGTTATTACACTGACGTAAAGGGAGAAGTTGTTATGAGTGAACTTCACGGGTTCTGTGATGCATCTGCAAGGGCATATGGGGCAGTTGTCTATCTGCGCATTGTGACCACACGTGGCAATTACGTCAGATTTGTAGCTTCAAAAACACGAGTAGTGCCTCTCACAAACCAGACCATACCACGCTTAGAATTGCTGTCAGCCGTCGTTCTTGCCAGACTGATGCACAGCGTCAAGGAAGCCCTTACTTCTGAGATAGAGATTAACAAGTTGACGTGTTGGACCGACTCAAAGGTAGCCTGGTATTGGATCGTACAGAGTGCAAAGGAGTGGAAACAATTTGTGCAGCACTGTGTAGATGAGATAAGGAAGCTCGTACCTGAAGAGTGCTGGAACCATTGCCCCGGATCAGACAACCCAGCGGACATACTCTCGAGGGGTATGGATTCTCGTGACTTAGCAGCTAGTACCTTGTGGTGGAATGGGCCCAAATGGCTGATCGATTCTGAGGGGTCTGAGGAACCAACCAAGTTGGATGAGGAGTTGCTTCCAGAGGAGTGCCTCTCGGAAATGAAAGCAAAGGATCGAAAAGCAGAGTTGGCTGGAGACCTCTCTGTATTAACTGTGAACAGTCAACCGATCTCACTGAATAATGTTGTTGATTGCAAGGCATTCAGCTGCCTCGAGCGCCTTGTACGAGTTACTGCTCTGGTTTTTAAATTCATCAGACTTATGAAGGCGAAACGTAAGGGAGGTGACGAGAAGCCAGAGATAACAAGTGCCGACCTGGAGGGAGCCGAACTGTGGTGGATAAAGGAGGTGCAGCGATCACCGAAGGACAAGGAAAACTTCAGGTCTTGGAAACAGCAGTTGAATTTGTTTGAGGATGAAAGGGGAGTTGTGAGATGTCGGGGGAGACTTGGAAACTCTGATTTGGCGGATTCTGCAAGGTTCCCTATCTTACTTGATGCCAAACATCATTTTACTACACTCGCTGTTTGGAGCTGTCACAGGAAAGTTATGCATGGAGGCGTTAAGGAGACACTTGCTGAACTAAGATCAACCTTTTGGATTGTTCGAGGTCGCTACTTTGTCAGAAAGTTGCTGTTTGGCTGTACAGTTTGTAAGAAGTTTCAAGGGAAACCATACAAGACACCACCGCCTCCACCCTTACCTAGTTGCAGAGTAAAGGAGGCGCCTGCATTCACCTACATCGGATTGGACTATGTTGGCCCTCTTTATGTAAGATCTACGAGTGAGAAGGACCGAAAGGTGTGGATTTGTTTGTTTACCTGTTGCGTAACAAGAGCGGTACATCTTGAGGTCGTTCCAAACCTTACTGCCCAAGCATTTCTGAGGTGCTTTAGAAGATATGTTGCTCGTAGGTCAACGCCTTCCTTTGTGATATCGGACAATGCTAAAACCTTTAAGAGTGCCTCTAAGGAACTTGCGAAGATAATGAACGACCCTAGTGTGATCAGGCACTTCACCCAGGAGAAGATAAAGTGGTCATACAATCTGGAGAAGGCCCCATGGTGGGGAGGTTTCTATGAACGCTTAGTCAAATCACTGAAGGGCAGCCTCAAGAAAACAATTGGTCGAGCCAAACTCACACAGGATGAGCTTGTGACCGTCGTCGCAGAAGCGGAAATGATTCTAAATTGCCGACCAATATCTTACATCTCAACTGAGGATCTGGAAGAGCCCCTCACTCCTGGCCATCTTATCATTGGTCGGAGAATTAGTGGTCTTCCTGAGGTGGATTGCCCACTAGATGAGGACTTTGGGATTTCGCAGAGTGACTTGAGTAGGAGAGCAAGACATCTAAACATGATCTTGGGTCATTTCTGGAAGAGATGGAGAGCAGAATACTTACTTGAGCTACGAAATGCGCATTGCCGAGTTAAGAGAACCGCAGGATCAAGTTTGGTCTCTGTAGGTGACCTGGTTTTGGTCCATGACAAAGGACATCCAAGATCTCACTGGAGATTGGGTAAAGTGGAACAGATCCTGACAAGCAAGGATGGACAAAGTCGAGGTGCTGAGGTCAGAGTCCAAGCAAAAAAATTTAAGAGAACCAGTCTCTTGAGACGACCACTACAATTGTTGTACCCATTGGAGGTCAGCTGTGCTGCCGATGAAACCGCTCAGCCGGAGCCAGTACTAGAACAGCGAGAGCAGTCAGCACGAGGGCCAGTGAGAGGAAACCGAGAACGGCGTAAGGCCGCAGTTGAAGGAGAACGATTAAGACGACAGTGGATTGCAGAACTGCAAAATGAACACTGATTTATCAAGTTTACTATGAAACATTGAACACTGAACATTGTTTGTTGTGTTTTAATAGTTTTGCATTCGTTAATCTGAGGACAGTTTGTCTTTAAGGACAGTTTAATCAGTTGATTTTAAGAGTGAACTGTTGACCATTCTATCATGGTCAACCGGGGTGAGTGTGCGCGATGATGTAATTGTTCAAACGGACCGAAGGTGTTTCTGGGACTCGTTTCCCTCGTGTATTGTCTTTCTGAGAAGCCATCTTGGTTTGAGAGTTGTTTATTCGATGTCAATCCTTCGGAATCCTTGTAATCTGTAGAGCTGTAACCTTGGAACTCGAGCCTAAACCGTGGAAATACAGTTTATTAATACAGTCCGGAATAAATCCTGTAAACAGATGCTTTGTAACGGACAGACAACCAACACTGTTTGATGATGCCTCCTTTTAATATTTGCAGCCGCGGCAGCAAACAGTTGAAATATAAAGCTTTTGCCATAGCCCGTCGGCAAAACAGCGAGGACATCGCTACCTTTAAGTAGTGCTTCAACTGCTTGACATTGCTCGGGTTTCAATTCCACAGGAAACTTCAGATATTTAGAAAAATTCTCGCACGCTTTATGAATGCAATCTCCTCCGCTCTCCGTTTGTTTGTCTTCATCACGACGCACGAAGAATGACATCATGACAACGTCATCATCAAATTAAATCTCAACCAATCAGCATTTTCCGTCCACTTTTGGACGGAGACATTCAAATTTCTGAGACATCGTTGCAAGCTCTCGCTCGTTTCCCTCCCTCCACCCCCACCCCCACCCCCTCCCCCAAAATCCCGAACCCGAGAGCTTGCTCGCAGGCTAGTTTAAAAGTAATTAAGTTAAATTATGCGTTTCGGTTCATCAGATGCCTCGAATATTAATTTTGACCTGTGAAAAATAAAATTAATTCGGAAATAAAACTAATATCCTGCCTTTCTTACGCTGTATAACAACATGTAATATATACGGTATTCATGTTAATAATTAAAAGATTTTCAGATTAAATGTTGTGTCGCATGGGTCAACAACTTCGTCAGTTTGTTTTGCCAAATAAAACGTTTCCTTATCAGATGCCATTCAGCAGTTTTCGCGTTAAACCGCTCCGTCCATTTATTGGATAAATGTTTTTTTTTTAATCTTAACTTTAATTTTTTCTGTGTGCAAATTGAAAATGAGCTATAACATGCACTCACACAAATCGCCTTACAACGTTTTTCCCTAAAACCCCCTAAACGAAACCCCATGACACTCAACACTGTTCAAGGGGGTGGGGGAAGTACATTCTATTGATGATTTTAAAGTGTCCCAAACATTCTGGCCACCATTGTAAATTTAATAGCCTCATTCTGACCACTTCTGATAGGTTGGGTATATATAGGTCCGTTGTTACTCTGTTGTAGTATTTGGCCTCGACAATTATTCGGTTCGCGCAGCTTTGTTTCTTCTCGTTTTACAGTTGATTTGTCTTACGCAATAGTAAGCTCTGTGCAATAGTGAAATTTATTTACTAGTTTGTGCCTTGAAGGCATTAAAGTCGTCGTTGATGTATTTGACACGTTTATCGAGTTCTTCAGTTGTTTTAATGGTTTCTTTTACTTTCATTTGCAGAGTGAAAACGTCAGCTTCGAGCTTTTTCATCGTTGTTTCCAGCTTTCGAATTGAATCTTGAACTTCCTTTAATAATATTATTGTCGATGGAGTCGAGTTTGCTTAAGCGTCTGAGAATTTGATTAAGTTGCGAGCTGACATCTTCGGTCCGTCGGTTGCGGTCATGTCGGTTTCGGTGATTACAGCGTCGACGTGCAGTTCGTCTTCAGCCTGAAAAAGGTTTCCTTTAGTTTTTTTCTCCTTTGGCGACACACTGCTGCTTGATCGTTTCTTTCTCTTAGACTTTTTGTTCTTAATTTGACTTCATTCCATTGCAGTCTCCATCAGTTAACGCAAATTTTGGTAGATAATTTCGTCGAGCGGTTAAACACACGTCTACGTGCCCAGAGTAAGCTCTGGGTCGTAGAGATCAGTGTGTTCCTCCTGCTGCTCGCGCTCTAGTCATTACATGTCAGATTATGCCAGTATCTAGGGTAGTTTTCCCATCATTAGCCTTGCACAAACCCGCTAACTGATTTGTTTCCTCAACAGGCATGAAGGAGGACAGATTTGTACAGGAGCTGTATACAGACTATGTAGTGTGGGAAGAAAAGGGGAAGACACGGATTACGGATACGCTGCAACTTTGAGTGAGGTACGCGAGGTGAACTTACAGCTATCATAGCGAAGTGTATGATGTTACCAGAAAGTAATTGTAATAACAACATTAAATAAAATTAAATAAAACTAGCAAATAGTCTTTGTTTAGCGAGGACCTACCAGAGTCTATACTCACGCAAGAGCACGCCAGGCCCCTGTTGTCCAAAAGGTGGATAGCGCTATCCATCGGATAAATCACTGTCCAGTGGATAAGTATTAACAAAATTCATTGTGTTATTCGCTGGATGGTGATTTATCCGGTGGATAGCGCTATCCACCTTTTGAAAAGCCGGGCCCAGGTTGATATTGGACTATTTTGGTGTCCATCTAATAATTATTCACTATAACTCTAATTTGTAATTTCAATATTTTATATTTTTCTGTAAATTTCACAGATTTCCCCTCCCCTCTTTTTGTCTTGAACACTCGCAGAAACCACCAATGATCATGACAATTCACATGATATCGACCTACAAACTATTGAGCCATTTTTGGATTGAACGAGATAATTCCAGAAAACTGACCGCTCTACTGAGATGATGTAAAAGTGGCATACTGCAGACTGCCCCCTGTTTAATTTACGTCCAATGCTAGGCAAAACTTACAACCCGTGCTTTTTTTGACGGTGAAATGGGTTTAGCTACTGTAAATGGCTAACGTTAGCTATGCAAAAACCTTCATCATAGTACGTGTATCTCACTAGACTACGAGTAGTCCCACTTTTCTCTCAAGGATAGTCCAGCGGAAAATTACACGAACGCGCGCGAAAATCGACTTTTTAGCTCGCTCGCATGATTGCCCGCTTGACTATCCCTTGTAGTCTGGTACTCCTAGTCTAGTTTCTCATATTTCTTTATGTGTTTGCTTGACAGGCTGGGTGCACAAGGGAAGCTCAGTCATGGAGAAAACTGACGGGGAATAGCTCTGGAGATATAACACACCTCTGGACACAAAATGTTTGTTTTAGTGATACTGAGTACCCTTTGTATTTTTTTCCAAAGGGACCTTATCCCGCCGAACGAAAAATGAAAATTTTGCTTACCTTATTTGCATGTTGCATTGCCAATTGCCACCGAATGTACCACTTAATTGGATAAAAAATATTCTATAGAGCAAAACAGAAGCCGTAGTTTGGAGATAAAGTGCAGGATTACAAGGATGGACGTGGATTACAGTTCATCAACTTTGATTTCGTGACAGGCGGTCAAGAAATCAAAATTGCCATCTTGTGAAATTTTGACCTTTTTAGCCGCAATTTTGTATCTTTAGTTTATATTTCTTTGTTTTCATCCCTTTTGGCGATGAGTTCCTCCTATTTCAAGATAATAGCGACCTTTAGATTGGACTACGAGTACGAGATTGAGTACGAGTACGAGTTTTCAAACCAAATTCGTGTGCCTCATATAATTTCTTATCTCACCAATCTTATCCCTAACGTTTGTTTATGTGTTAGTCAGCAACAGAAAAGAGTTATAGTTCACGGCAAACAATTATCTCGAAATTCCAAAGTCGTACTCGTAGTCAAATCTAAAGGTCGCTAATAAAGCAAGTTAAAACAAGCTCCTGGCCACCATAATCACAAAAACACGACATATCAGCCAAGGCACTGACCCGTTAACTAACATGGAAGCCTCTCTTTCTTACAGAACTATCAAAGCTGTTTTGAGCCAGGCGTAAGTATATGTAAAATTCCAAAAGGTGATGTGCACCATGTCCAGTTCCAGCCCAACTCCAACCTTATAATATGTTGTTCTGTATTACCTTGATTGGGCTCCCTGTGCCCAGTTTCGCTCATTTTTTTTAGCCAAAAAGCATACTGCTCTGCTTGTTGAAGTAAAAGAGATTAAATTTGCCCAAAATATCTCACGTTCTTAAAAAAATCATGGTTGTGACGTGAAGAGTCATATGGCATGCTTTGTAGCTAAAATGTATTTTTTCGTGGTGGCTGTGAAAAGAGATAGAACACTTTATTTATACAAGGTACCGGTAACTAAATCAGCTCGAAGGCTGTTATCCATGGGGGACCTGTTTATCCTTAATTTAAAAAAAAATCATTGTAGAAATAATCAAAACTGATTTACAAAGTAGAAAGGCTATCTGAACAGGCTAAGTTCAATCTAGTTTTTAGAGGTTGAAAAAAAAAAAACCATTTAAAATTTAAACCATCCAGGGTGTTCATTCAAGAAAATACAGTATTTTAGTCAGAAAAATTATTTTTTTTGGTGAAATGGGAGGTCCACCCAAAAGAAACGTGCAGAGAGGAACATGTATGTGAAGCATAAAATATAAACGGCGATAAAATGAAAATTATTGTTCATGTTTCTTCAGTCCAGTGAGTTGTTCACTACGTTTCCACAGTTCAGCAGCCACCTTTTCATCTTTTGCCAATACACTGCAGTCTGCCAGTGCGCAGTCCTTGAAGTATTGCCCAGTAACATCTTTTAGTTCCTTCGCCGCTGCGCAGTACACAGAGGTCTGTGCTCCACCATTTATTGTCTTGAAAAAGAAATATGTGACAAACCAGAGAAGTGGCTGAAATATCCACATCTTGACAATCCGGAAGTGACGCACTATTTCAGTATTCACAACTCCAGGGTGAAGGGCATTCACTGTCACTCCTGAACCTGACAAAAGAAAAAAAGGTGTAATGTGTGGTTACAGAAAATATCCATACCTCCCCCATTGATGGTAATTGGAAATTCCAAGGGGGTGGGGGATGGGGGGTTCTCAAAATCTAAAGCGAAATTGGATTGGAATTGCGGGAGGGGGAAGGGGGTTCACACCAAAAAACCTTGTGTGGGAGGGGTATGAACATCTTCTGGAACACAATGGGCCATTCCTGCTATAAATATTCTTACAAAAAAAAATTGTTATTACAGTGGTTTTACAAAACCCGTGAAATAGAAATTAGACAACTTAAGATGCTAATTCCATTGTTTTCTTTTGTTATTACTTTTGACTACTGGTATTTCTAACAATGACTGTTTAATTTTGTTTCACAGGTTTTGTGAAATCACTCTACTAACTTAAGATGTTTCTACTGACTGAAAGACATAACTTTTTAAGCCATGCTTTTAACCTTATGGGACCCTATGGGTTGCTAAACCTCCAACTATATGCATTGTACCCATTTTGGCGGCCTTGGAAAACCAAGTCCTTATTTTCCAGCAGGAGTATTTTTACAAAATGCTTCAAATGAAGCAGCCATACAGGTCTTCATCCTATTAAGTAACTACTATAACAATGAAGAATCAATGCTTATGCACCTATCAATGTTTATAAGCCTGAGGGAGGAGGGGCACGTTAAGGGTGGGGGGTTTGGTTGACGTGGCCTCCCGTATGGTGGGGATTTTGACATAACATCCCTGCCCCAAGGGAAGGGATATTTGATCATCCATCGTCCATAACTAAGAAGGACTGGTGACAATTGAGAAAAAAGGCTTTTAATTATAATATATTATAATAAGATCATTTTTAATAAGGAGTAAAACTTTGCCTTGAGACCTTGAATGTTAAATGCATTGCACTTTTATACATTAAGTCATGAAGTTCTGCTGCCTACATAATAAAAATAATATTTATCCAGGGTGTCCACATCAACAAGGTAATTAGGCATGTAAGGTAGAATCTGCACTGGAGCTTAGTGGCCCATCAGGCTGGTTTCCATAGCATATAAAAGTGACTAGGAGTATTTCTACTGTACCCCCACCCCCCCCCCCCCCCCCCCCCCCCCGCCTTGAATTGGGGATGCTAGTTCATCACAAGGCTCCCAAGCATTTAATTATGCCTAGGAGGAGAGAGGCACTGAGAGAGTAATTAAAAAGTGTCTTGCCCAAGAACACAATGAGTATTGGGCCACTGCAACTCTCACACCTAATACATGAAGGGGAATAGATGTGGACAGACATCCCAATGTTTCTTGGGTGTAATCCAGACAAACAAGGATGGTTGCTCCAGCAATGACTAAAGACCAAGACGCATCAGCATTCAAAAAGAAAATTCCATACCCGGTTTCAGAAAGTTCAAAAATTGTTCTCTGGGGTACCTACTGGTATGTTGTACATTAATTATACATACAATGTGCTCACAAATTGAGTAGTTCATATATTGATTACAGCGCAGGTACTTTAGGATTTAGCAGGTGGAAGGCCAGGCTGCTACTTTTGGGTAGAAGCAATTTCCGAGTAGCCAAGTTACTTTTGGATGGTTAAAAAACGTTTGAAAGTCACTTAAGAAACGATTACAAGACCGATTAAGCTGTTCAAGATTTCACTGTAATTCCATGGTTGTTTGTAAAACAATAATATTAATTTTACCTTTTAATCTCTTGCTGAACTCCAAGGTAAAAAGAACCATGCACAGTTTACTGTTGTTGTAGGCTTTCCAGAATGATGTTTGATAATCTTCCTTCTTTTGAGAGAGGACTTTATCAACATCAATTTGTGAAGACACATAGGTATGCTGTCTAGAGGAGACATTAATAATGCGGCTGGGTGAACAGGCTTTTAGTTTATTCAACAAGAGATGCGTCAACAGAAAATGACTAAGATAGTTCACTTGAATGGTGTTATCAAATCCATCAACTGTTGATATACAAGGCCCCAGGTAACCAGCATTGTTTATCAAGATGTCAACCCTCTCTTCTTCCTTGTCAATCTCCTTGGCAAAATCTCGTACCGACTGGAAAGAAGACAAGTCCAGTTTTTTAACTTCTATGTTTCTATTTCCAGTGTTTTCTATAATGTCGGCAGCAGCTTGTAATCCTTTTGTGATGTTACGACAGCCGATTATCACCCTTGCTTTTCTCCATGCCAGTATCCGAGCTGTTTCCTTTCCAATGCCAGTGTTTCCTCCTGTTATCACAACAGTCTTACCTAACGAAGTGTAAGAGAAATATAACATTAACACGTGAGTCAACATTTAGATCAGTACTGACTCACTAACTAAAGGTATCTATAATGTCAATAGAAAGATAAGATGATATAATGAAAATTGGAATTGAGTTTAAACAAATTGACTATAATTGAAGGTCTCCGGGCAAGAGTGTCCTAAGTGGCTTTTTAGAAAATTTTCACTGAAATCTTCGATTTTTAGCCTCAAAAGGGACTCACTTGCCAAAATTATTCATGTTAATATCACTGAAAAGATTTTAACCAGGTCAATAAATTTCTATATTAAAACAGAATAAAATTTTATCTTGAAAAGATACATAGGGTGCGCTAAGGCCCAAAACATTTTCTCAAAGATGTGGATTTTCTTCCCCATTTTGGATCTGTTTTTAGTACCTTGGGTCATCCCCATAAAATGTTTTGTTTCCCATTGCCTGACCGACCCATTTTTTTGGAAACGTAAAAAAAAAAAATTCAGATACACTGTCTGACAAGCAAAATTTTACTTTTTAAAACATGTGATCAAGACTTTATTTTGAATAGAAATCTTTTATATTTAATTAATTAGCCTCCATAATTTGTAGATGAGGAGTAAATTTGGATTTGGAAGACATTAGCAATCGAAGGCACACATGTAACCAGGCCTTCTTACTTAGCATCCAGGCTTTTTCTGGACTCAGGCTCCCTCGGTCAATTTTCTTTTTGTTTTTGCCCGAACGACCAACCCACTTTCACAAGAGGGAAGGCGATGGGAAACAAAACATTTTATGGGGAAGGCCTTAACAATAATAAATCATCAATTTGACAAAACTGTGCTTCAAAGGCCTAAAACATACCATTTTTGTTTGTACCCTAGGTGCCAGGGGCTTTTCTTGTGTTCTTATCCAGTCTCTCTCATGTTAAACTCTTCTTAATATGTCTCTTATCTTTTTGCTGCAAGAACTGAGCCTCTGGGCAAGAGTGAGAGTCCTTTGATAGTGCCGAGCCAAATTAACAATCCCACTTACACACTACAATAAAAACACCCAGAATCTGGATACTTTGCTGACTGGCTCCAAATAATTCAAATCTATCAAGTGCTGCAATTGGGCAACTAGAATAACACACATACTGTATAAACGTGTTGAACAATGTTATTTATTAACAAACTGATCATCGGCCTTTGGCCAGCCCCAACTTCTCACGAAAGCATGCCGCGAGAGCGCATCTGATACCCGGGGTATAATGCATGGGAATGTACCTGTTAACTTGACAGAGCTTGGACAGGATGGTCCTTCAAAGTACATCTTGATGACAGCTCCAACTACTACTACAATTGGAATACCAATAAGAATAAAGAAGCTACCATGTGTTTCCATTGAAACTTGTTTATAGAGATCATGAACATTAGCTGCAACACAAACAAATTAGACAGCAATTTATTACTGCATGTAATTAAGCTCAAGGCTTATTAATTAAGTTTCTGGTCTGGTCTGGTACTTACTTTTTATTTTACTTACCAGTAACATCATCATAAATCCATGAAATATTTTCTGGCACAATATTAAAAGCCAATTAGTCAAGAACACGTGATGACACTTATTTGATAACAAGTTTGGGAGATGATATGGAGGATAATTCCAAAGAAACATGTATTCCACAGCTCTTAACCCATTCACTCCTACACCGGCCAAAACTGGCCGTACAAGACTCCACTGCTTTAAAAAATTGTAACTTTCTCAATCGTGCGAACAATTGCCTTAACTAGCAGTTGTGAGCATTGACTAGAAAGTCTTTCAAATTGAGATACCCAATAAACACAAAAAAGTCAGCGATTTTTGCAGAATATCAGCGTTTAAATTTGGACAATAACATACATACATAAAAATTACCGTTTTTAACGTCATAGAAAAACAACAAAAATCACGTTTTTGCCTTTAGTTTTTTTTATTCAAATCATCGTGGCAAACCCAAAAGTCAACATTTACAGCAAAATTCAGTCCTAGTGCTAGCTTAGCAGTGAATTTTTTTGCTCTTATTCGTTGCTCGGCCTAGCTACAGCTTCTTATACTAGTGCATACTCACCTTGCCTCGATTTTCAACATCACCACCGCACTGCATGCTGGGAAATAAATAATATATATACTATATATTATTATATACTAAGTCCACAGCCACTCTGACCCACCGCCGAAATTTCGCGCTTGTTGTGTTCTCCTGTGGTCGCAACTTCCAAAATATGCCGCGGTAGGTCCAGAAATTCATCCAGAGTCGAGTCCCAAAGCTACTTCGTTTCCAGGCGGCCATTTTTCCAGTTCAACGAGCAACGAGCCAAATTCGTAAACGAAGTACAACACCTAACTCGCTTCATTGAGAAGTGGACTCTGAACTACCTCCAAGCTTAATGATGCTCACAAGGCAGCTACTAAAGATGAAAAATGGCTGTGAACTTACCAAAAATCGTAGATAATTCATATTGGACCCTTTATTGCAAATCAACCAAGCAAAATGAGATCGCCACAATGACGTTTCCAGTAAACTCGAGCCTTCAGTGTTTTAGAACAGCAACACTTTCAATGGTAACTTTAAATATGGAGTCACGAAATCCTATGGGGCGTGTGAATGCAGAAAATCGCTCAAAAACGTAAAAATTCTCAGGAGTGAATAGGTTTAAAAATTAGATTTAAATTTACATTCATGAGTTCAGTTTTTGCTCAAAATAGATGGGTACCTCTGGAGAATCATTAGGGAAAATGCTGAAGGGTAATATAATTCCAGTGGGGGAGGGGGGAGGAGGGAGGGGGGAAGGTATTTAAATGTTGTCGTCGTCGCTTTCACCGCTATCGTCGCCACCGCCACCGTCGTCGTCATTGGTTGGCTGCAAAGCAGTTCCCGTCCTGATTAAGCCAGAGGGCCTCCATCTGACCCAGCCCCAGCAGTTCATCCCAGCCTGTAACCTGAGCTCAAATCATATCATAGACCCTTTTTTGGTATCCTATTTCGTGATCTACAACTACAACTAACATTGAAATATTCTACTTTTTCTTATGCTCTTGCATACCTTGTGCACACTTGCCACAGCTTACTTTGCAGTGTTTTGACATCCATTTGGGGTTTTTCTTACATTCACCTTTTGCAGCCCAGTGATTACATTTGGGATGGTGATCCTCACATGGTGTTCCTGAAATACAATTGAATGACCATGGAAGTAATCCAAAAAATATGAGCAGCATAACTTTATTGATAACATGAAATGACCATGCAAATAATCAATAAAACACGAGTGGCATGTAACTTTATTGATAACATGGAATAACCATGCAAGTTATTAATTAAATGTATTAGCAGCATTAAACTGCATTGATATTTACAATGGCGAGCCACAGGCGATTCAACCATTGTAAATATTCACACAGTTATGCTGCGAAAAATTATTTCATCTTATAAAAGAACAACAGCGATGAAGCTTATTTATATTAGCATTCCTAATATCATTATTTTGTATCAGTGTTACAGCATAGCTGTTCTGTATAAGGATTTACAGATGAACCTCTCCTTATGGACACCTCTATAATATGGACAGCTCATTATTGTGGACAGTTCTCTTGGTCCTGAAAGCACCAAATTTCCTACATATTCCTACCTCTATAATACCACTATATTTAATGCAAACACTTGGTTTTGTCCATTTGGTGTCCGTATTAAGAAGGTTCCACTGTACAATAAATTATTACAGAGTTTTGGCAATACAGTGAACCTGTATGTGTATTAATAAGCCGACACCCTGCCTCTATTAAGCAGACACCAGCTTGGGCTCCTAAATAATAACTTATTTTCTTCTTGTATTTACTGTAAATAAAAACAAACCTGTAGTCAGCAGACCCCTCTATTAAGCTGACATGGACACCAAAATTTAGCCATTTTGTTACAAGAAACCTGTATTATGAAGTCACTTTAAGTATTTTTAGAATCATGCATTTTTATTAGATTATGGGATATTAGTCTACTTAAAGTAATTCAACCTGCTACAGCCACTATCTATGAATTTAATAACGATTCTTTTAGAGGGAATATACACTCATTTGCCTATTTGAATGTTTGATAAAATTAATAAAATCTCAATGACAACTTAACCCACATAATGTTTCTTAAAGTAACATATTTCATTTTCTAGCTTTCAATACACTATACAGTATAGGTGTTTGGGCAGCAACTGGTAGCTAGCTACTAGCTAATAGGTTTGCATAAACTGATACCATGTGACTATGCACTTTTTATTACAGTGACTTTTATACCGCGTTCATATTAGTAATCTCCGAGTGGAACACAATTCCTCAACTTCTTGCCTCTCAACAACTATTTACAGTGTTTATACGTATATTACATGAAATTTCAGCTTAATCATCAAGCTTTTTATTGGTCACTCAACCTAGGCAATAACGATTTGCAAAACCTTGTTTATGAATTTAAAGCTTTAAAATCTTGTAGAAAAAAAAACTAAGAAAATTGAAGAAAAACAACTCATTCTATTATTGTAATTTTATTTGCACAATTGAACAATAAAACGAGGCAAATAAATTTCCATTCCCACGAAGGAATGCATGTTGTGTTTGTTAAAATGCTACATTATTTGGCGTTAATGAATCTTCGTCTTGATGTAAAAAATGTACTTAATGTGGTTCATGAAAAAAATTAAAATGATTAAAAATTGTTTTCTAAAATTTAAAGACAATAATGCAAACTAACTTATACAGACTCTGCAATATAAATAATTGATAGCAATTTCTTCCTTCTGAAATTTACTAAAACAATAGGGCATAAACCTCCAATAACAGTGCGACACCTTTATTTTTTAAAATTTAAACTAATGTTGGATGAAATGGAAAAATGAAGAAAACGTAAGGGTGCTATTTCGATAAAGGCTACATCAATGCAGTTTTGAAACTTGCATTTGTAAACTAAATCTCGCATTTGTTTTTCCCCTTTTCAGTTTGGGAAATGTAAAAAAAAATGGAGAGCCCAAAAAATTTTAAAACCCACCTGCAATTAACTACTCAGTGCAAACAATCGATCGTGACAGGTGAAAGATGCATGGAAGATGAGGATTAAATAAATTCAGACATGGAACATCGCAAATTTAACTGAAAGTTTATCAATCAAATGAAGTTTTATCTTACTGTTAATAAAAGGGCAGAAGAATCAACCGAAACTTGAAAACAAA
Organism: Dendrophyllia cribrosa; assembly: GCA_024195265.1. NCBI lineage: Eukaryota > Metazoa > Cnidaria > Anthozoa > Scleractinia > Dendrophylliidae > Dendrophyllia > Dendrophyllia cribrosa. The sequence goes on from JAJLRJ010000006.1 coordinate 44,910,189, forward strand.
CTATTCCCTGAGTAATCATTAGTCAAGAAAAACTTTCGAATAATTTTGCAATTGTACTTTCGAAATGAGTACAATAATTTATAGCACGATCGTCCCAAATTTAGCATCGTTTTTATGCACGGTTTAAACAGAATTTAAAGTATTAAGCAAACGAAAAATACTAAGATATACGTAGTGCACTTACCTGAAGCAGAAGAGATGATAATTGATAAAAACAACGGAATGAATACCACAAACCACATCCATCTTTGTGCCATGTTGAAATCTTTGCTTGGCGTTCTTTGGAATCCGAGTGGAGACTGGATGCTATGGTGAAAAGAGCTCGCGTGATTACCCGCGTGACGTGGCGTGACGTGACGTGATAGACGATGGACTAGGGACTGGACTGGACTTGACTTGTAAAACGGGGATTTGCAAAACAACGACTTAACAGGTAAAATGCGTTAATGTTTCTTTTTTAATTATAAGCTTCTCTCTCTTCATAAAAAACTTCTTTTGTGATCTAATTATCAAAAAAATTAGCTATTAGCCGGTTCACTACCCCCTGTATAAATAAAGTGTTTTGTTGTTATAGAGTGTGTGCGCTCACGTGACCCTGGAGGACCACTTTGATGGGTTTTCCCTGTGTTTACCTTCTAGAGAGCGGGCAGTGCGAGCGCTTTTGAAATCATAACTCGCGTTTCCTTCAACGTTATGAATTAAAATCGAAAAGGTAGCTGATGTACAGTGCTTTTTTGTCATTTGTGCTAATTTAAATCCCAAAACCCCTTTTCTTTTGATAATGAGGGCCGTATTTGTTTCGATCAATTCAATTTGCTGATTTGCCGGCCAATCCAAATTCCCTGAAAATCAACCGTACCTTTTGCTTTCCAACCGAAAATACCGGTTTTCTTGGCTAAATAGTAAGCACCCGAGGAACAAGTTCCCCACAGAAACCTGACTTCGAAACAAAATTTCGTGCAAACAAATTGCAGCGTGCAATCAAGGAACCGACAAACTAGCTAACTTGAGATGCGCTACAAGACTGATTCTACGATTTGTCGCGACCATGAAAATGATTCCATTTTATAAGAAATATTGTTGACGTAAAACCGATTTCATAAGTGTGGCTGATTTTCTACTCTGTGATAATGTTTTCAAGGTTTAAAAAAATCGGGAACTAGTGGAAAACCTTCAGCGATTTTTAATCGCTGTGGCTAAATGGCCGGTAACCGGTCAAGGTTTTCAAAACACTAAATGGCCGGCAGTCCTTCATTCTCAGTAAATTTCACAAAATCGAAAAATTCCAGCTAATCTAAACTATCATATGTCGATTTAGAAAGTTCAAGCGATCCTGAAATGCTTTATAGATCTCAAGTCTAGTGTTTGGTTTACGCTGGGCTCAGAAGACGAAACCATGTTTTGTGACACTTAGAACTTTTTTCAGCTCGACTGCCGGTCAAGGTTTTCAAAACACTAAATGGCCGGCAGTCCTTTATTCTCAGTAAATTTCACAAAATCGAAAAATTCCAGCTATAAGTGTCTCTTTTCCGAAACTCACAGAAGTTACTATCTTCACACCCAGTCAAGCCAGTTTTTTAATGTCTTTTTTACACAAATACAACAACAACAACAACAACAACAATTTATTAAAGGTATTTACATACGTACATTACCTATTCTCTTAAAAAAGTTAATAATTAGTTTATTGGTTGAGTCACTTTTGAAATAACAACAACAACAACATTTATTTATTTAAACACGATAAAAAATTACAGCGGAGCTGATGTGGTCGTGTATTTAAAAGTTAAACAGTTTATAAGTGAATAAAAAACTTAAAAACTAATTAACGTATAAAAAAAATTATCTATAAATTAAGCTATTCGCATGAAGTTCTGCGTTTAAGAGAGTTTTTAAATAAGCTTTTGCTTGAGATTGCACGCATATGATTGTCAAGAGAATTCCATAGAGATACGGCTTTATACCAAGTGGATTTAGTTTTATCGACTGAGTCGATAAGGTAAATTGACCACCGTAAAAAGATTCAAATAGCTGACGTTTCGAGCGCTAGCCCTTCGTCGGAGCGAATCAAGGAATTGTGGGTAGTGTGTGGTTTTATATAGTAAGCGGTGGAGCTACGCTATTGGTGGAAATTTGGTGACGTGAAAAACAAATGTAGATTAGTTGAATGAAAAGCGTTCGTTGATTCCGTGGGGTTTGAGAGTGCCGATTTGAAAGATGATTTTTTGTTCTAGGTTTTTACGGCTTTCTGTGTTACCCTGGTGTAGGGAAAGGCCGCAGATTGTCATGTGTTGTTTAGAATGGTTAGTAAGATTAAAATGGCGCGCGACTGGTTTGGATGCGTCTTTGTCATTTTTTTCAACGTCTCGGAGATGTTCACGAAAACGGTCGCCCAGTCTCCTCCCTGTTTCGCCAATGTATATCTTTTTGCAAAAAGTACATGTAATGCAGTAGATAACATTTACGGAGGTGCATGTAAAACGATCAGTGATTTTAATAGATCGTTTGGGTCCTGTTATTTTGTCCGCGTTGTGAATGAAAGGACAAGTGTTACATCGTGTGCGTGTGCATTTGAAAGTTCCGGTACATCGTCAGATTTCAGTGCGCTCGTAACTAGAAAGTTGCCTATGTTTTTGTCACGTTTGAATGAAATTAGTGGGGGTTGTGAAAAAATTCTGCCAGTTTCGGGGTCGTTTTGGAGTAATTTGAAATTTTTTAAAATGATGCTTTTGACTGTGTTGTTGTGTGGGTGGAAAGTGAGGGTGAATGGAATTCTCTCGTTCTCTTCCTTCTGTGGCGTTTGTAGTGCTGACTGTCTGTCGATCTGTTGTGCACGTTGTTGGCCCGTATTAACAACAGAGTCAGGGTACCCACGTTTCTTGAAAAACTGGCACATTTCTTCTGATTTGTTGGAAAAATCAGAGTCATCACTACATAGACGTCGAAGTCTGAGAAATTGAGAATACGGAATGGCGTTTTTAACGTGCGATGGATGTGAGGATGAATGTAACAGATAACTGTGGGAATCTGTAGGTTTGTAGTGCACACTTGTGGATAAACTGTTACCGTTGATTGAAATATTAATGTCAAGAAAAGCGACTGAGGTTTCGGAAATTTCCCAGGTATATTTTAGAGCTGGATGAAAAGTATTGACAGAAGTTATGAATTGATTAAGTTCCTCTTTACTGGAAGAGGTAGCGCCAATGCAATCATCGATGTAACGGCCGTAGAGTTCGGGTTTGGTTCCGTGGTACTGATTAAAAAATTTGTCTTCGATGTGGCCTACAAAAAGGTTAGCGTAGCTTGGTCCCATTTTGGTGCCCATGGCGACTCCATTTACTTGTTTGTAGTAGTTTTGGGAAAATGAAAAACAGTTAAGTGTCAAAACTAATTCGGCTAAGCGGAGCAGTGTTTCTGAGCTTGGGTTTTGAATGGAGCGCTGGTCGAAAAAATATTTTAGTGCTTGAAGTCCTTCGTCATTGGGGATGACGGTATATAAAGAGGTAATGTCCATAGTGAAAATTAATTTGTTTTCGCTGGCAAAACTGAAATCCCGGAAAATTTCGAGTGCGTGATTGGTGTCCTTAATGTACGAGGGTAGTGATTTGACAATGGGGGCCATGATTTTGTCTAAATAGCTAGAAATTAGTTCGGTAGGACAGCTACAAGCGGAAACAATGGGTCGGCCCGGATTGTTTGGTTTATGAATTTTAGGTTTGAAATAAACGCGTGAGGTTCTAGGAGTAGTGATGATGAGATTGTTGGCGGTAACTGGTAATTGTTGTTTAGTAATGAGGTCTTGGATAGTTTCTTTGACAATTTTTTGGTTGGTAGAAGTGAGATCTTTATCAACTTTGGCATAGAAAGCGGTGTCAGAAAGTTGCCGAAAAGCCTCTTGTCGGTAAAGGTCGGTCCGCCAAACAACTACCGCCCCGCCTTTGTCGGCCGCTTTGATAACAATGTCGCGTCGTTTGCTAAGACTTTTGAGCGCTGCCCATTCTCCTGTTGAAAGGTTGGAAATTTTGGTGTGGCGGTTAAATTTAAGTTTTTGGACATCGTGACGACATTTTTTGACGAAAAAATCTAGAGAAGAAAACTGGCCCTCTGGGGGAGTCCATTTTGATTTGCGAACGTTGAGTGTTTCAAAAACATCTTTTTCCGAGGTGTTAGAATTGTCTTCTTTGTCGTGGAAAAAAGCTCTTAATTGCACGCGGCGAAGGAATTTTTCAACATCTTGTTTGACTGAAAATTCGTCGGTTTGTTTCGCTATAGGAACAAAGTTTAAACCTTTACTAAGAACGGACCTCTCTGGGTTAGAAAGCGGCAAATTTTCCGGAATGGTAACGACGCCATTGTGACTATCGAATGAATGGTCGCCGGATAATTGAGGACCTATTAACTGTTCAAGTTTTTGGGTCTTGATTTGGTTAAGGCTGTTGAACAGTTTAGCATTGAGTTCTTGAATTTTAGCGCGAATTGATTGTACTAAGACAGCTGGACAAATTTTGGAAAGTTCGGAACGGTATTGGATAATTTCCTTTTCGAGATTGTTACGTTTAAGGCACATAGCTCTGATAGTGATCCTCATAATATTACGCGAGAAAGAATTTTGGGCATGGTGAATTTCGTGGAAATATTGTTGATTGGAATCAGAGAATGTAGAAGCGTGAAAATTTGAACGAAACCCTTTAGGAATGACTTTGGATTGGAGCAACGGCCGATGAAATTGATGTGACTACAAAACCTAGTTTTGGTAAAGATGTGAGTGGCTAAACGAAAGGCTAAATTAGTGGAAATGGGGGGAAAAGGAATAAGATAACTTACGATTTCCTGGCGTAGCTCCTTGGTGAGTGTCTTGAGGTTAGGCATCGTTGTCTTCGGTTCGTTCGGTGAGAAAGCTGTTGAGTAAGAAATATTGATTAAAAAGTTAATGGTCGCAGCGAATAAACAACAAATGCCAAAGTTGATAAAGATCTCACTTCTACCAACCAAAAAATTGTCAAAGAAACTATCCAAGACCTCATTACTAAACAACAATTACCAGTTACCGCCAACAATCTCATCATCACTACTCCTAGAACCTCACGCGTTTATTTCAAACCTAAAATTCATAAACCAAACAATCCGGGCCGACCCATTGTTTCCGCTTGTAGCTGTCCTACCGAACTAATTTCTAGCTATTTAGACAAAATCATGGCCCCCATTGTCAAATCACTACCCTCGTACATTAAGGACACCAATCACGCACTCGAAATTTTCCGGGATTTCAGTTTTGCCAGCGAAAACAAATTAATTTTCACTATGGACATTACCTCTTTATATACCGTCATCCCCAATGACGAAGGACTTCAAGCACTAAAATATTTTTTCGACCAGCGCTCCATTCAAAACCCAAGCTCAGAAACACTGCTCCGCTTAGCCGAATTAGTTTTGACACTTAACTGTTTTTCATTTTCCCAAAACTACTACAAACAAGTAAATGGAGTCGCCACGGGCACCAAAATGGGACCAAGCTACGCTAACCTTTTTGTAGGCCACATCGAAGACAAATTTTTTAATCAGTACCACGGAACCAAACCCGAACTCTACGGCCGTTACATCGATGATTGCATTGGCGCTACCTCTTCCAGTAAAGAGGAACTTAATCAATTCATAACTTCTGTCAATACTTTTCATCCAGCTCTAAAAATACCTGGGAAATTTCCGAAACCTCAGTCGCTTTTCTTGACATTAATATTTCAATCAACGGTAACAGTTTATCCACAAGTGTGCACTACAAACCTACAGATTCCCACAGTTATCTGTTACATTCATCCTCACATCCATCGCACGTTAAAAACGCCATTCCGTATTCTCAATTTCTCAGACTTCGACGTCTATGTAGTGATGACTCTGATTTTTCCAACAAATCAGAAGAAATGTGCCAGTTTTTCAAGAAACGTGGGTACCCTGACTCTGTTGTTAATACGGGCCAACAACGTGCACAACAGATCGACAGACAGTCAGCACTACAAACGCCACAGAAGGAAGAGAACGAGAGAATTCCATTCACCCTCACTTTCCACCCACACAACAACACAGTCAAAAGCATCATTTTAAAAATTTCAAATTACTCCAAAACGACCCCGAAACTGGCAGAATTTTTTCACAACCCCCACTAATTTCATTCAAACGTGACAAAAACATAGGCAACTTTCTAGTTACGAGCGCACTGAAATCTGACGATGTACCGGGAACTTTCAAATGCACACGCACACGATGTAACACTTGTCCTTTCATTCACAACGCGGACAAAATAACAGGACCCAAACGATCTATTAAAATCACTGATCGTTTTACATGCACCTCCGTAAATGTTATCTACTGCATTACATGTACTTTTTGCAAAAAGATATACATTGGCGAAACAGGGAGGAGACTGGGCGACCGTTTTCGTGAACATCTCCGAGACGTTGAAAAAAATGACAAAGACGCATCCAAACCAGTCGCGCGCCATTTTAATCTTACTAACCATTCTAAACAACACATGACAATCTGCGGCCTTTCCCTACACCAGGGTAACACAGAAAGCCGTAAAAACCTAGAACAAAAAATCATCTTTCAAATCGGCACTCTCAAACCCCACGGAATCAACGAACGCTTTTCATTCAACTAATCTACATTTGTTTTTCACGTCACCAAATTTCCACCAATAGCGTAGCTCCACCGCTTACTATATAAAACCACACACTACCCACAATTCCTTGATTCGCTCCGACGAAGGGCTAGCGCTCGAAACGTCAGCTATTTGAATCTTTTTACGGTGGTCAATTTACCTTATCGACTCAGTCGATAAAACTAAATTCTCGTGTTTCATCCCCCCACCGACGCAGCACCACAGTTTCTCTAGAAACTAACCCCATTCATTTATACCAAGTGGACTTGCGGAGAACTTCAGTGTTTGGTTTTGGTAACAAAAAGGTAAATTTCCTACGCAAGTTATAGCTGCACTCATATTTGGTAAACAGCTGCATAATAGGAACGGGTAAAAAGTTATAAAAACAGTCATGTGCTAACTTAAGTAATCTTAGCCTGTGACAGCCGCCTCCTCCCCTCAGAAAAAAATCGGGGAGAGAAGCGTCTGGTATGACGTCATACGTCGCCTGTCACGCCATGCTTTGGACAGAAAATAGTAACGAACATCCAAAGACTCGCGACCAACAAAAATATGATATAGAAATCCCACAAAACCGGCTGGTTTGATCAAGGTTCACGACATATGATAGTTCAGAATGGCTGGATTTTTTCGATTTGTCAAATTTACTGAGAATATAGGACTGCCGGCCATTTAGTGTTTTGAAAACCTTGACCGGCAGTCGAGCTGAAAAAAGTTCTAAGTGTCACAAAACATGGTTTCGTCTACTGAGCCCAGCGTAAACCAAACACTAGACTTGAGATCTATAAAGCATTTCAGGATCGCTTGAACTTTCTAAATCGACATATGATAGTTTAGATTAGCTGGAATTTTTCGATTTTGCGAAATTTACTGAGAATAAAGGACTGCCGGCCATTTAGTGTTTTGAAAACCTTGACCGGCAGTCGAGCTGAAAAAAGTTCTAAGTGTCACAAAACATGGTTTCGTCTACTGAGCCCAGCGTAAACCAAACACTAGACTTGAGATCTATAAAGCATTTCAGGATCGCTTGACCTTTCTAAATCGACATATGATAGTTTAGATTAGCTGGAATTTTTCGATTTTGTGAAATTTACTGAAAATATAGAACTGCCGGCCATTTAGTGTTTTGAAAACCTTGACCGGTTACCGGCCATTTGGCGCGGTCTTCAAAGGGTCTTCAAAAATGCCTCAGAAATTCTCACAGAATTTTCACGAAAAGCTTTAAACCTCCTAAGAGTATTCTATCTTTGTTTAGAAATGCCAAGCGCTTCGAAAAATGAATTTGGTTTTGTAGTTGACGAATTCTCCGAGCTTGTGCATACTATAAAATCGCTGTGTTCTCGACACTTAGAAAATCTGAGTGTCGAGAACATAGCGATTTTATAGTATGCACAAGCTCGGAGAATTCGTCAACTACAAAACCAAAATAATTTTTCGAAGCGCTTGGCATTTCCAAACAAAGATAGAATACTCACAGGAGGTTTCTGAATGAGGTCTTCGAGATTTTAGCATATTTGACAGCATCGGAGGCTCAAGTTGTGATTTTGATTACGTCAGTCCTCCAACATGGCCGCCGGTAAGTTTGTGACGTCATCCGCACACACTATTAACATTTCCCAACACAACAAGCAAATAATATAAGACTAATATACAATGATAGTAAGAGCCAGTAATATTAGATCCGACACGAGATTCGAGTGTTACTTAAGAATTCTATCATTTACCAACATATCAATTTTACAGCCAATTCACTGCACTGCAGTGTGTAGATGATACGCCGGTCATGGTCCGTCCATTTATCAGATAATTGTGAAGGAAATTCCAGCATAAACTGATTTCACAGAGTAAATACCGACTTCCTGAATTAAATATATATATAAAAAAATCGAACATGATATATTCGCTTTAATACGCCAGTATGATTCGCCGCCGCGTGTCATGATTTCATTGATTTGCCCGTCATTATTTGTCCATTGGCAGAAAATAATGAAGTGAATTCACAAATCTTGTTCTGTGGATGTTTCCGTTTCAGGAAATGGGTATTCATTCTTAGAGCTCATTATATGAGCAAATTTCTTAACTTTTGGCTTATCTTGGGCATATCACTGCGATGGACGAACAATAGTGGGGGAGGGGGGAGGGGGTTTGGGGGGCAGGGAGTTCAGAGCCTCCCGCTTCTCGTACCCTGTTCTCCCGCTTCCCGCCCTTTTATGCGTTGTTCGCGTCCCGCGTTTAACATTTCTCTCCCGCTTCCCGCCCTTTCCTCTCCCTCCTCCCGTACTCCTCCTTTGAGTCTTTTGTCACATTCATATATGAATCTTTTGTTACGTCATATGGTGATCACAACTTCCGCAACACCAAAAAACTGCCGGCAGCTGACGTTACAAAATAAACGGCACGCGATGCATGCGTGCATAAGCAATGGCGTTGCCAAACTTGGCAATGTTCTGAAATACTGTAACATTTAACAATGATCAACGTGCTTGGGTCTTCTGATAAGTTAATATTCAATACTGATCTACCAAACACTGTCTGCTTATTAAAGACTGCATTTTCACACTACCACATGTTTATTTCCATCTCGTTAACAAGTTAGCATTTTGTTTATAATAATAATAATCTTGATGATCTCTATTAACCATCTTGATCTTGAAGGACTCAATCGTCAAAATTGGCCAAAAATCGTATCGCGCGCGTATCGCAAAAATAATATCCCGCGCGAATGGAATAGCCCACCTCGGATCCGTCGTGGAAGCCGATACACTCTTTTTTTATATATTATATATATATACAAGAACGTCTATTGTTTGAGCTGAGGCTGAGCCAGGACTGCATGTTTAGTTTTGCTGGCGATTTGAGCCTGAAACGTTCTTAACAATGTTCTTAAGATATATTATATAGTATTTCAGAAAATCATAGTTCTGAATGAAAGAAAGAAAAATAGGCCAAGTTCTACCAATCTGCCATTTTGCAAATGGAAAACGACCTGCAACGCTGCAATAATTCCAGCATTTTAGACTCAGTCGGACTACAAATTTCGTCTAACCAAACAGTATTACACCGTTTTTTCCTCAGTTAGATCATTGTAAAAATAAGAAACCAAAATAAAGACATTCTGGGTACGTTTTAGCACGTTCTTTTGAGATTGGCCAGATTTTTTTACTCTGCCTCAATAATCTTATAAAAAGGTAATATATATAAAAAAACAGTGTAATGTAAATATATTCAAGTCAAGACTTTTAAGAGCTATCATACCATGTAAAAAAGGTTTTAAGCCATGTATATAGTAAATTTAGTTAATAATATTTAATTTTAAAATTCCTGTGAAGGATCGGTATACGGATAACCTCGCGTTTTCTATTTCAAAGATATTCTGTCTGAATTTTACTTGGTATCTTATATGTAACAAAGGAAAAACGTCGTAATCATGGCATCATCGCCTAAAAATTAAAAGACTTTAGTAAACACTCTTCAGTTCTGCTTTAGACATGCAATGGCATCAGTATTTCAATCTTTCCAGCTTTCTCCAGTAATTCTCTCACTTGCCTCCCAAAGCTTCTTTGCCATACCGGGATCTTTTGCAACTTTGTTGCACTCCTTGACTTTGCAATCACGATAGTAAAGCCCTGAAATACCAGCCAGCTCTTCTGCGACTGAACAGTAGATAGTCGTCTGTGCCCCTTGCTTGCAATCCTTGAAATACAGGAACTGCGAGAACTGAAATACCTGTTTAACAACAGGTTTGTGTAACATCTTCATGTTATGAAAAAAGTCAGTCTTGATGGGACCAGGACAAAGGGCATAGACAGTTACTGCAGTACCTGGAATGAGCATAAAAAATAAATGGAAAAGCTAGAGGGGAGCCTTTTAATGCTTCAAACTGCAATTTCTCCGCCGCAGTGATTCCAATGGGTCGGCTCTTAATCTTTGCCAGCCATCATCGCTCATGACGGCTAACTTCTGACCAAAAATGAAGAAAATCGGACAAACTGGATTTTTTGGCTCAAAATTAGAAGGGATGTATGGAAAAAGGGAAAAAAAGACTTTGTTTTTCTATTTCGCTCATTTTTGGCACAGACTTAAGCCCTTATCAAGATAGTAAGGCTGGCAAAGTTTGAGGCTGATCAGTTGAAAGTTTGTTGAGAAAACGCATGCAAAATGCTTACAAGATTGATAATAATGATTTAGCCACTTAATAAATAATATACTTTGCTAACTATAATACACACTTACATACCAGTGGCTCATGCGTCACGAAACCCCCGCCCCTTTCCCAAAAGGCTCTTTATCTATGCCAAATTCTACTGTCAAGGGTTGCCGGGCTGCCTCTGTAATCTCCTTCGATCAAGTGAACAAAATACTCCGATATGGCAATTGAAATCCCTTTTTATGAAGCTCAGAATTTTCACTTTTTTCAACATTTGCCCAAAGTATTTCTTCGCATCTTTCTTGAGCTCTAGGTCCTCCTTCAAAGTGTCATTACGAAAGAAAAAGACATACCAACTGAAACTACGGGCATGGAGTCGCCACATGCGTTACCAAACAAAAAACACAAACAAACAAAAAACAGATGGCAGTTACGTTATTGGCCACCATAGTGGTATGTTGGGGTTAACATATTTTTTTAATTTTCCATTTTTCAGTCCTTTGTTAATGGTTTTTAATAATCTTAGGTTAAGGAAAGGGCCACAATTTTTTTTTAATGCCAATAAAAATTGTTATGATGGTGATTATTATAACGGGAAAACATGTTTTGCAGTCAAACATGTAATCCTCGTCATTCCTGAAAAAGATAAAATTATACGAACAGTTATCAGTGTCATTTTGTTTGTTTGTTAGCTTTCTTTTATGTGCAAAACTTGAATCTTGATTTCAGTAAGTCAAGTAAAAAAGAATAAAAAAATCTTCCTCACCTTGCAATCTCTGGCTCAAATCCCTTGTGAACACAACTTGTGCAAGTTTTGACTCACCATAGCGACGCCATGCATCATACTTATCCTTTGAAAGTTTAAAATCATCGAGCTGGAGAGTTTTAGGGATGTCGTAGTTGATGAAACATTTACAATGCGACTTGGAGCAGACTTCTTTATTTTTTCCAACAACAACAAGGTCAGAAGAAAATGGCTGAGGTAGTTTACTTGAAAAACACTCTCATATCCATCCTTAGTCAACTGGTAAAATCCTCCCCAACCTGCATTGTTAACAAGAATGTCGAGCCTGTCCTCTGTTTCATTAATCAGCTTGGCAAAGGCTCTAACAGACTCAAATGAAGCCAGATCAACAATCCTGACAACTACTTTGTCACTTCCAGTCTCAGAGATGATATCTTTAGTAGCTTTATTGGCCTTCTCCTCATTTCGACAAGCTAAAATCACCCTGGCACCTCTCTTTGCAAAATCCAGAGCAGTCTCCTTGCCTATTCCTGTGTTTGCACCTGTGATAATTGCAGTCTTACCTAAAAACAGCAGTATAAAAATAAGCATAAAATTAATCGTAATTTAATCTTTATCAAGTGACCGTTGTCTTATAGAAAAACTGGAAATGTATCTATTTAAAACACAGAAATGGATAAATCATACAAAATGTATAATGCATCGCTGACTTTTATAAATCATTCTGTACGTGATAATATTAATGGCCATTAATATATTATTACTGCATTTCTTTCTTACCATCCAGTCGCGCTTTGCTTTTACAAACTCCTCCACTAAAATACCACTTTATGAGGGCGACCAGGCAAATAACCACTCCTATAACAGTTATCAGGATTGTAGCAGCACTTTGGTATGGAGAAGTATCATCTTTAAAAGTAAAAGAAACCATAAAAATGAATTAATTAATTAATTACTCACAACAGTAAACTTTTCATAGATGTTGTAGATATAATTTATCAGTATTTTGCACTGCTGGTGAATGCTATTAGTTCCACTGATGGCTGCAGTTTAGTACAGCTGGATTAATTTCTTTCATTGAATTTTTAGTGGATACAGCCATCACTGAATATATTTGCACTAAAATACGTCATATCAAAATTCTGAAATATTAAAAACAGATTTTGATTCCAAAATGTTTAATGTAATTGTAGAGAGTTTAAAACAATACTACATCTGGGCCAACTTTTATAGCACAAGAGCATTTTGTTAAAGAGTTATACATTGTAGGCAAATGAGCATCAGACATTTTTAATAGTAAAAAAGTATGGAGCTTCCATTATCTTGGTGTCCCACTTCAGTAAAACCAACATGGCAGCAAAAACTTCATGCAATTTTGTCTCTTGTACTTCTTCTTTTTCTTTTCTTTTTTCCTTTTTCTTTCTTTTTTTAATTTTTTTTTAAAACGACCATTAAATAAAACTCTCCTTGTCAACGCTGCTAATATTAACCGTTAAAGATCGTGTTAAAATCTACCTTCGAAGTTTCGAAGAAAACAGAAGATTTGGAAATGCCGTCGTTATGATCTTCGAGATTCTGATCTGTTTAAAGTGAAGTTTTGGCAATTTTAAACGTGTAAAGCTTTAAAACAGCGAAATCAACAACCTGAAAACAGCAGTGAACGAAGAACAATAATAAATCAGATGGCGACGCGCATGTAATCGACAACACTTTCTAGTCTGGGAGAATGGAAAGTTCGAATCCATATCCGAACGAGCGACATTCGCTTTTCTTATCTTTTTCTTTTTTCTGCTCCCTGGTTAGAATCTCACGCGAATACGGCCGATTCATTTTTGTAAACAACGTACACCAGCCTGAACCAAAGTCTTTCATTCGAAAGTCTTTCGGTGTCGAAAATGTAAGATGATATGTTAAATACAGTTTCTTCAATGGCGCATAAACTGATTAGTGGGCATAGCGTCTGGGAATCGTTTTTTCATGACGCCGGTTAGTCTCACGATCCGGTCAATGTTCTTTATTTCCCCCCTTTTTTTTCCCGCTTCGTTTGATAACATCTAAGACGAAAATCATTGTTCAGGAAAACAAAAGGTTTCTTTTGTTTCTCGTTCAACAAAAGATCTCAAAAGCGCCGCTGCGTTTTTCTGCATACGTTATTTCTCGAAAACGAAGCGAAAACCAGCGGGAAAAAATATAGGGCTGTGGTTTTCTATTAAATTGGAGACCACATGCAAAAATTCAGTTCATTTGGACGAAAAAAAAAAAACGGACCAAAAAGTCATATAGGCTGGTTATGCTCTCGGCCCTTCAATTGCACCAAAAATCTCACCACAACAGATTGGATTCACTACGGTATTTCCTCAAATAATAGCCGGGGCGATATTTATTAAGAATATTATTGTTTCACTGATCAGTCCAAAAGGTGGCGATTATTCAAGAGGAGGCAATTAATCAAGGAGGGACAATTATTTCAAATATTGCTTGCTGGAAGTGCTAAAGTGCTAATTAGAGAGCTCCAAGAAATGAAAGAAAGAGTCAAAATATATACATGAACATCACTACAGAAAAACAATATGAAACCTGTGCTTGTTTTCTATACAAAAGTCATGAATGAATTTTGTACTTGACTGCATGAGAGGAGGTGAAAGAAGGGGGAGTAAATGGGGGCGGGGGCAGCAATTAATTGAGGGAGGTGATTATTTCAAATATTTCCAACAAAGAATGGGAGGGGCAAATATTCGAGGAGGGAGGGGGGGTGATAAGTTGAGGAACAGCTATTTAATACAAGGAAATAGGGTATGTATTAAGCAATTCCACTAAATCGACTTAATTAAGCATCTATAATGCAAAAATAACGTTCAACTGGATCAGTTTTTTTATTTTTCACACAGCTTATCTGTGATGAACTGTGTAACACAATTACAACTTGGAAGTACACGTAAATATTAATTATTATGTATCAGTCAAATCCAATAGCACTCATCCCCCCTCCCCACCCCAGGGCAACCCCCCGCACATTTGAGTTTTTTTTTTAAATTGGTCAAATGTCCACCGTTGGCAGTTTACACGGTCAAATGCCCCACTGGTTAGAACTTCACAGAGCGTCAGATTGTCCCAAGTACATGCAGTAATATTGAATGAATTTACTGGCTGCACTTTCTTTAAGAGCAAGCTTTTCGGGGACTTGAACCGTGTTGAGCCTGTCAGAGCAGAGATCTCTGATGCGCTGATGGTGTTTTAATTGTCTTTTGCTTTCACCCAGGCAGCACTTTTTGTTTTAGGCCTGTCTTTCTCGCTTGTAAAAAAGCCTTCAAGAAAGCACTACAGTCACGGATGACCTGATTTCTTCGATTCAACTGAAGCAAAGTAAACATTGTGGATAATACATAAGGAAAACAAATCTTCAATTGGCGTTGACTACCTGTCATGATTTTGTATACGAAATTGATACAGCCCTGTGACCTTTTTCACGATATGACAAACAAAAAAAAATGCGGAATGTTGTTCCGAGATTACCAAGAAAGGATTATTAACCCTTATTTTTCAGTTGGCTTGGTTTTCTCTGTTCTTTTCGGCAAATGTATTCAATAGCCCCTGACCATTATTAACTGTCTGAAAAGCTGGTGGCGGCTTTGATTGTAACAGGGGAGTGCGGGGCTGAAACAACAGCTGATAACAATAGTGAAACAATGGAATATATTCCCCTCAGCATATTCCCCTCAACATATTCCCCTCGACTAATATTCCCCTCATAATAGAATAACACAAACGGGAAGACAAAATAGGGCATAACAAGAAAAATACTCTAGCATCGGTCAATTAATTTATTTACATATTAAAAAGACAACTTCATCAATCTTATTCCTACATAATTAACTTGCCGGTCACGACCAAAAAGCGATATGTTAATAACATTATTTGATGGTATCGTACATCGTACCTCGATTCAGGTTTCAGGTCTTCAATAATGTATGATACCTCAATTTACGCGGACACGGGGGGGGGGGGGGGGGGGGGGGGGGGGGGGGGGGGGGGGGGGGGGGGGGGGGGGGGGGGGGGGGATACTCCTGACAATTTAGGAAAGGTGTGTGCCGCCAAGGTTCTCAAACCCTGGCCCTATTTAAGGGTAAAAAATCGAGATTTGATACCCTTTTAAGGCCCAAAACCAGGCGTGTAGTACAGTTTTAACAGACCATATCTTTTTGTTTTGCACGTTGGGGTGGATACTGCAATTTAGTGACCCTATCTAAGGAATATCTAAGGATCACAATACCAAAAATACCAAAAAGGATGCCCTACTTAAGGACTGAGCACCTCAAAAACCCTACCCTATCGGACCCCCGGGGGTTGACATAAGGCGATTGATAGCAACAGTTACCAAGTGAAGTTACTATTTAACAAGAGGGCAGAACAATCAAACGAAACTTGAAAACAAACCAGTCCCTGAATAAGCATTAGTATAATAAAGCCTTCGAATAATTTGCAATTTGAAATGACAGGTACAATATACCCACTGATCACGGAAGACCGTGACTCGATAGATCCTATAAATTTAGCATCTTTTTTATGTACGGTTTAAACAGAATTGAAACGAGAAATACTAAGATACGCACAGTACTGTGCACTTACCTGAAGCAGAAAAGATGATAACTGATGAAAACAACGAAATGAATACCACAGACCATATCCACGTTTGTGCCATGTTGAAAACTTTGCAAGGCGTTCTTTGGAATCCGAGTGGAGACTGGTTGCTATGGTGGAAAACATCACTGACGTACGGCACAACACGGCGCCTGGGGCGGGTGGGGGGTGGGGTACTCACATATATGAGCTATATAGGTATGTGCCCTGTGAAGGGTATGGTTTTCAGGCAGTTTAGCCTGGGATAGGGTATAGTAATCAGAAATTTTTGGTCTAGAATATTGTATCATTTTCCGCGAAACTGATCAGTTGCGTGACCGTGAAGAATTTAGTCTAGACGAGGTTTACTGGCAAATGGCAAGTTATAAATCGGTACGGCGACAGTACGGCATTTTTCTGACCCCTGGCATCTTAGACTGTGATCGTGAACTAGTTTCTGAAAAATAGCGAGTCTGGAATAGGTCTAGGATAGGATAGGGTTTTTCGGTGTTTAGTATAGAATAGGATTGCAAAATTTAGCTAGTGGTCTATAGTATACGGTTAAGGGTCTCAGAGTCCCAGCGGCACACCCCCAACAAAAATTTGCAGAGTACCCCACCCCCTCCTCCCCTTCCCCGGCCGGGCCACGAGTGACGGCGACGGCAGCAAGAACGGCACAAAACAAGGAGGTTTAATGAGTGAAAACAATGCCTCTGCACGTGCGTTTTACATTTTGGCACATTTCTTGCCGTTCCCTGCAAAACAACAACGTCAAATATTCAAATTATAGGTTTTGTGGAGAAGGTGAACACACGACGGTTAATTTTCCTTTCTCCATTTGAACTGGAAAGCCATCCTTTCAAATTGAGCTCCTGGACAATCCGGTCACGTAAACTAAACAAATTGGAACAACTGCAAAGTAGTTAAAACAGCGCGAATCCTTTTTTTAAGTGATGTTTTCTTTGGCGTTGCCGTCGTCGTTGCTCCCTAATGATCGAAAAATAAGCGTCTACAAATAATCCCTTGCTGCTTACTCTTTCTCCGCTAAAAGCAAGACCCATTTGTACTTGGTCTGCGTAGTAAAAAGGGACACGACTTATTGCTATCTGCCTACTAAATGGGCATTTAAATTCTAGCAAAAACATAGTGTTCAACTTGCGATATAGAGGATGATCTGTTGCGAGATTCAAGAAAAGATCATAATTAACCGAAAACGAAAACTGAGAGTGTTTAAGTTCAAAATATCGGCGCACAAGTACATGCAGTAATATTGAATGAATTTACTGGCTGTACTTTCTTCAAGAGCAAGCTTTTCGGGGACTCGAACCGTGTTGAGCCTGTCAGAGCAGAGATCTCTGATGCGCCGATGGTGTTTTGTCTTACTTTCGCCCAGGCGGCACTTTTTTTGTTTTGGGCCTGTCTTTCTCGTTTGTAAAAAAACCTTGAAAGCATTACAGTCACGGGTGACCTGCTTTCTTCGATTCATCTGAAGCGAAGTTAATGGATAATACATAAGGAAAACAAATCTTCAATTGGCGTTGACTACCTGTTATGATTTTGTATACGAAACTGATACAGCCCTGTGACCTAAATTTGCGCTTTATCACGATATGACAAGCAAACAAAAAAAAGTAAGGAATGTTGTTCCGAGATTACTATTAAGAAAGGATTATTAACCCTAATCTACAAGAAGCTTTAAGCCAACTTCTTTACATATATCATTAATTTTTTTGTCTATTTCTGGCGTATTTTTAAAACCAGATTTTTTTATTGTCTTCGCTAGGAATATCTAGAATAGGATAGGATAGGATAGGATAGGATAGGATAGGATAGGATAGGATAGGATAGGATAGGATAGGATAGGATAGGATAGGAATAGGATAGGATAGGATAGGATAGGATAGGATAGGATGGGATGGGATAGGATAGGATAGGATAGGATAGGATAGGATAACTTTATTTAGACACGGTAAACTCATCAGTCACAACTATAAAAACCTAATTATATACATAATTATTATAAAATATATAATAGCTAGAACTACATTACTCTAAAATTACTCTAATAAGTGTCAATCCTGACATCACAGCTGCAATAAGATTATCAAGCTGCTGCTTTGTCAAAGCATGCTCTTCATCGTATAAAGGATCGAATCCTTTAAGAGCGCGTCGTGATAATGTTTGACGTTCAGGCTGTGAAGCAAGTGCATGTTGATCTTCTGCAGCATTCATGGTATATAAAATGATCAATTGGTAATAGCCACGCCAAGTATGGGGGGTGATCCTGCCTCACCCTATAAAATAGGTATTTTTTTTTCGCTCCGACGAAGGGCTAGCGCTCGAAACGTCAGCTTTCTCGAATCTTCTTACGTGGCTAATTTACCTTATCGACTCAGTCGATAAAACCAAATTTTTAAAGTTAACTTTTAAATTCCACGATCCGGCTGGTTGGTGATCCTGCCTCGCCCTAAAGTGTGTAGTATAGGGAATTTTTTGGATCCGGCCCCACCTCAAATAAGCATTCATGCGCCCCAACGGAGCCTTCTTAGAATGGTAAAGTCTAGATTCCATAGCTCAGAAGGAGGTCGGACACCTTATTGAGACTTATATAACGGAGTAACTGGTTAGCTTTCAGTTGAGGTTGGGTCAGCAGTTTGAATCGTATAGTTAAATTAAGGACTAAGCAACCAGAGAAGCTAGGTGGTATAGTGGTACGGTAGGCTATGTAAGTTTAGGCCTAGCTGAGGTCACAGGTTCAATCCTCAGTGGGGATTTTAGATTTTCTTTTTTACACTTAAAAATTGATTGAAAATAAAATTGTAAGTGTCGACATTACGTTATATAATTCTCAATAAGTGTCCGACCTCCTTCTGAGCTATAGAAGTAGACTCTACCTCTTAGAAAACTTGCCATCACTCCCCTCGAGTCCCACCCCGGAAGGCACTGAGTGGGGTTTGGGGAGAGGTGATGGTAAGTATTCTAGGAAGGCTCCGTTGGGCGCATGAATGCTTATTTGGGCTGGGGCCGGATCCACCAATTCCCTATACTGCCATATTCAATACTGAGACCCCAAACACTGTTTGCTTCGTCACACTACCACAAGTTTATTTCCTGCTTGTTAACAAGTTAGCATTTTGTACACAATAATAATGATCTTGATGATCCGTATTAACCATCCGTGATCTTGAATGACTAAATCGTCCCCTGCGTCAAACAAGGAAAAAATCGTGGCACGCGCGTATCGTAAAAAATCGTATCGCGCGCGTATAGTAAAAAATATTATCGCGCGTTAACCGGAAACAGCTCACCTACATTTCCGTTGTGGAAGCTGATGTAAATATATTCAAGTCAAGACTTACGAGCTTTCTTACCATGTAAAAAAGTTTTTTTGCGATGTATATAGTAAATTAGTTTGTAAAATTCATTAATAATTCATAACAGTTATGACCAATAAATAGGTAGTATTTGAGTCACATGTATACCTTGTAAAAACCCCATACAAAATCAACTGAGCTGATGAATTATTAAACAGTAGAATTAACTTTTCATACAGATCTCTACTCATTGTTTCATTTCACAAGTACGATAAAATATTCGCGTGAGATCTGTATGGGCGTTTGCAATGGCTCGTTTCGACTCGCCATTGTAAACGCCCAAATTAAACAGATCTCCCGCTCATATTCTTACTACTAATAATATTCAATTTTGAAATTCATATGAAGGTCTGTATAAGGATAACCTCGCGTTTTCTTTTTCAAAGATATTCTGTCTGAATTATATTTGTATCTTAATGTAACAAAGAAAAAATTCATAATCGTGACATCATCGCTTTAAAATTAAAACACAACATACAAAATGTAATACTCCAGCTAGTACTCATACACTGTAATAAGGTCTCTTCAGTTCTGCTTCAGGCATGCGTGTTATGACATAAATATTTCAATCTTTCCAGCTTTCTCCAGTAATTCTCTCACTTGCCTCCCAAAGCTTCTTTGCCAAACCAGGATCTTTTGCAACTTTGTTGCACTCCTTGACTTAATATATCAAACAGACGCACGTAAAGGCTATATGAAAGGGGTACCATTTTCAATGAAGGGGGTACCATTTTCAATGAAAGGTATATGAAAGGGGTAAGAACGGTATATAAAAGGGTAAGGGTTTGAGATTAAAAAAATAGGGTCAGGATTTGAGAACCTTGGCGGCACACACCTATCCTACATTGTCGGGAGTACCCCCCCCCCCCCCCGGTACGAGCGAAATTATAAGGATTTGTATGAGAAAAAACGGTCCATTCTAGGAGCTAAAAAATACGAACAAGATTTCAATAAAAATTGCCTACCTTACTTCGCTTGTGTGTTTCCTTGTCTCCTGTGTGGTTTTTGGGGGCGATTTAGAGCGTTTCCAGTGAGTTTTGGTTCCATTGATATAAAGAGAGAAAGCAATGCAGTGGCGGATCCAGGGGAAGGGTCGGAGGCGTCCGGACCCCCCCCCCCCCCCCCCCCCCCCCCCCCCCCCCCCCCCCCCCCCCCCCCATCAGACCTGTGTCTCCCATGTGGTTCATAAAAATAATAGAATAAAATTGTTTTATACGTAGTTGTTTCACTTCCACCAATTGACTGATTGTCAAGTTTTTGACTTAACAAACGCTTTTCGACTCTCAGGAATGCCGGAAATGGCTTTTTAGAGGGTAAAATCGGAAAAATTTTCCGGGGAACATGCACCCGGACCCCCCCCTTTCAGAAATTCCTGGATCCGCCCCGGCAATGGAACTAAAAGTCACTGGAAACGCTCTAACGCCCCCAAAACCACATAGGAGACAAGGAAACACACACGTGAAGTAAGGTAGGCAATCTTTATTGAAATCTTGTTCGTATTTTTTAGCTCCTAGAATGGGCCGTTTTTTCCCATTGATACAAATCCTTACAATTTCGCTCGTAACGGTTACTGTGACACATATAGCTTGGGCTACCTGGTGGCTGAATGATAGTAAGAGCCAGCAACATTATATCCGACGCGAGATCCGAGTGTTACTAAAGGATTCCGCCATTCCGTCTCACTGATAATGTTCTTTCACTATTAGTGTGTTCACTAAGGCACTAGGGCAAAACATGTTTAGTCTGATTACGAATGAAACATGTTTCACGAAGAAAAGTGTTCACACCAGGAAGCGCTTTGAGCGAATCATGATCGAAACATGTTTATTCTGAGCATGATTGAAACTACTTCACAAGGTTGTTTCGATCTAAGCCAGACGAAACTGTATCAGCCCAGATATAGTATAATGTACAGAAATAACCCCGATATAACGATAACATGTCCAGTCCCTTCGGCTTGACTACATTTTCAAGGAGAGCTAGAAAAATTCATTTAAGTTGAAACTAAATGACACAGGAGTCGGCATTTGTGAATGCCGGGCTACTCACACCAATCCACAAAAATAATTTACCAATCTAATCTTTATATAGAGTTTATCCACAAAACGTCTATTGTAGAAAGCTATCGACTTATCACCGAAAAAAAATAACTATACTAACTTAGGTTATTTACCTAAGGTTTAGCCGGTGCTAACAAAACCGCGTTCCAAGTCATTTTGATTTTCATAAATCCGAGTATGCAAGACCTCAGACTGGAGTATTAAAGCGTAAAGCAGACAAGAACAGCAATTTATAACTTACCTTTATCTACTTTAACTTGGAGTCTATTCGTGACCAATGGATCCATCGCACTACAATGGAACTCCAATTCAACAAGAATATAATTTTTACTAAGTCTCACACGACTAGAAAATCTCCGACTCCAGTGGAGTCTATTCGTGACAAATGGATCCGGTGGACTCCAATGGAACACTTATTCACAGCCTCCCATACAACAATACAATTTTTACTAACTCTCTTACAAATAGGAAATCTGTGACTCCAGTGAAATCTATTCGTGACGAATGGATACAGTGGACTCCAATGGAACACTTTTTCACAGCCTCCAACCCCAAAAGAATAGAACTTTTTCTAAGTCTCTCACGACTAAAGAAACCCATTGACTCCTGTGGAGTCTATCCATGACCAATGGAACACTTTTTCATAGCCTCCCACCCAACAAGAATAGAATTTTTACCAGTCAACTGGGTTTTATTGTTGTCTCATTCAGGGTTTAGAATTGGTACCACTTACAGGTAAAAATAAATTTGAGCCATGCCTACCAAACAAGATTCTGGTACCTTTTGGGGTGTTTTTCGAAAATTTCCGACCATCACCCCCCACACCCAGGTGAAAACCTTATTTTTTGGGGAAGGCATATAGCTTGTGGGGAGGTCTACTTCCCGATCGATGGTGGTACTGTAGCCTAGTCAACACTATCGTGTCCTGACCAAATGATGAAACCAATAATAGATGGCAATCAATATTCTTCGATAATAATCAATTTTAATTTATAATTTTTTTATTGAAAAATGATGACCCATGCAAAGCATTTGTCAGTTTGGTTAATTACAGAACCAGGTAATTTTGAACACCAATTTTCAAACAATCCATGACATTCATAGTCACGACACATGACATCTTTTTGCTAGGCCAGTCTTTAGTGACGTCATTGTTTACATTTTGCTTTCCATTAGCAGACAATTTTACGTAGAGAAGGAATCTTGCTAAATACGAATTGACTTCAAAAGTTGAAAGAGCTTGTTAAACTTAGTAATCTATGCAATTTTTAGCTTTTTTCATTAAATATTTAAGGGAATATCTGCTATCAAAAACTGCAAAATTGTTGGATGGCAAAAGCGCTAATGAGCCATGCATTCTTTGCAAAATTTAGAGTTTTTAACCCAGCATTGCACAAAGTGTGTCTTAGTATATAGGGCTCATGTTAATATTTCCAGAGAAAGTTAATTGTGCTATGCCCTTTCAATATTCAGAGTTGATTTTTTTGCAGCGAGGTTAGAGAATAAGGTACCTACATATCCTAATGAGGCACATTAATGGCGCACAAAGATTAGCCTATTCATAGCCACGTAATTGGAGAACGTTATTACTCATGCGCATAGCGCGCATGAGGTAAGGTTCCGGCTTCGTTTTTCTTGGTCATTTTTTTTTTTCGGTGTCACATTTGTGCATGCAAATTTATGCACGCATATGTTATTACTAACCGGGTCGTCAGGTTACATACAAATTCTACAAAAATGGCTGCCGCGCTCGGCATGTGCATGGTTTTCAAAACCATAGTTTTGTCTTATCGGAGTAATAACACACATTAAAATATTCAAAATGGAAAGAGAAGGCTTTAAAGAATATTCAGAAGCCGCTGTTGTGAAGAAAAAGGAGAGCTTAAGCGACGAAATCATGCTTCGAGGAACTTCATACATTTTTCGCAATGCGGGGCTGTTTCTTTCGAAGAAGCGAAGTTTCAAAGAATTATCAAGCAGCCGAGTCAAGCCGAGGTACTTTACCGTAAAATAAGTTAGATTTTACGATGGGAATTTATGTTGATATCAATTTGTGATTGACTTTTTGTTTGTGTTCTCGTTAGTTTTGGAGTAATGTTTATAAAAAAACGTACTCAAATTCAGTCGTATTAATAATATCAAATGTAAACAAAACAAGACCGAAATTCATAGTTCTTACTTCTCTGATACTTCACACGCGTCGCCTCGCTAAAATTAAAAAATAGCCCGGTCGTTTACTGATTTCATTGCTTTTAAAAGTAGTCTTTTCAAATGCAACGGAAAGAAGTCATGGTTTGGGAAATAAAAAATGAATGTGCATCGGGAATCAATCGAATTAAATATTCAAAACGAGTACAGTTGTGCGATCTTATATTACAGACGGTCGCGTAATACTGTTTTTGAGAATTGTTAAAATTGAAAAATAGCCCAGTCGTTTACTGATTTCATTGCTTTTAAAAGTAGTCTTTTCAAATGTAACAGAAAGAAGTCGCTGTTTGGGAAATATTAGACGAGTGTGGATTTGATCAGGAATCAATAAATTAAATATTCACTGCGAGTACAGAAAACGTGTCTTGACGTGTTCTTGAGTGTGTCACGCAAAATTCGTTGAGGGGGAAGGGGTGCGTGACCCTTTTAAAATAAACCGTAAAACTTTGTTATGCAAGCGCATGAGTACAGGCTACCAGTGTAGTCTCTTGTTATATAAGGAATGCAATTTATAAAACATCCAGTTCTGTAAGCTTTAAAAACAAAAAATATAACACACAACAAACAAAACAAATTGAATGTAGCTGCATAATAGGCTATACATTATACATACAGTGTATAAAATTATTATGTTGTAGGTTAAAATTACTTTACGTTAAAATTATTTCAAACTACCGGTAGGTTAATTTTTTATTTTCCTTTGTCTGAGAGTACGTTAATGAACCTGGGACAAAGGAAAATAAAAATTAACCTAGTTTGAAATAATTTTTAAACCTAAATTAATTTTTACCTACAACGTTAATACATTATATTATACATTATTAAACATTCTGTTGACTGCAAGCATTGTCACCGACACCACTTTTAATCTTTCCAGATTTCTCCAGTTGCCCTCTCACTGACTTCCCAGAGTCTCTTTGCCAAAGCAGGATCTTTTGCAAGTTTATTGCACCCTTCAACTTTGCAATCACTATAGTAAAGCCCTGAGACATCGGCCAGCTCTTCTGCGACTGAGCAGTAGATTGTCGTCTGTGCTCCTTGCTTGCAATCCTTGAAAAACAGGAATTGCAAAAACTGCAAAAGCTGTTTGCCGGGAGGTTTATTTAATTTTTTCCAGTAGCGCCAAATCTCAGACTTGACAAGCCCAGGATGAAGAGCACACACAGTTACTCCAGTACCTGAAATAAGAATTAAAGGCATATATGATATCTTGCTTGGCCAACTCAATTAAATTATTATACAGTAAAATTTTCATGTGCAATCACCTCTCTTGCATGACCCTAGCTGCTACCGGCTACACAAGGTGGGTCCTCTTCGAGTATACTTGTTATGACTACTTCCCTTATAAATTAAATTATAATTATGACCAGTGATTAGTGTCATTTTGTTTGTTTGTTCCTTTTATATGCAAAGCTCAAAGGTACAATAATATTATTGTAGATTTGCATTTAGATTTCAGTAAGTCAATTAAAAAACTAATGTCTTCCTCACCTTGTAATCTCTGGCTCAAATCCCTTGTGAACACAACTTGTGCAAGCTTTGACTCACCATAGCGATGCCATGCATCATACTTATCCTTTGAAAGTTTAAAATCATCGAGCCGGAGAGTTTCAGGGATGTCATGGGCCTTTGATGATACATTTACAATGCGACTAGGAGCAGACTTCTTTATTTTTTCCAACAACAACAAGGTCAGAAGAAAATGACTGAGGTAGTTTACTTGAAAAACACTCTCATATCCATCCTTAGTCAACTGGTAAAATCCTCCCCAACCTGCATTGTTAACAAGAATGTCGAGCCTGTCCTCTGTTTCATTAATCAGCTTGGCAAAGGCTCTCACAGACTCAAATGAAGCCAGATCAACAATCCTGACAACCACTTCATCACTTCCAGTCTCAGAGATAATATCTTTAGCAGCTTTATTGGCCTTCTCCTCATTTCGACAAGCTAAAATCACCCTGGCACCTCTCTTAGCAAAATCCAGAGCAGTCTCCTTGCCTATTCCTGTGTTTGCACCTGTGATAATTGCAGTCTTACCTAAAATAAATAAGCATAAAATTAATCTTAAATTAATTTTTATCAAGTGGCCATTGTCTTATAGAAAAAACTGTGAATATATCTATCTAAAACAAAGAAATGGATAAATCATACAAAATATATAATGCATCGCTGACTTTTATAAATCATTCTGTATGTGATAATATTAATCAGGGGTGTAGCTACCTGTACGCACGTACGCACGTGCGTACCTGAAAAAGTCGAAAAAAAAAGAACGATTTTGGGGCTTGAGGGTGAGGGAAGGAGGTAAGAGGGAGTGTTTGAAAACAGTGATTGTGCGTACCTCTGAAAAAGTCCTGGCTACGCCCCTGTTAATGGCCATTAATATTTTATATTACTGCATTTCTTTCTTACCATCCAGTCGCACCTTGCTTTTACAAACTCCTCCACTAAAATACCACTTTACGAGGGCGACCAGGCAAATAACTACTCCTATAACAGTTAACAGGATTGTAGCAGCACTTTGGTATGGAGAAGTATCATCTTTAAAAGTAAAAGAAACAACAACAAAAATCTTTATTAGTAGTTATTATAGGCTGAGTTTATAATACTGGCCTGCAGGTAGCAAAAGCTAATCTAGGCAGGCCAGTGAAATTAATAATGAATGAATGAATGCATTAATTAATTACTCAGTAAACTTTTCATAGATGTTGTAGATATAATTTATCAGTATTTTGCACTGCTGGTAAATGCTAAGTTCAACTGATGGCTGCAGTTTAGTACAGCTGGATTAATTTCTTTTGTTGAATTTTTAGTGGATGCAGCCTGATCACCGAATATATTTGCACCAAAATACGTCATATCAAAATTCAGAAGCATTTGATTTCAAAATGTTTATGTAATTGTAGAGAGTTTAAAACGTTACATCTCGGCCAAATTTTATAGCACAAGAGCATTTTGCTAAAGAGTTATATGTGAATGAGCATCAGACATTTTAGTAAAAATGTATGCTAGATCGAGCTGCCATCTTGGTGTCCCACTTCAGTACACCAACATCATGGTGGCAAAAACTTCAAAGTCTTAATGGCACCAAAAATCTCACCACAGAAGATTGGATTCACTACCATATTTCCTCAAATAATAGCCAGGGGCAATATTTATTAATACTAGTAGTAATCGATAATGTATATGTGCATTCGAAGGAAATTTTTTTTTGTTAGAGGAGTAAGTTGGGTGCTACACAGAAACTATTCCCCCTTCCCCCTTACCAAGGGAAAGGTTGTACATTTTAGATTACAAGTTATCCCTCTTTTGGCCTGGAAAGGATAAATGGTTGAAGAGGGGGTGCGAGGGCATGTTGCATGACTTTTTGCGTGTCTACTTTTGTCTAGGGCCAAAGGGAATAGAGGGGGTGATTGCCTGGAGGTTCCACCCCAAGGTCCAAACCGTTACCTTTTTATATAATATTTTTGGGAGAAAAGGTACTCCTTTCATATATCTTCTATAACCAAATGGCATGCCATTCACATACCTACAGCAGAAACACCGTAATCCTGCAGTGTACTTTTGGAATGCACTTAATCAACCCTCTTGTGTACTAGCGTTAAGGATGTGATGCGAGGGAAAGTGAAAGCGAAAGATGAAGGCTTCACCACATGAGTATGCTAATTGCAAGGCTAGTTGCGAGGTTAATTGCACATCAAAGCTAGGCAAATGTGTTGACACAGAGAAAAATCTCAAATTTTTTTCACTATGCACACAAAATTAGGCTTGCATTCTTCTTCCTCGAACACAATTATTGATTGTTTCACTGAGTCCAAATCGTGGCGATTATTCAAGGGGGGACAATTATTTCAAATATTGCTTGCTGGAAGTGCTGATGTGCTAACAAGTGAGCTCCAAGAAATAAAGGAAAGTGTTAAATATATGAACGTCACTACAGAAAAACTAATATGAAACCTGTGCTTGTTTCCTATACATGAAACATGAATGAATTTTGTACTTAACTGAGAGAAGGTGAAAGAAAGGGGAGTAAATGGGGGGGGGGGGGGGGGGGGGGGCGGGGGGGGGACAGTGATTATTCAAGGAAGGTGATTATTTCAAACATATCTAACAAAGGCCATCCCCCCTCAAAATAGGGCATAACAAGAAAAATACTCTAGCATCGGTCAATTAATTTATTTACATATTAAAAAGACAACTTCATCAATCTTATTCCTACATAATTAACTTGCAAGTCGCGACCAAAAAGCGATATGTTAATAACATTATTTGATGATATCGTACATCGTACCTCGATTCAGGTTTCAGGTCTTCAATAATGTATGACACCTCAATTTACACGGACATGGGGGGGGGGGATACTCCTGACAATTTAGGAAAGGTGTGTGCCGCCAAGGTTCTCAAACCCTGGCCCTATTTAAGGGTAAAAAATCGAGATTTGATACCCTTTTAAGGCCCAAAACCAGGCGGGTAGTACAGTTTTAACAGACCATATCTTTTTTGTTTTGCACGTTGGGGTGGATACTGCAATTTAGTGACCCTATCTAAGGAATATCTAAGGATCACAATACCAAAAATACCAAAAAGGATGCCCTACTTAAGGACTGAGCACCTCAAAAACCCTACCCTATCGGACCCCCCGGGGGTTGACATAAGGCGATTGATAGCAACAGTTACCAAGTGAAGTTACTATTTAACAAGAGGGCAGAACAATCAAACGAAACTTGAAAACAAACCAGTCCCTGAATAATCATTAGTATAATAAAGCCTTCGAATAATTTGCAATTTGAAATGACAGGTACAATATACCCACTGATCACGGAAGACCGTGACTCGATAGATCCTATAAATTTAGCATCTTTTTTATGTACGGTTTAAACAGAATTGAAACGAGAAATACTAAGATACGCACAGTACTGTGCACTTACCTGAAGCAGAAAAGATGATAACTGATGAAAACAACGAAATGAATACCACAGACCATATCCACGTTTGTGCCATGTTGAAAACTTTGCAAGGCGTTCTTTGGAATCCGAGTGGAGACTGGTTGCTATGGTGGAAAACATCACTGACGTACGGCACAACCACGGCGCCTGGGGCGGGTGGGGGGTGGGGTACTCACATATATGAGCTATATAGGTATGTGCCCCTGTGAAGGGTATGGTTTTCAGGCAGTTTAGCCTGGGATAGGGTATAGTAATCAGAAATTTTTGGTCTAGAATATTGTATCATTTTCCGCGAAACTGATCAGTTGCGTGACCGTGAAGAATTTAGTCTAGACGAGGTTTACTGGCAAATGGCAAGTTATAAATCGGTACGGCGACAGTACGGCATTTTTACTGACCCCTGGCATCTTAGACTGTGATCGTGAACTAGTTTCTGAAAAATAGCGAGTCTGGAATAGGTCTAGGATAGGATAGGGTTTTTCGGTGTTTAGTATAGAATAGGATTGCAAAATTTAGCTAGTGGTCTATAGTATACGGTTAAGGGTCTCAGAGTCCCAGCGGCACACCCCCAACAAAAATTTGCAGAGTACCCCACCCCCCTCCTCCCCTTCCCCGGCCGGGCCACGAGTGACGGCGACGGCAGCAAGAACGGCACAAAACAAGGAGGTTTAATGAGTGAAAACAATGCCTCTGCACGTGCGTTTTACATTTTGGCACATTTCTTGCCGTTCCCTGCAAAACAACAACGTCAAATATTCAAATTATAGGTTTTGTGGAGAAGGTGAACACACGACGGTTAATTTTCCTTTCTCCATTTGAACTGGAAAGCCATCCTTTCAAATTGAGCTCCTGGACAATCCGGTCACGTAAACTAAACAAATTGGAACAACTGCAAAGTAGTTAAAACAGCGCGAATCCTTTTTTTAAGTGACGTTTTCTTTGGCGTTGCCGTCGTCGTTGCTCCCTAATGATCGAAAAATAAGCGTCTACGAATAATCCCTTGCTGCTTACTCTTTCTCCGCTAAAAGCAAGACCCATTTGTACTTGGTCTGCGTAGTAAAAAGGGACACGACTTGTTGCTATCTGCCTACTAAATGGGCATTTAAATTCTAGCAAAAACATAGTGTTCAACTTGCGATATAGAGGATGATCTGTTGCGAGATTCAAGAGAAAGATCATAATTAACCGAAAACGAAAACAGAGTGTTTAAGTTCAAAATATCGGCGCACAAGTACATGCAGTAATATTGAATGAATTTACTGGCTGTACTTTCTTCAAGAGCAAGCTTTTCGGGGACTCGAACCGTGTTGAGCCTGTCAGAGCAGAGATCTCTGATGCGCCGATGGTGTTTTGTCTTACTTTCACCCAGGCGGCACTTTTTTTGTTTTGGGCCTGTCTTTCTCGTTTGTAAAAAAGCCTTGAAAGCATTACAGTCACGGGTGACCTGCTTTCTTCGATTCATCTGAAGCGAAGTTAATGGATAATACATAAGGAAAACAAATCTTCAATTGGCGTTGACTACCTGTTATGATTTTGTATACGAAACTGATACAGCCCTGTGACCTAAATTTGCGCTTTATCACGATATGACAAGCAAACAAAAAAAAGTAAGGAATGTTGTTCCGAGATTACTATTAAGAAAGGATTATTAACCCTAATCTACAAGAAGCTTTAAGCCAACTTCTTTACATATATCATTAATTTTTTTGTCTATTTCTGGCGTATTTTTAAACCAGATATTTTTATTGTCTTCGCAAGGAATATCTTCAAGTGTCAATCCTGACATCACAGCTGCAATAAGATTATCAAGCTGCTGCTTTGTCAAAGTAGCTCTTCATCGTATAAAGGATCGAATCCTTTAAGAGCGCGTCGTGATAATGTTTGACGTTCAGGCTGTGAAGCAAGTGCATGTTGATCTTCTGCAGCATTCATGGTATATAAAATGATCAAATTTGGTAATAACCACGCCAAGGATGGGGGGTGATTCTGCCTCACCCTATAAAATAGGTTTTTTTAAAGTTTGGTAGTAAAAACTAGTGGGATTAAAACGCGACGTTTCGACTGTTCAACGGTCATTATCAAGCAAAAGTGAGGATAAGAATTTACATAAGTACTAAATATATGGTTGAACAAAGAAGTGAAATATGAAAAACGGGGTGTTAAAAACTAACAATAAAAGCATGCAATAAGAAATAATTAAAACTATGTAAAAACTTTCGCACGAATTGAGTCACTTTGAACATTGAGATTTGGTCTCAGTTCGTGAATAAAAAACATCTCATAGACGAGACAGTCAAACTTGTTCTTGCATTTTCTAAGGATGGTGAAATTCTTGGTGAGATCATCCGGTGTACAGGAATGCTTATCACGAAAATGCTTGCCAATAGACGAAGACGTGTGTCTGTGTTCGTCCAGGCGTTGATGTAAATGCCGTCGTGTGAAACCAACATAACCTGCATCACACAGGTCACATTTTTAAAAATTTGTAAACAAGACATTGTTGGTTAACAAGCGGCGGTTTAACTTCGCGCAATTTCAGATGTTGTTTGATCTTCTGGCTTACAAACACAGGCTGGATGGTCTTGCCAATTTTCTGACTCAGATCTTTAAGTTGTGTTCGTTGTGTCCTCATTTTTGCTTGATAATGACGGCCGTAGAACGGTCGAAACGTCGCGCCCCCACTAGTTTTTACTACTAAACTTTTTAAAAAACCTTTACTTATAAGGATTTTTAAAGTTAACTTTTAAATTCCACGATCCGGCGTGGTTGGTGATCCTGCCTCGCCCTAAAGTGTGTATTATAGGGAATTGGTGGATCCGGCCCCACCTCAAATAAGCATTCATGCGCCCCAACGGAGCCTTCTTAGAATACTTGCCATCACTCCCCCCGAGTCCCACGCCGGGAAGGCACTGAGTGGGGTTTGGGGAGAGTGATGGCAAGTATTCTAGGAAGGCTCCGTTGGGGCGCATGAATGCTTATTTGGGGTAGGGCCGGATCCACCAATTCCCTATACTGCCATATTCAATACTGAGACCCCAAACACTGTTTGCTTCGTCACACTACCACAAGTTTATTTCCTGCTTGTTAACAAGTTAGCATTTTGTACATAATAATAATGATCTTGATGATCCGTATTAACCATCCGTGATCTTGAATGACTAAATCGTCAAACAAGGCAAAAAATCGTAGCACGCGCGTATCGTAAAAAATCGTATCGCGCGCGTATAGTAAAAAATAGTATCGCGCGTTAATCGGAAACAGCTCACCTACATTTCCGTTGTGGAAGCTGATGTAAATATAATCAAGTCAAGACTTACGAGCTTTCTTACCATGTAAAAAAGTTTTTTTGCCATGTATATAGTAAATTAGTTTGTAAAATTCATTAATAATTTATAACAGTTTTGACCAATAAATAGGTAGTATTTGAGTCACATGTATACCTTTGTAAACCCCAATACAAATCAACTGAGCTGATGAATTATTAAACAGTAGAATTAACTTTTCATACAGATCTCTACTCATTGTTTCATTTCACAAGTACGATAAAATATTCGCGTGAGATCTGTATGGACGTTTGCAATGGCTCGTTTCGACTCGCCATTGTCGAAACGCCCAAACAGATCTCCCGCTCATATTTTATCTACTACTAATAATATTCAATTTTGAAATTCATATGAAGGTCTGTATAGGGATAACCTCGCGTTTTCTTTTTCAAAGATATTCTGTCTGAATTATATTTGGTATCTTAACATGTAACAAAGAAAAAAAATTCATAATCGTGACATCATCGCTTTAAAATTAAAACACAACATACAAAATGTAATAAGCTTACTCCAGCTAGTACTTATACACTGTAATAAGGTCTCTTCAGTTCTGCTTCAGGCATGCATGTTATGGCATAAATATTTCAATCTTTCCAGCTTTCTCCAGTAATTCTCTCACTTGCCTTCCAAAGCTTCTTTGCCAAACCAGGATCTTTTGCAACTTTGTTGCACTCCTTGACTTTGCAATCATCATAGTAAAGCCCTGAGACACCAGCAAGCTCTTCTGCGACTGAACAGTAGATAGTCGTCTGTGCCCCTTGCTTGCAATCCTTGAAAAACAGGAACTTCACAAACTGAAATATCTGTCTAACAACGGGTTTGTGTAAAATCTTCACATTACGCCAAATGTCAGTCTTGACGGCACCAGGACGAACAGCATAGACAGTTACTGCAGTACCTAAGATGAGAAAAATGATTTCAGAGCTGTTTTCATTTGAGTGTCGAAATTAATTACACAATTGCTTTGGTTTTGCATTGCTACGCTTTGTGATTGGCTAAAAAATCTCGCGCCACTTTCTCGACCAATCAGAAGTAAAACCAAAACAAATCGTGACTTGCTCCCACGAGTTTTCCCGCGCTTGACGCCGCCGACATGTAATTGCTTCGGGCTGCGAGGGAGAGGCATGCTACCACATTTATAATAGGCATCACAAAGGGTCCTCCACCATAAAAGTTTAACACTAGCACACAATTCTAACACTAACACGTTCCTGCATTCTTGTTTAAGTCTTTTCTGTTGATGATTAAAATAATCTTAGGTTTAGGAAGGTCACCCATTTTTTATTTATTTTTTACTGGCAGCCATGTCATGATGTGCCACCCTGCTTGTTAAATAAAACAAGTACTATTGTTTGTTTGTTTCTTTCATATGCAAAGCTCAAAGCTACAATAATATTATTGTAGATTTACATTAAGATTTCAGTGAGTCAATTAAAAAATTAACATCTTCCTCACCTTGTAATCTCTGGCTCAAATCCCTTGTGAACACAACTTGTGCAAGCTTTGACTCACCATAGCGATGCCATGCATCATACTTATCCTTTGAAAGTTTAAAATCATTGAGCCGGAGAGTTTCAGGGATGTCATGCGCCTTTGACGATACATTTACAATGCGACTAGGAGCAGACTTCTTTATTTTTTCCAACAACAACAAGGTCAGAAGAAAGTGGCTGAGGTAGTTTACTTGAAAAACACCCTCATATCCATCATTAGTCAACTGGTAAAATCCTCCCCAACCTGCATTGTTAACAAGAATGTCGAGCCTGTCCTCTGTTTCATTAATCAGCTTGGCAAAGGCTCTCACAGACTCAAATGAAGCCAGATCAACAATCCTGACAACTACTTTGTCACTTCCAGTCTCAGAGATGATATCTTTAGCAGCTTTATTGGCCTTCTCCTCATGTCGACAAGCTAAAATCACCCTGGCACCTCTCTTAGCAAAATCCAGAGCAGTCTCCTTGCCTATTCCTGTGTTTGCACCTGTGATAAATGCAGTCTTACCTAAGCATAAAATTAATCGTAATTTAATCTTTATCAAGTAGCCATTGTCTTATAGAAAAAACTGGGAATATATCTGTCTAAAACAAAGAAATGGATAAATCATACAAAATATATAATGCATCGCTGACTTTTATAAATCATTCTGTATGTGATAATATTAATCAGGGGCGTACCTACCTGTACGCATGTACGTACGTGCGTACCTGAAAAAGTCGGAAAAAAAAAGAAAGATTTTGGGGCTTGAGGGTGGGGGAAGGAGGTAGGGGGAGTGTTTGAAAACAGTGATTGTGCGTACCTCTGAAAAAGTCCTGGCTACGCCCCTGTTAATGGCCATTAATATTTTATATTACTGCATTTCTTTCTTACCATCCAGTCGCACCTTGCTTTTACAAACTCCTCCACTAAAATACCACTTTACGAGGGCGACCAGGCGAATAACCACTCCTATAACAGTTACCAGGATTGTAGCAGCACTTTGGTATGGAGAAGTATCATCTTTAAAAGTAAAAGAAACAACAACAAAAATCTTTATTAGTAGTTATTATAGAGTTTATAATACTGGCCTGCAGGTAGCAAAAGCTAATCTAGGCAGGCCAGTGAAATTAATAATGAATTAATTAATTAATTAATTACTCAGTAAACTTTTCATAGATGTTGTAGATATAATTTATCGGTATTTTGCACTGCTGCTAGGTGAATGCTAAGTTCAACTGATGGCTGCAGTTGCATAGTACAGCTGGATTAATTTCTTTTGTTGAATTTTTAGTGGATGCAGCCTGATCACCGAATATATTTGCACCAAAATACGTCATATCAAAATTCAGAAGCATTAAAAAACAGATTTTGATTTCAAAATGTCTATGTAATTGTAGAGAGTTTAAAACGCTACATCTCAGCCAAATTTTATAGCACAAGAGCATTTTGCTAAAGAGTTATATGTGAATGAGCATCAGACAATTTAGTAAAAATGTATGCTAGAGCTGCCATCTTGGTGTCCCACTTCAGTACACCAACATCATGGTGGCAAAAACTTCAAAGTCTTAATGGCACCAAAAATCTCACCACAGAAGATTGGATTCACTACCATATTTCCTCAAATAATTAGCCAGGGGCAATATTTATTAATACTAGTAGTAATCAGGGAATGTATATGTGCATTCGAAGGAAATTTTTTTTGTTAGAGGAGTAAGTTGGGTGCTACACAGAAACTATTCCCCCTTCCCTCTTACCAAGGGAAAGGTTGTACATTTTAGACTACAAGTTATCCCTCTTTTGGCCTGGAAAGGATAAATGGTTGAAGAGGGGGTGCGAGGGCATGTTGCATGACTTTTTGCGTGTCTACTTTTGTCTAGGGCCAAAGGGAAAAAAATAAACCCCTCTCGTCAGATGCC
This sequence comes from Dendrophyllia cribrosa, assembly GCA_024195265.1. Lineage (NCBI taxonomy): Eukaryota > Metazoa > Cnidaria > Anthozoa > Scleractinia > Dendrophylliidae > Dendrophyllia > Dendrophyllia cribrosa. The sequence goes on from JAJLRJ010000006.1 coordinate 44,945,656, forward strand.
CAGATAGATAGATAGATAGATAGATAGATAGATAACTTTATTTATACACGGTATTTCCATCAGTTTAAATTATCATAATCAGCTAACTACCTAACTTCCTAACTACAAATGAGAGGTAAAATATAAATTGGGGGGATGAGCACTGTTGGATTTGACTAATATATTATAGTTAAACATAATATATTATAGTTAAACATATATTATCTTTAAAACAAAACTTTTTGTGAATTGTACATCTGGTATCTACATACATGTTCCATATGACATCCTGTGGAAACCAAGAAACCAAGTTTGGGGGGGTGGGGGTGGGGGGGGGGGGTGGGTACGTACGTACGTGTAGGCTAGCAACAGCTATCAAGTGAAGTTACTATTAATAAGAGGGCAGAAGAATCAAACGAAACTTGAAAACAAACCAGTCCCTGAATAAGCATTAGTATAATAAAACCTTCGAATAGTTTGCACTCTTGAAATGACAGGTACAATATGCTATATAAGCTTAAAAGCACGGTAGACAAGGAACTCGATCGTCCCAAATTAAGCATCTTTTTTAAGTACGGTTTAAACAGAATTAAAACGAGAAATACTAAGATACGCACAGTACTGTGCACTTACCTGAAGCAGAAAAGATGATAACTGATGAAAACAACGAAATGAATACCACAGACCATATCCAACTTTGTGTCATGTTGAAAACTTTGCTGGGAGTTCTTTGGAATCCGAGTGGAGACTGGATGCTATGGTGGAAAAAATTTCGGGCCCGCGAACGAATCGCCCGAAACGTCTCGGAAGTTTTGAGAAATACACGCCTAGACTGGACTGGACTGGACTTGTAAAACGAGGATTTGTAAAACGAAGACTTGTAAAATGCGTTATTGTTTCTTTTTAATGCTTCTCTCTATATAGAGAACTTCTCCAGTGATCTAATAATCCAAAAAGCGTTTAACTTAACATGATATTTCCCAACACAAACAAACAAAGAATATACTGAGTGATAGTATAGTAAGAGCCAGCAACATGATATCCCACGTGTGATCCGAGTGTTACTTAAGGATTCCGCCATTCCGGATTACTGATTGTTCCAGGCCAGGAATGCCCCCTGGAAAATCCCCGAACGCGTGGGGATTAAGCTGTGCCGAGAACGGGCTTTGTCTGCGCTTCACTGTGTCAACCACAGGAAGCCCACACAAACTGTGTGACCGTTCGTATTTTTAAATTTAGAGGAATGTATGGTATGGGAATATCAAAAAGGTTCACTTGTCGTAATATTATACCTGCCAACTTTTCCGAAGTCAAATGCGTGTGATTTTCGTATCCATATTACAGTGGAACCCCGCCATACGACCACCCCGTTAATACGACCACCCCGTTATTACGACCACTTTTTTGTGGCCCGAACAAAAGCCCACTCATTTTCTTATCTGAAAACCCCTTTAATCCGACCACCCCGTTATTACGACCAACGACCACCTTTTGGAGTCCTCAATCGTTATTTTCTTTATAAAATTACCCCGTTAATACGACCAGTCAAAATGCCTGGTGACGCTGCTGAACGAAAACGGACACAATCTGACAAACAATAATGCATTAATATTTTATTGCATGGTTTTAGGCAAAGGTGTTAGTGGTGAGCATGTTCAATTGATATGACATCTGGCAAATTGCAGTGTTCAGTAAAAAGGATGCATGAACAAATACTACAAAAGATCTGAAAGACTTTACTTTGCAGCATTTCGAGGCTCTCAAAGTTATTTTGTCTTCATGTTTCTGCTGCCTTCCACTGTGGCTTTTCTCTTCAAGTCCATTTCCTGTCAGTCTTTTCTCACAGATCGGTTATTTTGGAATGTTTTGCATTTTTTAGAGGCAAAGGGCAATATGAAAAGTTATTGCTAATGTAAAAAGTGATTAAAAAGGTAGGCTAAGCCAGTCGAAGCTGACAGACTTCTTAAAACCGTTTGAACTTTGTAATAATTGTGAAAGTGTTGTAAGCTACAACATAGAAAACGGCTCTTCGGGACATTTCACTAGCAGCCCTTTCCTTTCATTACAAGGAACTGAAAGAAGTCAGTGTTTTTTCTCATTACTCAGTTTCGTTTACTGTTACATTGTTCTGTTGCATTAAATTGCGGTTGTAAGGTTGTTAATTAACTGCAAAAAGGTTGATTTATAGCGCAATTAAAGGTATACATGTAGTAGAATGTAGTTTGTAGTTTGTTGCACCATAATTTGACCCTACCCCGTTAATACGACCAAATTTCCATGGCCCGAAGGTGGTCGTATTAACGGGGTTCCACTGTACCCGAATTTCCGAAAAATGTCCGACGACTGCCCGAACATTACCGAAGATGTTCCGACAACCTCCGAACATTTCCGAAGATTTCCGATAATGTTCTGATGATTTCCGACGGTTGCCGAATGTCGGTCGCAGTGCTCAAAAGCACGGCGCAATCTTGCGGAGATAGCGCTCATCTGCGACCGACATTTAACCTGCGATCAGGCGCTCTTTTTTTTCGGAGCGGGAGAGCGCGAGTGCGTGAAAGTCGCCAAAAAAAAAAGAGTGCCTGATCGCAGGTTAACCAACATTCGGCATTCGAAGCGCTAGACCCCAAATAATATCGAGAAATCCAGCATTTGAAGCTCGAAAGAGCCTCTCTGCTATACGCTCAGGCAAACGTTCGATGCAAAACCCTTCAAATCGCTTAAATTCGCCGTTTTCAGCTATAAGAACGACAACACAACATTTCAGGTAAAAAATACGTTTATTTTGATCTTATATATGAATATTTATCGCAGAATATTACGATAAGTGAACCTTTTCGATATTCCCATAGATTTTCTCTAAATTTAAAAATACGAACGGTCACACAGTTTGTGTGGGCCCCTGTGTGTCAACATGAAGACTCCAAGAAAGAGGAAGCCGAGAACAAAACGAAAACATATATAACCTGCGATCAGTCGTTTTTTTTTTTTCGCGCGGAGAAAAACGAGAAAGAAAGAGAGAGGGACCGATCGCATTACAATTCGATGCATGGCGTGAACGGAATTTTTTACAAATCTCCAGGAATGTCTGGCGTCTTCATATTTCTTCTACAGTACAACTATGAAACAATGTCTTAAATTTCCCAGAGAAGAAAGCGTCAGAAAGTCTTGGACAAACGTGTTCCCCCAATACCCATGATGTAATCAGTTTACTGACAACCCGGCCTCGTTCCCGGTCGTCCTCGGCGCGTAATAAACGTGACGTCACCATTCGAGCCCCAAGCCTCTTTGAGCTCTCTTTGCTCGGTAAGCGCTTAATAGAGACATGGGAAGAGCGGCGACACTCGTTTTAGTCTGATCACGAATGGAACATCTTTCACCAGACTTTCACTATTGCTGTGTTCACACTAGGGCAAAACATGTTTAGTCTGGCTTATGCTGTGTTCACACTAGGGCAAAACATGTTTAGTCTGTTTGCAAATGAAACATGTTTTACTATGAAAAGTGTTCACATCAGTCGGTGCACTGCGTGAATGATCGCAACATGTTTATTCTGAACATGATTGAAACTACTTCACAAGATTAGTTTCGATCTAAGCCAGAAGAAACTATATCAGCCCAGATATAGTATAATGTACAAAAAGATCCCCGATATAACGATCCTTGTTATAACAAACACATTTGGGCCGCGTTACGCGAAAAGGGCCCGGACAACATATTTTCTCGATTTTGAGTTTTCAGCTTTTTTGTTCACTTCAATCTCTAAATAATACGTACGATGGAAGCGAAAAAAGTCCAGAAATAAAACTTAAAACCGTCAAAATCGCGCCTTGAATGCACATACCGCAAGGCTTCTGCCATTTCGAGCAGCTGATTTAAATGCAAATTACTCGAAATCACGTGTCATGTCGTCCGGGTCCTTTTCGTGTGACGCGGTCCATTTGCCCAGTCCTTTGGCATTTTATTATATAGGGATTCCACTGTATTGGGTCTGTATTGAGCCTGTATTGGGTCTGTATTGGGCCTGTATTGGGTCTGTATTGGGTCTGTATTGGGCCTGTATTGGGTCTGTATTGGGTCTGTATTGGGCCTGTATTGAGCCGAAAAAATATCACAGGAACTATTTCGCAGCCAACTGGTTTTTATTGTTGTTTCATTCAGGTTTTAGAATTGGTAGCTCTTACGGGTAAAAATAAATTTGAGCCACGCCTATCAAACAACATTCTGGTACCTTTTAGGGTGTTTTTTAAAAATTTCCGACGAGCACCCCATCATTTTTATATGGGAGCTTCCTCCCCACCCCAGGTGGAAACCTTATCTTTTGGGGCACACATATAGACCCTTTTAATAAATACCAGAATGCATCACATTCCGCTATCGATGTCAAATGTATTCTTTTGAATTGCAAGAGAATTCAAAAGAATATGTTTGACGTCATTAGCGGAAAATGATGCATTGTGGTATTTATTAAAAGTGTCTATAGCTTGGTTGAGGGGGGAGGGGGGTCTACTTCCCGATCGCTGGTGGTACTATACCCTCAACACCATCATGTCCTGACCAAATGATGAAACCAATAACAGATGGCAATCAATATTCTTCGATAATAATCAACCTTAATTTATCGGGTTTTTTTTAATTGAAAAATGATGACTCATGCAAAGCATTTGTCAGTTTGGCTAATTAAAGAACCAGGTAATTTTGAACACCAATTCAAACAGACTATGACATTCATAGTCACGACACATGACATCTAAAAGCTAGGCCAGTCATTACCGACAGCTTCATTAGCAGACAAATTTACGAAGAGAAGACACCGTGCTAAAAAGGAATTGACTTCAAACGTTAAAAGAGCTTGTTAAACTTAGTAATCTAGGCAATATTTAAGGAAATATCTGCTATCAAAAACTGCAAAATTGTTGGATGGCAAAAGCGCTGAGCCATACATTCTTTGTAAAATTCAGAGTTTTTAAACCAGCATTGCACGAAGTGTGTCTAGTATATCGGGTCATATTTCCAGAGAAAGTTAATTGTGCTATGCCCTTTCAATATTCAGAGTCGATTTTTTTGCAGTGAGGTTAGAGAATGAGGTACATAAAAAAATTATGCTAATGAGGGAATAATGGTATACAAAAATTTGCCTATTCAGAGCTACGTAATTGGAGCTCAAAATTGTATTAACTATTTAAATTATTAGTACTTAGTTCAAAATGTGTGTAGGTATTTTTTTTAAATATAGTTGTAAAAAATGAGTAAATAAAGAAAGTTTGAAGTTTGAAGTAAGGAAATGCAATTTATAAAACATCGAGTTCTGCGAGCTTTAAAAACAAAAAATATAACACAACAAACAAAACAAATTGATTGTAGCTACATAGAGCAGTTTTCATTTGAGTGTCGTAAAACCAAAACCAAAGTAATTACTCTGACCAATCACAGCAGTCGTAAACAATCCAATGAACCAATCAGAGCTCGAAGCAATTACATGTCGCGGGCGCCAAGCGCGGGAAAACGCGTGCGAGCAAGTCACGATTGGTTTTGGTTTTACTTCTGATTGGTCGAGAAAGTGGCGCGAGATTTTTTAGCCAATCACAAAGCGTAGCAATGCAAAACCAAAGCAATTGTGTAATTACTTTCGACAGTCAATTGAAAACTGCTCTAATAGGCTACAGGACATGGCATACACGTTATATTAAACATTCTGTTGACTGCAAGAATTGTCACTGTCACCATTTTTAATCTTTCCAGATTTCTCCAGTTGCCCTCTCACTGACTTCCCAGAGTCTCTTTGCCAAACCAGGATCTTTTGCAAGTTTACTGCACTCTTTGACTTTGCAATCACTATAGTAAAGCCCTGAGACACCAGCCAGCTCTTCTGCAACTGAGCAGTAGATTGTCGTCTGTGCTCCTTGCTTGCAATCCTTGAAAAACAGGAATTGCAAGAACTGGAAAAGCTGTTTGCCGGGAGGTTTATTTACAGTTTTCCAGTGGCGCCAAACCTCAGTCTTGACAGCCCCAGGATGAAGGGCATACACAGTAACTCCAGTACCTGAAGTAAGAATTAAAGGCATGATATTTTGCCTGGCCAACTCAATTAATTATACAGTCGAATCTCCATGTGCAATCACCTCTTGTTAGAGCCTACCTCTCGTAAGTGACCACCTCTCCTAAGCGCTCAATTTTCAAAAGTACCAAATTTTTCCAGTCAAATCACTATACATGTAGTTGGAACCTATCGTAAGCAACTGCGACTACTTTCAATGGTGGTAATTCAAATTTTTCTATTGCTTCAAACCTCTAGTAAATGACCACTGATCACCCATATTTCAATGACACAACAGACACAAATTGAATAATGTGTTCAGGGGTTTCAATAAGTTCTGAAGTAGGCGACAGACCCTTTTAAAGTAGGCGGAGCCCATTATGAGGTTCCTGGTTACAGTACATCAAAACTTTAATACAATACAATATTTTGCATTGATAGGTACTTTGTACATTGAAGTCACTAAAGATTCATTTGATTCAAAGTTAACTGAGACTCCCTGTGGTGTGACCTCATGTAGTGCATGGTTCAATTCTAGCTCCTTGTGCTAATTTGCATGCATAACCAAACTGCTTTTCCCTCCATTTTCTAACACCTCCCCTTTGTTCACAAGCCATCCTCTCTCTGCGCTACTCGCACTTTGCATGCATTGGTAAACTCTCTTTCCCTCTCCTTTCTAACACCTCCCCTATGTTCACAAGCCATCCTTTCTCTAAACTACTCGTGCTTTGCATGCATTGGTAAACTTTCTTTCTCTCTCCTTTCTAACACCTCCCCTATGTTCACAAGCCATCCTCTCTCTGCACTACTCGCACTTTGCATGCATTGGTAAACTCTCTTTCCCTCTCCTTTCTAACACCTCCCCTATGTTCACAAGCCATCCTTTCTCTAAACTACTCGTGCTTTGCATGCATTGGTAAACTCTCTTTCCCTCCCCTTTCTAACACCTCCCCTATCTTCACAAGCCATCGTCTCTCTGCACTACTCACGTTTTGCATGCATTAGTAAACTCTCCTTCCCTTCCCTTTCTTTCACCTCCCCTATCTTCACAAGCCATCCTCTCTCTACACTACTCACGCTTTGCATGCATTACAAAACTCTTTCCCACCCCTTTCTTTCACCTCCCTCACACGCCTTCCATCCTCGTTCAAAAACTTTCCCTGTTCACATGTCATGCTCTCTCTGCACTCCTTCAATACCCTTACTAGCAACTGACAAGCAGGCTAGAATTCCTTGTCTGGAACCCTCACATTGTTGTTTTTTTGGGCCAAATGATTTAGCTCTTAAAATAATTGTATTTTCCCTTACCTTCAAGTCTTTGACTCAAATCCTTTGTGAACACAACCTGTGCAAGCTTTGACTCGCCATAGCGTTTAAATCCATCAAATTTCTTCTTTGAAAGTTCCAAGTCATCCAACTGAAGAGCATCAATGTTATGGTCATGAGCCATCGACGATACATTTACAATGCGACTTGGTGCGGACTGCTTTACCTTCTTTAACAAAAGCAAGGTCAGAAGAAAATGACTGAGGTAGTTTACTTGAAACATACTCTCATATCCATCCTTAGTCAACTGGTAAAATCCCCCCCACCCTGCATTGTTGACAAGAATGTCGAGCCTGTCCTCTGTTTCATTAATCAGCTTGGCAAAGGCTCTCACAGACTCAAATGAAGCCAGATCAACAATCCTGACAACCACTTTATCACTTCCAGTCTCAGATATGATATCTTTAGCAGCTTTCTTGGCCTTCTCCTCGTCTCGACAAGCTAAAATCACCCTGGCACCTCTTGTAGCAAAATCCAGGGCAGTCTCTTTACCTATTCCTGTGTTTGCACCTGTAATTATTGCAGTCTTGCCTAATGGAGCAAGGGGGATGAAACTAGCATTAAATTAACCTTCTTTTTGCTGTTGTGTCCCCCCCCACCCCCACAAAAAAAGGCCAAGCACCTATTTTTTAACTACACCCCATAAATAAAATGTTAAAAATCAATCTAGGAACATAAGGCTACTGTTCCCCAACTGGTTGTTTTCGGGTATTTTTCATGAAAATGGCAAACTGAAAGAAAGTAATTGGATTTTCATAACTTGGTTGAAAGTTAAAAGATGCACAGGTTTTTTTTTTATTTTGAGAAAAAAATATTTGGGCAGCATTTTTCTTGCTGTTTTTATTATTTTTTTCTTAAGTTCCTTTTTGATAAATTTAGCAAATTTCCACCGGTTTTCTGTGGTGTGGACTCTTATTTACCATGATTTATGTCATCACATGGTCAAAATGTTGTGGACCCACGAGGCGCAGCCGAGTGAGTCAGCAACAAGTTTTGACCATGTGATGACGTAAATTGTGGTAAATAAGAGTCCACACCACGGAAAACCGGTGGAAATCTGTTTTTTACCACAATATTTAGGAAAAAAAAAAAGGAAAAATCGAAGTTTCGTTACAAAACGTGATGCATTGCGTGAGCAAGCGTTGTCTATAACTTGCATTGCGTGATGTTAGCGTCAGCACCGTTGTCTGTACTCTCATTTACCACCCGCATCGACCAATCAGATTGCGAGATTACCGGCAATTGTGGTAAAATTGTTGATTTCTTTGGTTTTGTTTTGTTGTTCTGTATTATTCTGTTACATACCATCCAATCTTGCCTTGCTCTTACAAACTCCTCCACCAAAATGCCACTTTATGAGTGCAACCAGGCAAATGACTGCTCCTACAACAGCTATCAGGGTTGTAGCAGTACTTTGATAGGCAGAAGAGTCATCTAAATTACATGTAATTAAACAGAAAAAAATGGTGGAATAACTTTCACAAATATGTGAAGCAGGTCTGCCCATAGGGGAATCTTTGCTGACGTCATTGTTTACATTTTGCTTCATTTATTTTCATTAGCATTTTCATTTTCATTAGCATACAAATCTGCATACAGAAGGCATCATGCTAAATACGAATTGACTTCAAAAGTTGAAAGAGCTTGTTAAACTTAGTAATCTATGTAATTTTCAGTTTTGTGAGTGATAAACCTGTTTATCAAGATTAAATACGGATAACGCAAATGCCGGGCAAGCCCAAAGTATATATGAACACTAAGCCATGTGCATAACCTCATAGCGAGCTACCGTTAAGTTTTTCTTTTGTAAAAAATGGCGAGTTTCGAGTTCAATAGCTGGTCAAAAAGTATTGCTTTAAAAGATGCAACTGTTGAGGCGTTGAAGAAGGAAGATCTTGATAATGAAGATGCCCTTAAACTGCTCACGGCGAAGGACATAAAAGATTTAGGGCTTACTGTTGGACAAAAACGAGGGATGGAAGCTCCACCTGGACTGTTATGACCAAAACCTTAGCAAAGGACGGTGGTGCAGTGCTGCAGGTACCGGTTTCGTTAGAAGAGTGTAGGAACTAGGAGAATGTCATTCTGTAGTTTAGCCAAAACAAGTGTAAATGCATCACAACATAAGCTTACCTCTGCCCATCTTGTCTCCAAAACATAGCACAAAACAGCAAGAAAACAAAACGAAAAACATGATCATGTGAGATAACAGTGCCTGCACCGCCATTTTGAGAAAATGCGACCGAGCGGGGAGGAGGTCTGGAAATCACGTGGTCGGTCACGCGCGGATCACGCAAGTTTTAAAGGGCTGCTGTCCCGGCTGAAATATCGTGTTTTCATGATTTATATGGCAGGAGCTTGCCCTCCTCTGGTATCATACCACAGATGCAACAACCTGTATGACATCCTTGTCAAAGCTACTCACCGCAAACCACCCCCCTCCCTCCCCCGCCCCCACCCAAAAAAAAAAGAGTGGGGGACGCTGGGGAAAGGGGGCGTCTCTCTTTTTCGCGCGTATCGCCCGACGTCACCACTCACCGACTCACTGAATAAGCTCACCACTATCTGAACGCCTGGAACAGGCTATAGTCAGTTTGTTGTTACTGTTGATTCGTATGGTCCATTGCGGACAAAACATATCGTGAGGCCATAAGAACGAGTGAAATCCCTTGGGTGAAACCGCTCTGTTGAGAATACACCGAGGAAATACATGTTTGCGAGGGTATGGAAACTAGGCAGGTGACGGATCACGCACGCTGACAAATCGAGAGTCTGTGGGCCCCTGTGACTTAAGGTGGCTCCGTTGTTATTTCGGGCGCACTTGTCTATGACAAACTTTGTCTCATAACTTTTCCGGCTGTAAAGCGATGCTTCTTAAACTTTGCGAAAACTTACAGCTATTATCTAGCAATAATATGATAGAATTCGATTTTAATGGGAAAAATATATTTAGTGATAATCGGGCTTAAATGAACCCCACTTTTTGAACAAAATCGCACCCTGTGAAAAATGTTGCTGTTATATTTGTGTTAAATTTCTGGAATCAGCTTACATTGACTTAATACATACCCATACCAAGTTTCAGCAAAATCGTTGGAGCAGAAATGCGGAAGAATTAACGCCATCAAAATTTAGCCCTAAATTCTCTTAAAATTTTAAATACTTCATGCTTTTTGACTAAACAATCTACGAACCCAAATTTCTGGGAGAAGCCTTTATAAGGGGGGCGAACGAAATATGAGCGCTAGTTACCCCAGGAGGGGAGGGAGCATGTACGCTCCATTAAAAGTTTCCATGGGGTGCAATGTTTTTAAATGCGGAGACTACGCTGAGTACGCGCGCATAGCTTGACGCCCCCCTAACTAAGGTGCGAATTCTTAGAATAAATTCCACACGTGCTTATTTCGTATTCATAAACAAAACTCTGAAAACTGCTTGTCAGCTTCGCCTGAGCTCAGATGCGGAGTAGCTTATAATCCCAACAACTATTTCTCCAATTGCAAGCCCTTCTAAGCAAAAAAACAATCGATGTAAAAGTATTGCAGTACCTTGAAATTCATGTGGAAGGAGTTTGATACCAAACTGCAGGATAATTTTCGAAAAATGATGGAAAACGCAGCATTGGAGATTTGAGCAGTTTTGTAGCATTTTATAATATTTACAGAACTAGTGAAAACTTTTTAACGGTTCGCACGATTTGCAATCGGCTTATAATTCAGATTTAGCAAACATTGGGAAGGCTTCTCCCAGAAATTTGGGTTCGTAGATTGTTTAGTAAAAGAGCGTGAAGTATTTAAAATTTTAAGAGAATTTTAGGGCTAAATTTTGATGTCGTTAATTCTTCCGCATTTCTGCTCCAACGATTTTGCTAAAACTTGGTATGGGTATGTATTAAGTCAATGTAAGCTGATTCCAGAAATTTAACACAAATATAACAGCAAAATTTTTCACAGGGTGCGATTTTGTTCGAAAAGAAGGGTTCATTTAAGCCCGATTATCACTAAATATATTTTTTCCCATTAAAATCGAATTCTATCATGTTATTGCTAGATAATAGCTGTAAGTCTTCGCAAAGTTTTAGAAACATCGCTTTACAGCCGGAAAAGTTACGAGACAAAGTTTGGCATAGACGAGTGCGCCCGAAACAACAACGGAGCCACCTTAAGTTAGTGGATCGCAAATACAATAGGCCATTTCCAAGTTACGTTATGCCTCGTTGTCAAAGAGAGGCTTGGTGCACAACCTTTCATATGAAGATGAGTTTTATTTGCATTTAAATAAAATCCCATTTTCAAATGAAAGGTTGTGCACCTAGCCTCGCTTTGACAACGAGGCATAACGTAACTCGGAAATGGCCTATTATTTTTGTGCGATAATCAAGCAATGCAATATCAGGTTTTAGGCTCTTGGACATCAGCATCTGTTATTTTAGTTGTCTCCAACCTTGTTCCGAGGGTCTCTCTTCTTTACGGCCATGCATACAAACTGTCAATGGACCAACAACCACTTTTCATGTTGGTCAACCGCAAACATTGTAAGGCCGCTTTCACAGACTGTATCAGTGCATTTATATTGAACACAACTGAACTGATAATGAAAATGTTTTCACTAACTAAAAAAAATAATTATGATTTTATTCTTGCAAAATTATAATAACTTTTCAACTTTTCACCATTGAATTATGACAAAGTTATATAGAAGTTTGATTATTTTATTGCTACAAGATTTATAAATTCAGTTAACTAACTTTTTGTTTTGTCATATTATTTTAATACTCTGACATTTCTTTCATCCATTCTATGGTTTGCATCACCTATTTTCTAGTTTACATGTATCTATAACAAGATTGAAGCAAGACATAAATTATTGCTGATAGCTGAAACTGGTGCATTTTAATGCAGCTAATACACTTTCTACCCACATAGGGACTCCCATAAAAAAATAATGGGGGTGCTCGTTGGAAATGTTCAAAAAACACCCTAAAAGGTACCAGAATCTTGTTTGATGGGCGTGGCTCAAACGAATTTTTACCCCATCATTTTGATTTTCATTCCGCTTACGATAACATCGCTAGTGGGAACCAAGCTTAAGGAGGCATGTTTAAGAAGAAGTTTGGCTGTGCTACAACATATGTGGTCAGCACCCAGTCATTTCAATCTTTCCAGATTTCTCCAGTTATCCTCTCACTCACTTCCCAAAGCTTCTTCACCAAACCAGGATCTTTTGCAAGTTGATTGCACTCTGTGACTTTGCAATCTTTATAGTAAAGCCCTGAAACACCAGCCAGCTCTTCGGACACTGAGCAGTAGATTGTAGTTTGTGCTCCTTGCTTGCAATCCTTGAAAAACAAGAATGTCAAGAACTGTACCAGCGGTTTGGTTAAAGGATTGTGAAACACCTTCCAGTAGCGCCAAATTTCAGTCATGACAACACCAGGATCAAGGGCATACACAGTTACTCCAGTACCTAAGAGAACAATTTTACAAATTTTAATGTTGACTTATAATTGACACATATTTGGATTTTACTTGGAAGTCATTGGGCATTTTTTTTTAATTCACCCTCTAAAATTGCTAACTTTCAGTCATCACTGGACATTAAAGGGACAGTGTGCTGGCCAAAATATTATCGTGTTTTCATGATGACCAGGAGCTTGCCTTAAGCTTGCTTTGTCTTAAAATAGAAAAAAAAATAACTAAAAGTGATGAACGCAAAGAAATATGAACTAAACGGACAAAACGACGACTAAAAAAACTCAAAATTCCACAAGAATGGCAATTTTGAGTCTTTGACCGCCTGCACGAAATGGGGCAGTACGCAGCTTTTACAAGGTCTTCTCAAACAATAGAATTAACAAACAACACCACAATGGACCCTCTAGCCCTGAAAACAATAGAGCTGCGTGATACCCAGGTGCAATGAAATTAGAGGTTGTTAAGAGCTGCGTGGTATCTGCACGCAAATCATAAATCAAAATTGATAAACTCCTGTTTCCATTTTGCTCTTCAGAATGTTTTTATGCAATTTAGTTGTATGTTTGGCAGCATTTGGCGATCAATAACATGGAAATTAAGAAAACACAATTTCGTTATTTCAGTGGGATAGTGTCCCTTTAAGACAGTCGCTTACAATGTGTATATGGGGGTAAAGACAAAAAGATATATTTCCTTTAGTGTCTGTAAACATCTGTAACAGATTTGGTGAAAGATGCTCCAAAATGCAACCGGGAACCATAACATGAATGTGAAAGACCAAATGTTTTTTTCTTATTTTGGGAAAATTTGGGGTTTAAATCTTAAAACCTACTGTAGAGAAAATATCCAATTTGTCACTTTTATCCAGGCGATGACCGGGAGATTCATTCTCTATCCGGAAAACTTCTCACGGTGAATAAGCCGGAAGAGTTGGCATAAATGGATGTCTTCTGCATATCTTTACATTTTTTAAATTCTACATATCATTAATTTTTGAAAAACTTCCTAATAAATTAGTGTTGTTTTTTATTTTTGTAATAAACAAAATAATTGCTACTTGGAGAATATGAAACTCCTCCTCTTATGTTCACCTTCATATATCTCACACATTTGTTGCGCTCACTTGTGAGATATCAAGTTGAACAATCACAGAGAGAAATTTTAATAAAAAAAAATTATTGCTGAAATGTTTTCCTCACCTTCTAATCTCTGGCTCAATCCCCTTGTAAACATAACAAGTGCAAGCTTTGACTCACTATAGCGAGTTATCGAATTAAATTCCTCCTTTGTAGGTTTAAAATCCTGTAGCTGGACAATTACATTTCGAAATGCATGAGAGGACGATGAAACATTTACAATGCGACTTGGAGCAGACTTTTTTATTTTCTCCAACAACAGCAAGGTCAGAAGAAATTGGCTGAGGTAGTTTACTTGAAAAATACTTTCATAACCATCCTTAGTCAACTGGTAAGGCGCAGCGCCAAGTGCTGCATTGTTGACAAGAATGTCCAGCCTGTCCTCTGTTTCAATGATCAGCTTGGCAAAGGCTCTCACAGACTCAAATGAAGCCAGATCAACAATCCTGACAACCACTTTGTCACTTCCAGTCTCAGATATGATATCTATAGCAGCTTTATTGGCCTTCTCCTCATCTCGACAAGCTAAAATCACCCTGGCACCTCTCTTAGCAAAATCCAGGGCAGTCTCCTTGCCTATTCCTGTGTTTGCACCTGTAATTAGTGCAGTCTTGCCTAAAATACAAATACATAATTTAAGTTTTTTCAATCTTGTTTAACCTACACAGGTCTGAATTAATCCTGGGGGGAGGGTACTCTCATATATAAGCTATATAGATATATGCCACTGTGAAGGGTTTGGGTTTTCAAGCAGATTAAGTATTGTTCCACATAAGAACGATAGCAAACTTCATTGTTCTGCGGCATTAGCTCTTTCCCACATAGAATATCTTTGATTTCAAGAATAGAGGAGGAGCTGATGGTTAATAATAATTATTATATTTCATTATAGAAATAAAGAAAATCCATTTGCGTCAAATAAATTTTAGGAAATGTTCGTGCTTAACCAATCAGAACAGCAGAAGATAATAGCTAATAATTTTGCTTCTTTGATGAAGTTCCCCAAATACAATTTCTTTTAAAAATTGTATGTTGTGCGATTGGGTCTCAAATTACTTGAAACCTTAAAAAAATTAGACAAAATGCACCTTGAACCTTAACTTTTTAGCGGTTTTTGAGTCTAGGCCAATGAGATCACTAGTTGTAACAATGAAAAATCTTGACATTCCATCGTGTTTGACATTCCATTGCCGTTCAGCGCCATCCTTCTTATGCGGATCATTACTTAATCTGTGATAGGGTATTTTCGTCTATTCCCAGGGTACATAGTGATAAAAGCAGTCGGGAAAGGTGATTTCCCCCAGTTTTACTCGTGCACACAATACCTTAAGTAACAAAAATGATGGTGAAGAATTCTTCCAGTAGTTGCAGAGGGTAAATAACTGACATATACAGGAGTAGGTACACAATTAGGTTGTCAAAAACCATTCTAGATATACATTTACATTAACATTGATTAAGTCGGTAAAGTCTTACGATATCACTGAATGATCTGAATAGATCTGTGTAAAATGACCTGAGTAGACCTGTGCAAATGTTGTATAATGTGAACATGAAATAGCCCAAGGCTGACAGGACTTGCTGAATTGAATTACATTCATATTGCCTCAGTCCTACAATCTCCAACCTCTGGAGACATGCACTGTAGTTGGCTAACTTTTAATTGCAAATGCTGTGTGCATGTCTTATTACAGTTGTATTTACAGAGGAGATAAAGGAGATAACTTTTGATAGTCTAACCTTAGCAATTCTGCTTTATGCTGCAAATAAGGATTTCAATAAACAATCCATCTATCTAAAAAAAAATGGATAGCTGACATGTATTTATGAATTGAGCTGTGTGATCTTGTCAAACAGAGCTAGAATTATATATCAGTTATATTAGAGCAGTTTTCAATTGAGTGTCGAAAGTAATTACACAATTGCTTTGGTTTTGCATTGCTACGCTTTGTGATTGGCTAAAAAATCTCGCGCCATTTTCTCGACCAATCAGAAGTAAAACCAAAACCAATCGTGACTTGCTCGCACGCGTTTTCCCGCGCTTGGCGCCCGCGACATGTAATTGCTTCGAGCTCTGATTGGTTCATTGGATTGTTTACGACTGCTGTGATTGGTCAGAGTAATTACTTTGGTTTTGGTTTTACGACACTCAATTGAAAACTGCTCTAATTATATTAATTACATTCATTTTCTCACCATCCAGTCGAGTCTTACTCTTGAAGACTCCTCCACTGCAATACCACTTTATGAGTGTAACTAGGCAAATGATTGTTACTATGACAGCTACCAAGGTTGTACAACAGCCCGTTGTAGCAGTACTTTGGTAGACAGCAGTATCATCTTTTAAGTAAACAAATTTATAAAAAGTATCTATAAAATTAGTGAAGTCAAAATATGGTCATGCATGATTTGACCGAGATGTTAAAAGCTATATAGGTATTAAATGCGGTAATGTGCTACATGGGTCTGGTTTTTGAGTCATTTTGGCCTGAGAGTGGGGCTGAATTGGTAAATGGATGAAAAATCTTAGCATTGTTTTCGTGTTTGAAACCCAAAAAACGGGAGTTACACAAAAGATAAAACCATAATTTGAAAGAATAAAGTAGACTGTGATAATCTGGTTTCATCTTTGTATCAAAATCCTCGTCAATATTAGATTTTATAAGCTTGTCATTAGCTTACATGTCACTATTTGATATTTATAATAACTTTCCATACATTAGAAATCAAACCAGAATCAAATAACAAACATTACAACGCACCCTTGTCTGTCTTGTCTCCGAACGAATGTCTAACGCAGCAAGAAAACGAAATGAAAACGCTGATCAAACGAGCAAGACTTGGTGAGTTATCCGCCATATTTATCTCCCATGGACAGCCCGGTACAGGGTCTGGAAACCAGTCATGAGATCACGCGCGGAAGTCACGCGGCAGAATCGAGTTTTACGTCGCCGTGATATCGCAGGTGTTTTGAACATGCTCAAATTTCATTGCGATTTTGCTGTGATTTTCGTCAGAAAACTGCCAAAATATATCGCGGCGACGTGAATTTCCGAAATCGCACGCCGGCCGTCACACGCGCGATTTTGCGTCGCCATGAAATCACCGTAAAAACTGGCGGTAAAAATCGCAGCAAAAATCGCTCGTGTTTTAATGATTTACGCGGATAGAAATCACCCGAAATGAGTACGGGATTTGATTTGTTCCCAGTGATAACCATGGTTTCATGAAATTAACCTAAATAATCTGACGCAACAATTTTGATTAATTAATTAAAAAGATGTATGCTTGCGCATGATTTTTTATATGAACAAACTGAGCATTCCCAGGGTGCGTAGACTGCTAGCTGTCCCTTTTCAGTCAATCGAGCGGGCGAGCTAATCACGAAAACAAGCTTGGTGAGACTGGAGCGAGCGAACGAGCCGAGGGGAAACTGGGGCCCGCCTCTTCCCCAGAGCCCCCTCGGTTCGAATTACTTTTCGCTCGCTCGCCGCTCGGATCGCCGATCGCGTATTTGCTCGCCCGCTCGACTATCCAGAGAGGGACTGCTAGCAGTCTACAGTGTGCGCGCTTTGTCACGCGCGCGCGTCATTTGGCACTGACTTCGTCGCTCCGGCCGGCTCCGACTACCCTCGACAGCATCACAAAAGGAAGCCACGAGAAAGCCGTCCAGTTCCCAGGGTCTGACAGATAGAAAAAGACATTAAATATCCTCTTGTCATTCGTTTTTTTTTTTCGTCAGTGCTATTGTTTCGTCTCATCACCAAATAGTCCACCAAATCAAAAACAACAAAAGGATGCAAGTTTCTAAAGAGAAGTTTAAAAATGTGGCTCGCCTCAGCGAATTGTGTACTGAGGAAGCTATGACGAGAAAGCTTTCAACACAATCACTCCTCAGTCTTCCAAAAGAAGTTCTTCGAGATTTGTGCGGTACATCATCAAGAAATACAAGCTGTATTGTTCTCATCACGGATTCACCGTTACAATCGGATGGAAACGTAGTTAGGGGTGCTATCTGCGGTTATCACGTTCTGAGCAGGGAATTTTTATTTGGAGAATATGAAGCAGGTGTGTTTTTGGAACCGCTTGAGAATGTAACGTGGAAAATCTCAGTTCATGTCAAAGAAATCGTGATGTTTATTCAAGGCTTTTTCCACGAGCTAGCGCTGGATGTTTGGAATGAGAGAAGCTCTTTTTCAAGTCCAAAATGTTTAGCGTTGGAAAATGGAAAGCGGATAGAAGCGGTTTTGTATCAGCAAACAGCGCGTTGGGTTTTAAAGTATAATTGGTACATTGCTTGTAAATTAACTGATGAATTTATCAAACTCACACAGAAAGACACGATAAAATTGAAGATGATGGTACTTTAAGACGGAAACAGGGCCAAGATAATTTGATTAAGTGAAAACATTGAAAAAAAATGTCAGAAAACTTACTTTTTTCTTATTTTTTTTGCTGAAAATATTTCCTAACGCAGGTGCATGATTTTTTTTTTAAATAACTAATATTACACGCTATAATTGGCTAAAAACTCATAATTTGAACAATGTGAAACAAGGGGGAATAAGCTTTAAGTAACCGCAAAATCTTTTTCATTTGATTTGTTATAAAAGAAATGAGAGTTGTAGATTTGTGTTGTTGTAACAATTATTGTAAAACCTTTGAAGACATAAAATACTATTGAAAATCTGAAACAAGGTTCGCGTGTCGCCTAACCCACGGCTACGTTCTACGGCATACGGCAACGTCAGCTTGCAGTTGATTATCTTAACATTTCCTTTAATCGCTATATAAATCCACTAGAAAAATCGCAAATGATTCACATGTTCCTGACAAACGCAAAACTACTAACTTTCACGTAGAAACGGCAGACGGCAAAAAAAAATGGATTTATTTATTTCTGCTGCTCGCGGGAAAAAAAACCCGTGATGCTTAATCTCGTACATGATTTAGTATGGGGTTGCGACAGGGATTGCGTGTGCAGTAATTGATAAAGATGCACGAACATCCTTTAGCCCCGGGGGACGGTAAGAAGAGAGACACTGGGAACGAGTTTGTCTCGTAGTCGTGCATCCGACCTCGGTCCGAACGTCCGAGGCGTTTTTCGTTTTATTTAGTGGGATTTTATTTAATATCAAATGGAAATATGGGCAAGGATGTATAAAAAAAAAAGTTGACGTTACTATCTTTTAATTTTTCTTAAAATGATGAGCTTTTTCCCGTTGAAAACTGACCAAAACTCTTTGCGCCTGATCAAAATTATGTTGGCAAATGGCGCCGACAATTCTGCGGTTCACAGTTTTTAAACGCTAAGAACTTTTTTAGTAAACTTTCAAAACGTTTGGTAAATTGACAATGTATTGGCAATATATTAAACTTTAAACAGTGAAAATGACAACCTTAACTAAAGACTTTTGTTCTTGGGCCATCGTAGCTTGATGAGAAATAAGTACTTTGCTTAACTTTTGCAAATTTCTCTCGTTTGACCGCGGTTAAAGTCGTGCAAGCCTTTGGACTCGACCTCGTCCCCAGGGCCTTCTCCGCCTTTTCAACATGGCGGTTGGGCGGAGAAGGCCCTGCACATGGCTGCCAAAATACTTCAAAACTCCTGGAGTATTTTGTCGCGTATAAAAATGCGATGAAACGTCTTCGTTTCGTTTGAACACCGGATTCAGATAAACAGAAAATAAACACCATTGCATATCACTGGAAATAATCTCCGAAACACCATAGTGACAACTTACATCAGAAAAATTTGAAAAACTTTTCCTTGCCGAGACTCAATACGTAAGGCCAAAGAAGCTTTTTTAATCTCAAAAGGAAGAACACTTGTACCTCATGGCCCCAACATTCGCGAAGAAACATACTAATTATTCATTTTTGTATTATTTTAAAGTTTCCTTTCATTGTTTTCTGTATATTTTTCGTTATCAGCTAGTGTCTTATTTCCGTCTATCATTGTTATTTTTCTAGGTGTAGCCCTACGTATTTTCGTTGTGACGTAAACCTTATGTCATTTATCTGCTTATAAAACAAACCAATGTGAGATTTACCTCATTGTACCTGAAGAAGGCTGGTTTGGCCAGCCGAAATATAGTACACCTTTTAAATTTGTATCTACGTTGTATCGGTCTTTGCGCATGCTTTCACTTGTTAAACCAATCAGATCACTACGTTTGATCGAACGTATACCAGCAGGATTGTCATCCACGGTTACTTGCTTGAACTTCTCATTTCTCTGACAACTTACAGCCTTTTACCATAACAATGCCTAGCTTGTGTACGACCGCCCGACTTCTCCGATTTTTCTTGAGGGGAGAGGGAGGCTGTTAACAGGCTAAACAATACCAGCTAATGCCCATACGAGACACTTACACACAATTTTTTATCTTTAATGTCATTATTCAGAATAACTTATTCCATTTATATGTAGCCAGAAATGCTCTCGCCTTATTTCCGAACCGCAAACTGTGATCAGTTACCTTTATCGTCAAGTCGCAAGAGTTCCAAGATGCATGAATCGTATAAAACATCAGCAATGACCAATAATTCAACTAAATCAATAATTCATTGGAATTGTATTGAGAGAAACAGAACGTCTGCGACGAATAATATAACTCTGCTAGGATACATACATGGCTTATAGTTTATCCTCTTTTAAAGGAGAGTAGAGCTGCCTTTTTGCACTGTTTGCTAACTGCCGCTGTTTAACAACATCAAGTTCAAAGACTTCAGTGTATTCTTTTTAGTTCATACAAACGATTAAGTAATGTCAATGAAAGCTTTGCATGAAGAGCAAACTTATTGGTGATATTCCTGTCCTGTCCGAATTTGTCAATGTTCACTGAGCAGGCAGGCTGGTGTTCTTGTTTGTTGGCGCCAGGGCCTTCGTCTCAACACATCAGCATTTTAAAAGCGGGCCAGCGGATTTTGTTCTGGTAAAGGGTCCACCTCATTTAGGCGAGCATGAAAGGGAAAATTTACATCCGCTCGACTGGGCCTCATGATAAAGAGAAGACCACCGAACCCAAGAAAGCAAAGCAGCGGATCAAGACGATGGTAGACACGTGCATTTTGCCATTCCTCTAAAAAGAAATAGCCTGCTAGAAAAGTAAAAGGCCTTGTCAGAAACCAAACGGAATAGAAAGCCATAAAAGAAAAGAAGAATATTCGTTTTTCAGGATAATTCTGGATTGTAGAAATAGAGCCGAAGACAAACAATACCCATGCTATCGCTCTTAAGGCTACAATTCCCATTCGAGCAAATCGTAATATTCTTAAAAAGGAGGGGGCCTCTCCTGTGTCGATAAACTCCTGCTCAATAACAAAACGAATACCGAAGACCAAGATATAAATCGAGAAAAACTTGTTGAGTTTTGTTCGCGTGCTTTCGTCGAGGTGACCTTTAGTGATGGTCCATCCAAAAGCTAACAAAACCAGCAGAACAATAAGACATATTTCACTTGTCGCGTGGAGCACTTCGCTAATAGTCAATAGAGGAAGTTCTACTCCAAAGACGACGTGAAGCGTGCGATAGATTGCGTCAAATAGCATAGCGCCTTTCTTAAAGCCTAGACTTGTCATAAAGAGTTTAAACGCTCGGTGAAATACACCTCGTCGACGAAGCTGTAGAGCAAAATACAAACAAATCCCGAACAAAAGCAGAAATCCTCCAAAGAATATGACATGGTTTTCAAAGATGTGATCTTCTTTGGCCGATACATCCGTGTTCCAAAAGTCTCCGTTAGTGAAATTAAACTCGTACGAAATGTTTAATCTTTGAGTGCTGTTACAGTGGCTAAGCACGAAGGACCACCATCGGACATTCACCGATTGTAGCCGAAGTGTTCCCGAGCACTGCCGAAGTTGGGTGTCGTTGTATGTGAAGCACTGCACTGAAAAGTTTCCACTGCTGGAGTTGTTAATTGCGTTGGTAGTTTGAAATGTAAACACACCCTGTGCATAGCTGATCTTGGATTGGCAGTCCATGTTGCTGTTGTGGTAAACAGATTCCCAAGAATCATCGTCGTAATACGCAAGGCTAGGACAGCAATTGTTTTTTACTGTGTATTCCACTTTATAATCCAACTGTCCTATAATGTCAACAAAGGAAAATCGAGAAACTAACATCCAGTTGCCATTGTCAATTCTCCCGAATACATATTTCCCAGAAACGAGGTTAACAGCTGATAACAAAAGAACAAATGCGAGGTTAAATACTCGCATTCTTCACAGAAACACTAGTTGCATGGAATTGTGCTCATGTTTTGCGTCATAGCTAAATGCTAATTATTTTGTGACATCAAGCGCCTAATTCAATCAATTAACAAAAAATACAAGAGCAGTTTTGAGTTGAGCTAGTGTCGTAAAACCTCTGACCAAACACAACAGACGCAGACAATCCAATGAACCAATCAGAACTCGAAGCAAATACAAGAAGCCGGCGCCAAGCGCGGGAAAACGCGTGTGAGTTAGTACGATTGGTTTTGGTTCTACTTATGATTGGATAATAAAGTGGCGTGAGAGTTGTTAGCCAATCATGAAACAGCAATGCAAAACCAAAGCAATTACGAAATTACCTTCGACACTCAATTAAAAACGGATCTGATAGTTTCGTGCTGTAAAACTAAAACCAAAAATGCAGTTTTACTAAATTAAATACGAGGGAACGTGATTAAGGACCGTATGAAGTTACTGAAATGAGGTTGCGACTGAGCGCGCGGAAAATTTATTTCAACGAAGGTCTAAAAAACTTGCGCGCGCTACCTACGTCACGTGGTTTCAAACATTTCACAATTTTTTATTGAGTTCCTTTGCGCGCAAACATTTAATCCGCCGGAAACATTTGATATTATATACTGCTCCTGGCCTGGTCTGTCACTAGGTTCATCCTTGGGCGAAGAAACCCCTGAAAAAAACTGGCAAACAACCTCATCCCCAGGGTCTTCTCGGTTGTCAATATGGCGGCTGTCTCAAACTGCCATTTTGAAGACCGAGAATTCCCTGGGAACGAGGTTGGACTGGCAAAATACTAAAAAAACGTGGAGTATTTTTGTTTCATTTGAACAACGGTTTGATTTTGGCAAACAAACACAACTGCCAATCGCAAGAAATAACCTCCGAGAATGTCATTTTATCGTATGCCACAATGGCCATTATCGTAGATGAGTACGCCACGCCCACATATCAGCGGTTTCTCACTTTCTTGACCCTATAGTTTCGTTTTGATGTTTACGAGAACCTCTGACGACGATGAGCGTAAACATCAAAACGAGACTACAGGGTCAAGAAAGCGAGAAACCGCTGATATGTTGGCGTGGCGTACTCATCTACGATAAGGGCTATTATCCAAGGCTGGGAGTATTTTGGCGGCCTTGTTCAGGCGGTCGGCATTAGGTAACATAGGGTGAAGTAAGTCGGACACCTTATTGAGAATTATACAACGTAATGTCGACACTTGCAGTCAGTATTTTGGCGGCCTTGTCGAGGGGGTCGGCATTAGGTAACATAGGGTGAAGTAAGTCGGACACCTTATTGAGAATTATACAACGTAATGTCGACACTTGGAGTCAGTATTTTGGCAGCCTTGTCCAGGGGGGTTCTACGCCCGCTCCGTTCCTCCTGCTACGTCATGATGATGTAGCTGAAGAGAGAGGACTCTGGGAACGAGGTTGCATTTGAAACGTGGAAAACAAATACATAAGTTAAGCAATTGACAAGACAATCATTTTTCGAATATATTTATTCTTTTTTAGAATAAATTAGCAAAATTTCAATGACTTTTAATACATAATTAAATAAAGCCCTTGAAAAATAAATTCGAAAAATTCAAATTTATAGTTTGTTAATTGCAAGATGTGATATTGAACTACAAAAATATGAACTAATTAAAAAATAAATGCCATATATTAATGTTGTGATATTGTATTGAACTATGATGATTCAGAGATCTTCAGAGAATTCTTCCTTCCCAAGAGTAAAATATTATTCATTGAACGAATTTCAAACCTACACACATTTTTAAAGTTACTATTTTAGAACATTCATTGTGCACTATGAAGCCAAACTTCGTTTCCAGGGTCTCTCTTCTTCTTGCTCCGCGGGGTGGTAGAGGAAAGACCTTGGAAATGAGATATGACGTATTCATGTCGATGCTTTGCGCAGTGGCAAGTCAGGAATTGAACACTGTGTAAGGTCACACTAGTTACCAGAAAACCTCTGCTGGAGATGCTCACGTGACAATCATGTGATTACCACGTGACCACATTTGAGCAATCGCGCCGGTCAAGTTGGGCGACTGAAAAGTCAACAAATCGCGCGGGGAAAATGTTCGTAAGAAGGTTCTTTAGTTAGTGCTTTTCGGGATTAAGTTATCACGGAGGTTCCTTGTCGATTCTGGGCTGTACCATGACCTTAATTTTCTTGAGTGGAGTTGACCTTCGTTTTTCTTGCCTCAGAGCAGCTAGCCGACCGTGGACTGGTTGTCTATCCAATGTTGGTGTCATCGGAAGTGCTTCTTTTCTCCATGTCTGGGAACCTTTTTTGTTTTTTTCATCGCTTCTTTTAGATAAATTAGGTAGTGAATCGCTTAAGTTGTTACCATGGACAAGTAAATCAGGAGCATAATCGCGTCTCTTTCCATTGCGATAAGCCGGTTTTTCATCTTCCTTAAAACCGTGATTGACAGTTCCCACTGTCCCTGTACTACCAAGACCACTCCCCATAGCCTCTCCAAGTGACGCTCTTTTTGCATTTCCATTTAAAGTTCTATTTAAATTAGGAAGCGAATCGTTGAAGCTGTTTCTATGGACCAGCATATTGGCGATGCGGCTTCCCTTTTTGCCCTTGCGAATCACTGCTTTTCCATCAAGACCATTCTCCATTCCAGCTACTTTTATCGTCTCGGTACTTTCAACGCTCATCTCCATGGCCTCTCTTTGCTTTCTCTCGCGGTATCTTCTAACAGCGCGCGTAATAACCCGAGCAGCCTCGATCTGACGGATCTTGACCAATGTTGTGTTTGTTTGACGGTAATGTGTTACAGCGGGAAACACAGCTCTGAATCTCTCCTCCATCCTTTTTAACACCACGTTGAACTCCTCAGAATCAAACTCCTCGTACCCGGTAACCACTTTCCTCACCAAAGCCTGCAGCAAGTGCAGACAGTGGATCTTGTCGTCTTCGTACAGCGGTATGTTCAACAGCGCGCATGCGGCCTTGTTTGGTTTCTTAATACCCAGGTTACCTTCCAAGGTGTGCAGAAAGTTTGACAGATCGCGGTAACAGATGTACTGTGTGCTTTCAGGGTCATACAACATCCAGTGATGATAAAACAAATCAATGTCATCTCCTGTTATTCCAATCTTTTCTTGTTCCATCACATTGTTGTAATTTTCCAATATTACGGCAACGTACATGTTTATAAGGACCAGAAAAATAATGATTATGAAACTGTAAAAATAAATGACTGCGACCCAATAGTTTCCGCAATTGCCATTCCAAAACCCCTTGTAGCCTGGATCGCAATCAGGAGGCTCAATCATCAGGGGATCTAAAACATCGTTCCAGCCTGCGGCAGTCATCAGACGGAAAACCAACAGCATAGAGTTTAAAAACGTTTCAAAATTAACGACCTCGTTTAATGCGCCCGTCTTCTTTACATGCCCAAAGAAAGACATTCCAATGAGCGCGTAGATGAACATGATGAGGAAAAGTATGGCTCCGACATTAAACAGGGCCGGCAAGGAAATAAGAAGCGAGAAAACCAGTCTTTGGATGCCTTTAGCTTTCTGGAAGAAGCGCAGAAGTCGCCCAACTCGGAAAACTCGAACCACACGGAGTAGACTTGGCGTTATTATGATACCTGTTGTGTTCAAACTCTCCACGATTATACCTGTACAACAACGAAAACGCAAAATTAATAAACGGAAATGAAAGCTATAGCAACAATCTTGGACAATTCGAATGAAAAATTAAGACAACGCCTCCCCCGCATTTCAGTGATAGAAAAAATGGCGCGTTTTGGTTTTAGCGCGAATTCATCATTGAATTGGGGGAGGGGAGGTCTCATTGCTCTTTTTATTCCGTCTGAGATTGTAGGCAAAAGGTAAATGAAATAATTCATACATTGCCTGGACGGTCTTTCTTCTAGCTACGTTAGAAAGGCCTTTATCTGTGATCAGCCGACCTATTTTTGATTCGCTTGGTTAAACAATTTCGGTTAGGAAGTGCTGAACGAAAAAGGACCAATTTTTTAACAATTCAAGAAATTAAAATACAAAAGAGTGTTGAAAAATAGAGTTGGATTAGATCAGCTTAGCCTCTAATAATTTAAGGGCGCGTTTTTTTGGGACATATTCTGGTCATTCTGAAATCAGAATACGCTAACAAAACTACGTTGTTTATATTCTCACAAGCCAAATTTTTTTCCAGGTGCATATAATCAATGTAGTGACTTCTTTCCATATTTTACGAGAGGAATAGGTGCAATAACTATAGGTATTCTGTAGTGGAATGGCCAAAATATGTCCCAAAAAAAAACGCGCCCTAAGTCACAAGACGTTAAAAGTCCTAATTCCGTCTTCATTTCTCGCATTCTTATCTCTTCGCGACGCTCAAGTCTTCAAGAGTAAAACTTCACTTCCATCTTGTTAAATGTATTTATATTTTGTCACAAATCATGCTGTATGAGGGGTAATCTCGTACTCAGATCTCTTATTTCAGTACTGAGTACACCACGAGTAAGATCTGGGTACGAGTTTATATTATAAGCACCCAATGAGGAATGTTCGTACTGTTTTTCCTCTCATTTCAGTGCATTTCAAGGGAACGATGAAAAAAACCTAATACAGTTTGAGCTTTTCGGTTCTTTTAGCTGAATACTTCAGCCGCAGAAAATTTTAGGCCTGATAGGAATCTTTTCGCCCAAATTTACGAGCTGCTTTCATCTTTCCGAAAATCCTAGCTTATCATTTTTATTTCGTACTCAAAACGACATTTTTTATACCTCCGATCGAATACAAAAGGTTAGATTTTCAATGTTACGAAAGTTTGAGGCGATATTTTACTTTCGAAAACTCTAGTTTTTTTTATCTAATTTGTTACGATTTTTTACGATGACTATAGCCTGTACAACAAGCGTTTTTGGAGTTGCTCAAGCGGGTTTGGGGGCGCGAGCGCGAAGCACGAGCAACGAGCTCGGAGCGCGAGACACGCGAAGGGAGGGAAAAGAAAAACGAGTGCTCCCGGAAATATGCCACACACCACAAACATGACATCTGTTATTTACTCACCTATAATGGACAGAATAACAATGACAAAGTCAAACACATTCCAAGGATGGAGGAAATATCCCCGCCCGAGGGCGATAATTCTTAGGATCGCCTCGATAATGAAGATTCCGGTAAATACGATGTTGAAGCATTGTGATGGACGCGCAGACCGATCTCTTGTTAAGGAGAAATATAATGTGGTAATTCAAATTTAGCATTCCTATTCAAAATTGTAAACTATGAAATATTGTTTAGAGTACTCACTGTTGGATTTTTGAGCGGTTTTCAAATGAGTGCCATTACTACGCTTCGTGATTGGCTAAAATTCTGCCTTTAATATATAGTTAACGGAACAGCATTCCACCGAAACAACGAAATTTTACTTAATTAATTTCCACGTCATATCACCAAATGCCACCAAATATACAACCAAATTGGATTAAAAGATTTTATAGTGCAAAACAAAAGCAGTAGTTTGGAGATAAAGTGCAGGATTGTAAGGATGGAAGTGGATTACAATTCATCAAATTTGATTTCGAGACAGGCGGTCAAGAAATCAAAATTGTCATTCTGGTGAAATTCTGAATTTTTTAATCGTTATTTTGTCTCTTTGCGTTGATCACTTTTGGTGATTTTTTTCTCCACTATTTTAAGATAATAAAGCAATCTTAAAGCAAGCCAAAGCAAGCTCCTGGCCATAATCATGAAAAAACGATATTTCATTCGAGACACTGTCCCGTTAAGAAGAAATAAATAAACATGATTTAAAGGATATCGAGCACCAAAGTGACTTCAGCTGGCTGCCCATAATGCTGCACCATCATCACTAACATATTGACGAAGATGACAAAGATGATAAACACTTCAAACTTGCGGCTTTTGACCAAGTCAAACACGGCTCCTTGGTAGCGATTCTGTAATAAACCAAAATTATTTCAAATGTATTTTTTTTAGTAACATGCACCTTCTCGACCCCGGAACTCCTCTCCCTTGCGCATGACCGAGGGAGAGAAGAGCTCTCTTCGGTCGCGCGGCCAAAAAAAAAAGACCAAGAGCTCTGGGATCGAGAATGGTAATATACTGAAGACATGTCGTGTAGTTCTAACTTTTTAGCCTGCCGATGAAATCCTATGGTGTGACCATTCAAATGAAACCTCTTCAGCAGTACTTTTGCATGGTACCATTTGTTCTAACTTTTGAGTCTGTCGATGAAATCCTATGTTGTGACCATTCAAATGAAACTTCTTCCGGAGTACTTTTGCATGGTACTATTTGTTTTTTTAGCATTTTACAAAATGAAATTTGGAATTTTTCTTGAAGTTTGATTTAAGGCACTTTTGCGAGTTAAAGCGGGTTAAGGCGAATCATGGTAATCTCCATGCTCAATTCAACCAAACAGAACAAGCAGCTCAGCTGAGTTCTGCAGCTAAAGGTATAATTAATCCCCCTTCCACATGCACCCTCGTGATGAACTGGGCTTGCGAAGTAACTCGTATAAAGCTCTTATCAGCAAACATATTTTATGCTCCAGCATTCTTACCGTTGGCCTTTCAACTTTTTTCTTAGGTTTTTTAGCTGCTGCATTTTTGAGGGTGTTCATCCAACTTCTCTGCTTTGGAGTTAGAAAAATTTGCATGGAGCCACACACTTCCATCTGTTGGCAAAAGTACAACATAACAGTCGATAGTTTAAAGGGGCTGTGTCACCATTATTTTTTAAGAAAAAATTTGAAAAAAAAAATTAATGTAAGATTAACAAGAAGTAACGATCCTGGGCTGCAAATGGTCTGGATGGAATGGATTGCAACTTGAAAAAATTGAGCCACTTTTTTCAAAGTTTATCGCTTTGTATCTTGGAAAACTCGCTAAACTCTGATTATGGTTTATCATGTCTCTTCGAAAATTTACTTGATATCTTTCTCTCGATCTCTGGCGTCCTATGAGTGTTTCGTGTGACAAAGGTACTTAGTTTTAATTTAGGGCAGTTTTGATCCCAATAGGTCAAAATCCCCATAACACAGCTTCTTTAACTTTAATATTATTATCAAAGGTTTAGTACCGAGAAGAGGAACGTTGGTAATTGGCACCCTCTCCCCAGTTCCCCCGCGATTTTCCCCCTTTTTTTTTACTTCGCGCGTTCCCCACTATCTCGGAGCCTGGAACAGGCTACATCTAAGCAGCAACTGCAACTTGTTCCCATGTTAACTTACAGGCGCATAAAGGACCAGTAGTTTATAATGGTTGGTGTTATTTTCTGACCTGTTGTTTTAGGTGGTTGAAGTTGTCGATTATAACACCGATGAAGAGATTTAACACGAAGAACGATCCAGAAATAATGAACACAATAAAGAATGTATAGGCCGCCATGTTGTTTTCCTTTACGGGCTGTTGATCAACCTAAATACAAACAAGTAAACACTTCAGAAAACAACTAATATCCCCGGAGGGGGGGGGGGGGGGGGGGGGGGGAACTCCCATTTAAAAATGACGGGGGTGCTTGTCGGAAATTTTCGAAAAACACCCCAAAAGGTACCAGAATGTCGTTTGATTGGCGTGGCTCAAATGAACTTTTCCCCCTAAGAGGTACCAATTCTAAAACAAAACATGTCATATTCTAAAGACTTTTGTTCTGGGGCCATCGTAGCTTGATAAGAAATAGAACACAAACCGCGGTGATAAACATATTGAACTTATTCATTTTTTAAGTATAGTTTTCAACACTGTAACGGTCACTTTTGAAAATGTATGTAGTAGCATACGAAACGTCAAGTTTTATAAAAAATGAATAAGTTCAATATATCATATTCTGTCATATCTTTTCGGCTCAATACTCTAAAGGGCACTGCGATAATTCTAACGGTGGTCATTTTAAATTTTAGCACCCTAAGCGGTACCAATCTACAAATTTTGACCCCTAAAAGGTACGACGAGCACTCCCGTCATTTTTTATATGGGAGTCCCCACCCCTCCCCCACGGGCTAATATCCATCAAAGTGTGAAAAAGTTGTGCGACACAGGCATCAAATGTGATCAAAGGTTTTACAGTACTTTTGACGTCGCTTTTGACACAATTTTGACTCGTGTCCAAAGTGCAAGACATTTAATGCACGTCACAGGCGAATCAAAGATACCTTTGTACAAGACAAAGCAACATTTGACAGCACTTTTACTATACCACTGATGAGCGTCAAAAGTGCACTACCTTTGACTTGAATCAAAGACGGCCTTTGCCACCTTTGACACCCGTGTCAAAGATTTGGCAAAAAACGAATTTTGCCGCCTTTAAAACATGTCAAAGGTGCGTGGTATAGGCGACTTCCGGTGCAGTGGGAATTCAAGTAGACTGCGAGCGGTCTCTTTCTCTTCCTAATATTTCTGGGATCCGAGATGCGATGATCGAGCGGAAGCGCCTAAGCTGCCAGCGGAAAAAATCACAGGCTTTGACATGTACCTTTAAGGCCCGGATACATGATACAACGTTTCTTGCAACGTTGCAAGCAGCAAGGATTTTTGAGGGGTGTCACACGATGCAATTTGTTGCGCGTAACAAGATTTTTTGTGGGTGTCACACGATGCAATTTGTTGCGCGCAACAAGATTTTTTTGGGGTGTCACACGATGCAATTTGTTGCGCGCGACGTCGCAAAAGTAGAACTCGATTGTACTTCTGCAACTGTTGCGCGCCATGCACCGTGTGTCCAGGCCTTCATAAGTGTTCTTTGACCCACGAGAACAGCAAAGGAAAGCGAAATGATTTTACCTTTGTAGCGTCAATAGCGTCCTCCATGACTTCCATCCATCCTTCAAAAGTAGCCTAGGTGAAGAAAAGCAACAAACATATAATATTCTAAGCTAATGATAAGACGCTTCTTAAAATTAATAACAAAGATATTTTTCAGCCAAGACATAACGTGAAAATAAGCTTGTAATAATAATAATAATAATGACTTTATTAACGTGTCAGTCAAAATCTAGCAGAGGGAATTCCACACTGCTAATAGGGGACACCTAACTATCTAAAATATAATAAAAATACAAAACGTGTAATACTTGGTTAATAAAGCCAAGGTAATTCAACGACCTCTTCAAACATATAACTAAACAAAATGCTTTCAAACACAAATTTTTCACATGCAATTTTGTAATCAAAATATGAACCAATTAGTTAGAACTCAATTAAGGGGACACTTCTCCTGGTCCCGGCCGGAAAAACTCTCATATAATCTTTGTAACTTTCATCTCTGACACCTCTATTAAGGGGATACTTCCTCTGGTCACGGTCGGCTAAATGCTCATATATATAATCTTTGTAACTATCATCTCTATTAAAGGGAGACCTCTATTAAGGGGACACTTCCCCTGCGGGTCCCGGCCGGCAAAACGCTCATATAATCTTTGTAACTATCATCTTTATTAAAGGGACACCCCGGGCTATTAAGGGGACACTTCCCCTGGCCCAGGTCTACAAAACGCTCATATAATCTTTATATAATAATTATCACCTTTATCAAAGGTTCCACTGTAACTAAACAAAGTTATCATCCTTATTATCACCATCATCAACATACCACTTGAAGGAGCGCCAAGAATCCGTTAAAGGAATTGTCAAAATTGACGTTCGATTTTATCCAGCGGTCTCCTCTTTCAAGACATGCGGTCTTGTTTGGCACTATAGCCGCATCATATTTGACACCACGCTCATCGACGCACTTGTAGAATTTCCCGCCAAAGAGGTTGACGCCCATGATACTAAATATCAGCCAGAACACAACACAAACCAGGAGTACATTGGCGATACCAGGAATGGCGTGAAACAAAGAGCTTATTACCACCTTGAAAGAAAAAGAAAAACGTTATCTAAATAACACCGAGAAATCGTTCGGAAGACGTGTGTAAATGTGGCGCTCGGAGCACAGGCAGCCCAAACGGCACACACGGCCCGCACAGCCGGCAATGCTAGTCCACCGCACGTGATCATCCAAAGCTTTTAGTGGGTTTTTCTAACAGTTCGCGCGCATGTTCCATTTTAAACACTGATCTGGAGGGCGAGAGACAGCGTGATGTAATTTTTCTTCAACGCACAAAAAAGGTTAAGCAGAAGGCATTGACAATTGAGAAAAAGACGAAACGGAAGAGAAATGTACTTTTTTTGACGTGGAAAATGCCGAAATTAGAAAAAATCCTCGAATAGTCATAATCACAGGCGAGTGCTTCGAGCAGTTATCACGCAGCTCTTCAGAACCTCTTATTTCATTGGACCTGTATATCACGCAGCTCTTCAGAACCTCTTATTTCATTGGACCTGTATATCACGCAGCTCTTCAGAACCTCTTATTTCATTGGACCTGTATATCACATAGCTCTATTATTTTCAGGGCTAGGGTCCATTGTTCTGTTGTTTGTTCTATTGTTTTCTCAGCCAATCCTGTGAGGCGTTCCGAGAGCTTCGTGATGACCCGCTTCGAGGCTAGTTTTTTTCTTCCGTGTTATTGTATAAGACAAATAGATTCCAGATGACAAAAAGGCTACTGATGGCGTCAAAATGTGGTAAGAAAAGTAGTTACCAACCGTCGCCTGCGGCTCGTAACGGTCACTTTCTTGTTCTTACCAAATTTTGGTGTCATCTGTGATCTATAACTAAATATACGCACGGCCATGGAATTTATTTGTTAATTAGAAGATAAGAACAGCAGTTAAAACCTACCCTCATTCTTTCAAATCGTGAGATCGCTCTCAGCGGTCGTAAAGCCCTTAGTGTTCGCAAAGAACGAATAGACATGACTTCTTCATTTCCAAACAACGCGATAAGAGACACCTCAAAAAGGAACAAAAAGAAAATAATAATTAAACACGTTATGAACTCGTTATGATGATTCTCGCTCAAACGAGGGGTGGTATGTAAAAACGTTTGTGAGAGGAGGCTACTAACGTAGAGAATCATAATACGAGAAATTGGCAGTTGGTCATGTTTAAGTAACCTTTGTTACGAGCTTGCAAATTCAAGGAAAAAATTTTGAGTTCCAGACGGGAGTCATATCTTAATCTCATACCCAGATCTCCCACGGTCAGTACATACCAAGCACGAGTGTTGTAAGCGGCGGCTTAGAACCTTTGTAAAAGGCCCCACACAAGTTCAATTAATTAATTAATCTGGGTACGAGATTCGTGATTTCCTTGACCTTCCATACAACGGTCGGGTTTAGGCTCTAGCCACTTAGCTACATTAGAGACTTGTGGCGAGCAAGGCCATTTTACAAGGTTCTAGGATCTATGATATCAAAAGCGTCATTTTGTGGTGAAAGATGTGCAACTGACGTAAAATGTACGCAACGTTAATTACTGCTTAGTCCTAGTAAAGCTATGGAATCGGTGCGGTCCCTGCACGAAAAGGAAATATAGCTGTGTTGCCTGGCAACAAAGTCACTTACCACGATGATTGCAACGTCAAGCCAGTTCCACGCGCTAGAAAAGTATGACGTAAAACCGAGTCCAATGAGCTTGAGTAAGAACTCAAGCCCAAAAACAGCAGCGAAAAAGATGTTTAGAACCCTTAAAACTTCCTTGAGCGTGGGCCTGCTGTCCAGATAGACATCTTCAAACGCCTGTTAGAAGAATAAACGATCATTTTGCAAATTTAAAAATCAAATTTGATTTCCTCCTCTGGAAAGGATACTTTAAGTGTCAGTGCCTGCACAGGCTTACCATTCTCTGTTTAAGTGGGTTGACTGCGGCTTTAAGGCGGGGGTCTACCTGAATGCCATTTTTCCGCCACTTAACATGGCTTTAATGGAAATATCCTGTTCACGTTTCAAGCAATCCGAAAACCCTTAGCTCATGAATCTATGTTGTGGGATGTTTTGTAAATTTTTGGGTGATTTTTGGGTAGTTTTGATAGGAAATAGTTTTTCTCAAAGGATTTGGAAAATTTAGAGAAATAAGAAATATTGAAGATTTAGTGAAGTTTTAAAATTAGAATTTGTAGTTAATAGAGTGTTTTCACTGACGTCATATCAAAATTCAGAAGCAGTTTTAGATTCTAAAATGTTTATGGAATTGTGGAGAGTTTAAAACTACACATCTGGGCCAAATTTTGAAGCGCAAGAGCATATTTCATTCAAGAGTTATAGGCGAATGAGTATAGACATTTTTAGTAAAAGATGTATGGAGCGGCCATCTTGGTGTCCCAGTTAGGGACACCAACATGGCGGCCAAAAATTTAAAGACTTTAAAGTCTTAATAACACCAAAAATCTTATCACAAAATATTGTACTCACTATAAGAGGCATAAAATCGGCTTATAAGCATCTATAATTCATTAATAACTTTCAACTAGTTCAATTTTGTTTATTTTCACGGCTTATCTGAAATAGCGTGACGAATTGCGTGACACATTTACAACCTTTATAAATCGAAAACGAAACATCGTTAAAACCTGAAACTTTTGAAAGATTATAACACTGGTATCCACATACCATGTTAGAAACAGCTTTGTAGGATGTATACTTTAGATTTTTTAATTTTTATGACGTCATGTGAAAACACTCTATACCAAGTTAGTCCACTAGCTGGCCTGGTGGGCTCTTGCGTGGGTATCAACTGTCTGTTGGTGTTCCAAAAATCATTTTCTTTCTCCTATCCCTTCTTAAAACCTCTTAAAATTTCATTAAAATTCAGGTAAAACCCCGCCTTAAATCGGTTATAAATTTAGCCCTTTGTAAATGCGGTATTTAACACTTTTTTTAAATTTTATTTTAAGCTGGTTAAAATAAACTAAAAACGTTCAAAAATTTAAAAATACCACGATTATTTGTTAGTTTTGTTAAAGCTTGCGAGAGCGGTTTGACTGAGTCCGCTGAGGCAAGCTTTAAATCAAAACAAAACGTATTTTCAAACGTTTTTAGTTCATTTTAATCTGTTTAAAGAGCCCTACATATCGAATTTAGCACCACCACACAAACATAAATTGCGATCTGAACTTTTAATCAACCTCATTTCTCTCTATGGTAGAGATCAATATTTCAAATAACTAATAATCTTCTTTGCTCATGCGAAAGAGAAATTATCTTCACAACGTGTCTTCAAATATTGCTATCAAGAGCAACAATTATTTAAAAACGTTGCTGATTGCACAGTACGGTACAATTAACGATATTTATTTGTTTGCCCCAAGCCTTCATAACTAGGCGTGTATAAATTTTTCGAATAATTTCAGTCCGAAAAGGGTTATATGATTACTGCCAGCAGTCCATAGCCAGTGAATCAATTCAGTAGCTTTCCGGCTTTCACTGGATTTTGCTCTCTACTTTACCGACAAAATCAGACTATTTTTTCACTGCAAAGCGATGTCCATCTTGACTACCGAATACATGATTAAATGGATTCGCGGCACTGATAAAAAATGAAAGGCACTTTGTTCACCATCTTGCGTCTTGCATCTTGCATCTTCGTCTTCGCTACTGTTTTTTTTTTCCTCTTCAATTGTTAAAGACTGTACTTTTCTTCGGTTCAATAGGTTTCACATAACATTCATGGATTTTTACTTGAAGTGAAACTACTTCTCCTACATAATAATCTTTCTACGATTAATGCTAATTTTACTTGGCAATATTGATTTAGATAGTCAAAAGGATTTACTGCTGTTTTATTTTTAGTATAGAACAAAGATATATTGTTTTGTTTTTCTGAATAAAGTAACTTTGCATAAAGAACAGGTGATATCCCTTCAACAATCTTTGTTTTCTTTTTACCTTATTTACCTAAGTAGTTAGGAGCGTTGGGGGTTCGGGACCACAAAAAATAAGCCCCCAAATGCCCGAGTTACGCCCTCACACGAGTCATTGTCATTCCTCGTGTGAGGGCGTAACTCGGGCATTTGGGGGCTTATTTTTTGTGGTCCCGAACGCCCCAACGCTCCTAACTACTCACTGTGAATGCTGGTCCGGTACGAGACCACCACCCCAGGGAGGTATAGCCAATTGAAGAAATCCCACCTCTGTTTATACCCACCCACATTGCAATGGCACAGGGCCCCGGTACGAGACCACCAATTGGAGAAAATAAAACCCCTGTATATAACATGGCGGTCCAACGTCTTGACTTCAATCCAAGGAACCACGATTACTTCGGTAATTGGTTGCATGGTTATAAGATGAACGTCCCTGGTGATTACCCCATCAAGGACCTCAATTCATTCTTCATAACTAATCGGGCGGCTTTTCTTCAGAAAATTGCACGCGAAGTCACAGAGCTTGGCGGGGTTAAGGTCACTTTGTCATTCGATGTTCACTTTTCAATGGAAGGCGAGGAGAATCGAAAAAATTAATCACTTCTTTTGGAACGCTAATCCACTGCTTGTAACACATCTCTATCAGCTTCGAGAGGAGGGCACCCTGGAAGGCATTGTCAATGACTTTGAGGAAGAGATTGCCAGATGGCAGCAGTTGGGTTCTGGTTGGGTGATTGAGACCATCAAAACTGTTTACCTTGAGTTCGGGACATACCACCCTATACGAGGTGGCACATTTATCCCAACCCCATCAAAACTCAGGCCAAAGCAGGCTATCATCAATGTGAAGAACAGAGATAACATGTGTCTGCGCTGGGCACTGCGATCGGCATTGTTTCCTGGAAATATTCACTCAGACAGGCCAGGCAGTTATCCCATTGATGATAGTCTAGACTTCACCGGAATCGATTTTCCAACACTATTGAGTCAGATTTCCAAGGTTGAGCGTCAAAACAACCTTCCAATCAATATTTATGGCTGGAAGAACAACAAGGTGGTTGTGATCAGAGTCAGTGAGCTAGAGAATCCCAATCTGCGAAGGATTAATCTGATGCTGCTCACAAACACTCGCACCTCACATTATTGTTTCATCAAGAGCATGAGCAGACTTCTACACAGTGATTTCAACGCAAGGCGCCGCATGCATCACTGTGACAGGTGTCTCCAAGCCTTTTCTTCAGAACGGGTTCTCACCGATCATCTATTCTATTGCAGAGGAGTCAAAGGCATGCCGGCACGAGCTGAAATGCCAAAAGAAGGTGAAAACTTCCTCTACTTCAAGAACTTCCAGAACCGGATGAAGAAGCCTTGGGTCATCTATGCTGACTTTGAAAGCATTGTCGAAAAAGTCCACGGCTGCATACCAGATCCCCAACAGAGCAGCACCACTGCAACATCCGTACATAAACCCTGCGGGTTCTGTATGTTGGCTGTTCGCTCTGATGGAGAGACAAAGGGCCCTTATCTTTACAGAGGAGAGGACGCTGTGCCAGTCTTTCTTGATACTCTTCAGCAGTTGGAAGTATTGATCAGAGACGAGCTGCAACACAAGGCACCACTCACCATGAGAAGAGCTGACTGGGCAGAGTTCGATAATTCTACAGACTGCCACATCTGTGACAAGCCTCTCATCAAGGATAACTTCAGGGATGCCATTGCGATCTATGACTCAGACACCGGTAATTATGAGGGCTTCGTTCATCGCCACACCAACAACTGCTACAAAAAGTCATTCAAAGTCTTTGTCCAGCACTATGATGGCGAGATGGATGTGTTTCCATTTGTCGGGCCATGGAACCAAAGGAAGGCAATTCCAGAGGACCTACCAGAGCAAGTCGATTGTCTCTACTGTGAGGAGCCCCTCATACAAGACTCTGTTCGAGACGCAGTCAAAGATCATTGCCACATCACAGGCAAGTATCGAGGCGCGGCTCACAGTTCTTGTAACATCAACTATTTCCGAACCAACCCGAAAACGGAAATAATCCCGGTTGTCTTTCACAACTTGAAGGGCTATGACGCACACCACATCATGAGTGGAATTGCGGATGTGCATTCTGATTTGAAATGCATCCCAAACAACATGGAGAAATACATTTCTTTCTCCCTCGGCAAGCTGAGGTTCATTGACAGCTTGCAGTTCATGCAGTCAAGCCTCAGTGCCCTGGTTGATGCAAACAAGCCAGAGTCCTTCACAATCACGGCAAGCCATGAGAAGAACCAAGCCAGACGCGACCTTCTCCTTCAAAAAGGGACTTACCCATACGAATACATGGACTCTTGGGCTCGATTCTATGAGGCCTCTCTCCCGCCGAAGGATGCCTTCTACAGCGAGCTAAAGAAGGAAGGCATCTCAGACAAAGAATACGCCCACGCGCAAAAAGTGTGGGAGGTATTTAGATGCAAGACGCTTGGGGATTACCACGACCTCTACCTTGAGACAGATGTGCTTCTTCTGGCTGATGTTTTCGAGAACTTCAGAAAGACATGTCTGCGGCACTACAAGCTTGACCCGGCACATTGTTATACAAGCCTTGGTCTCTCATGGGACGCTCTTCTCAGGTATACGAAAATCAACCTGGAGCTGCTCACAGACGTCAACATGCACCTCTTTGTTGAAAGAGGCTTGCGAGGTGGCATATCCATGGAGAGCAGGCGGCACTGTAAGGCCAACAACCCCTATCTTCGTGACTACAACCCTGACGAAGATTCAAGTTTCATCATGTATCTTGATGCGAACAATCTCTATGGATGGGCCATGAGTCAGCCTCTCCCAGTTGGTAACTTCGCATGGTGCCCTGTCTTTCCAACACAACACCAGATCAGGAGATGGAGGCCAAACAGAAAGATTGGTTACATTCTCGAGGTTGATCTTGAGTACCCCGAGGAGCTGCATGATGAGCACAACGCTTATCCGCTTGCCCCAGAAAGTCAGGTCGTTCCAAAGGAATGGATGTCACCATACCAAAGGGCCTTGGCAGAGGGCCAGCCAAAAGACAAGACGCAGAAGCTGCTCCTTACCCTTAACAACAAATCCCGGTACGTGCTGCATTACAGAAATCTCCAGCAGTACCTGGATCTTGGGATGAAGTTGGTGAAAATCCACAAAATGCTCAAGTTCGAGCAGAGGGATTGGATGGAGCCATACATCTCCCTGAACACTGAGCTCAGGAAGAGGGCCACTTCCGACTTCGAGAAGAACTTCTTCAAGCTCATGAACAACTCCGTCTTCGGTAAGACAATGGAGAACCTCAGAAACCGAATCGACATGAAGCTTGTCCGGGCGCACGAGCAGGACAAGATGAGAAAGCTCATCGCAAGCCCGCTGTTTTCCAGAGCAACGATCTTTGGGCCCAAACTAGCGGCTATCCAGATGCACAAAGAGAAAATCAAATTCAACCGCCCAGTTTACACAGGCATGTGCATCCTTGATCTCTCCAAAACACTGATGTACGACTTCTACTACAACCATCTCAAGCTGAAGTACGGTCCGCGAGTAGACCTACTCTACACAGACACAGACTCTCTGCTCCTCGAGATCAAGACGGATGATGTCTATAAAGACATGGAGAACCTTCTGGATGAACTCTACGACACAAGTGATTATCCCAAGGACCATCCACTCCACAGTCAGAAGAACAAGAAGGTAATCGGCAAGATGAAGGACGAGTGCGCAGGTAAGCCGATCTCGGAGACTGTGTGTCTTCGCTCGAAGATGTACTCAATCCTTCTTGATGACGACAAAAACATCAAGAAAGCAAAGGGCACCACCAAGGTTGTCACAAAGAAAGAGATCACCCACCAGAATTACAAGGACGCCCTCTTCGACCGGCGAACCTTCAAGCATGGGATGGACAGGCTCCGAAGCAAAGGCCACCAAATCTTCGGTGAGCACATCACCAAGACAACGCTCTCTCCCTTTGACTCCAAGCGCTGGATCAAGGATGATGGTATCCACACGCTGGCATATGGTCACAAAGATATCGGTGGCAACTGAGTGCCCGGCGGTACAACCATCAGCTCCTCACGAACGAAGCCTCGCTTAGGCCCGTCGTAGAGATAATAAACCACAGGCGCATCTGGCTTGGTGACAATCCTTTGTATTTGGTAGACCTTCAAAGATCAGATCGGGTCGGTCGCACGCCTCCCACCCCCTTCCAGTTCACCGGGGTAATACAAATATCTAACACTCACCCGGGGTGGGAGCTTCTTCTCATTCACCCCAACAGGCCTAGCATATGGAGTCGCAGGCTTGGAGAATATTGCTTTCTCTTTGATTGCATCCTTTGGCTTCTTGCCAGTGAGTCTTGTCAATTCATTGTTTAAGGCCGAGACAACATCTGGCAGTCTTTTGACCCATGCAGTCGAACGGCCAGAGGGCATATTCATTTCAACGGCATACTGATAACCAAACAGCCTTTCAGCCAGGGTGCGATTGAATCTCTCCACAATTGCTTGGTCTCTGTGGATATCAACCCGCCCGCGACGAATGGTCGTTTAGTTGTTTTCCATTGTCTTAGTCACAGCCCCCATAAACTCTTTCCCAGGGTCAACTTGCAACAGTTGTGGCCATTTCAAAGGCCCACGTCTGTAAATCTTCTGAAATGCCCTTGAGACTTCTTCAGACTCTTTCGAAGTCAGAGGCTCTGCTGCTTTATAACGGCTAGCCACATCCACAATGGTTAATGCGTATTTGTAAACCTTTCTCCCGTGTGGAAGTTTGTCGTGGGGCAGGAAGAGAAGATCTGCTTGATGCACTGCATTGGGTGATGAGACATCAAACTTGGGACGAGGGATATGGCGTGGCGCCGGGAGGTAAACTTGCCAAAGGGCTTGTTTGACCAGCCATTTCTTTGCGACATCATCAGAGACCTTGGCCGCTGCAGCTAGCTTTTTGACAGCGGCAAGCCCTTTCCAATACCCTTTCGTGCTGTAATAGATCTTAGAGAGTTTCGCCTCCATATGGGTGAGCGTGGTATATACTTATGAATTGGTGAAAGACGCCCATGTCTTATGCAGCCGGAGGTGTGTTCGACTCAAGGATAAGCTGTGCAAATAAATTGCGCAGCTTTTCAATCTTTCTGCATTCTTCATTTTCGTCAAAGAAACGCCCGGGATTAATTTTTCTGGCTAGTTCACAAAATTCATGAACCGCTTGAGTTAATTCCTCAGGGTCTACCGTTATGGCTGTTCTGAGCAAGTAACCCAATTTATAATGCTCTTCCGGGATGGATTCGAGCATTGTCCAGGGGGATGCTGGTAAAAATGTCGCTTCTTTAGAAAAGGTGGGTGCAGCCATGGTATATATATGGGATTTTTTTTTTTAATTTTTTAAAGAAAGCGATAAGCCACATACCCACCCGCAAGCAGGGTGCCTCCAATGAACGCAAGTTCGCCATTCTTCTGTTGTGGGCTGGGCTTGTAGAAGTCCGAGAAGACAGGCTCTTTGTTGTCTTTGATTTGTTTATCTGGTTGTGTTTGGTGCATCTGGTTATACAAGACTAGGGCTTGGTCAGTGGTTTGGAAGTTTTTGCTAGCTTGGTGTTCCTTCCGATCATTGGCTGCAATCCAGTCGAGGAGCTTGGTGCGGTCCTTCTGGTATTTAGCGTAAGCCGCTTGGTATTGTTCAAGGGCGTGGTCATGACGGATTTTCTCATCCATTGCTGCCTTTCCGTTATCACCAGACAGATATTTTGCGAGATAATTGCCGCCCGTGAAAGCTGCCGCATTGAGAACAGCGCCAAGAGCCATTATTGCAATCGAGGCCATTGTGTATACATTTGGTTTTACAAGTTGTCTGGTAGGATTTTCTGGTCCTCGAGATATTTCTTCAGTGCTATGGTGCCAGCCATGACGGCTGTGAACTTGACGTAATTCATCAAGCTTGCACTGGGGTCGGCAGTTAAGTTCTCTTTGACGGTCTTTTTACCAATCCAACCAATACCAGCGACAAGGCCAGTGATTGTTGCGGCGTCGAGGATAGACTTCACAAGTTTGTTGTCAGACATTGGTTTGTGTCCGGTATACATATGATTTTTTTATTTTCTGACTCAGACTCGACTTCCTCTCCCTCGACTTCGGGTTCGGGGCTCCTCGACTCGGGCTCGGGGCTCCTCGGCTCGAACTCGGACTCGGTGTTCCTCGACCTCGTCCTCTGACTCAGACTCAGACTCGGATTCGGGCTCGGGCTCTGGTCTGTTGTGCTTATTCAAGGCTATACCACAAACTGTATCAAAGGCGGCAAAATTAAGTCCAACCCAAAAAAGAACCACACCTCCGATTGCAGCAGAATTCATCAAAGCTTGGAAAAGATTCATGGTGTCAGTATATATATGTTTTTTTTATTCCATATTTTTAATTCCTTGTCTTACAGGAATTCGAGATGGGGGTGTTGCTGGTGGTGTTGCAGCGGGTGTGTTTGCTGGTGGTGCGTTTGCTAGTGTGTTTGATTTTCTCCCAAGCCTTTGCATTATAGCTTCGTGCTGGTAATAAACACCAGCAGCAGAGACAATCAACCCACCAACCCCCAGAATATAAACGATTGAGTTGCTGTTGCTGCCACTTGTTGTGTCACTTGTTGCGCCACTTGTTGCAGAATTGTTTTCACTTGTTGAGGGTGCAGGCTTTTGTGCTTCGGCCTTTTTCTTTGCTTCCCGGGCCATGCGGTTGCGTTCTGCTAGCCTTTTACCAGAAGCAACACGGCCGGGGTTCTTTTCTGTTGCAGGCTTTGTTTTCGGGGCCTCAGAGGTAACACGGTCAGGTGTTGGTGTTGGAGTTTCTTCAGGGATCGTCTCGAGTGGTGTGGCCATCCTGTATATATGTGAATTTTTTAATTTATCTTGTGACCACGTGTGGTGCCAGGTTGCTGACAGGTTGCTGCCAGGTTTCTTCAAGGTTGCTGAGAGGTCACTCCAGGTCCCAGCCCAACTTCATCAAGGCCCTCAAGTGGATAGCCTTCACTGTCTCTGGTTGGATGTGTGGGTTGGGGCTGGGGTTCCAATTCTATCAAATCAGGCTTGTGATCAGGCTCTCGTTCAAACTTGATGTGTTTTGTTGTGATGAGAGCAGCATTGGCAAGCGCCAGTCATCGTCCGCATCGCACGGCAATAGCCCCAGCAAGATTTGACAACTCCTGGTTGATGATGTAGTCGTTCTTGAGTTCTTTCTGCAACTCCACCACATCCTCAACTGGGGCCACCATTCCAACGCCTTTGGATATGAGCATGATGCCAGAATCAACTAGGGATTCGGTTGTCTTGTTGCCAACGTAGGCCTCGTACCGTTTGCAGTACTTGTCAACGTCCTTGTCTGACAACCGCTTGACATGATCGTGTGTGAGCTGCACGCCGATAGCTTCTTTAGCCTTGCCAGTTGAAACAAGGATTGCCAGCTTCTCCCGTTTGGCAGTAATGTCATTGTCACCAACTAATCCTGTGGGAGGTGCGGCACCAGGGGTGGCCTCCAGCATCTGCATTACTTCGTTCAAGACGGCCTGGTCTTCAGCTGCTTCTGCCATCAGGGGGTATACATATGTGTTTTTTTATTTTTCAATAATTCTCTTGATGGCTGGCAAAAGGGTTTCAAGCTCTCGTATAAGCCCCGCCATGGTGTCTGGCATAGAAGTCAACCGCAATGGATATCTGTTGAGAAGCATGAGGCGCAGATCTTCCTCACCAGCGGCTTTGATAATTTTGTTTTGCGCCTCAAGTGTGTGTTTGTGCAATTCATCCAAAAGCTGTGAAAGCACAGTGAGCTTGTGTAGACTGGTTGGCGCATTCATGGTATATATGTGTGTTTAAATCTTGTACTCAATTCCATACGGGTGTCTCAAAGAGAAAACCAGGTGGGAGAACTTGCGGGATTTGAGCCTTGTAATAAAATCTTTGTACTCCTCGTGGGAGAGCTCGCCGGCATAATCTTCGAATATGGCTTTGGTTGTCTTGCTGGAGGGCGTGTAAAAGAGCACGATCGCTGCAATGTTATCACGATATGGCTTGGCAATGCTGGTTATCTGCTGGGTCAAGACCCACACGGATATGCCGTCATGCCTTGCGCTGAACCCAAGATTGACCAGCTGGCCCGTGCGGCCTTTGACATCTTTGGAGG
This sequence comes from Dendrophyllia cribrosa, assembly GCA_024195265.1. Lineage (NCBI taxonomy): Eukaryota > Metazoa > Cnidaria > Anthozoa > Scleractinia > Dendrophylliidae > Dendrophyllia > Dendrophyllia cribrosa. Next base: position 44,989,765 of record JAJLRJ010000006.1, read on the forward strand.
CGGCGCAGTCATCGAGAATGAATAAAGTGTTGGTGGATGTGAAAAAGAAGCTCGCCAGCCTCAACCAGTCTTCGATTTCGTGCTGTTGGCAGACAATCACGAAGATGTGTGGATCGCGGTCCACAAAGCCATCGTATGTCTTGTTCTTAACAAATGTGGGGCAGAAAACCCCTAAAGGGCCCTCGCAGTTGGGAGAGAAGATACTGTGTCTTGCCAGAGTTAGTGGGGCCCACGATTAGTGCATTGAATGGCAGCTTTCTTGGGTCCATACCCAACACCTATATTAGTTGGTTCGCAAACTGGCGGGGAGGGGGCCTTTGCCAGAAGTCTTTGTATTCCATTGTGTGATAATGGTCTGGTGGATGGCAGGGGAGCCGGCTTAGCATAGAAGTTGATCTTGTTTCTTGTGGCCATGGGCTGGTGGTATATATATGTGTTTACTTAGTACTGTACAGATTCCAGCTGTCTGTCCATGATGCTCATCTGTGCGTCTGAGAGGGTGAAGATGTGGCAGAGTGCGTTCCCCGACCCTGTACCGTTTTCGTTCGATCTCGAGTTGCACGCCATCCTGTGTGTTGACGAGTCGTTGACCGCTGCCGTGCAGGGCTGTGTCATCCATGGACCGCAGGTCAATCCAGAGACCAAACTTGTTGCCTGTGAGATATTTGGTCAAGTTCATGTTAGGCCTGCCGCGAGTGTGGGGGGTAAAATGTCGGGTTATCTCTCTCCACATGTCTGTACCACTGATGCCCTCGTTGTAAAGCCTGTTTGGAGCACCGTTGACTGTGACCTTCACTTTGGTGATGTCGGGATTGAAATAGTTCTCAGAGTCACGGGCCCCAGCTACATAAGGGTTGATGAACAGCAAGAGGATGCCCTTGAGAGACCGGCGCTGTGGGTTAACCCGAAGATTCATCCGAGTGTCACCACTTTTTGAGAAGGGATGCACCCGATCTCGCATTACCAGGTCATAAGCGAACCCCTTGCCACTAGTGTAAGTGCTTGTTGCTTCGTCGGCCAGCTCCTTACTTCTGATCGTCTCGTACTCCAGCTGGATGTTTTCCAACTTGTACACGAGCTTGCTTGTGTCTGAGCCTCGGACAACTTGGTTTGCGGGGGCGAGGGTTAGTTCGAAGACCAGATCGTTATACAGTGCCCGAGGATATATAACACCGTGGTCAGTTAAGATTTGGCGATCGAGCCTGATGCGGTACTTGTTCTTGTATATTGTCTCTAACTTATTCTCCGCATCCACGCCGGAGGTCTTCTTGTCGCCAGCACCAGAGCGGATCTTGCACAAATCCACACTCTGGATGCCATCCATAAGCATATTTTCCCGCTCATCGGTTGATCTGAAGAGATCTTCGAAGATCTTGTAGATGTCGTACCCAACCGTGTCCTGGACAGTGGTGGCTGCAAACTTAACAACGAATTTGTCCACCAGGGCCCGAGAAACATTTTGCAGGAGATAGTTGTTTGCATGACCGCCGGCTAGGCTGATGTTAAACACCAGGGCAAGTGAGCCGGACACAATAACATCGTCAGTACCTAGCTTGGGCACAGAGACGTACAGTGTCTCGCCGGGATTAGCCTCAGAGGGGTTAAATGTGATGCGTTTGACGGTTCGCTCTGCCTTCATGGCGCCCAGTGTCTTTTCCCTGTGAGATGGAAGTAGATTCGGTTGCACAGCCATTGGTATATATTTGTGTTTTAAAAATTTATATTTATATACCCACGATGGCAGAAGGTGGATATGATCCAACAACTGAAAATGAGAATCCTTGGGAAGACTGGGGCATAGACCACGATGATGATGACGATGACGAAGAAGAAGTTGACACAACAACACCTTTTCAACCAGGCGCTGCATCCACCCCATATCATGGCGGTGAACAGTCTGAAATGCATACAATGCCTCGCGAAGAAAGTGGGCTGCCAGGTGACCCTGAAACCGTCCCTCTGCTTGGAGAAATCATACACGGAAATGAAAAGCAGAGACAATCGATAAAGCCCTGGACTGGATCAAAAAGAAGTTTCCAAAACTAGACATCGCGAAATTAGGACCAATTGGTTTTGGTAAAAAACCAGCAAATTCTGGCAAAATAGTTTCCTTTGGGCCAAAGGGCGGCGAATCTCTTATTTTCAAGCAAGATGGGAGCTTTCTTAAATCGTTCACAGACAAGTTCAAAACATCCCTTGGCCCAAGCGCTGAAGGGATTGTCTCTGAAGCGGATGCCTCAATAAGGGAAGAAAGACAAAGATTGAAGGAGGCAGAAAAACAACTGAAGGAGAATGAAAGGGCTGCTGTGGAAAAACAACGAGCAGCAAATGAGGTGCAAAACCTCAGAGACAGAATTGGGCAAACTCAAGCTAGGATTGACAATCTGGAGGATGAACACGGTTCAAGCGTTGAAAATCAAGCCGAGAAAGCCCGCCTAAAACTGCTGGAAAAGAATCTTCAACGAGATCTTGAAAACCAGAAAAAAGAATTAGGGGCCCTGCAAAAAATACAAAAACAACGAGACCAAGAACATGCAAAGGTTGACAAACTCAGAACGCGCCTTTCTGCCAAAGAGAAGGAAAGAAATGAAGTTGAAGCAAGGCTAAACTCAACTAAACCGCTTGATGAGTTAAACGAAAGAGAAGTCGAGCTTGAACGGCAGAACGCTGAAGACAAGCGCGTCATAGAGGATGAGAACACGTCTCCCTCTGAAAGAGAAGCAGCGGAAGCCCGGGTTGCTGAGCGAGAAGAAGAGCTGGCAAGGCTCCGACCACAGGTTGAGGTGCGTGAACAAGCCCTGTCTTTGAGAGAGAGGGTCAGAGAAATCTTCAAGAAATACGGATGGACACTGCAAGCGATTGTTCTGGCAGCTGGCATCACCATCAGCGCTGTTGTACTCGCTACCTTGAACGGCCTGGCAAAGGCCACCAAGGCTATTGGAAATGGGCTTAAAGAGCTTGGCAAAAAGGCAGCCAGCGCCTTGCCTGGCCTCATTGGCTCAATTGTGAGCTTCATCTTCAAAACGGCTGGGTCGGTCATCTCCTTTCTGGGCGAACACGCCTGGCTGCTCATCCTTGCCGTGGTGGCCTTCCTTGTTGAAAGGATCACCAAGCGTTCGAAGTCTTGAACACATTTATCTTAACCAAACGAAAAGCCCTGCCAAAGCAACCGCACCCACACCAACGACTGCCTTGGAGACGTGATGCGGGTCGGGCTGTGGTGCGGGGGTTGGTGCGGGTTGTGGTGTGGGTGTGGGTGTGGTCCTTGGTTTGGGGCGATGCCCTGTGCCTGTGTAGCCTGTGTATGTATCTGGTTTGATGGGTGACTGTTTGGTGGATTAATCTTTGTCGGGCCACCGTCCATGTGGCGAAGGGAGGCTTTTTTTGTGCCAAGATTAACACCACTGTTCACCCCCAGCTTCATCCCTTGCGTTGCCTCCTGCAGATTGTTGTTATACCCGATCACGCTCTCTGTGTTGATAATCATGCGCGAGGGCATGAGCCAGCTTCCGGGTGCTGTCGCAAAGTCCAGGCGAACTTTCGTTGCTTGGATGGCAAGCTGGTAACGCTGTACGCTTGTTGCGATGTCATTCAGGATTATGGCCTCCTCTAGATGGATGAGGAAGACTCTCTGCGTTTCGAACGCCCGGCCTCCTTTTCCAATGATGCTGCTGCGGGTTTTGGCTTGTGAACCAAGAATGCAGTACACAAAGGCCTCTATTGATTGGTTCATACGCGCGAGCCCTGGCTGTGTTAGCCCCTGTGCGTAATTTGGCACAAAGTGCTCGAACTGGGTGTCCGCCCCTTGGTCGTTGCGGACAAAAGTTATTCCATTGGCTTTAAAGTTGGGGTCTTTCCTGTCAGTGACGCGCTCATCATCGAACAGAGCTAGATCAGAGTCTGGATAAGTGTAATCGGTAGATGTGGGGCCATCTCCATAAACCCAAATGTAGACATTCCCTAGGCCGTGGTTCTTGCCGTATGTGTAACGGAAGTCAGAACTGGGGTCGATACCGAACTCTATGCAAAGCTTCTTGTACGCGTCGATGTTGTATTTGTTGTCTTTCTGGTTAAATGGGGGGTCGTCTGGCAAAGCACTCACGCTTTGTTTCCCACCCATCTGGTAGAGTATTCGCCTTGTTGTGAAATAAACGTGAAACCGGTAAAACGACCGGAGCTGTGTGGTTAGAGATAGACTGGAGTTCTTATCGAAGAGAATGTCACGCGAGATTCCACAGCCGGTTGTTGCACACCACAGCGCGAAAGAGAGTTGTTGTGGCCAAAAACCCATATGCGGGCCACCCATCCACTTTCGGCCATATTTGGCGGTTGTGAAGGATATCTGTGTGTCCCTGAAGCTATTTCTATATTTCGTTGTGAAATACTCAGTTGGCGTGAGATAGATCCTTTGCTCTTTCTCATTCAAGATTGCGCCAATCATCATGTCTTTGTCTATTGCGGTGGAGAAAGCAATAGCCGGGATTGACTTTTCTGGTTGCCCCAACGATAACTGATAAGGGAAACCCCCGTCATAGGCAAGGCCAAGAGCGTCTCTTTCGGCGCCAGTCCAATCTTTGTGGGGCATTTCTGTGATAAGCCCCCATGAGCCGGGGGTCTTTTTGTAAAGCACTTCCCCTGTGGCGGTTTTGTGGTCGTCGCCAAACTCTACTTGCACTTCAAAGTGTGACATATCAGCGTGCGGGAAACGCTTTTTGAAGTCTGAGAGCACCTTGGCCTTTGCCGCGGCAGAGAGCCTGGCAGCCTCCGGCGAACTCATCCAGGCTATTTCAGGATCAGGGGGGTGGTGGCTTATATGGAGGATGGCTATTGACGTTTAGTTTTGAATTAAAAGGAGGTGGGGGCCCGTAATTGTGGCCGCCGATGTTTATACCAAGATTTGAATTAGGATTAAATCCACCAGGCCGTCTGCCAAACATGATTGTATATAATTATATTTTAAAATGTCCTTATATACACCATCATGGTTGTGTTAACAATCGTCACACATTCGAATCCTCACACGATCAACTTCGAGCACCCACTGCCGAAACCGAGTTATATCCGTCTTGTTTCTTGCTCAATTTTCAACTCTTGGCATAATTTGAAAGAAGAAGCAAAGGTTTCACCAGCAAACCCTCCCCCTAATGGTTCATCACGTGAGGCGACCTTACTTCCAGGGCATCACACTATTGAGAGTTTAACAAAAGACTTTGAAAGCCTAAAAGACTTTGACAGAAGTTTAAATCTAACAACTGAAACAAACAGGCCATACGGGGTCATGGTCATTACGAATAACAGCAGCAGTGTGAAGTTAAGTAATAATCTGGCAGAATTGCTTGGCATAAGACCTGTATTGATGCTAATAACCTTCGTCAAGCGTTTAAGGGCACCAAGCACTTACTTCATCCACTGTGATCTGGTTGATAAAGAACAGAACTTGCTCAATGGCAAACCTTCTAGTGTGTTGGCGCGCTTCGACATTCGTGGGAAATCATTTGAAAAGGTTCATTACCAACCAACACCACAGCATGTCTTGCGTGACGTCTCGTCTTGTGATTATGTTAACTCTATCACGCTGTCAGTGAGGGATGAGAACAATGACCTCTTTAACTTCAATGACGCGCCTTTAGAATTTGAAGTTGAGTTAAATTAAAAATCACATATATACCCCACGCCATAAGTTCTGCCAATGTGCTTCCATCGGCCCCCGAATACAGCGAGACACAAAAGATATACCCTGACCTTGGGATCGCACAAATCAATGCAGAAGACTTCCGGCTCAAAAAGATCTCTGACTTGCTTAAAGAGCTGTCTGACGAAGCCGAGCATTACCGCCAGGTCGCAAAGAAATATAAACGAACCCAATCATTGGTTCATTACTCGGCGGTTGGCCTTGGGTCGCTTTCTGTTGGGCTTTCATCAGGGGGCCCTAGCCACTGCATTGACTGGGTTCGGAATTGTTGCAAGTCCAGCACTTGCCGGCGTCGCGACCCTCTGTGGGCTATCCTCAGTTGGCTTTACAGCTGCCAACAAGCGATTAGAGCGTAAAGTGACTAAACACGAGAATATCTACACACTGGCCCTGGCTAAACGCAACTCTGTCTATGAACTGGTCTCAAAGGCTCTGGAAGACAAGAGGATCAGTGATGAAGAATTCACCATAATTACTCGTGAGGTGGAAAAATATCACGAACTTAAAGCTGCAATCAGGGATGGTGTTAAGGCTAAAAAAAACGTTGGCACTCAAACACAAGCGCCAGACCTCGAGAAACTCAAAAACGAACTTCGCAAGGAAGTCAAACAAGAGTTTCAAAAAAAGATAAGTCTTCTCACCGCAGCATCCAAGTCCGATTTGAGAGATTAAATTCTGGCTTTAACCTCTACATTTCTAAGGATAAATCATTTGCGCCCAATTGAATACATAACCCGGGTGTGTACAACAATGGAGAAGTTCGCTAAACAACTGGCTGATGTTCAGTCCTTGGACACTAAAGGCGAATACAAAGCCAAACTCGATGAGCTTGATAAAGAATACAAATTTATCCCCCTGCGCTCACTCGAAAACTACAACAAAGAAATACGGCGTTCAAACCTGTTAGAACGCCTTCATACCATCAAGGAGTATCTTTCTCCCGAGGAACAACCTCCACACTCACCTTTCACCCTTGTGAATGAAAGGACAAAATTTTGCCAAAACTGCAAAGGCAAATTAAACCTCAGGATGTTTTCATCAGAACTTTGCTGTGAGGACTGCGGGCTCTTAGAGCCTCTGGATGGGGTGACCTTCGATTACAGCGGGCTCTATGGTGGTGATTACACAATTACCAAAAAGAGAATGGCGACCAAACACTACAACTTCAAAAGCTATCTCAACAAACATCTGAAAATTTGTGAAAACCACGTCTGCTTGTCCAATGATGAAATACAACATGTAAATGATTCTTTCAAATTCATCGAAGAATATCTGCCGAAAAGAATCTCCATGCCCTTTGTGGCCCACAAAATCTTGGATGCGATAAAAGGGCCACATCGGCTTGTCAATTACTTCTGGCTGCAAGTCCCAGAAAAATCAATGTGGAAGCACGAACAAAGCTGGAAGATCATGCTTGAAAAGATGGATCACGTTGAGTGAGCAATGCCATAGAAACTTTCGTGAGCACTTGGGCCGTCATAGTCTTCCTCGTCATCACTGTCGATGCGTGTATACAGCAATTCCAGCTGTAAGCATCTAGAAAGTGACATGCCAGGACAAATAGCTCTGTGCATACCCATGTCCACTTCTGATGAGAAGTATTCTTGGCATTCATCACATGTTTGTGAAGTGAATATAGGGAAATAGCAATCGTGTTGCCAGTGATAATGATTTTTTATTGCACGGCATACAGATTTCATCCTGCGTTGATGAAGGGCCCTGGCAGCCAAGTCACGCTGGACTTCTCTTTCAGCCAATTCAAGGATGTAATCTTTGATCATGTCTGCCAAATAGTCCCAACGGGATTCACAAAAAGCCAGTTGCTCCATTGGCTCAGTTGGTATATAGACCGGGATGGTATTTCTCCAATTGGTTCAACTTTGAGAGTAAGAAGGCTTCCGCAACTGCACTGTCATCACCAAAATTGTTTGGAACAGTTTTCACATGGGTGGTTTGTTTGATGCTTTTCTCTTCAGAGTGTTCTGTTATCTTTTTTCGAAGGCTTGCCAAGCTGTTATGAAAACGCTCGACTGACGTTTGAATATTGCTCAAAAAGTTTGGTTGCTTTGGCGCCCAAATCTCAGTTATATCCAGAAGCTTCCAGGCGAACACAGCCACTGGTTTAGGGCCTTCTGAACCCGCTGAAAACACTTCTTGCATATGGGTGTAACGCAAAAACTCCTCATCTTCATCCTGTTTTCTAAACGACATCCTTACAGCCCCATAACAACACCATATGTCCTTCTCAGCAATGGAAGACATAATTCTCTCAAATAATTGTTTTGATTTGAGGGAACCGACATCGATGATTGTCTTTTGATTTCTTGTTATCGTCCGTTTGCTAAATAAATAACAAACTCCCCACGCAAGTGTTGTGTCGCCATTCGTTTTGAACTTGTTTCCTCCGTTTAGAAACTGGTTGTGTGCCAGACTTGGTTCAAGCTGGTTTAAAGAGCACAATCTGAAATAGCCGTCAACAAACAAGCCTTTGGAGACCATGTCGCCACTCAAAGCAAGGCCTGTTTGTATCTGATCGCTATAATGGCCAGGAATTCTGTTCATGGCTATTTTCCGTTTGAACGGACATTTAAACTCCAACAAGCTTAAGCTGTTATCTTTGTCTAGAAAATATCCGTCTGGGCTGCAAGTGACCTTTCGATAAAGTGGATGATCTCTTGCAAGATTAAGAGAGATGCTGTGACCAAAAACGGAAACAGAATGTTTTTGCTCAAAATACTTTCGTATAATCGGCTCAAACAGATTGCCCCAAGCACAAGCCGCATTGTTGAGCATATGCGTTGGCTGTATTTTCTTCACGAGCAAGCTGCGCCGTGATTCAAACGGCGACGATCCTGTCAAGGCAGAGATCTCTGATGCTCCGATGGAGTTTTGTCTGGCTATCACCCAGTCGGCGCTCTTTTGTTTCAGGCCAGTGTTCCTCGATTTGAGAAAGTTCATGAAAGCTTGTGTTGTCGCCATCATTGGTATATGAAGGGTGAATGTTTTTTCAATTGGATAAATCAGGCCGGTGCGGGTTGTGCTAAAAAGTATCTACTACAGTATGTCGTGCAGTATTATCCCGTCGCCACCGCCGGCGTGTCATCTTCTTAAGAGGTAGGGTTTCAGCTGGGCATGTAATCTCATTCAGAGATATGGTGATTTCGCCTATGTATATGTAAGACCACAAATCTTGCATCGGTGCCAGGCAATTAGCCATCTTTCTAGTGTAAGATTCAAGGGGGCACATAAAGTGAAAATCGAGGAAGATCCAGAAAACGGTTCCCCTTGAGATGTAGTTATAGAACTCCGATTTCATTAACATCGAAATATCGTACATACTTTCCATGAGATTTGGTATGCGCAGATCGTCATCACACCATCTTCTGGGTTGTGGCATTTGCGTATATATGGAGGGTTTTGGATTTCTTCAATTGGCAATACCTCCCTGGGGTGGTGGTCTCGTACCGGACCAGCATTCACAGTGAGTAGTTAGGAGCGTTGGGGCGTTCGGGACCACAAAAAATAAGCCCCCAAATGCCCGAGTTACGCCTTCACACGAGGAATGACAATGACTCGTGTGAGGGCGTAACTCGGGCATTTGGGGGCTTATTTTTTGTGGTCCCGAACCCCCAACGCTCCTAACTACTACCTAATACCTCTTCTTTTTATAATAAAGTGGATTGAGATTTTTTACATCACAGTCAGGACCGTTATAATCCAATAAATGTTCCTCGCATTTTCTACAAATTTCTTGAAATTTATTAAAAAACATTGCTTCCTTTGCATTTGGTTCTCTATCTAAACAAACAGGGACAGAATATCCAGTTAATTTTCCTGCTTTTGGATCATTTTGTTACACCAAATGAAAATAAGAAAGGAGTTTCTATGATTAACGGTCCTTGATTTTTATTATTATATTTTGTTTTAATTTTTATTCTTTGATATTTCAGCTTTGTATTCTTTATATTAAATGTTTCTGCTTCATTGAAAATTATATTCTTGACATCGTAGTTATTCAAATTTGTAAGCTGCATATTTTTATTATAATAAAATATATTTTTAAATTTCAATTTTATTAAATCGTTTCATCAATCACTTTACAATATTTATGAATCTGCTGCATATTGCTGCATCAAGCTGCATATTTTTATTATAATAAAATATATTTTTAAATTTCAATTTTATTAAATCGTTTCATCAATCACTTTACAATATTTATGAATCATAATTTCTTTTTCTTTTTTGTTTCTTAACTTCTTCAAGAATATATTCCTGAACCTTAATTCTAACTTTCATATTTGTCAAATTAAAATTCTCCTTTATTCCCATAATTTTTAGTATTTCTAAAACTTGATAAGAAGTAAGATAAGAATCTAATTTCCTTTCAATTTCAGAAATCATCTCAAATGTGTCATCGTTATTAATATTAATATTCAAAACTTCTCCAATTTTATTTAAATTATATTTAGAAAATACTATTCCAATCGACATCTCTTTATTATACAATATAGGTTTTTTAAATAGCAATTTCATTTTTTTACACCATCCCGATTAAATGTGTAAGATGCATCATACAAACAAAAACTAGACAAGTGAGTTGGTCAGTTCACAGTCTCAAGCTGTCTATGGAAATTGGTTCTCACGCGTGATAATCATTTTTTTGTTGATTCAATCTGTGTTGTGAAATTGATTACGCTATGTTTAATTGAAAATCTTCTGGTAAGCCACGGGAGTAGATAATATATACATATTCTGCGTTGGTCTAATAATTTTCTACATTTTCCCCTGCCAACCAAAAACATTATTTTAAATTCTGTGATATTCTAAGATTAATTAAGAATATTTAAGACTATTTAAAATGAGGAAAAGTTACAGAATATATAATTATATATTTCTGTAATATTTCCTAGATTAATAAAAAGAAAGAAAGAAACTTTCCAGAGTATAAAAAAGGTGGGTAAAATATGGTTGGCAAGGGAAAAAATGTACAAAATTATTAGAATAAGGCAGAACATGTATATTTTATCTGCTGCACTTTGTTTGTTGATATAGTGATGGAAATTCATTAATCAGTCGTTAATTTTAAAGTTTTATATTTCGGAGTCTTCTAATGACTAAAATGGCGGGATCTTTTATGGACCAATATAGTATATTGATATGGAAATAATTTAAACAAAGCCGGAATTTCGGCAATCACAAAAGACAGCAAACGGGGAAACATCGAACTCATCGAGGGTCAGTAAAACGTTTTGATGTGTGTTAAAATAATACAGTTCAATTACATACACAAATATTAAATGGCATTTGCTGCAATAGTAGCAAGAGAAGACAGAGCTGAAGTTAAGAAGAGAATGCGCCTGTGTTTAAAGCTTTTAAATCGCACTTATATTTCCCATGAATTAAGGCATTATATTATTTATAATGCTATAGTCAATTTATATTTGACAAATGATACAATTATTTTGCGTTTAATTAACCCACCACTTTCAACTTCAAATATCCAAACTAGAACCAGTAAATTTCATTTGTGGGTTATTAGTGTTACAAGTCCAAAGCAACAAGACAGCGACCTGAAACGTTCGTCGCTGTAGGTAAGTGGAATGATTATATTTTAACGATTTTTCATTTATTAAATAAACTTCAGTGAAATACAAAGACACTACAAAGATTTCTCCCACCGCGAAAAAATCATATCTCGTCACCTGTGAAGATATCAATTCTCATCTTTACTGTGAAGAGTGTAGAAACCAATATCTTCACTTAAGCTACGACTTTTTTTTGGTGGATCTTCGAGGTTGCTTTTAAACGGGCTTTGTCTCCATTTTTAGTGTTACTTTAACGAGCCAAAACGCATATTTATATTAGTGAAAACCCCAAAATAATGGTCTAAAAAATATATATATCCTTTATTTACCCTCGGCTGTGTTAATAGCACAAGTGATAGTGGGACCGAGCATTCAAATTAAACGTAACATTTTTTTAAAAATCCCAACTGGCAGGAGGCAAACCAGTTGGCTATTTTACAAGCGTGGCCGAGGAGTTGAACTCGAGTCTACCGTGAAACAGCTCCAGCTAGTGGTCAGAGCGGGACTTGAACCCGGGACCTTCGGATTTCAAGTCCGGCGCCCTAACCACTCGACCACGCTTGTTTTATTTTAAATTATTCTACTAGTGCTCCAAGAGTAAAAATAAGTGTCTTGGGCTGCAGATGGCCTGGATGGAAATGGATCGAAATTTAAAAAATTGGGCGAATTGTTTCAAACCTGAAAACTAATATCAAAGCAAAAGCGAACAGCTTCGTTACATTTAATTGAAACCTGCTCCGAACTCAATTCTTATTTCAGGGGTAGGATGATTCCCGGATTTAACTCCACAAACAGCACTCTTCTTCCTTATCAAGAATGTCTGATCCCAAACCTGCCAGAGGGAGTCCAACACCAGATTCGAAACATCACCGACCACGTTATTCGACCCTTAAACATGTTACTAGCCGTCCTGTCGTTTGCCTTAAACGCGCTTGTTTCTATCACAGTAGCGCGTACTAAATCTCTTCAACATCCGTCGTTGTTGATGCTATGTAGCTTGGGAATGACCGATATAATATTTGCGCAATATAGTCTCTTCAGAGATATACAGACATTCGCTCACAAGCATATGTGCCCCAGTGTAAGTCCCGAGAAAAATTTCTTACCCGTTTTGTCACAAGCAACGACTCTTGGAAACTTGGCTGTGATAAGCAGGGATCGTTTCTTGGCCGTCGCAAAACCATGGTGGTATCGAAATCACATGACTAGATCACGTGCTATGAAGCTGATCTGTGTTCCTTGGGTGATAAGTCTCGTTGTTTCACTCCTGGTTTACGTGTCACATAAGTTAGAAGGGGAGGTAAAGGCTTTTGGAAAAATCGTGGTATCAGTGTTCTATGTGATCTGTTTTTTTGTCATCCTATTTTGTAACAGTGGAATCTTAGCCTCGATAATTCGGCATAGACATACGTTGCCTGAAGAAGGACAGCAATTACGAGCCATAATAGAGAGAGAGAAACGTTTAGCTTGTACCGTTGGCTTGATTTTGTTGATTTTATTGTTTACTTTTCTTCCAGGTTATCTATTGGTTGTTATCTTGTTCGCGAAAGAACTAAGCATCGACCCCTTTAGCCCCTTTTTCAGTTGTTTATTTCTTTTAAATGGAATATTAAATCCTCTGATAAACTTCGGACGCAACAAAAACATGCGCAATGCAGTGAGCGCTGCTTTGAAATGCCGCTGTTCACCGGAAGTACAACCATCAAATGTGATTGTTGTACGTAACGCTGATAATGAACTACATGTTGAATGTTCACCGGAAGTACAACCATCAAATATCACTGTTGTACGTAACGCTGATAATGAACTACATGTTGAATGTTCACCGGAAGTACAACCATCAAATATCACTGTTGTACGTAACGCTGATAATGAACTACATGTTGAATGTTCACCGGAAGTACAACCATCAAATATCACTGTTGTACGTAACGCTGATAATGAACTACATGTTGAATGTTCACCGGAAGTACAACCATCAAATGTCACCGTTGTTCGTAACGCTGATAATGAACTACATGTTGAATGCTCACCGGAAGTACAACCATCAAATGTCACTGTTGTACGTAACGCTGATAATGAACTACATGTTGAATGTTCACCGGAAGTACAACCATCAAATGTCACTGTTGTACGTAACGCTGATAATGAACTACATGTTGAATGTTCACCGGAAGTACAACCATCAAATATCACTGTTGTACGTAACGCTGATAATGAACTACATGTTGAATGTTCACCGGAAGTACAACCATCAAATGTCACCGTTGTTCGTAACGCTGATAATGAACTACATGTTGAATGTTCACCGAAAGTACAACCATCAAATATCACTGTTGTACGTAACGCTGATAATGAACTACATGTTGAATGTTCACCGGAAGTACAACCATCAAATGTCACTGTTGTACGTAACGCTGATAATGAACTACATGTTGAATGTTCACCGGTAGTACAACCATCAAATGTTACCGTTGTTCGTAACGCTGATAATGAACTACATGTTGACTGTTCGCCGGAAGTACAACCATGAAATATCACTGTTGTACGTAATGTTAACAATGAACTACATGTTGAATGTTCACCGGAAGTACAACCATCAAATGTTACCGTTGTTCGTAACGCTGATAATGAACTACATGTTGAATGTTCACCGGAAGTACAACCATCAAATGTTGCTGTTACATGCGACGTGAATGGCGAAATGCACTAAGGGGCGGACCATTAGATTGCTGAGGGGTGTGTTGTGATTTTGCCTGTGTTCGAATGTTTTTTCCTTTAGTTGTGTCGCTGGAGGAATTTAATGGCTTAAAAAACAAAGCTTTAGGTCGGGGTTTTGCAGTTGCGGAATCAGTGATTATTTTCCAAAATCACCCACCCTCCCAGTCAGAAGTAAAATAACCAGTCCCTAAATTGTAACAGATGAAAAAAATGTAACACAGTTGCTCAATCACAACTCCAAGCGAAAACGGTTTTTGCAATCGCTACCAAGCACTGCAAAAATCATGTAACCTAACATCCAGTTGGATTAATTTTACTCCTAATTGGGTTTTCGCATTGTTTAGAGTACGTTGTATCAGTTTCTGGAACCATCTTCTAAGAAGCTTGAATGTAAACACATACTATACAGTAAATCGTTCTCCCTTATGTCTGAAAATAGAAGCATGAATTTTAAATTAATTAGTTAATCAGCAGTTAGAGCGGTGTACATTTGACTGTCGAATTCGCGTTTGCACCACGCTATGTGATTGCTTAAAAATCCTCACTCCACTTTCTCAACCAATCAAAAACAAAGCCACGCGTTTCCCGCGTTTTCCCGCGCTTGGCGTCGACTACATGCATTTTGCGTTGAGTTATAATTGACCAGTGTGAGTACTTTAGTTTTGGTTTTATGACACTCAACTGAAAACTGCTCTAATTGGCTGTGAGAAATTCTACTTACCAAAGCGATGCTACTTGCAGCGATTAGAAACACGATAAACCATTCAAACCACTTGTGCTCCACAAGGCATTTCACCTTGTGACGTATGCACATCCATATCACATGACAGGAAGTGTTGCCAAACCTTGTACAACAGCCACACTGTGAAGGGAAGCAGGTGTCAACTTCATATTCCCGGATGTCCAGGGAACAACAACACAGTTTCGTGTTTGTGTGACCTGGGTTTGACCCTTGCGTAGATTTCTCGGGTGTTGAATCGTTTGTGTGGACTGCATCACCGTTGTTAGAGCTCGCTAGAAAGTTAATAAAACCATGCATAATTTGTTTTAGTTTATTGAGAGAAACAGAGTTCAGCTGCCCTATTTTAACAACAACCTTTGGAATCAGGGAAGATAGATACTTACAGTCGCTGTATTTTAGCTTACTGAAAAATATTATAAATACAATTTGACTGAAAACTGATTCTAATGGAGTTTCATGAAGTTCCACTACTAAAGTGGTTGTCTAATGCTTTAATGATTGAAGATGGTCGCTTGCAAAACTAGTTGCTCTGGTAGATCTAGCAACTAGCTTTTTTACCTATGGCCTTTGTTAACAGGATATACTCGTTTAGAAGAGTGTCTTAACCCTACTGTCAGCCTGGGCTTTTTTTTGAGTTCCTGAGCCTGGGGAGGCATATTGTTTTTTTTCATTCAAAGGTACAGATATGCAAATTTCAAAAAACATGGCTGTCAAAATCTTGTTGCCATGGAAACATCAAGTCACGTGATCAATAAATTGTCATATGAAAGTTTTGCTAGATAAATTTTAGGAAAAGTCACAAAGTTTGATGGCGTTTGAATACATATTAAAGAAGTTATGAATGTTAAAAATTAGCGCGGGCACCCGCCCTCCCCCCCAAGGCCGAATAGGGTTAATACAACGTTTCATTAAGATGGTAGCTGAAGGGATTGGAGATGACTCCTCATGCCAGGAAGAAGCTTGATTCAGGGTTATTGGATGTCTCGATCCCAAGCCTCAACGTGAAAAACGAACGCGAGTGACGTCACATTCGATTAAGCGCCAAGCACTACTGGAAGAGAGGCCAGGTTATCAGCGAATTACCTCCTTGTTCAACCTCAATCCCGACTTCATTCGTTTTAGGCCAAACTTTGGACCTTATTCTCTTGATGAATTGGGAAGCAATCACCACCTTTCTTATCCGCGAGAGGACTCGGTTCTTTTTCTTTGCTTGTGTGGAAGTGAGCGAGGCTTGACCGGCAAATGAACTCAATAGCAACGCCAGGAAAAGATTCAGAATCTAAAATGAAAAATAAAAAAGATGAGTGCGTGAAATCTGCAGTAACATTTCGGTTTAATTTGTAAAAGTTATTGATCATACGATTTACACAACTAAATCGATTACGCTCTATGTACTATTATACCAGCTTGTTTTCCCGGGGGGGGGGGGGGGGGGACTCCCACATAAAAATTTGCCATAGAACCAGCCTTGCATTCAGTTTGTCTTATAAGTTCTATATGACAGGCGTACTGCTTACTGCGTACCCCACCCTCCAGTGCTAGGATCAACAATGTCAAAACCCGGGGGGGAATCCCATATAAAAATGACGGGGGTGCTCGTCGGAAATTTTCGAAAAACACCCTAAAAGGTACCAGAATCTCGTTTGATGGGCGTGGTTCAAAATAATTTTTACCCCCAAGAGGTACCAATTCTAAAACAATACATGTCATATTCTGTCATATTTTTTCGGCTCATACCCTAAAAGGTACCGCGATAATTCGAACGGTGGTCATTTTAGATTTTAGCACCCTAAGCGGTACCAATCTCCAAATTTTGATCCCTAAAAGGTACGACGAGCACTCCCGTCATTTTTATATGGGAGTCCCCCCGGGGCTTGTTTTCCACTCGTTCACGCCGATCTCTCTTGGTCCAAATTACAGCCCCTCTTTAACTAGATCCAGCCTGTAGTCTTTCATACAGTAGGATTCGAGAGAACGTCTATATGTGTTTACGGGACTAAGGAAAGTCTTTAACCCTTAACTCTCAATAGAACTCTATTTCAGAGTATATTAAAAGTGCAGACTCCCATATGCTCGTCGTACCTTTTAGGGTTCAAAATTTGTAGATTGGTACCGCGTAGGGTGCTAAAATCTAAAATGACCACCGTTGGGAAAATTATCGCGGTATCTTTTAGGATATGAGCCGAAAAATATGACAGAATATGACATGCGTTGTTTTAAAATTGGTACCTCTTGGGGGTAAAAATTATTTTGAGCCACGCCCATCAAACGAGATTCTGGTACCTTTTAGGGTGTTGTTCGAAAATTTCCGACGAGCACCCCCGTCATTTTTATATGGAAGTCCCCCCCCCCCCCCCCCCCCCCCGGGTTTTGACATTGCTGATCCTAGCACTGGAGAGGTGGGGTACGCAGTACGCAGTACGCCTGTCATATAGAACTTATAGGACAATGGGCTGATTTATTTAGCCAGCCCTGGCCCTAAGGAAGGCTTATTTTGTTAGCCGAAATATTGGCCGCTAAATAAATCAGTCCATTGCCGTAGAGCCAGCCTTGCATTCAGTTTGTCCAATACACTTCAAGTGACGCCTGGCTCGAGCATCCTGGCACAGCTACATTGAGATCCGGCAAAACCGAACCAGTGCATTTTATTTACGCGTTGTGTGGACCTCTGCATTCAGTACTACGAGTACGTACGAGTAACATACGAGTACATACGAGTAACATACGAGTACATACGGGTAACATCTAGCAAAACCGAACCAGTGCATTTTATTACGCGTTGTGTGGACCTCCGCATTCAAGTGTTTTATATAGAACTTGGTATATGGCCTAGCTTACCACGAGTCTCTCGTAGCTCAGTGGTTAGAGCATCTGAGAGCACAAATACGAGTACATACGAGTACATACGAGTACGCACGAGTAACATACGAGTACATACGGGTAACATACGAGTACATACGGGTAACACTCACTAGTAAAACCGAACCAGTGCATTTTATTTACGCGTTGTGTGGACCTCTGCATTCAAGTGTTTTATATAGAACTTGGTATATGGCCTACAATCTCAGCCATTAATCGTTGGAACACTTGACAATTCATAATCCTGTACCCCGTTCCCCTGTCCAAAGTTGCAAAACTGCGGCGATTTTCAACCAGAACTCAAAACACCAACGGTTTTCAACTTTGTGAAGGGGTGGGGGTGATACATTTTTGCATGTGTTTCAACATTATTGTCTGAGGTTGTAGCTTGCCATGAGTCTCTCGTAGCTCAGTGGTTAGAGCATCTGACCGGTGTGTAAACCTAGTATATGGCCTAGCTTGCCACGAGTCTCTCGTAGCTCAGTGGTTAGAGCATCCGACCGGTGTGTGAAGGTCATAGGTTCAAATCCATGTCGGGGACTTTAAGCGGACCCCATATTAAGCGGACAACCTCTATTAAGCGGACACTAACTGCTTGGGTCCCGAAATTTTCTTCCCATTTTTACTGTAAAACGAACCTGTATTAAGCGGATCCCTCTATTAAGCGGATAGACGTCCGCTAATACAGGTTTCACAGTACATCTTTCTCAAGATGTAAAGGATATGTAACTTACAATGAAGTGTCCCAGCAGGAAGGCGGGAATAAACAGAATAATAGAGGCAGGTCCGGATGCTCTCATACAGTCCCACAGCGGCTCAACCCACTCCCCACAAATGATCCTGAAGATCAATAAAAACGAATGCCAGAAATCCGTGAACCTCCACCGGGGAACCTCGCCGCCGAATTTATCCGGTGTATACCCGGAACCAAATAACTGCATCCCCACCACGGCGAAGATATAGATTATGATGGCTAATATGACGGACAGGTTGGCAAGCGCCCCAAGGCTGTGTCCTATAGTGGTCAGCAGACTCGACATAGTGCTCCAGGATTTAGCGAGTTTTAGAATGCGAACCTGAAAAAGACAGGAAAAAATATTACCATCCTTGCAATTGAATTTGTTTGAAAGGAGGGAGATACTCTTTTCGACCAAATTCCCCTTTCTGTTTTCTGGCCAACATAAATACCGATTTTCCCTACCTAATTTCATTGAATATTCCGGCTCCATTTTCAAGCTTAACGGCAAAAATATACACTCAATTCAAATTCAGACTAAGGTAAACAAAATGTTTAAGATTTTCACAAGTTTTCCACGAAGAAATGCGTGCAGGTTGGTCACGATTAGCGTTGGCTGTAATTCTGATTGGTTGATAAAGTGGAGCAGGTTATTTTAATGAAAATAGAATTATATGTGTGGAGAGAAAGAAACTCAGAAATTTTTTTCTGAGTTCCAGATGGGATTCGAACCCACGACCTTCATACACTAGTCAGATGCTCCAACCACTGAGCTACTGAGAACTCAATTGGTGAGCAATGGTCGATTGTGGACGGTTAAGCCTAAAGAATACCGTTCAGAAGGACGTCGGACACCTTATTGAAACTTATATAACGGAGTAACTGGTTAGCTTTCAGTTGATGTTATGGGTAGCGGTTTATATAGTTAAATTTAGGTCTGAACAACCCGAGAAGCTAGGTGGTACAGTGGTATAGTGGTACGGTAGGCTATCTAAGCCTAAGCCTAGCTGAGATCACAGGTTCAATCCTCAGTGGGGGATTTTAGATTTTCTTTTTTACACTTAAAAGTGTATTGAAAATAAAATTCTAAGTGTCGTTATTACGTTATATAAGTCTTAATAAGGTGTCCGACGTCCTTCTGAACGGTATTCTTTAGGCACAACCATTGTGGCCGGGGCTGTGTGACACAACGACTGCATCGCGCAAGTCACATTATGTCGATAAACACACTCAATTAACTGCATCACGCAGTCACGCAGAAAAAACTCTCAGAGTAAGTTATTTTAGCCAATCACAAAGCTTAGCAATGTAAAACCAAAGCATTACGAAATTAATTTCGACACTTAATGGAAACCACTGTTACACAAACTCCTAAAAGTTGATTAAT
Source organism: Dendrophyllia cribrosa (assembly GCA_024195265.1). NCBI lineage: Eukaryota > Metazoa > Cnidaria > Anthozoa > Scleractinia > Dendrophylliidae > Dendrophyllia > Dendrophyllia cribrosa. The sequence goes on from JAJLRJ010000006.1 coordinate 45,009,487, forward strand.
GCTGTGCGCTCACCAATCTAAAAGATCTGAATACACTGGTGCCCGTGCTGTCAATTAAGTTAGACAGCGTTAACACAGTGTCTATTAGACTGATCACAACGACCACTCCATCAAAGATGTTCCATCGGCTCTTGATGTACTCGCGCGGTCTGAGAGCAATCAGCTTGAGAATCATCTCCACAAGAAAGAGAAACGTGCAAACCTGAAAGAGAAGGACCTGGGTTAGAGTGCTCACGCGTCAGTATAAATTCACTAGAGTGTTACCAGTCTTTCTCTGGATAGTCGAGCGGGCGAGCAAATCACGGAATCGGAATCGACAATCGACCGAGCGAGTGAATGTAACGCGAGCAGAGGGGCGACTGGGGAAGAGGCGTTTCCCCTCGGCTCGTTCTCTCGCTCCAGTATCGCCGAGTTTGTTTTCGTGATCAGCTCGCCCACTCGATTGACTGAAAATGAACAGCGAGCAGTCTAGTGATTCACCATATCATAAAATACCGGGGGGGGGGGGGGGGGGAGGTTCTCTTGTATAAGCTATATAGGTGTGTGCGCCCCAAATGGGCAGGGTTTTTTAACCGTTTTGTTCTGAAAATGGTAGCAATTTAGGGTTCAGTGTTGACATTAGGTTAGGGAACTATTACATATTTTGGTCAAAAAGTGGTTAGAAAAATCCCATATTTCAGTCTGAAAATGAGGGGGGCTTTAAGAGTATTCCCCCGCGATAAAAAGAAAAAAGAAAACGAGCAAGGGACCGCCCGTGAACGGAAATGCTGCTGGTACGAAATAGCTATCCACAGTTGCATTTAAACGTTCGGTTTGGTCTCAATATGCCATTGTTGCGTTACTTTTTCTACGCAGTTGTCAGTCCTTGCTTCTTATAGTATAAAAATAAAGTACTCTTTGAGTAAATATTATTCCGGTACGAGTCACACCGGAACGACTTTATCCCCGTTGCTGTATCTGATCGAGATTCTCATACCGGTACCAAAAATTATACCGGTACCAGGTAAACGCGGCACGAACACTCGTATCGGTGTGAAATCACTCTCTGGAAGATTGTAACTGGTAATGCATGCGTAATAGTCATTATCCAATCCAATACGCTATGTCGATCGGCACGAAGTGTTCCTTCACAGTCCTTTCATAAAAACGCGGTACGACTTCACACAGGTACGAAAGTCATGGTGTTAAACTCATACCGGTATTTACTTACCGAATTTACAATATCGATCGCTCTCTCCAAATCCTTGTTCATTCCATGGTATTGAATGGACATAAATAGTGTGTTGATCAGAATAATAAAAATGATACCAGCTTCGAACGCTTTGCTTTCTATGATGCGCTTCACTCGCTTCTTAAACGGTCCCCAAAAATTGTACGTCGACGAAATGCCAGCACCACAACACGAGCAACATTTTTTCAGGGCTTTCTCGCCCTGTTCAGCAGGATTACTGTTTGTGGACATTTTGCCAGTAACTGGGATTTCTTGTGGACCTTTTCTTATTTGAAAGACTGCGGTTGATTCGGCCTGTGCCATGGCCAAAGAGTTATGATTATTTTCAACCGTTTGTTGGTCAAACATGGCTTTGTGAATCGCTTCGTCCAGAACAACATCTTCCCTGCCGTACACGAGACTCAACACGCTGCGAGTGCCCACAGAAAACGTGGAACCTTCCATTTTTTGTTTTAAACGAAGGCTGTCATTTTCCTATAAATGAAGGAAAATAATGTTATTCAGTCAACTCTCTGTTAACGGACACCTCTATAAGACAGACACCTGGTGTTGGTCCCTGCCGTTTTGCAGTCATTTTACTACAACTAAGACAGACAGTTGGGGCCGGTCTCGAAGATGTCCGTCTTAGAGAGAGTTGACTGTATTTAATGTAAGGAAATAACAGGTCAGTTTTCTTTAGCTATAAGCCCTCAGCGTTATCTTTCTCCTGGGCCGGGTTGTTCAAAGCACGATTAAGCTAACCCAGGATTAGCATCAATTTTGATTCCAGTTAAATATGACTCAATGAAATTTTTTTCAAAGGTTTTCTTCCCTTCAGTTTCGACTTTGACTTGTCTTCACTTCTAACTAAAAATAAGCTTTTGAAAACATTTTTAAAGAAGAGAAATAAAATCCTAGGTTAACTTTTAATCCTGGATTAGCGTTAATCGGCTTTCGAACAACCGGGCCCTGTAGGCGAGCGAATGCGTATGATGGTCTGGAAATGACGTCATGAATTCGTAGCAAAACTTTAATGAGCGGAAAGGGAAAGCGTGGGTCACTCTTAAAACAAGAGGGAATAAAGCCGACCTAAAATAAGATAATACAGGAATACAGGTGTTAAAATCATTGTTATAAGTAGGCTATTCAAAGATTTTGACCCTCAAGAGTTGACCCTCGATGGCATTTCCCACCGAAGTTACTGGTTTTATTTGAAAACTCCGTAAGAGTTGGGGGTGTAGCTCAGTGGTAGAGCGTCCGCTTTGCATGCGGAAGGTCCGGGGTTCGAAACCCCGCACCTCCATTTTCTTTTTTTTTTCCTTTTGGTTTCCAAAGGTTTTTTCTTTATGTTTCGTTTTACTTTACTTTTTTTGAACGGATATGTTGTGGTTTTAAATTTTATTTTCCTTTGTCTCAGATTCATTAACACAATCTGAGAAAAAATCTGGTTTGATTATTTTCAAACCCAAACTTACCATTTTACTGGTTTGAACTTCGTTTTCATAAGACGCCGCTACAACAGCGAGAACAAGATTGATGAGATAAAACCGTCCAAACAGCACAATACACAAAAAATACAGAACTGACCACGGGCCCATGGTATAGATGATCTGAAAGAACAGTCAAAGAAAAATTAAGAGCTCAGCTGATGATTGCCGAAATTACACCATTCGTTCAATTACAGCCGATTCGCATATAATTAACCGCATATAAGCGAGTCTAATTAACATCAAATTACCGCATGCAAGCGGTTAAAGTAGGCCCTATTCACCTACTGAGAAATAACGAAAATAAAGCTGATCTCAAACTGGCTTTTGTCTTTCACTTGAAGATTTTTTTAGTAAAAAGGAGGGCTAGCTGAGAGGAACTGTAATTTTTAACATATTAATAGAGTTATCCATAACCATAACCATAAATGAAAGCTAACCGTTTTAAAATCAGTGCTTAACCCTAAACACTGCAGATCAGTGCTAAACTGAAGCTATTTTCTCTCAATTCTGTGTCTAACGTCAGTAATATAAAGAATACTACCGTTAGGTGAATAGGGCCTATTTTACCGCTTGCATGCGGTAATTTGATGTTAAATAGACCCGCTTATATGCGGTTAATTATACGCGAATTGGGTGTCAATTAATACGAAAAGTAGTTTGAATATAACCCTTTCGCTTCAAGAGTCAATTATGGAGACATGCAAATGTACGTTGTTTTTTGTTTCCTAGAAATCTACTGACTGAAACAAGTGATTCGTACACGTGACTTTTGCACGTCACTCTTGCACGTGACTCGTGCAGGTGACTCGTTCACATGACTTACATTATTGTAGACATTCTCCCAAAAGTCCAAAGTGACTAGTTGAAATGACGTCATAATGGCCCAGCCGAAATGATCAAAGCTCGTGTATCCGTAATTGGGATTATGTCCCGCGTCTGGGAGGCAGCTTTGATTAGCAGCACAATGCCTGCAACACAAATAAAAGAGATAAAGATGATGATCTAAAGACGGAATAAAAAAGTAAATGAATAATGGAATCAACGTTGAACGACTAGACGTTGTCGTCGTCCGTTTGTAGCCTTGACGAAGTATGTGACTACAGACGAACCTCTCCTTTCAGAGTCCTGCATAATACAGACATCTTACTATTACGGACAGTTTATCTAGATTCCAAACTTCATACATTCCTTTCCTCTATATAATACCAACACCTTTATAATGCGTACACTTGGGTCTGTTTCATGGGATCCCTGTGGTGTAAGAAGGTTCGACTGCATTTATATGGAATTACTTACACTGTTCCAGAAAAGTTTCCACATACCACAGGATGGTGATCAGAGTCGAGTATCCAAATACCTAAAATTTAGAAGTGAACGGCGTTGAATTAGTCTAAGCAAAAAAGGTAAGACAAGCCAATATCATCATCATCATAATCATCCGTCGACTCAAACACGATATTTGAGACGGGCCCTGTGTCTGACACGCCACACGTCCAGATCAGCCAACAAGCTATCAAGCTCTTCCCTAGACTCCACCTCTGCATCTTACATTAAAATACTAAGCAATGTCTTTGCAGGCCGTCCAGGATCTACTACCTTGCTGGCGGGCAGTTCAGGGTGCCGATGGCAGTGCCCCGCCAATCGCAGACGACGTTCCTTCACCTTCTCAGGCAAAGAATCAGGCCATGTGATTATCACCTGCGATCAAGTGTTCTATGTTTTCGTGGATAAGGGAGGGGGTGGGGTGGGAGGACTGAACGCAGAAATCATCATTCTCAAGTTAATGATCTTGTTTAGAAAATGATTTTTAAAAAATACATGAACTGTTGGATCACGATATCGGTGTCTTGTTGATTTCCCTTTATGGTCTTTATACATCTAGCATGTGTTAGATGATAACTAGAGAACGTCAGTTGACTGTTGTTTTAAAAGCGGAATGATCGCGACACATTCATAAAGTACTCACTAGAATTGGAGGCGTAATCTCTGTACGAGATCTGCAGGTTCTCGGGCACAGGCTCCGCGCATTTATTTCTCAGCACACCCCCAAACACTTGCATTCCGACAAGTGCGAAAATACAAATAAAAAACATTGTGAGAATGAGTACATCCCATAACATCTTCATGGACGCCAGGAGCGTGTTCACCATCATCTTTAGTCCTAACGAAATATAAGCACATATGTGGGTAAGCCACTGGATAGGATAATTGACAATTAATTACCGAACTGGAAGTGAATAGAAAATACTATCCCGAGCTCGAGTATTTAACCCCTTAACTCCCTAGAGTGTCAAAACTCAAAATTCAAGAAAAAAAATCCAAATTTCATTTTGTAAAATATTGAAAAACAAATGGTACCATGCATAAGTACCGCCGAAGAGGTTTCATTTGAATGGTCACATCATAGGATTTCGTCAACAGACTCAAAAGTTAGAACAAATGGCACCCTGCAAAAGTATCGCCGAAGAGGTTTCATTTGAAGGTCACATCATAGATTTCGTTCACAAACTAAAAAGTTAGAACTACACTACATGTCAGTCATAATTGATTCTGAGAGTGAAAGATTAATCAGAGCGATCGAAAAATACTATCCTCTAGTTTGGTATAGAAATAGTGTGATTTCAATCGAGGATCGAAGCAATTTCGCGATTTCTTTGGTTTTGCTTTGCTTTGCTTTGTGATTGGCTAAAAAAATCTCGCGCCACTTTCTCAACCAATCAGACAGTAAAACCAAAACCAATCGTAACTTGCTCGCATGCGTTTTCCCGCGCTTGGCGCCGGCGACATGTGTTTGCTTGGCGTTCTGATTGGTTCATTGGATTGTCTGTGTCTGTTGTGATTGACCAGAGTGATTACTTTGGTTTTTGTTTCACGACACCCAAATGAAAATCGCTCTAATAATACAAATACGTTATGCATACATAATTTAATTGTGCTATTACTTTGGCAGTATTTATATTGTGTTGGCACTCAGATTCAAAGGAAAGTGGCGCGTGAATAAAATGATTTTACAAAAATGAAACACACAAAAAAATGGTTACAGCTTACTGATAGACCCCAAACCCTCACTTTCTCTCGCAAGCAAGCCGAAGTCCGCGTAAGGTCCTGGAAACAGGCTGTGTTATTCGAAAACGTCATGAAACAATTGGCGCCAAAATATCGAATCAGTGGAAAGAAAGAAAGAGTATATAGTTCTGTGTGTATTTAAACCAAGAAAAAAAATGGAGGAGCGGGGTTTCGAACCCCGGACCTTCCGCATGCAAAGCGGACGCTCTACCACTGAGCTACACCCCCAACTCTTACAATATTCTGATTGTTTCTGATGAGTTAAACATAGATGGTTTTTATGGCGCCCATGTTCGTGGTCAAAATCAATAGAAATCGTTTGCATAAAAATATAATTTTATTCCCAAAGGAGGAAAATTTCCTTGTGTTCTGATCACCAGCATAGCCGCCGTGAAGACCACATGTTGAAGGATACTGACACATGGTATTCGACCCGGCGAAAGTCTCTCGTCTGTTCTGATTTATGTCAGTTTAAGAGACGGGGGTGTAGCTCAGTGGTAGAGCGTCCGCTTTGCATGCGGAACGTCCGGGGTTCGAAACCCCGCAACTCCAGTTTTTTTTTCTTTATTTGTTTGTGTTCATTTGTTAAACTAAACCTTTTCTTAAAGGGGCTATGTCGCAAGGTGAGTCTGCGCAATGAGTTCCTGTCATGTGACGTCACCTGACGTCACACATGTCAAATTTCTATTGTTCCCTCCCGGATCGCGGCAAGTTTTATCGCGCTTGCACTCGTGTCGAACCACGCGAGGTAAACAAAGTAACACACCATCGATTTCGCTTTTAAATTCCTCCCCAACTTCCACCACTACTGGAAGACATCGAATTTTTCGAAGGTACGACTAACAAATCGCAGAAATAATTTACCAAAAATCTAGCCAAGTAAATACTCTAACTAATTTGTAAACTTGAGATCTATCCTTCCACGCAATACGACGGGATGGAACGGATTGCAGCGAATTCAACAGTAATGGCCGCCAACTTGATAAAAAGCCACCGGACGACCCACCGGACGTTTTTCAAGTTGTTAGTACCCAGTACTCACCCGCCATCCTCGCGACATACGTAGCCCCTTTAATTTCAGTTTTACAATATTTTCGGACCAGTACGTTCTCACAGAACTCACGAAAAAATAATTTACAGGCAGTCGCCCCTTTCTTTATCAGATCCGAGAGCGCGCGAGCTAAATGAAAGACTATTCACAGTCTACGAAAAAAAATGTGACAATAACAAAACAAAACATATTAATACTTAAGAAAGAAAGATTTTGTTACGTTTTATTTAACAACCAACCTTTTACAGCTGATATTGTGCGGAGAGCTCTAAACACACGGAATGTCCTGATTCCAGAAAGATTTGCTAACACTCCCGGAGCCAGAGTAACATATCTTGAGAAAGAAAAACAGTTTTAACTCATGATTAAAATAAGTAAACGCAATAAGTACATAATTGTGTAAACAAGTGATAATTAAACGCAGTAGGTAAAATAAGTTAACACAAAAATGGGCTGTGAGCAGTCTCTTTCTTTTAGTTAGTGGAGCGCACGCGAGAGGGCGCGCAATCCTTAGTTCTATTCCTTCAAGGATAACTAAGCGAAACGTGAAAAATGTAGCATGCACAAAAGCCTAGTTTTGCTGCACGAAAATTCGCCCGGGTGAGTTTCCGTGCGGCATCCGACTTTCGCGTGCGCTCATCTGTTTTGCTTTTCGCTCGAAAGTGGAATTGCTGGTAGTCTGCCAGCTTAAAGTCGTTGACTGCGGGCGCATGCGGAGTTGCAGTATCTCCTATGTCGCTCACGGTTTAAAGCAGAGTTGACCTGGTTTAAAGTGGTGCCGGTAACGTTTAAGTCTGTGGATGCGATATTGACCATGAACCATTCATTTGAACGCTAAGCGGAGCAGTACTTTCTTACTATACTGTACTCTGTGGTCACAATCCTAATGTGTGACCATTCAACGAAAGCGTTGGCGAGTAGTACTTTCATTTGCATGGGATGCACAGTTGGGCTTCTGGTCTAAATTTTCAGCCCAGAAGAGCAAAGGAGTCCGCAACGTGATTACTTAGAGAATAGTTTTTCTATTAAAAACAGTAATATCAACCTTATATCAGCTTACCCCAAAATGACAACGGCGAAATCCAACCAATTCCACGGATCTCGTAAATAAGCATATTTATGGAGAGCGAACCCTTTAGAAATTATTTTAAGAATCATTTCTACAGTATAAATTGCTGCGAACACATATCTGTTGAAAACAAGAGACAAAAAGTTAATTATAGCTAACTTTAGAGTTGAGACCTGGTTTGACATACTTTCATTAGTATTTGGTCGCTTGAGCAACGTGAGGCGGTTGTACACAGGCAAGAGATGTCCCCCTTTAACCTAGGCTATTATAATTCTGATGTTTTGTTGGGGAAAACCCGTTTGGTTGATGAACATGTAAGCATCGAAACCGATAAAATGGTTGAATTCTTTGTTTAATACAGTGCAACCTGTATGAAGCGGACCCCATATTAAGCGGATACCCTCTAAATAAAAATAAATATCCTTTATTTACCTTCGGTAGTGTTTATAGCACAAGTGCTAGTGGGACCGAGCATTCAAATTAACATAACATTTTTAAAAATCCCAACTGCCAGGAGGCAAACCAGTTGGCGATTTTACAAGCGTGGCCGAGGAGTTGAACTCGGGTCTACCGCGGAAACAACTCCATCTAGTGGTCAGAGCGGGACTTGAACCCGGGACCTCCGGATTTCAAGTCCGGCGCCCTAACCACTCGACCACGCTGCCTCCCTCTATTAAGCGGACACCAACTGCTTGGGTCCCTAAATTTTCTTCCCATATTTGCTGTAAAACTAACCTGTAATCAGCAGTCCCCTCTATTAAGCGGGTACTAACGAGAGTCCTGAGTATGTCCGCTTAATACAGGTTTCAACTGTAAAGCCGTTTTAACCGATCGCGAAAATGTGGAAAAAGCTCAAGAGAAGATCGCAAAACCGGTGGTAAAATGGTCACAATCACAGGGGTGGGAATACCAATATGGCATTTTTTTATTTTTTTTATTAACAAGGGTTTATTTACGAGCTTATTACATTATTGTCTTTTTGTTAATTTTGTAAACACTGAACTGTAGGTGAATAACCTCCACATGCAGCCTTTAAAAAAAATTGTCAACTATTTGGTGGAAAGCAGTAAAACCGACTGGGTATATATATAAATACTCACTCTGTCTCCTCTGGGGGATTTGTCAGTGCCAGAAAAACGCAGTTGACTAAAATAGTAAATAGGATAAAAATCTCAAAATATCTGCGGAGAGTTGAGGAATTTTACTGGAATAACGATCACAACATTATATTGAAAAAAAAATCAATTCGAAAACAGATTAATTGTTATCACAATAGAGGTTCCCTAAGAATTTTCAAACTTCTTGTCTATGCGATGGGGGTGTAGCTCAGTGGTAGAGCGTCCGCTTTGCATGCGGAAGGTCCGGGGTTCGAAACCCCGCACCTCCATTCATTTTTTTGAGGTAGTTGTCGCCTGTCAGAAACGTTTTTAAAACCCTTTTAACTCCCAAGAGTGCCAAAGATCAAAATTCAAGAAAAATCCCAAATTTCGTTTAGTAAAATACTGAAAAACAAATGGTAATTGTGTATAAATAAAGTTAACTGATTGATTGATTGATTGATTGATTGATTGATTGTACGATGCAAAAGTACTGCCGAAAATGATTCATTCGAATGTTCAAACCATAGGATTTTATCCTTCATGATTCATGATTCCCCAGGGGGGATACTCGAAATTTACATGACGGGGGGGTCCGACGTATTTTTTTGGGTCTAAAATTTCGACCCTCGGTATTTTTTTGGGTCAAGAAATCCGGCAGGTATTTTTTTGGGTCTTAAAAAAATAAGCGTATTTTTTTGGGTTTCAAATCTCAGAGCGACGTTTTTGGGTATAAAATTTCGATGCTAGGTATTTTTTTGGGTATAAAATTTCGATGCCAGGTATTTTTGTGGGTGTAAATTTCAAGCTCGAGTATTTTTTTGGGTTCAAAAAATGACGCTCCGTCGGACCCCCCCGTCATGTAAATTTCGAGTATCCCCCCTGGGCATGATTCACTTTCATGATTCAACAAGCATGTCAAGTAGTTGCTTTTAAAAGTGAGTCAAGAATTTTCAAACGTTATATTTATGAGATGGGGGTGTAGCTCAGTGGTAGAGCCGGGGTTCGAAACCCCGCACCTCCATTTTTTTTTCCTTTTTTTTTTTTTTTAAACTTAAATTCGCTTTTGAGAAGGAATAATATTCATTGCTCTTTTAGAAAAAATAAACTTCTTGTTAGACAGAATTTATGCCTCTTACAGGAATAATAAGCACTTAATACTGATCCCAAAGGAGACAGTGAGCCGGGCCGGCGAGCTGTTTTTGCTTATCTTGTACATGTACTTGTTAGGCAGTTTAGGGACCCTTTTTATCCCCCCGGGGGGGGGAGGTAGTTGTCGCCTGTCAGAAACGTTTAACTCTGTAACGTTTAACTCTGTAACTCTCAAGAGCCGCCTGTCAGAAACGTTTAATCCGTTGACCCCAAGAGTGCCAAAGATCAAAATTCAAGAAAAATCTCAAATTTCGTTAAATTGATCGATTAATTGATTGTACGATGCAAAAGTACTGCCGAAATGTTTCATTTGAATGGTCAAACCATAGGATTTCATTCTTCATGATTTATGATTCACCTTCACGATCCTACAAGCATGTCAAATAGTTGACTTCACATATATGAGATGGGGGTGTAGCTCAGTGGTAGAGCGTCCGCTTGCATGCGGAAGATGATTGATTGATTGATTGATTGATTGATTGATTGCACCATGGAAATGAAATGTTTCATTTGAATGGTCAAACCATAGGATTTCATCGACAGACGGCTCAAAAGTTGGAATGAACTATTACATGTCTCCATAATTGACTCTGGGATGGAAAGGGTTAATAGGCTACCGTACCAACCAGGGCCTTAATTGAAAAGGAAAATCAATGCACACTTTATCAAAAGGATACTGATTTGTGGTTATGAACAAGGAAAACTTCCTGAAAGGATGATTTTGACCAAATAGGTACACAGACTTCGCTTTGTTCAGGCGATGCACATGCGGTGTTCCAAAGCGACTCGTGATCACAATAAATGTCTGAAAAGTAAGGTGAAATCCGTTAACATCTTTTCTGAGTCTGCGGTACACCAGGCCAGCCACTGTCCGGCTTGTGTCTTAGCATGAAGCGACTCAAAGTACTATACTCCTTCCCTGTCTTACCTATTACATAATAATAATAATAATAATAATAATAATAATAATAATAATAACAACAGAACATTGTGCCTGAGCCTTAAAGGAATAATAATAATAATAATATAATAATAATAATAAAAGGAAAATATCTTTATTAAAAATAGCAATAATAATAATTTACAATAACCATAAATTGATACTTGAAAACAAATGAGAAGTTAAAAAGAGTTACATTTCTATATATACATCTTTTCGATAAAAAAATTTATTTAAAGAATAGTTGAAAATTTTGGAGTCAAACGGAAATATATATTTAAAAAAATCTGGCTAATTTCTGCACTTGCAAGTCCGTGTTTTGTAGGTCCATGGCGTAAGGATAATATAATAATAATAATAATAATAATAATAATAATAATGATAATCGAATGTTTTACATCACGAGTTACAATGTTAAAAATGATGAGAAACAGTTTACACTATTTTAAAGTGGTGGTGCAGCTATAAGGAAGACAACAGGGCTGGGTTGTTCAAAGAACGATTAATAACTAATCAATTGAGACTTTTTTCAAAGTATTTTTGCCCTTTAGTATCGACTTTGAATTGTCTTCGAATGAATATTTCTAACAGGAGAATTTAAATACTCGGTTAAGTTTTAATCCTAGGGTTAGCGTTAACCGGCTTTTGAACAACCGGGCCCAGTAAAACATTGTTTGTATCAGGCGCCTGTTAGATACCAGTTGAAAATCCAGACCAGTCGAAAGTATTAAAACTTGCTCTAGAAACAAGGCAAGAGGACCGCATGAATTACATGCAAACAAAGTTGACAAAAGAGAAATTCAACTAAAAAAAACACACTTTAACCTGAATGCCCAATTGCAACATCAAAAGCAATATTCGGACTTAATTGGCAGCATTGCACGATGGGAAAAAACTTACAGCGGATAGCCCAAAGGGCAATTTGATTTTACTAGAAGGTACACAATTATGCAATATGTAAAGTATAGCGACTGCTAATAATTTTTTGTGGAATTGATAAGGCCAACTCGGGTTATTGTTAGTTGAGTTGCTTGCACTGATGCCCACAAGGCGTTATAATGACAAACGTTAGGTGAAGACCACGTTATTGAAAGGAGGAGAAAACCATAATAAGTTTTTCTGCGATTTTTCCATGACACTTGGGAGGAACTTGAAAAAATTAGTCAATTTTTTCAAGTTGTAATCCATTTCCATCCTGGCCATCCGAAGCCAGATATAACGAATACTAATTTCTGTGCACTGCTAGAGTATTTGTTAACAAAGCTGGACCGTTATTTTAAGGTTTCCATTAAAACAAATATGTTTTTTGGCTTTTCAAAGTGATACTAAAAATAGGTGACATAGCCCCTTTAAAATCGGCGTAGAAAAGAATTAAGTGGATGTGAACAAATGGCCTGAGATTTACTGAGATTCTCAATGTTGCTCTTTGCGCCTCGAAGCAAAACATCTAGTATTGTTTATTGACTCATTGACTGGATGGTTGTTATTTTTCTATTTTCAGTTGCTTTACCAAAGTGTCAAACATTAAGATGAAGATGTATCTCGATAACACTAGGCTAATTCGAGCTCCGAATAAACGTGATATTCTCACCGAGAGTTCTATTACAGCCAGAATATTTTATTTTTGAACAATTTTGCTTTGTTTTTTTGTAAAGAAGCTTTATCCCTAAGGACAGGAGTTACCGAAAATAGACTGTATTTGCAGAACGACAACATCCGCTTGTGCCAAAGAATAGATAATTATTTGCTATTGGTATTCGGGAATATGAAACGTTATTCAGTTCATATGATGTTTCCATTTATTAACCTGATTTTGTTAACTAATTTAGATATAAAAAAAACCAATAGCTTTGATTTTAGTCATCAAGCCCTGCGCCGAACCAAAACGAAATATCTAAAACACCAAACGTTTATTTTTGTACGATCGATTTGCATGCCAAAAACACAGCCGGCTCTTTTGTTATTATTTTTTTCAGAAAAGCTCAGCAAATGAAAATAATTAACACAGTCTGACCGGCAGTATTTAGACTACACTGAAAATCAGGCTAGACTGACACTGTATTTCTGATATAGTCAATACATACGGTATATTAAAAAAAAAAAAACATACATCTTTTATCAAGGTTTCGCGGGATCATAAAAATGAGAGATTCCAGTAATTGCTTTAGAAAATTCTAATTTCAGGCCTTGTAGTTGCTTCGGTTAAACTTTTCTCACTATTCTCAATTTGTTTCTACATTCTGTATTAATATTTAGCTTTTATTGAGACATTTCTATCTGTATTAAATCTAAGTCATGATTTAAAAGCTTTCCGTCAGTTAAGATAAAATATTATTGCGCTTATGGGTATATATACAGCACCTCAAAAGCATAAACACTTTATTTTTATTTTATCATCAATTCATTTTTAATTTACTTATAATCAATTTCTAATTCCAAATATAGCTAAAAATCATGGCGACAGTTTATCGAGCGAACGCACTAATACTCCCAATATTTTTACCTAGTAAATATGGATATGATTACGAACCTCACGATTTGCGGATTGTGTTTAAACGTCTTGCCTATAAAAGCTTTCAGCGTTTTAAAATCCCTAAATTTTAACAATTTAAGACATTTAAAAGCCGCAACCGACTCAATTTCTTCTCACTTGTTAAAATGAAAAATATAGCTTTAGAGATCCACCGCCATCGGGAATAATTTATGTTCAAAGAAAAGTGAACCAACCCACAAGTGTTTATCTTTCATCAACTTACCTCAGATGAGTTTATTTTCTCTACGAAGGCTTCAAATGTATTGTTAAGTGTCTCCATGTGTAGAACAGCGATTAGAATGCGTTTTAAACTGTCAAAATGAACGACGGAGAGAGAAACGCGTCTCCCCGTGAAACGACAATATCGACATACAGCAATGTGCCATCCAGAAGGGTCAAGGATTATTTCAAATCGGTGACCAGGTGTCCAGTCGTTTTTACAGCGCGGATTAAAAAAAAGCTCGAGCTGGGGTTTCCGTGTGAAAAACTGAATAATTAATATTCAGCCAATTACAAGCGCACTCCGCTGTTCTCAGAGAAGAGACATTTCAGCTTAATTAGGGCTCGATGATAAAATCCAGCGTTTGTAAGAGAATACCGAAGTAAAAACATTTTTTTCCTCAACCATCCTGTTTGCAGCCTTAGAGAAGACAAATAACCGTGTAGTTTTACACAAAACAATGTTGTTATCCGATTGCTGTTCTGTAGAGAGCTTTTATACAAAAGGTGGCAAATGTGATTGGCGTTGGCATGGAAACACGGATTGGCTCATACTTTTGGACCAGAAAAACATACAATAAAATTTAAATTTCATTTCGATTAAGCTCTTAAAAAAGCCTTGCATCTTTTTGTTTTAAGAGGTGAAAGTTCTTTGGTTAACCACAGAAACCTTGGTATAAAATAAACAAAAAAACGAAACAAAAAAAGCATTAGGATGAGAGAAATATTCACTCAATTTCACTTAATCGCACGACAACGAAATTTCGTGAACGCGATTGTTAACTGCAAATCGATTTGAATTACAAAGGAAAAGATGTTTAAAAAGCATTCAAAAATGAAAATGAAATAATTTCTACAAATGTTTGTTGAAAAGCTTTTTAATTGCAGTCGCCATGAAGAAAATGAACCGTATCACGGGAAAGGTTCTCAGCGCAAATAAAAGTTCCATTGATTGTAAAACAAACAGTGGCCTTGCAAGTTCAGTGCATGGTTGCCTGCCTCGTACCCAGACGTCTCTCTGCCGAAAAACAATGGGCACGCAAGGGAGGAAGGGAACGCGACCCTCGCGCTTCGTGCTCATCACCAGTCGCTCGCGCCGTCGCGCTCGTCACGCGAAACACCTGAGGAGAGTCTTTTGCTGGTACTGAGAGAGTGTCGAGTATCAGTCTCGTTCCCAGGAGCCAGGTTGGGTCAACTTTAAATTCATCCCTTCCTGCCTCACTCTGACTATAAACCACACGACAAACTAGATTGCTTCTAGGATTGTTCGTTTTATACATATACATATATTTATTATAAAATTTTCTTTTTCTCCTGTGCCCGCCTCGAATAGCCCCTGCTAATTGCGGGCACAAGCTTTGTAAACTTATAACTTAACTTGAAATAAAACTTGTTGTTGTTGTTTTTTGTAAATTCATCATTGTTATTTAAAATAGTCGAGAGAGCTGTGTAGCGCATGTATAGTAATGAAACTAAAAATGTAGAAAATGTTTATGCGGTTAAAAATGTTTGAAAATGTCCCAGACGTTTCGAGATCAGACTGCAGTCTCTTCATCAGAAATAGAGTGGTCTCTTCAAAACGTCACAGACGTTTTCAAAGATTTTAAGCGCATAAACATTTCCTGACTGTATTTTTATTTTCATTTGGGTCAACTTTAACCGCGCGGGTCAAACTGTAAGCATGCGTAATGTCAGTCTCGATTCCCAGTCCTTTGAGTAAGCACATGCGCTCATCATGTTGCAGGCCGAACGGAAAAAGCCAGGAGCATGCGCACATAATCTTGCATATTTTACTCTTTTAAAATAATCCAAACAAGAAAATAACAAGTTGTTTATCCTTTTAAGACGTTAAATAATTTTCCAGTCACATTTCATTTCATGGGCGAACCATTTATATATGCTAATTATGAACTAGTCACGGCACAAAGTATAAGATGAAACGATTTGGTGACTAAATCATACCGATGCAGAACTTACAAAATGCGGTAATAATACAACTGTTTCTACTAGATAAGGGCCCGTTTACATGTAAGTTTTTTGTCTCGGGATGACTTTCGACCCGAGATCAAGTTCATAGCGGTGTCTGATCATTTCTTAACCTCGTTCCCAGGGTCTGGGACGGGAAGAAGAGAGACCCTGGAAACGAGGTTGATCATTTCCTTTTTGCTGTTTACATGGTTTTGTTTCGGGACGCGTTCATCACTGTTCAGCGTTTTTCCGAGGTCAAAGTTCGATCAGCCATTTTGTTGTGATGACCTCGATTTCACCAGTTGATTATGTCCAATTCAAAAACTCTAAGTTATTGCGAAAAATTGTTTTGTGTCGTTTGCGCTCGGGACGAGATGACTTTCGTCGCGGGATCCCGAGATGAAAGCACTCATGCAAACGAAACATTGTTTCACCAGACATGATTCGATTCAGGGAGGACACTCATCTTGGCTTTCATGTAAACAGGGCCTACGAGATGAACTTTTAATACGTTATACCATCACAGCAGAATTCCAGTATTGGAGTAAAATAATATGAGGCACACACTGAAGTGAACGAAGAATTCGCGCTTTCATTATCATATAATATACTGGTCGACATGACAACACTTGAACTTATTAGTGCACAATAGCGTTTTACGTACTTTCGTATGTAGCTATAGACCTTGGTTAGTTGTATTTGAAAGCTTGAAGCTCTGTGGTAAAACATTGGCTTATTCTATAATAATTGCGGGTAATTTAGATTGCATTTAGATGCTTAATTACCAAGATGTTTTTTCATGCAGTGGCACAAACGACAACTTGTGACGTCAACAGTTAATTATTGGCTGCAGTTCATTAACCTTGTTTTCCGTTTACAGCGTTATGGAAAGACTTTAAATACATTGCAAAATAATAATGGAAATTATTTCTCAGTTTTAGAGTGTTTATTTGTGTCCGTTTGCTTATTGTTTTTTGAAACTATAAGTTTAATCAAAGTAAATAAACAAATGTGAACAATTATAGCTATTATAAATACACAACAATTTTAATTTTTCGAGTCGAATACATTCAACTGGGAACATTTAAAATTATTTGTTATGTGTCAGCTTCGTAGCAGCTCAGCAGGACGGTTTGTATACAGCTTTCTTAAGCAGCATAATTACCACTGAATCAGCCGGCATAACATTTTGAACGGAAAATTTTCAAATACAATACTCACAATCGTCAACAAAGCTATTAACAACTTTCAGAACACAAACTGATGTCAGCAGTTTTCGATAGAACTAGTTTAAATCAGTCTTAAATAAGGCGATTTTATTCAGCCAAATAGAAACTCAGTCATATTTTTCTACTACCTTGAGACAACGTTGACTGAAGCGGGTGAAATAAAAAATGCGCGGTTATAAACCTCACAAACTATCTGTGTTTACAACATGCATATCGGACTATTTTTAGCAGCTTTTATTACAATTTCTTTGCATTATTTAAAAAGGGGACTTAATATAGGTAAATAAAAAAATTGTCAGTTCTGCTCATGGCTTCAGAAACAGAGTCAATCTAAAGAAATAAATTAAACGGTTGATAAATCCTGAAAACTACCTTGCAACTTATTTTCACACTGTACTGAATTGACTTTAGTAACGTTTTGTATAGTTAAGCTAAACATTATTATTAAATTACACGAAAAGCACTACCTTTCTAAATAACATACCTCATCGCTGTCACCATGTTTATCATCCAAGGGTCGATTGAAGTACCTTGGGCGCTCCGGAAATAGTTTCCGCATCATATCTTTAAAGCAGTTTTTGATAGTCTTACTATCAACACTACTCGTGTCGCTATTCCTCCGGCCTGTTCGGCTAATATAGTTGGCATAGCTTATCACGCTAGCCTGGGATAATCTTGCGGATTTGGGCGCTTGATATGCCAAGACAGCCCCGCTATGTCCCTGCGAAAAGTAGAAAAAAAGCATTTACATGTGAGCATCGAGGAACTTCGGTGGCTTCCACAAGAAATAATTCATGAGCATACTTGTGCAAATATATCACTTACGGGAAGTCGGAAGGCATCGAACATTAGTCAAAATGTTAAACGTTTTTTAAACGTTGACACGGAAAAGCTTGCAGCATGTTGCGTATAAAATGTTGCACTGAAAATAAAATAATTCCTGTGTAACGAAATATTGCAACCATGTTGTTCCTTAGTGAAGTTGGACCTCGTCACACGGATTAAAAATCTCCGTCGTTATACTGTAGTTTAAAGTTATCTTGTAAAACATATCTTCTTTATGTTGCTTAAATAAAAATATTTGTTAAGATTATAAACTGCAAATGGTCTGAACTAAATATAAATTGACGTTTTGCAAACCTGGGTCAGTTCAACGTTGCAAATCGTAGAAAATTCCTTGTTAGTCGTTTTCATGGTTGAATGATAATTACTGTTTCTAGGAACTCAATCGAAACGAATATTTTCCCAAGGCTAATTCTACTGTCTTTGAATTCTAAATAGAACAAAAATACTTAATTACGTCAAGCCGAGGGTCTTCGCATTCTTTGTATTAAAATATTTCCTCACTTCTGTCGCAAACATTTTGATTCATTTATATTTTTTTTATTCTGAATATGTTTTACTCATTTATCTCTTTCCTTTTTAATAAAATTGCAGGTTATTCTCGAAATCGGCGTACTCTGGATTATTTTATCAGACATAGCAACGAAGTAATATGCTTAGCAACAGTGTCATAGCTAAACTCGTTACCAGGGCCCCTTCTCCTCCGCTTTCAAATTGGCGTCATAGAAACACCTGGACAAGCTGCCGAAATACACCAAGAATCATGAAAATTCTGCAGACTCATTCCTCAAGAGAATTTCAGCTTTGATAATTTTGATAATAACCACTTTGATAATTTTGAACTTGTGAATAAAAAAATTGTTGTGGCTTCGCTCCATATTGCATCATTCTTTGGCGATTGTTTTTTAATAAAATGTCCGTTCCTATTACTTTGTTCTCTGATACAGGCAAGTCTTTTCGGTCAATCGTGCGCATGCTTGAGAGTGTGTTCTCTCTACTCCATCTCGGGGACCGAAAATACGTGTCATATAAAACTGTATCAGAGTACAAAGTCATTGAAACTGTCGTTTCAAATGAATGAATTTATTTAGTTTTTAAAAACTTGTTCAAAAAAACATCGATTTTTCCCGAGAAAGGTTTAAGGTCTTTTCACAAAACGATGCATCATCATGGGTAAAAAGTTATATTATTATGAATTTTTCTTTTTTTTAAATCATAGAGATTTTTCAACTTATTCATGAACTGAATGTAAGATGTAAAAAGTAACTAAAGTGTCATTTGACTGAGTGGCATCAGTAAAACTCTTGGAAACTTCAACCGAAAAGTGTTCCGGCTAGGAAGTTGGTTTACTTGTTTCATTTATAATCTTGAAATAAGAAAAAAGAAAAAACAACAAACGTGATGAAAGCAAAAAAATCTTAGCGATTAAAAAAGTCAAAATTCAACACGAATTTTGATTTCTTGATCGCCTGTCACGAAATCAAATTTGATGCACTCTACTCCACTTCCATCTTTTTAACCTGCAATTTATCTTCAAACTACTGCTTCTAGAAACCGTGAGGTGGCTTTTGCTTCCACTGACTTTTCCGGATCCAGTTGGAATTTGGAATTCCCATTCGATTCCAAATTCCCGAATTTCTTATCCAATAAAGTTGTATATTTGGTGGTATTTACGATATACACAGTCATATAACATGGAAATGAGGTTAGCGAAATGTTGTGTCTTGTTTAGACAAACATTACCTTAAAAACGTCAAATACTTCCGTCTATAAAATCATGGTTGTTTGAAGGTAGCTAGTCCTATAGTGGGATTAACCTACTGACTAGTAAGAGGGAACTTCAAGTTGAACTCTGAGAGAACACGTAAAAATGTCGATGAGAAAAGCTTAGGTCGACGAAAGCGAATGGTTGTTAGCGTTCAAACCAGGCTATGGACCAACTGATAAACTTGTTTCAGACCCAGTTTAGACGTCGCACTTCTGCCGTGCCGAACTCAGAAGCATGATGTCTGAATAAAACATTTGAATTAAAATTGACATAGCAACTGGCTCTGTTGCCAGTTACACCACTCAGGCACGACAGTGATTCAAACGTCGTGCTTTCTGCTGCCGTGCCGAACTCAATTCATGCATTATATAGATGTAACTTGATTTCGCGGGATCGGTATCCCGAGTGGTAAGTTACGAAGATTTACAAAGATGGTAATCGTACACGGAGTATGCGCAGTGAAACGAGTGCCACCATTACAGAGTAAAATGCTAATAGATGCTTCTTTAGCCTGTTCCAGGCGTTAAGTTTGTGGCACGCAAAAGAAAAATCGGGCGCAAGAGAAAAAAACGAGGGGAGGCTGGGGAGAGAGGCGCCTCCATCCCAGTCTTCCCTCGCACCGACCCTAGCGCCGCGCGCCGCTTTTTGCTGCTCCCCACAATCTAAACGCCTGGAACAGGCTAATGCTTCTTTTGATGGAAACATTCCGCTGGCCAGCTATGAAAACGATAGAGATAGCAATGTAGACTAGGCCCTTCCCGATTATGCTAGCATTTTTTGGTATTATTTGGTTAAACAAGCATTTTTTCACACTTTTTCTGTAAAAAGAATTGCTAGCATTATTTAGCATTTTGCATAACTTTGATCTAGATTCCAGCACTCAAAAAATTTTAAATGCTAAATTTTAGAATTCAAAAGCATTGTGATGATTTGCTTTTGTGTTTGAGAGAAGGATTTCTGTAACTAGGTTTTCTGAGAAGAAACCTTAGGATAAACTCTCCAGATCTGAAGTCTATTGCCTACAAGAGTTTGGTCCGGCCCACTGTGGAATACGCTTCAACGGTTTGGGATCCATACACCAAACAAAACAGGGATAGAGTAGAAATGTTACAACGCAGAGCTGCACGCTACGTACTACATCGCTATGAAAGATCTGCTAGTGTCAAAAAAATGTTGAAAGAACTTGATTGGGAAACTTTAGAACTGCGTAGGAGGAAAGCAAGGCTAACAATGCTATATAAAATGCACCATAACCTGGTTGAGATAGACCAACAGAAGTATCTGGAGCTTGCTGGTCGCTCTAGCAGGCACATGCATAAATTTTCGTATAAAGTCCCAGCGTCTGAAACAAATTATCATTTGTTTTCTTTTTTCCCTAATACAATCAGGGACTGGAATAGCCTACCCCTGAATGTTGTTGAGGCACAAACTGTAAATTCTTTCAGAGCTAAGTTAGTTATGTTCTGATTTTTTTTTTTTTTTTTGTATTTTATTGTTACCTAATATTATTAGTAAGACCGCTGATCACTTGCTAAGAATCATCTAATCGATGGAGAGCAAGTATTTGGAAAATAAATAAAATAAACTGAAATATGAACTGAGTGCATCTGAACTGACTTGAAAGAAGTCTGGACCTAGCTGGTCAGCGGTTAACTTTCAAAGGCCGTTCACGCGCTTGCTCAAGCAAGATGGCGTCGGCCAGTGCCACGCCATCTTCTCGAAACTTGCAGCTCATAGAAGGAAATTCTGACGGAGAAGTTTAGGCTGTATCAGAAGTTTTATAAACAAACAATTAAGCACTTTTACTTTATCCAGTTGCTTGGACCGGACCGTTCCATTTAATTTTCAACCGAAATTTCCCGAAAAGTCTGGCTAAATGGAAAGCAACCCTGGTGACGCTGAATCAGAAATATGCATTTCGTCAGAAACGGGTGGTGCAACCCTGGGGGGGGGGGGGGGGGGGGGGGGAGGGGGGGTATACAGAGTTACCCTCCTCCCCCCGGGGGATGGTGGTGCAAAGCTAGAAAAAGCAAGTCGTTTCCATACCATATCGTTTCATTATTTTATAGCTGATTAGATCCTTTACTACAGGATCCGGTGCTTCAATTCCGTTCGGCGGTGGTCTTTGCAAATACAGTTACTTGAATTTCCGTAGATCAACTAGTTCACCCGGCAAAGTACGACTCTGGCACGATCGACGTCTGAATCGGAGCCGTGCTCTTACTGCCGTGCTACTTGTCGAACCTAATGAAATTAAGTTCGGCTCGGCAGAACTGTACGACGTCTGAACAAGGCTTCAGTCCGATGGTTCGCCGTGTTTTGCCCTATCTCAGTTGGTATTCTTGCTCATTTTAATTTTCTTTACTGTGATTCTACTCTGGTGAGCATCCATTTACCATTTTGCAGGGCGAATGAATCGCTTTTGAAGTGACAAAATAAAAATCCAGTAATTACATGTCGATACATGGTTTATTTTAGAAGGTTGCGCCTTAATTATTTGTCGACGGACGTTAACTTGTTTGATACAATCCGTCGCCATCAGCCCAAATTTGAATTTTTCTGCGTCTCGTCGCGTCACTATACTACCTTGTACTGTAATTTATTTAAAGCAAACGAAATTTGCCGGCTTTTATTACCCTAAAACAAACAATCTTTTCAGTAGCAAATACGAACTATTATTAAAGAATAATTGACGATAATATATCGTGATGCAGTCGACATGATTCAAGCAGTACATAATTCTATAGTTAACTGAAAACACTTTATAACCTCTTAATATTAACACATAAATACACAGACTTAGCGGTCAACTATTGGACTCGCACTGCCCACGATTGGTTGTAATTTAGATATCGGTGCTTTAGATTAGTTCCTGATTAGTCCATGTATGTCATATAATACCGGGTTATGCATGAAATTCGACATCGGTCAAGAAAGGAAAATACGGTCATTAAAAAGAATCCCCGAAACAGAATATAAAAGTGTAAATAAATGCATCAACAACTGTAAGTTTAACTGACAAATGAGATTATTACGAAAAGTTTACTTCGACGGGATTAGTGACATTGAAGACAAAGATGATGACTTAGTTTGCTGTTTGTTCGAGCATCAAAACATAATCTGAAAATTTCACACAGTGAGCTGGCAAAGAGAGATGCTTTTTAAGGCACTTGAGTAATCACACGGAAGCACACATTACCAGTTTAAATCTGTAGCGTTTTGGACTTAGTTTTGGAGCCATTGTTGAATCCTCCATAGCCCTGACAACTTCGGAAATCTGTATAAATTAGGCCGCCTTCCTCAAATCAGCTCTAGCGTATGCCAAGTTTGATCTACTCAATGTACAGACTAACAAACAAGATTTTAGCCCATACCTCAAGGTCAGTTTCCCTCATTTCTCGTTAATAAATTTTGTCCAAATCTACCATTGCTAAAACCGTGACCCTCACAATCTTCAGGATCTTTTCCGAATTTGAACATCCGTCGTGCGGGCAATTTGTAGCTCACGTAGCCCCTGGTGATGTCCAGATATTTTCTTCGGTGATTTCTAAAAGAGCATCATATTGGCTTTAAAACATTCCCGGTCGGCTATTTCACTCTTTAGCAACAACCACTAATAAGATAAGTGATTATTCCATGCCTTGCATGTGGATAACTCATGGGAAATAAATGCTAAAATACCGAATCAACAAACGCAGGTTGGTACTTATTTGCATGACATTGAAAAACTTATCCTTCAGACGTCCTTCAAAAGAAAATACAACATGCAAATAATTCCCAAGAGGGAAATGAAAACAATTACCCAATTTCGCGCTTGCAGAAGCGAACTGCATGAAGAATAAAAATATTCATATCTATTGGGCAAACTGAAACAGTTTTTATTTTTTTATGCCTTTAATCAAAATATCTTTTATTTGACAACCTAGAAAAGCTGGCTGGTAAACAGTTAACTTTGACTTCACACTAAACTTAGTTGAGTTTCATTCTTTTCAATAGAGCAGTTTTCAATTGAGTGTCTCGGAAAGTAATTACACAATTGCTTTGGTTTTGCATTGCTATGTTTTGTGATTGGCTAAAAAATCTCGCGCCACTTTCTCGACCAATTAGAAGTCGAACCAAAACCAATCGTAACTTGCTCGCACGCGTTTTCCCGCGCTTGGCGCCAGCGACATGTATTTGTTTCAAGCTCTGATTGGTTCATTAGAGAGCTTAAGCAACGACGACGGCAACTCCATGAAAAACGTCACTTGAAAAAAGGATTCGCGCTTTTTTAAACTACTTTGCAGCTGTTCCAATTTGTTTAGTTTGTCTAATGTGTCTGGATTGTCCAGGAGCTAAATTTGAAGAAATGGCTTACCAGTTCAAATGGAGAAAGGAAAATTAACCGTCGCGTGTTCACGTTCTCCATAAAACCTACAATTTGATCATTTGACGTTGTTGTTTTGCAGAGAACGGCAAAGAAATTGACTAAAATGTAAAACGCACGTGCAACACGTGCAGTTTTCGCTCATTAAACCTATTGTTTTGTGCCGTTCTCGCTGCCGTCACCGTTGTGGTTGCTTAAGCTCTCTAAATTGTTTACGACTGTTGTGATTGGTCAGAGTAATTACTTTGGTTTTGGTTTTACGACACTCAAATGAAAACTGCTCTAATCGGAGTGTAAACAATTAGTAAGTATAGGTCACTACAGTAAGCCTCCGCCAAATAAAAAGAACGATGATGGGCTGGGGTGGGGGGGGGGGGGGGGGGGGGGGGGGGGGGGGGGGGGGGGGGGGGGGGGGGGGGGGGGGGGGGGGGGGGGGGGGGGGGGGGGGGGGGGGGGGGGGGGGGGGGGGGGGGGGGGGGGGGGGGGGGGGGGGGGGGGGGGGGGGGGTGGGGGGGGGAGGGGGGGGGGGGGGGGGGGGCGGGGGGGGGGGGGGGGGGTGGAGGGGATGAGGGAATCCGGGCTCCTTCCCTAAATCTCCTTCCCTACTACTATCCGCCTTTGGAGACCGAAGAGAGTTTGGAACTCTGACTTGCTTTCCGTTAAAAAGCAGGATAAATCATTTTGATTTAAAACCTAAGCCCGATGCATGACATCTTATATAAAGTTTTTCGATGACGCAAGAGAAAAAAAAATTGTGAACGTGTCAAATGGATTTTCGCGCAGTGATATAAGCCCAAACGTTTCTAGCATACCTCACTGGGTTATCAAAATCCATTTTTTACTTCGTTTATCCACCAAGACTCATGTGTTGCCTGGGTATCTAGCAGCAGCCTGACTCAGACGATCCAAGGGTAGTGAGTGCGAGCTTTACGGGGCACAATTTCATCCGTCGAAGGGCCAACGCGTCACGGTTAAAAAATGCCCCCTATCAGATAAACCCGGCGCCTCTACGCAGGCTAACTCCTGCGCTCTCAAAGAGTCCGATTTCGCTCAAAATGTTATTAGAATTGATAGGAATTGAAACCCTCACCCTAGTTTGTAACTCTCATCCACTCTACAATACAATACAATAACTTTATTTAACGTGTATTTAACTCTCAGCTGACTTTCGCAGTCTTAATCTCGTACCCAGATCTCACGACTCGTGATGTACTGAAATGACCGTGGAAGATCTGGGTACGAGATTATCGCGGTCTATCAACGAGTTTGGACTCTCTTGTTCATTCCGATCCCATCAACAGTCCGTCAGCTAGGGAACTTTAGATCGGAATACAAGTACGAGATTGAGTACGAATACGACTTAGCTTCATTTCTATAGTCTCCTTATCTAATGGTCAGCAGCAGCCAAAGGAGCGAGTTCTAGGGATGTGGCTGGTCGTACTCGTATCAATCTCGAGTCGTACGCAAATTTAAAGGTCCCTGGCTTACAACATTGCGAGTGATATGATTAGTTTCTATTCCTGTTTACGGCCTAAATACAGAAACTTCCTCAGCCTCTTAAATTACGAAGCCGTTTTTAACAAGTTCATGCTCCCGAGTCCATTCCGGCACAGTGCGAGCTTGTTCTACTTTTGACATCTCGTTTAGAGTCTAAAGTGGCATTTTCGGGATGTCTAAAAGGGAGATGTGATTCTCAGGCACAGGATAATCGCGTTCGAAGAACGCAATCCTAATTTCGTGTTGGTTGTCCTGTGGTTTATGTGTAGTAAAATTTGAGATTTTTTGGTGGCCGGTCTTCCAAATAGCCGCCCCTATTGGTTTTTTTCAGGGTCTCATTTCCGCCGGAAATTCCTTCGAACGCGTCTCCATAATCTGTGATTACTGCTAGTACTAGTATCTGTGAGTTAATAAATAAGTTGCTCTTTACCGTTTTTACCGCTATATGCGCTTGAGCGATTCATGCATAGCGTGGTCGAGGGCCTTGCGTACATGCAGTATGTTTGAATAAACTAGGTATACCTACCGATAGAGTGCCAACGAGCAAATTATTTCTGTTTTGCGTGGCAAGGGAATTAGAATTATGTTTTTGACTTCGTGGTCCCTCCTGTTGCGAGGATTATTTAGGAAAATTTATTCCAAAAACTGATGATACATGCATAAAGGTTTCCGGAGAAGAGAGTCAGCTAGCACGTTAAAAGAACCTGCTATGAAAGTTAGAAGAGTCCTGTGGAACAAGGTTGGGTGCATCAAAATGATATGGAAAAAGAGTAACAAAATTACCGAATCATCTGCATAAAATTCCAACGCTCTGCTAGCAGCGTATCTCTTTTTGTTGGCTTTTTACCCACGAATGTAGTGGTTTGCGTGCCTTCCATATTCACGAAATGGCTAAGAACGGTCTCACCACAGAGGTGGCTAATGTGCGAGCCTGCGAGCCTGAGCCTTTTTTTTTTTGCGCGCCTCGAGCCTCTTCCTGTGAGGCCCGAACGTTTCCTAAACAAACGTAAAATGAAAGAAAATGGAAAGATAAATATGGTAAAAAAACAGTGCCTCGCAAGAAGGGGCTCGAGGCTCGCTAAAAATGGCTCCGGCTCACACATTACTCTCTCACACCACTTGGCCACACTAAAATCTAACACGCTTTTTCATTTGCTCTAATAGTTCCGGCCTTGCAATTGGCTCAAACTAAAGTCTACATTACATTAGGTTACACTTTTTGAGGTTCGATCGAGAATTTTTCTGCATATAACAATTCTTCGCGCGGCACTATTCTCTGCAGCCTCGCGTCTTCGCTCGCGGCTGGCTCGTTGACAGAGACTATATAGTTTATAAGATTTTATGTTAGAGTATTTTTTTACAGAAAAGGCAACATAATAAATTTTTACAACTAAGCTAAAAAGGGAAAAGTATTAAGGTTTATAAAGTGGGTCTTCTCTTCAAGACTAAACGTGTATAAACGCAACAGGATTTATCGACGATCGACTGAACACATTGTGTAATTGGCAAGGTCGAAAAAGTACAGTTTGTACAATTACTAGTTAAACAAGGGGGGGGGGGGGGGGTCCTATATATGTAAAAACGACAGTGGTGCTCGTCGGAAATTTTCGAACAATTTGAGCATGGCTCAAATGGATTTTTAACCCTAAGAGGTACCAATTCTAAAATTAATTATTATGTTAATAGCCTGTTTATCCAAACCGAATGTACACTTAATGAGTCATAAATGAAACGACATTTAAAACCAGTTAACTAACAAAACGTCCTTGTTATATATTTTCGGTTTAATACCCTAAAAGGTACCGCGATAGTTCTATAGCTAACGGTCGTCATTTTAGATTTTACTACCCTAAGTGGTACTACCCCCCCCCCCCCCCCCCCCCCCCCCCCCCCGTGGGAAACAAACACAATCGGATATTACTAATATCCCTTATAACTGACCCTAAAGAGTTAAACTTTTTTTATGTAAACAAATAATGCTTCTCTAAATGATAAACAAATAAATCAATGAAGGACTCCTACCTTTAAACAACCCGTTATATATATTAGACTATATTACCACTTAGGTGGCTGGTACATTCATCGATGTTTCCATGAGCCTTGCGTATAAAGAACGCGATCAACGCCTCCGTTTTCTTTACTCGAGCGAAGATAACCTCAGGATTTTGCCCTAGACCTTTAGTTAAGGCAATTTTCTTAAGGTCAGTAAATGCAGCCATGTGCCTAAGAAAATCATGCAATTCTTTGAGGCCATCGTTTATCGGGACACTAAACTTTTCCTTGTAAATATCCCGCTGTCCATTTGTTGACCCCCTCGTTCACAAAGGAAAAATTAAACGAGAACTTTGACCGTAACATTACTCGTCCGTGAAGACAGACTATCAGTTCGGCTTTCCACTTCTCTTTCCATAAGGTTCTCATTTTTCCTAGCCGAAGATTTGTTAAGAAAACGATCAACTGCAATTTAACATTTTGCTGGCTTAAGTATCTCAAAAATTACGGGAAGTCGAAATTGCCTATTTTAATCTGACTTTCACACAGACCTGCTTTAATTTACTCAGTAATAACTGCCTGTTAAAAACGATCTAATAGTCGCCCTCACGCCATTTTACACAGCGTGAATAAAATCATTCGGCCCGCAAAACTCATCATTAAACACTAGGAAGCAAGCCATTTTTGTCTCGACAAAGCCTCACCCCTGACAACGCAACATGAATGTCAAAATTATTATTGTTCATTTGGCTTTAACGACATGCACGGCATACATAATTGAAATCAAATTTTTTTTAATTTTCCGTTTATGGTAACTGCAGACGAAACGTTTTCAGTGCAAGCGGACAACGAAGCGCTTGAAGCTTACATCATTGTTCAAGAAAACCATGAAATTTCTTGCAAACAAGGATTTAGTACTTTAATTTCTAAACAGTGGATGCAAGGTAATTTATTTTATTTGTATTTATCGTTTATATACAGAATTTTAAAATGTCTGATGATTTTTTTTTTGCAGTATCTCCTTTATCCTATTAAGAGTGTGCTTTTTTATCCCCTTAGCAAAAATTGCTGTTGCGGCCATCGAGCACAGTAATGGTTTAATTCTATGATTCAGTTTTCTTGAAGAAATCATAAATATAATAAATAAGAGCCGAAATGATGATGAAATTTGTCCTGGGTCTCGAGAAAACAATTACCATTAAAAACATAATCAAGCATGATTTCGATTTCAGCATCGAAACGTTATATGTAGAAAAGCAGTTATCCGTACATTCAACTATCAAAAATATCCAGTTTACAACAAGTCCATGCATGCCACAAGGACCACAAGTGCGGTGGTGCGCTAACCCGCCAAATGTACAATTCCTAGCTGAATTAAAAGTAGCCTTAGAGAGCAGACACCAATTATCTGAACTGAATTTGTAAAAGATCTGTGGCTTGAATGCAACTTATTCCTCTTAAACTCGTTAAATCTAATCGTGACATTGTACAAACCGTTAGAGAGGTATATCTAATTGATAGAGGACAGACTCAGTTGAACCTTTAGCTTGGGTTTAAGTTATGAACGTCACATCTTTTTTTTAATTTTTTATTTTATTTTCCATTATCCATATTAATATAGTATACTGTTGCATGTTTTTAAAAGATTTAAATTGTAACGTTATTTACTTTTTTTACGTTTTTACGTTTACTTTGTCACTTTAGTTTATGTTGTTATGGTATCATATTGTATTCATTCCCCCGCCCCCTTTTTAAATTGGCGGTTTTTTTTTTGCCGTAAGAGTTATTATCTCTAACATCAGTGTTGAAGACGAAAGGCTGTGCCTTTCAAAATATTGGATTAACAAATATAGTTCACCCTACCGTGAATCAACCTTTCGTTTTTATCATACAGCACTCTGCATGCTGCCTGTAGCAACAAAGGCACCCACGTTCGTTTGGGTAAACTGTGGTGGTAGTAATGTCAGTGGTGACTCAGTGATCTTGCGACTGATAAACGAGCTATTACTTCGCGCGCTCTGGTTGGTTAAAAATCCCACTATAATCATTCTTCCTTTTCTTGTTTCCATCACAAGTTATATAGTGACATTCGAAAGCTTGGAAGTACTCGGACCAGCTGCGAAAACACTCGCGTTCAGCTCATGTTTTCACAGCTTTTCTTGTTCATTCAAACTTCTACTCGTTTTACACTACTCTTCAATGTCGTACACGTGCCGCAGGACGCCCACACGGCCGAAGCTTAAAGGAGGGGGCGGGGTTGGGGGGGGGGGGGGGGGGGTTATTTAAATGCCATTTTCCCGCCGCTGAACGTGGGTTCCGAATGGAAATATTTCGTTCACGTTTCAAGCAATCCAAACACCCTTCGCTCATCTCATGAATTTATGTTATGGGGTGTTTTGTAATTTTTGGGTGATTTTTGGAAGGAAATAGTTTTTCGCAAAGGATTTGAAAAATTTGGAGAAATAAGAAATATTGAAGATTTAATGTTGTTTTAAAATAACAATTTGAAGTTAAAAATTAGTAGATAGTCACCAAACTAGTCCACTATCATGAAACTTGCTTAGTGTTCCAAATATCATTTTCTTACTTCCATCCCTTCTTTAATCCTCTAAATTCCATTCAAATTCAGATAAAACCCCGCCCTTACCCGGTTTCTGTAGCATGCAAGTAGGAATATTGCTACTCAGTCCCCCCTGGATGGGATGCTAGTCCATCGCAGGGTTACCCCCAGTATTTTGTCGTCTGTGCCCATTTCAACACCAGGGTGAAGAGAGACAATAATATTTATGTGGAGCAAAGTTTCTGAAAAAAACAACAACAAAACACGACGGCCAACCCGGCAGGCCTCGAAACACGTGACCTTCAGGTAAAAGGTCTAATGCGCTTACCAGTGCACCACCAGGCCTCAGTACAACAACGTATTTTTCATCGGATTTATATTTATGACTGCTAGATATGAACACTTTGGAAATATCTGCAAGGGCCAACGGACAATGCAAAAGCGTTGGATCCTGGTGGATCTAGTCAGCAAATTTGATATAAATACGAAGGAACTGATAAAGCAAGGCTGACTGTACAACTGGGATTATAATATTCCAATAAAATGACTACAAGAAAAACGTTACAATATAAATCGCCAAGAAACAAAAGAATATAGGATAACAATGTAAAGACGTTACATTTTAAAAATATAAGATCACAGATAGTTTAAATATGTCTTTTTATAAGACACGTTTTTCCTTTTTTAGAATATATAGATTACTTCATGGGCAGTGCGGGCGTTCGGTATTTTCGGTATTTTATTATGTAAATCGAACGAGCGAGGCTTTGCAAGCAAGTGAGTGAGATTTCTGATACAAACCAACAGGTGCGTAAATACCGTACAAAGCACTGCCCATGCTGTAATTTGTTTATTTTATACACACTGAGATTTGTGATTGGACGAAACTCTTTTTTTACGTGTGAGAAAGTCGTTTCGCCATTCTGATTGGCTGCCAACCCCGAACGGGGTTTTCACACGCCAAATTTCAATAGAAAATCTCAATAAGTATAAAATAAAAGACTCATTATTTTTATTTTTCAGTACCGGCAGCATGCAAAATGCGAATAGCTCCGATACAGTCGATCGTTGTTTTTTTTTTTCTTGCGGCGCGGGAATGAGACGAAAGAGAGGCTTACACGAGTGCAAGACACGCGCGGAATATCAGTGCGTGTTCTGATTATAAAATCGATTATAAAATCAAAGTCAGGAAAGACAAGACAAGACATTAATTATCATAATTATCGGCATGTATACAATTTCTTGGCACGCAGTTAGCAGAAAAGACGCTAGTCGAGGCGTGCCAAATTAATTCTATTACAAATCAGATATTACAGGTAATAAGTCGAAAAGCAAAGAAAAGAAAAGAAGAAATATGTGTAATAAATTCAAAGCAAGAAAATCTGTTTAATGCAAACTCTCGGCTGTAAAAGAAGCCTAAGGTTTAGGATTTCGCGATTTTATTTCTCGTATTATCATCGACATGATAGAGCCCAAACTGAAAGCCAAAATGCAACCGTGGACAGCTGTTTCGACCTGGTTGGGTCTCGTCAGCACGATGTAGCAGCAAAAAGATAAAAAAAAAACTAGCGCGAACGCCAGTTCTCTACCAAATCGCACGCAATATTTGTAAAATACGCAATATACGCAATATTCGTAAAACGGTTCGTTTTAACAGCGGTCGACTTGCAAAAAGTCGTATTGCGGATGCTTACCATTCCTACGAGGTTTCTCGTGCAAAATGGACGAGTTTTGTGGTATGTCTTTACAATATTAATCTTCTTGCATCTTTGATAATCCTTTGTTATCTGCATCATTTACTGTGCGAATCCAAAAACCATGAACATTTTGATTTGATTTTGACATTTCCCATTGTGCCGCAACCAATCAGAAGCGACTCGAAACCGCAAGAAACCCAAAC
The DNA here is from genome assembly GCA_024195265.1 of Dendrophyllia cribrosa. Classification (NCBI taxonomy): domain Eukaryota; kingdom Metazoa; phylum Cnidaria; class Anthozoa; order Scleractinia; family Dendrophylliidae; genus Dendrophyllia; species Dendrophyllia cribrosa. Next base: position 45,041,437 of record JAJLRJ010000006.1, read on the forward strand.
AAACGGTTAGTCACGAAACCACGCTTCTCGGAATGGTGAGCATGCGCAATATGACATTTTGCAAGTCGACCGCTGTTAAAACGGCAAAATAGTTGATCAAAAAAGTTGAAAAAAACTGCGTGGCACTAGTGACACAATAAATAATGGAAAATGTTAATGTAGAAAAGTGCCGAAAATTTGAAAGTTTTTAGATGTTTCGTGCTTAGCCCTTCTTCAGTGAAATGTCAATTTTCGCTATTGAAACGAACCGTTTTGCGAATATTGCGTTTCCAAATTGACATTTACAAATTCTCATGGGCGTATATTGCGTGTACTGCGTACATTGCGTTGCGTATATTGCGTAATATTGCGTTGCGTTGCGTATTTTACAACAAGCCAAATGTTTGTGGATATTTCCCAGTGAATTTTGTCTAAAATTCATCGGTTTCGTAGTAAAATTTATAAAACTTAGGTTTGGTAAAAGAAAAGTACAAAAACCTAAAATAAAAATAAAACAGCTACGGCACTAAAAATATGAGTAAAAAAAAAAAAAAAAAGGGCCCATGGAAAAGTGGAGGTGCGGGGTTTCGAACCCCGGCCCTCCCGCATGCAAAGCGGGCGCTCTACCACTGAGCTACACCCCCAACTCATATCAGTACATTCCAAAATTTTGTCATATATTATATTGTTATACGACAAGCTATGACGCAATTATTGGGAGCCTTTGGATTTCTTAGCAAGCAGTATAATTCCCATTTAATCAACGTTATTATAATAATTTATGTTAAATAAATTGTTATATGATTATTCACCGCCACTTTCAGTGAATAATTTCCTTCACATTATGATTTACATATCTGAAGACGCTCATCTAACTTGTTGTTTATTGGACTGCGGTTGTGTTCCCCCAGCATAACTAGTTTTGTTCACGTAAAATGGTTTCATACGAAGAAAAGAACCTAAAATAAACTTTCATTTAGACAAATAAACTTCCATTTCTATCGAAAGAAACGTGACGTGTAGTACGTGACTCAGAACGTGACGACAGAGGTCGTACGTGACACAACAGAAGGTTCGTCTCTAGTCTGCCGCGTCAGATTGTGCAAAATGGCGCCTTTTGTGCAAACCGTTTGTTCATTCAGTCTTGTTTTATCAGTTGAGTTTTCTTTCAAAATGAGCTTTTTTCAGCTTTTCAAGAAAAATTGTGTCGGTGGAGTAACTTGAACAGTTTTAAAATTCCTGTTGATCAATGGAATTGTGCAATTTGCTAAAAGTGATCTCGTGCGAAGGTTATCAGCGCGCGATCAGCTGCGGCATTTGCTAGCAACCGTTGTCTCGATTCCAAAGCTTTATACAGGTAGGAAGCTTAGTCCAGTATTTTTTTTCATTTTGAAGTCTTGATTACATTGTATAATGTGCGATGCAATATTGAACTTGTACATGGCATTCATTGCTGCCATGTGTGGTTGGCGAGGATGACATATATAAACTTGTCGGAAATGAACAACATTACAGTTTTTTCGTTAGCTCACTGTTTAATTTCCATATTTTTAATGCATCTTTGACAAGGAGGGTTGAACATCTCCGAAAAAATAAAACATTCTAATTTATTCCAATCTGTGATCAGTGATAACCATTTATGTTTGTTCTCCTGACATGCAGTGGAACCGAACTGATTTTTTTTTACTTGGGGGGTGGGGAGATTTCCTTAAAAAAGCTCTAACGAGCTTGCATAGATCTTCCTGCTCAACTAGATAAACAATAATTGTAGAGATGAAAGTGATGTATGTAAGAAAAGTGGCATCAATCTTTTATTTTTCTTGAAGTCTACAGCAAATGAACATTTATCTAAGGAATATCTAAGGACCAAAATACCAAAAAGGTTACCCTATTTAAGGACTGAGCACCTAAAACACCTTACCCTATCATGCGGCACATACCTATATAGCGTATATAAGGGAGTACCCCCCCACCCCCCGCCGGGCTTGACAAGTGTGAGTATCGATTTTCATTGATTGATCGAACCAATCAATATTAATGGATTAATTTTTATTGATTATATTGATTATATCGATTGCTTTCGGATCATCGATTTTCAGGAAAATGTGCTAAGATATTTGAATAAAGAACTGCTAAAGTTGATGG